>CM051243.1:44226866-45432652 GCA_027917425.1 Gastrophryne carolinensis | reverse complement strand
CCTCTATCATGCATTACCTGACAATGCTTTACCTTGCAGATAAACGCATGGATCTGTTGGCGTGCCATGCTTTGGCCTGGTGGGTTCCCTCTGACGCCTTGCGTGTGCCACGGCTATTGTTTTCCTCACCTCGAGGAAAGATGGCTACGCAGCTTGTGGCTAAGTATAAGTCTTGTGGACGGCCTCTGGATTACAGGGAACTCAGAGCCTGTTTTTAGCCTTCACCAGCTTTGTTGTTACTGCCATGAATGATGTAGTCTGGCTGGGTGCCAAGTCTTCGGCTTGCTTCTAGCATTACGCCTTTTGCTGGTTGAAGCAGCGGTCGTCCGATTGGCCGCCAAATAGTCCCTCACATATTTACCATTGTGGGGGGTCGGCTGCTCGGGGGCAGCTGGATCTGTAGGTCACGGCTGGTAAACTCTTCAGGGGGGAAGAGGTTCTTCTCTTTCTAGTGCCTGCAGCGATGCTTGGGGCAGAGGTAGATCCCGCAGTCGGCCCAATCCCGCCTGGGGAGCTAAGCCCAATCCTCCAACCAAACCTACACAGGTAGGTGCCCTTACCCGTTGGGGTGGGGGGACGGCTGCTGCTATCTGCTCAAGTCTGGAGGCGTTACGTCTCTGAACTTTGGATTCAGGAGACGGGGTCGTCAGTTCTTCATGGTCAGGCTGGCAATCAGATCGCACACAAAAGTTCTATGGTCAAGGGCATCCCAAAACCTGCTGGAGGCTGAGGCTTGAGAGCCGCTGTTTAGCACCTCTTGCTGCTACAAGTCATTGCCATGTGCCCTGACAGAGCGGAGTCAGGGATTTTGCTCCAACCTATTCACGGTTCAAGCAGGACGGATCGGTGCGGTCCTGGACCTAAAGGGCCTCAGTTGCTTTATAAGGCTCTGACATTACGCAAGTAAATATTGCGGTCGGCGGTGAGTTTGCCTTGGCCAGGCGACTTTATGACTACGATGGACACCAGGGACGCGTATCTACACATCCCTATTTTCCGGGTCATCAGAGATTTGAAGTTTGTGTGGAAGGTCAGCGTTCCAGTTGTGACACTTTCCCTCTACATATCTCTAGCTCACTGGGTGTTCACCAAGGTGCTGGCGAGCATCATGGCTATCCTGAGGGGCAGGGTATTCGGTATTACCCTATCTGCTACCTTCTGTTATCGGCCCAGTCCTTTCAGGGGGCCAAGAGCGACACCCGAACCGTGCTGTCGGCTATGGAAGTCTGCGGTTTAGTGATCATCTACTCCTAGTCTCTTATCACTCCGTCAACAGTGAGATCCTTCCTTGGGATGTTCCTAGACACTGTTCAAGTAAAGGTCTTCTGCCACAGCAGAAAGTCTTGTGTTTCCAGACGCAGGTACAGGCTTGCTTGCTTGTTAACAGCCATCGGTGCGTCTACGGATGAGATTGGTGGGCCTAATGGTGGCTTGCTTTGAAGCAGTGCCCTTTGCTCATTTCCACATGAGGTCTCTTCAGCTGAACCTACTAGCCAGCTGGGATCGGTCCCTGGAATCCCTGGACCAAGGGTTTGTCCAACCCCCCCCCCTCCCCCGGCCAGGCAATCCCTCTCGTGGTGGTTGGTTCCTCGGCATCTGCTGGTAGGCAGATCCTTTCGGCCTCCCCATCGGGAGATAGTTACCAATGAAGATCCAGGGTCAGCAGGGTTGTTCTCCTATATCTGACTCGCCAAGCGGTTCAGGTCCGCTCGGACAATGGGTGGCTGTAACCTACATCATCCACCAGAGCGGTACTCGGAGCAAGAGATCCCTCAAGGAGCTAAGCCGGATTCTGAGTTGGGCAGCGAGGAACGCTCTCTGCATCTCGGCGGTTTACTTCCCGGGCTGACTCCCTGGCAGGAGATCTTTGCGTCTGGGGGAGTGGTCTCTCAGCAGGAAGGCCTTTTTCAAGCTCTATGCCTCCACTGGGGTCAACCGGACGTGGATCCTTTGTGTCCAGACACAATCACTAACTTCCAAGGTTCGTGTCTCTCTCAAGAGACCCTCTGGCCATAGCAACAGACGCCCTGGCGGTTCCTTGGACGGAGTTCAATCTTCTGTATGGTTTTTCTCCCTTTCCGTTCCTGGACCGAGTGCTACGCCAGATAGTCCAAGAGGGGGTATCAACCATCCTGGTGGCTCCTCGTTTGGCCAAGGAGGAGTTGGCTTGCGGACATAGTATAGATGTCAATAGATCATTACATCATGCTCGACGATCCAGAGCTTCTCACACAGGGGTCGCTTCTGCACCCGAATTTTACGGATGTTGTCCTTCCTGACAGAGAAGGGGTTATCGGCCACGGTTATTCACACAATGATTCAGGCACAGAAGGGTTCTTCTTCCATGATATACTACAAAGTTTTGCGGGCCTATATCGCTTTGTGCGAGGCCAGGAACCTTCCTTGTCGGAAATATTCTGTTTCTAGAGTTTTCTAGAGTCTTTGTGTTTATACAAAACGGTCTAGACTTGGGCCTCCAGCTGAGTACCCTCAGGGGTCAGTTCCCGGCCTTATTCATTTGTTTCCAGAGGTCTATTGCCAAACATAGATTGATCAAGACTTTTTCCAGAGGGTCACCCATGTCCGTCCACCCTGTAAATCTGTTGTACCGGTGTGGGACCTACGTCTGGTGTTATCTGCTCTCCAGGGTGCCCCCTTCGAGCTATTGAATGACGCCACTTTGACTATGCTGACACTCAAAGTGGTTTTTCTATGACGATCACCTCGGTGCGTCGAGTATCAGAGCTGGCCGCACTATGTATGAATCCACCCTATTTTGAGATGCACAGAGATAAGGTGTTTTTTTCGTTTTAAGCCGGATTTTTGGCCTAAGGTCATTTCTCCTTTTCACCTTAATGAGGAAGTTATCTTGCCTTCCTTGTGTCCGGCACCGGCTAATCCCAAAGTACGGACTCTCCGTGCTTTGGATGTGGTTAGAGCCATAAGGTTTTTCCTGGATGCGACTGAATCCTTCAGGCAACCGGATTTGCCTTTTGTCTTGACGGAAGGCTCTAGAGGGGGATTACCACCGGTCAATTCCACCGGTACGACTCTATTATGCCAAGGGGAATGAACCTCCTTTTCAGTTCACAGCTCATTCTGCTAAAACCATTGGTGCTTCGTGGGCATTTCAGCACCTGGCCTCGGTGGAACAAGTTGTAAGGCTGCCACTTGGACTTCAGTTCATAATGTCACAAAGTTCTACTAGGTGGATGTCATGGCCTCAGCTGACGCTGCTTTTGGCCAAAAGGTGCTTCAGTGGGTAGTGAAATGAACTACCTGCTGTTCCGCTCTGGGGATCCCGCCCATATGGACCCTGCTTTTGGATGTCCCAATCGTGATGACTTCTGGACGGGCTGGAATGGATTGGAAAGTTAAAGGCAATTCTGTGATACTCACCTGTAGAATTGCTTTTGTTTCCGATCCATTCCAGCCCGTTGAGGTTGATTATGTCCTGCATGCCTGTTTATGGTGATTGAACCATTATTGCTCATAGGACACTAGTTATACAAGTTTGAGATTTACGTTTTTGATTCGAGAGAGTACAAGCGGAGGATATGTGAAGTAACATGGTCTCTTATTTTTATTTTTTTTGTCCTCCCGGCCTGCCTCTTCTATTGAGTACTGCTTTTAAATTACTGGGGCTGGGTTGAGAGGCAGCTGCCTTTATAGGGGGCCGGGAGGGGCTACATCTCTGATCTTGCAGTCAGCGCCCCCTAGGGGCGAACTCCCAATCGTGATGATTTCTGGACAGGCTGGAATGGATCGGAAACAAAAGCAATTCTACAGGTGTGTATCACAGAATTGCCTTTTTTGGTTCTTGCTCACGGGGCACCCCGATTCAGGATGCCTCGCTGTGTGAAACCCCCCAGGTCGCCCAGTAAACTTGCCTTTCCCCGTTCCTACGGTGCTCACGTGGGCTCTCGTCCAGTCAGCGCACCAACAACCACATCCCCTCTACCCTCAGGGGGGTGTTCCCATGCCGGCCATGCACACATGCCTGGTGCGGGCGCACGCCCTGCTAAATGTATAGCAGATGGCGCATGTGTGAGCCGTAGCTGCTGTTTGATCGAGGAGAAGGTGAGTTTTACACAGGACTTGGAGGGAGGTGGTTTACACAGCCCAGCATCCTAAATCTGGAAGCCGGGGGTGGGGGAATCAGGAGGCCCTGGAATCTTATAGACTTTTGGTCCACTTTAAATTGGAGCAACCACCAGAGCAGCTGGCTCTAGAGTGTAAAAGTAATGCACGGCATATGGCGCTGATAGAACAAGAGCCCGCACATGAACCGTGAGACCAGGGAAAGGTGAGCTGCTTTCAAACATGTTGGGACAAGTGGCCTGGACGGTAGGTTACACAGCGCCCTCTGCTGGACCATTTTCAAATTAAAGTCTCTATACCTTTTTTGCATTTTGTTCAATCCAGCTATTTCATTTAAAGTGGACCAAAACCCCCTAAATAAATAAATCCCTTTGTGCTTAGTCACCTGCCCTGCACAGGTCTGGTGAACCACACTACATGAACCAGTTGTAAGCAGTGGAATGGAGAAAACTTTTGCAGCTTTCTAATCCAGTAACACTGCACACTGGCATTAATGGAAAAATGATTCTGCAGGATTTGCATAAGGCACCCAGAAGGATTGTGGGATTCAAATCCTCCTGGGTGTAGCAGGTGAGTAATTAGCATAACACTGATAAAGCCTGCAGCGGTTTGCATGCTTATCAATGGCAGTTTTGTTTTATTTGTATGTTATATGCCCCACCCCCCCATACTCACACTTTCAGCCCGCTTTAAATACTGACCTCTGCTTTCTGTTTTAAATATAGTGGGGAAGGGTTGGAGCCACTTCAGTGTTCTTCTGTTTATCCTTGGCCCCATGCCAGTTTCATTTGACCAAACGCAAAGTGAGGCTAGAGCTTTCCCGATGGGGTCACAGACAACAGGAAATGTACTTAAGAGGTGCCCCGACCCTTTAACACACCATGCTAAACACTGGCCATGCTTGAACTGTCAAAGTCATGTGACCCAATGCTTCAATGTCACAGCTCACGCTCTCTCTTCCTCCTGTAGGTCTGCCTGAAGTATTACGAGTATGAATTCATGGAGCTGGCCTGCCAGTGCCCGGCTGTGGTGTGCTGCCGCTGCGCCCCCACCCAGAAGGCCCAGATAGTGCGCCTCCTCCAGGAACGCACGGGGAAGCTGACCTGCGCCGTAGGTAGGACACAACCTCCAGGGACACTTTCATGAGCAAGCACAACGTAAAAACAAGCTAGAGGAGTGGGTATACAATATATATAAAAAACACAATTCTGTGATTACTCACCTGTAGAATTGATATTATGAGTGTACATCCCGTCCCGTTCCGAAAGATATCCTTACTCATGGGTTAATCATCTTCAGATGTCACGTGACTGCAGAGCAGAAAAAGTGGCCCCTCCCGGTCCATATATACTGAGGCACCTCCCACAGAACCCCAGTATTTAAAAAGCAGTTAACGGAAGCCGGGAGAAAATAACCAACAATCACCATAAAGAGGTAACAAGAACAACAAGGGAGGGGCGGAACGGGACAGGGTGTACACTCATAATATCAATTCTACAGGTGAGTAATCACAGAATTGTATTATTCTTAGTGTACATCCCGTCCCGCTCCGAAAGATATCCTTACTCATGGGACATCCAATAGCAGTGTCCGTAAGGTAGGGTGGGATCCCCAAAAGCAACAGCAAGCAGTCTAAACCACTACCGCCTGCAGAACTTTGCGGCCAAAAGCAGCATCAGCTGAGGCCCTAACATCAACCTTGTAAAACTTAGAAACAGTATGAACAGAAGACCAAGTTGCGGCCTTGCAAACTTGTTCAACAGAAGCCTGGTGCTGAAAAGCCCAAGAGGCACCAATAGCACGAGTAGAATGAGCAGTAAGACGGAAAGGAGGTTTCTTTCCCTTAGCAGAATAGGCCTGAATCACGGCCTGACGGATCCACTTGCTGATAGTGGATTTAGCAGGAGCCTGGCCCTTCTTAGGACCAGACGGAACCACAAAGAAAGCATCAGTCTTCCTGAAAGGTTCAGTAGCCACCAAAAAGAACTTCACAGCCCTAACAACATCAAGAGAGTGCAACACCCTTTCCTTGGGGTTACCAGGGTTAGGGCGCAAGGAAGGCATCACAATGTCCTGATTGAGATGAAAAGCAGACACAACCTTAGGCAGAAAGTCAGTTTTAAAGCGAAACACCACCTTGTCCTGGTGTCTTTCAAAATAAGGAGGCTTGATGGAAAGCGCCGCCAATTCAGAAACATGCCTGACTGAGGTAATAGCCACCAAAAAGGCTACCTTGACAGTGAGAGTGGATAAAGCCGCCTCCTGCAATGGCTCAAAGGGAGACCCTTGCATGGCAGACAAAACCAAGTTCAAATCCCAAACAGGTAACATGGGCTTGCGTGGAGGACGCAAATGAGTAACACATTGAAAGAAGGTCTTAACCAGTTGATGCTGAGCAAAAGTCCTTTGGAAAAAAAAGCAAGAGCAGAGACATGGCCCTTCAGAGTACTAAGCTGAAAACCCATATCCAAGCCATTTTGTAAAAACTCCAATATCCTGGGAATTGAGAACACCCAACATGGAAGTGACCTAGACTCACACCATAGACTCATGTAAGCATGCCAAACCCTGTAGTAAATGGTAGAGGAAGACTTCTTCCTAGCTCTGATCATAGTATTAACCACAGAGGCCGGCAAACCCTTGTCTATCAAGATGGAGGTTTCAGCAGCCAGGCCGTCAAAGCCAGCATTTGTAAATTGGGGTGGCGAAGCCGCCCCTGAGTGAGCAGGTCCGGTACCATGGGCAGGATGAACTGATCTACTGCCAACTGTACGATTTCTGCTAACCAAATTCTTCTTGGCCAACACGGGGCCACCCGAATGGCTGGCACTCCCTCCTGGGCTATTTTGCACAGCACCTTGCCCAGCAGAGGAAACGGAGGAATAACATAAAGGAGCTGAAAGCTCTTCCAAGACATTGCCAGAGCATCCACTGACAGGGATCCTGTGACAGGGATACAAAGACTGGAAGCTTGTGATTGTGACGTGACGCAAAGAGATCCACATTCGGCTGGCCCCAACAGAGACGCAGAGAGTGAAACGCCCTGTTGCTGAGGGACCATTCTCCCATGCTAGAGGCCCCCCTGCTCAGAGAGTCTGCTTCCAGATTCTCCACTCCCAGAATGTACACTGCTGAGATGCAGGGAACATTGTCCTCTGCCCGGGACAGAATCAGGGATACTTCCTTGAGAGCCCTCTTGCTCCTGGTTTCCCCCTGATGATTGAGGTAAGTCTTGTTGTCTGAGCGGATCTGAACTGCCAGACCCCGAAGGTGCATGGTCAGCTGGTAAAGCACTAATCTTACTGCCCGCTGTTCCAGAATGTTGATTGGGGCATGGGCCTCCTGAGGACCCCACTGCCCCTGGAATTTCAGGGACCTCCAAAAGCCCCCAACCTGTCAGGCTTGCATCCGTGGTGACCACCTCCCAGCAGGGAGTCAAAAAAGATCTGCCCACTAGCAGGTTCCTTGGGTCCAGCCACCATGACAGAGACCGCCTGACCAGAGGGGACAGAACAAATACCTGATCCAGGGACCCTGGGTCCCGATCCCATACTGACAAGAGATGAACCTGGAGAGGCCTCATGTGAAACTGAGCGTATAGGACAGCCTCGAAGCTGGAGACCATCAGACCCACCAGCTGCATAGCCTGTCTGATGGACGAATGAGGGCAAGACAGATGGAGCCGTGTTTGTGCCTGAAGACCCTCTATCTTCAGCTGAGGGAGAAAGACCTTGACCTGATGGGTATCCAGAGTCATTCCCAGAAAAAGCTTTACCCTGGAAGGAGACAGGGAAGAATTGGGAAGATTGATCACCCAGCCAAACGTTTCCACAGTATATACCACCGTCTGAACATCCAACTCTGCTTGTTGCAAAGTCTGGGAAACTACAAGAATGTCGTCCAGAGATCTCAGCAGAGCCATTACTCCTGCCAACACCTTGGTGAACACACTGGGAGCAGAAGTAAGACCGAATGGCAGAGCCACAAACTGGTAATGCTGATCTTCCACTGCAAACCTGAGAAATTTTTGATGGCCTGCAAAAATTGGCACATGAAGGTAAGCATCCTTGATGTCTATAGAGGCCAAGAAGTCCCCTGGGCGAAGAGAATTTATGACAGAACGCAGAGTCTCCATGCGAAAGTGCCTGACAAATTTGTTGAGGAGCTTTAAATCCAGGATAGGCCTGACTGATCCGTCCTTTTTTGGAACAGTGAAAAAGATTGGAATAGTAGCCCAAGCCCCTTTCCTGCAGAGGGCCAGGGCAAATGACCCCCAATTCCAGTAGATTTTGACCAGCCAAGCACAGACACTGAGCTGACAGGGGGTCCTGAGCCATCCGTGATTTTGTGAACCTTGGGGACGGCCAGGCTGCAAACTCTATCTTGTAACCAGAGGAGACTACCTCCTGAATCCACCGGTCTGAGACAAGACGTCTCCAGATGTGAGCAAAAAACCGAAGCCGTTCCTTAGAACCCCAGGAAGGACCGGGCCTGCCACGTCCTCTGCTTCTGCCCCACGACTCACCATGGCCTCCCGCGGGGGGAGCCCCCCTTCTTCTTCTGGGGGAATAAAAGGGGGACAGAGCACCTCAGGACCCCCGAAAGGGCCTGAGTGGCTTCTTGCGCTGAGGCAGTTTGCCTTCCTTGGCAAACAGATCCAGACGTTCGCCAAAAACGCGCAGTCCTTTAAATGGGGCCCCAGTAAGAGCCTTCTTAGCAGCAATATCAGCCATCCATTGGCGCAGCCAAACAGAACAGCGTATAGCAACCAGCAGGGCAGAGGTTCTGCCACACATTCTAATGGCATCCTCTAGGGCAGCAAGAACATATGAAGTAAATTCCTCACAATACACAAGCCAGTTAAATACATCTCTGCCCAAAGCCGCAGAACCACCCTCTAAGGCACTTCTGATCAATCTTCTAATCGCCACAGTTGTAATAGCAGATGCACACACAGGACGCAGCGCGGTCCCCGCACAGGCAAAACCATGGGTGGTCAGCTGATCAATGCGCCGGTCTTCCACATCTTTTAAGGTGGTAGTATCAGGTGAGTGCACCACAGAGGTATGAGATAGTCCCAGAATTGGTGCCTCAACCTCCGGTGGGGAACACCATAATTTAGCTGTAACCAGGGGAAAGGGATACCTCTTGCCCCAGATTTTAGGTACACCTGGAAGTCTACTAGGCTTTTCCCATTCCTGTAAAATGAGATTGTTGAAATGTGCCTGTGCAGGGACCTCCCAGCGCGGTTTAACAGCATAAAATAATTCTCCCTGTTGCTGCGGGGAGAATAATTCCCCCTCAGGGAAAAAACCAACAATGTCTTCCAGCGCGTCAGAAGCCATAGGGCAAACATATGTATTATCAATCAAATGCCGTGTCTTGCCAATAGCCTTGCGCAGCTCATAACCGCCCATCCGCCTCTCCAGATCAGCCAATCTAGTAGAAAAATCAGATTGGGCATCCCCGGTAGCATGCGCCACAACCGGAGCCGAATGCAAGAGAGAGGGAGTAGGCAAGGCCTCAGGGGAAGCGGCCCTCAGCAGGGGCATCCCAGACAACCGCGCAACCGTCTGCTGGCCGTAAGAGGGACAGACCTTGAAGTCACCAGGTACAGGGGAAATCCCACAATCAGTACAGAACCGGCCTTGTCCCGAAGGAACCCCGGAATCATTGTCTTGAGAAGCCTCCATATGGTGATTATTGTGGCTCACAAAGGCCAAATGGGAATAATGCCGAAGCAAACCCGAGATGCCCCCAATGCACCGCAAGGGAAGTGGGAGGATTTTAAGATATTAGACAAATTCCCTTATCAATGTAAAGGCCGGGAGAAACCACTAATTCTATACGCCTAAAAGACATAGAGAGGATCCCGTCAGCACAAGATATATCACAGTAATAAATAAAAATAGCCCGCGAGGGCACTTACAGACCGCACACGAGCATCAGCCGCGCCGCACCGCCGAGACAAGATGGCGCCCAGACATATACCTCGAGGGGCGGGCCGCGGGGGGGAGCGACGCAAAATACGTCACTCGCCCCGCCCGCCTCCCTCTGAAGAGCGCGAAAAGGACGTGCCCACATGACTTAAACAGCCATTGGCTGCCCCAAGGAGCCTGAGGTAAATGTCGCCGCCCTATACAAAGCGGTGTACAATAGTGCAATATTAGAGAAAAAGAAAACAGTGCAACCAATTCAAACAGGGATCACTGGTGGGGTGGGGCAGCTGCTGGGGGCCCCCACCCTTCGGGGGGGCCACTGACAGGGTCGGCCTTTGGGGTGTGTGAAGGCACTTGACCGGTGGCGGACTGGGAGGGCACCGCCAGAGCTGGTGCCCACATCCCCTCGAATGGCGGTGTTCCACATAACGGGGCATCTCGATTTAGATTCCAAGCGAGGAAGTACTGGATTTTGTTCTGCTTTTAATTTGCCCACCCCAGCTGATTTCCTATCCCCGGAGCATCCCGATCTGTGATGCCCTACTGTGTGAAACCCCCTGGGATCGCTGGCATACCCACTATGCAAGCAATACCACCCCTGAGTTTTGGTCCGCTTTACAGGGGCGTCTCAATTTGGGATGCCCCTGTTTGTGAAAGAAGCCCTGTGGTTTGGCCTTTCACTCAAACTGGCGATCCCACAGTGCATTCACCAGTTCCAGGAAAGTAACGAATGGGGGAGGGGGGTCACACACAGGGGCATCCAAAATCAGGAGAATCTAGATTCGTTTAGACTCCAAGGTCAGGTTTAAAGGGGTTTGGTGCTCTTCAAAGTAGGCTAAAATTAGAGTTTTGGTCCAAACTGCATGATCCTTAGAGGGCATCCAGATTTGGGACGTCGCTCAGTGATGTGACGTGACTCTTCACCACAAAGGGGCCCACTGAGACCATGCCACCCAAGGGCCCACATAAACCACAAGTTTACTGGGCAATCGGCGGGGTTTTACACATCGGGGTATCCCAAACCAGGGTGCTCCAGGGGTGTGGACCAAATTTATCTTTCATTTATCTTTCACTGTTAGTGGCATTATATAGATATAGAGCCTAGTCCCTGGGCCCCATAGTAACATTGTCATGTGTTTTTTGGGAGGTGAATGCCCCCTCCTCCCACTCGGTATACTTACCTGATGGCCTTTTCTGCAGTAGAAGCGGCGTCCTTAGTTAGGAGGAGCACTCTTTAGTGCCAAAATCGTTCCCAGAGTGCTTGGTGATGGGGGCCAGGAAATGGCCTATTAGAGGAGGTGGGGCTTCCACACTTGTGTCTAGCTATTTAGTGTCCTCCATCTAATTGAGCGCTGCTAGGAAGGATAAGTAGCCTCTTTTGCAGGGTTCAATGATGGTGTGATGGGGTGAGCTAAAGTGGAAGAAGACCTGGGATTTTTACTATCCTGGGTTTTGTCCCATGCCTCAGGGGCATACCAATTTGGGATGCCCTTCTGTGTGAAAGCCCCAGATCACCCCAGAACAGCTTACCTCTTCCCAGTCCAACGCACATGTGTTCAATGAGAGCAGTTTGCCGTGCATATATCATTCAGCAAATGGCTCTGACCTTCATCAATCAATGGGGAGCAAGAGCGTCCACATCTCAGCATCTTCAGTCTGTGTGCATGGTCCTGCTCCAGCTATTCAGATAAGCTGGGTGCGCGCCCACATCTGGGGATGCACCACCGTTCGCTTTCCCGTTTTGACGAGCATTAATATGCACAGCAAATGGTGGTGAAGGCCACTTTCTTTATTCTCAGGGGGCCATTAAAGCAGGATTGTTACTGGCTGTTGCCTTGTGAGTAAACTGCATTGTGTCCTGTGCTCCGGTTTCAGGTGATGGTGGGAACGACGTCAGTATGATCCAGGAAGCCGACTGCGGAGTTGGAGTAGAAGGAAAGGTGAGCGCACATGTCCAATCTCAGATGTGCAGAGATCTTATAAGCTTTGTATGGCTAGATCTGACCCTCTTAGACCATCATGGATGATTTGTTGGGGGTGGTCTTTTAGGGAACTCCTGGCTTAAAGAGGGCTGGTCTAAATCTTTGTGTGGCATCCCCACTGTGTAAACCCCAGAGTGTTAAAAACAAAAAAAAAATGGTGGTCACAAATAAATAAAATGCAAGGGCTGGGCTACAGTAAAAGGGCTAAATCGCAGCAACAGCAGCTTTATTCAGCAGCACACCCGGACGAATCCTCTGCATGGCAGCTAAGCAAACAATGATTTGTTTTTACACTTAGCCTGGACAATCCCTTTAAGTTTTCATGTGTCATACAACACAGATCTCTGGCAGACGCCCTACAATGGTTCTGGTGGTTCAGTCTCCATAGTTGATGCCAGAGGTGGCTGCAGTTGGACTGTTGGTCCTGGCCGAGCCTCGAGTCCAGCCACACACAGATACAGTCTATACACCAAGTGCATACACTGTGACATCATAAAGTGATTGTTCTCCAGGCAAAGTTTAATGCTTGTTTGAAAATAGTAGTGCCAGGTAAAATGGAATGCGACAGGACAGGGGTATCAGGGGCAGACCTCATTCAAGACTGCATAGTAGCGGCGGCCATTATAAATATACACAAAATAAAAAAGGGGGCAGGACAAAAATCTTTGGGGTTGCTCCAGAAGGCATGTTCTGACCAAATGAACAACCTGGGCTGGGAAGTGATGCAAATGCTATTTCAATGTCTGTCAGTGATGTCACTTCTCTGGTTTATGTTCCAGGAAGGTAAACAGGCGTCTCTGGCTGCTGATTTCTCAGTCACTCAGTTCAAACACCTTGGCCGGCTCCTGATGGTTCACGGAAGAAACAGTTACAAGAGGTCGGCAGGTCTCAGCCAGTTTGTCATTCATCGAAGTCTCTGTATCAGCACCATGCAGGTAAGCATGTGACATGCCTGATCTGGCCAATCAGCATCGAGCACACATGTTCATTTACAAAACACTCAGGTCCACCCCACCCCAAAGGCCAGGCCAGATAACCTGCTCTACCTGCAACTACCACTAAGCAGCCGGGAAGCGGTGGGATGATGTCTGTGTCACTGCTTATTGGCTCATGTTTGGCCCCTTGGTTCTATACAATATCACCTCTGCCAGATATATAAATGGAGGGGGGATCATAGCCTGGGACAAACTATCCTTAGGGAGCACAGGCAGAATTCACAGTGGGCCACACAGCATTTAGAGCAGTTGAGCTCCCATCACAGAGCCCCACCCAAAGAATTCTCTCAAATCTCTTCAAACACATCTGGGAAGCACAATGGGGGTGGGGCTTAGTAGCTTGTGGGCTGGACAAGGCCTCTAAATTCCCGGACTGATTTTTGGCCCCAGTTCACCCCTGTTTATAGCCATTTGGTCCAGTGACGGCATTCTCTTCTTTCCACGTGATGTGGCCGATTCATACATGGCTCCCCTACAATCATCTCCTCTCCTAACAGATTCAATAAGGGTAGAAAAAAATTCTCATGGTAGTAAAAAATTAAATTCATGAGAAAAAAAGCCTGAGAATGTCAGTTACTGAATCACTAGATAAAAAGACAATGAAAGTCAATGGCAGCTTTTACTACAGTGTACAAAGGAGTAAACAGTTCTCTACTTTGCTTAGGAGTAAAAAAGTGCCATTGACTTTCATTGTTTTCTTAGCTGGTGATTCAGCAACGGTGAAATTCTCAGGCTTTTTTCTCATGAATTGAATCTTTTACTACCATGAGAATTTCTTTCTACCTTTATTGAATCAAGGCCATTGTCTCCAAACGTTTTTCGTTATTTACTGTACACAGGTTTAGCCCTGAATAACTAGAGATAACCAGGAAGTCCTGATGCTCTGTGACGTGTAAATGCCATCCAGGTGACCTGGATTACACTTACCAATGCCTGGCTAGCTGGCACTTCCTGGTCAGGAGATGGGTTCGGATGAGAGCGGAAGGGTACTGGCACACAGGATTCTGGAAACTAGACAGCGCTCTGTATCTTAGCAGTGGTGCAGGCCGGCACTTGCTAGTATTTTCTGTCAGGTTACTGAACGCCTGGCTAGGGGCAGAGTCAATGGCCCCCTGTCCTCCTGGGCCCCGATGCAGTCACACTCCCAATAGTTACGCCCCTGGGCAGAGCTGCTGGGGCTGTGAATGGTGCGGCCGGGTCGTACGGGTGACACACGAACATAAACTAGGAGCTGGCAGCGCACAAGCATCCACAAATAGCAGCTTGTAAACAGAAGGAAATAGTACAATCGAGGTGGTGACAGGGGGGCGGCGTGCGATGACTAATCCCCTTTAATAGGAGGAAATTCTTCTTTCAAACAATGTTCTGCAGAATAAACAAACAGCCACTGATCTGATGCGAGTGCTCGCCCTCCGCACACAGGCTGCGCTTGCATAACCCACCTCCCCGATAACAATCCAGCTCTCAGATAAGCTCCCAAACACTGTGTTTGGAGCCTGTTATGACAACCTGCTGATGAGGCATCCAAAAACTGCTGACCAGTCTATGGTAAAGGAGAACTCTGGGAAAACATGAGAGCTGATTGGACAGTTCCTCAACCAATTATTAAGCCTTGTCTGATTGCTTTATTGTCTTGTGATCAGAAGATGCAGCTGCATGACTAGGGGCATCCACCAAATTTCCGAACCCAAGACCTGAATCCCCACTCACTAGCACCCAAGATCCACTCGTACTCAAGACCCAAACCCAAGATCCAAATCCCCAGCCCCCAACCAAACCAAGACTTGAATCCCCAGCCACCCACCCAAACCCAAGACACGAATCCCTTACCAGGATTCCCACCCTTCCACCGAACCCAAGACCCGAATCCCCTCCCACCCAAGCCCATGACCTGAATCCCCACCCAAAATCAAGACCCGAAACCCCACCCAAATCCAAGATCCAAATCTCCGGCCTCCCACCCAAGTCCAAGACCCGATTCCTCAGCCTCTCACCCAAACCCAAGACCCGATTCCTCAGCCTCTCACCCAAACCCAAGACCCGATTCCTCAGCCTCTCACCCAAACCCAAGACCCAATTCCTCAGCCTCTCACCCAAACCCAAGACCCGAATGCCCACACTCGCACCCAAATCCAAGACCCGACAGCCCACCCAAACCCAAGACCAGAATGAGCACCCTCCCACACAAACCCAAGACCTGAATTCCCACCCAAACCCAAGACCCGAATACCCAGCCTTTCACCCAAACCCAAGACCCAAATCCCCAGCCTCCCGTGCAACCCGAATCCCCAGCCTCTCACCCAAGCCCTGATTCCTCAGCCTCTCTCCCTAGCCCAAGACCCAAATGCCCACCCTCTCACCCAAACCCAAGACCTGAATGCCCACCCAAACCCAGGACCCAGTGATGCAGTAGCCACCTTCTCAGGGGGTCTTTTAGTCTTCTGCTTCAGAAAGAGGAGCTAAGTACCAAAGCAGGTAGCTGCAGCAGGAGCAACGGATATGGACCGGAAGACAGGGATGAGTATGACAATGTAGGGCAAACTCAATACTCGCACCAGTTGTAGTGTAAGATGTGCCAACTATGGGCTGCTTTTGGGTGTGATAATAATTTCTCGACCTGCGTTGGCTTGATCCAAAGTGAATGTAATCTTTACAGCGGGGCCATTAATCATCAGTGAGCAGCCAGCAGTGTGCAGAGCGCTTTCTGCTTTCACCCCTTATACTTCCTCTCCCGAGACTATAGAACACTCGGCGGCCATTGTCCTGCTTTCCGCTCACACAGACCTCAGATGAACTCTATATGCCTGATCAGCATATGGTGAGCGGGCGCTAGGGGTATCCAACTTCTAGCTGCTATAAAACTCATGATCTGAAAAATACAACCCGCCGCACTCCCCTGGTCACCCTGATAAGCATCAAATCTATACGTCTTACAGGACCCGGCGAAACTTTCTTTAAAATCCCACCAAGGCATAACAGGGGGCTCACAGCACCAGCTACTTCCTACCATGCTGGGCGACCAGCGATGGAGGAGAGCGCAACTGGATAGAGTGGAAGACGTCCAACCAGAACGCTGCATAAAGAGAAGTTTTCTGTTTATGGGACTCTGGGCCGGATGCGATTGGGTGCCCGGAGAGGCAGAATATAGTCTAGTCTATAAAGGCTATAGGCTCTTACAGAGTTATAACAGCTTTGTACGCATGTGGTTTGAAGGCTACTAGACCATAAGCTCCTCTGACTACATGTCCTTGACTTTTCCAGGCTGTCTTCTCCTCCGTGTTTTACTTTGCCTCGGTCCCCCTCTATCAGGGATTCCTCATCATCGGGTGAGTACATCACAGAGGGCGGTTTAAGTGAATATGAATTTTTGGCAATGTAACAGCAGCAACATATTTCCATAGGAAATAAGATGACACTCACTAACACCACAACAGGTGATTCCTTTCCAGTTTTTTCTATTACCGAGGCTTAGTTGGAAGCTCCTGTTATTGTGGGACATACATGGTGGGAAACTGAATCCCCCCCCCCCCCGTTTATGTTAATTAGGGTGTAAATGTGCACTTGTTACCCCCGGGGCAGATACACACTTGCATGCCCATGGCTGTGGCACCTAAGTTTAGCGTGCAGGATAATACAAACGCTGCAGTCTGTTCTCATGGCAATAAGAAGATTGAAAACAAAATGTACATACCTGAAAAGGTAAGTACTGACCAATACTGACACACAAGCACTCACGGCTGCTGAAGCAACAGGCACAGAGCTGCCCCTTCCTTTCCCATGAATGGCATGCAAACCAGCAGGCCTCCATTGTAGCCGAGGTCATGTGACTTTGGTGCTGCCTATAAGGCAGGACCCCCTCACTATGATGCAAAGCAAAGTCCCTGTCCAGGCACAAAATAATAAAATCATCACTACTCACCTTTTCTCCCCCATAACTGATCCGCCCTAGTCTGGTTGTATAAAACCATTGCAGTGAATGAAGCGGGTGTGGGCAGTCTCTGTTACTGACACACGCCCCGTGGGGAGGGGGTGGATGTATGGACACCATGGCCTCCACTGAATGGAATTGCAGACCTGTGCACGTAAACCCAAGACATTCATGACCACCATGTTAGATGGCGGCGGGGGGGGGGGGGGGGGGGATCGTTCACCGGTCTCGGTAAGCTGTACACCAGCGGGTCTTGGCGGTGGAGCTGCACCAGACAAAAGGGGAGTAGCGACATTTTCTTTGCATTTTTGTCTGGACAATCCCTTAACTTGACTAGTATGGGTCAGCTGCAGGTTAGAAAAAAAAAACTGATCACTGGCTACAGGGACTGTCTGGGCAAATTCAAAAGCCAGTACTTACCTAGGAGCCCACAAGCTCAATCACATAGAGTCCTGCAGCTGAGCCAGTCTAGTTGCCGCCCTATCAGCTCTGAAGCTGAGAACACACTCCCAACCCCCCCTTTCCCACAGGGAGCCTCTGAGCGCCCACTATTGGTAGCCTAACAGCAGTGGATGCTCACAAGGTGCGTCCCTGTGACTGATCTTCATAGGAGTCTGCTTGCGGGAGCGCGCCTGTTCGGGCTGAAATTAACACTGAGGAGACAGGAGCATCTCAGCCTGCAGGATTCTGTGGGATAGAGCCTGCAGTCAATTTACGCTTTCTATTTTTCCCTTTATATTTCACGGAACGTCGCCCGGGAAAACAGAGCAACTATGCCAATACAGCTGGCTATCCTGAGCTTCATGCAGCGCGTCACGAGGCGGGTTGCTAAAAGCTGCTCATGCATTTGGCCATAGGGTGGTAAATGGGTCCAGGGCAAGTGTTTCTGGGTAAATGGAGGTTTGTTATGTTCAGAGTTTCATCGGGAAGGAGTGTGAAGGCCAGCAAGGGATTGATGCCTTACTATTTTCATATCTCTTTATTCCTCCCTTCCTGGATACAGTATCATGGTTCGCGGCAAGGCCGCTCCACCCACCCCCGTAAATTTCAAAGAGCGCAGGCCTTTGAATCTGCAGCCCCTGGGGGCCCTCTTGTGATGTAATCAGCATAAAAAAATGGACCTTTGCGTTGCTATTGTGCTCTGGGATTTCTGTCAGGAAAAGCCAAACCTGTGAGTCACTCGGCCTGAGAAAAGCATTGAAGATTTTCCTTTATAGTGGACGGGGCATCATCGGGAGCTGCTCTGGGGTGGGGTGGCCTGTGTTTTGGTTGATGGTTATGAGGAAGGTGAGTTATGGAATTCCAAACAGGAACCCAGTCCTGTGGTTTATTTTTATTCCAGCACTTCACACCTTAAAGTGGACCAACAGTCTATTCCTAACCTGCATCTCCCAGTCCCTTCCCTGAGCGAATTTCGATATGGATGGTGTTTCCTAAATGTTGCTGTGAGTGGGAGGCTCCTGTCCTGGTGGGAAGCCTTTCCTTTCTCTTCCTCCCTCCCTTGTGTGTCACAAAGAATCCCGTAGGACTTCCCTGCCATGAAGCCTGACCGCGGCACAAGAGATGGATCTGTCGTGCCATGCAGCCCTTACGTGCTTTCCAGTCCCATCCATGTGTCCCAATATTTCCCTGTGTCCCAGTCTCCCTCCCTTGTCCAGCTCCCTATACCGTGTCATGTTTCCTCTTACCCTATAACCCCTTCCCCAATACTCGTTCACCCATTTCTCTTTCTGGAAGTAGTCTGTTGGCAAACAGTACATTCTTTACTTATGCTTAAAAATAAAGTATCCTTCCATGGGCATTTCCATCAGACCCCAGACCAGGGCTGTCCTGCATACCTACACCTATGGGGTTGCCGATATCTCTGTGAACTTCGCGCCTGGTCCTGGCTTCAGTATTGCGGGATGTGTATGGTGAGAGGAGTACAGGACTTGGTAGGAGCGCTGATAGAGAATAATGGCCACCTCGGTCTGCCCTCTGTTGGGACCTGGTGTGCAATTTACTGAGATGCTGAGCCCTCAGGATGGCATTGGACACAGCAGGAGTTTTTTAGGAGAGCCTTAGACTGCAACAAACCACCCGGACCTAGCTATAATTATTATTATTGTTAATTTATATAGCGCCATCTTCCGCAGCACTGTACAATGTATAATTACTGGGTAAAACATACAGTACAGAGACCATTACTAGCTAGATGCTACATAGTTCAGACCAAATGTGAGAAGAGGATAGTTTGGGCTCTGTGAAGATTATAGGAGTAGCTTTTAGCCAGGTTATATGCTTGTCTTAAAGCAGACCTTCACCCTGAATAAGAGCATATCTATATGTTTCCCACACCCTGTACATACAGATTGCTCACATTAAAAATCATCCTACCTGCACCTAGTGCATGATATGAGCCTTTAAACATCCAAGATGGCAGCTCATGGAGCATCAGGCATCCTGCAAACAGAATGTGTCTTCTGACTATGTCACTCTGCATTCTGGGATTGCTCTGCAGAGCTATAACCTGCCCCCCCTGCACTTTTGCCTCCCCCTCCTCTCCTCAGTATGTGATTCTTCCGAGTCAAGATGGCGGCACCCGTATCCTAGAGTGCTGAACAGAGTTGCAGCCCGGTGGGGGAAAGAATAATAAGTGACTGAAAATTTAAAATATATTAATTTTAGATGCTGGGGAATAGTTTTATAAGGGTTTGGGCTTTTCATTAAATCATGCTGAAGGTCTGGTTTAAGAGTTGCGCTTTGAGGACACTTTTAATGGCTCGGAACATTGGTGAGTGACAGATTGAGCAGGGGTGTGCATTCCAGAAGTGGAGAGGCAGGGGAGAAGTCTTTAAGTCCATAGTTCAAGGAGATGACCAAGGAGGGGGATAGGAGGATGTCAAAGGCAGAGCGGAGGTTGCATTAAAATAGACTTACAGCTCAGCCACTGATGTAGATTTCCTGTGCTCGGACACAAGTCCCTGCAGACTTGTCAGTGAAGAAAATTGTTAGTTGTCCAACGCTCTCAGGTAAAACTTCAGGTTTTATTGATATCCATTAAAATCATCGAGACTCGAATGTAAAATGACATTTTATGGAACCATGTCACAAGGGATTATAGGAAATGTAAGAGGAGAAATAAAAAAAAGGAGAAGGGGGGTGCGCCTGACTTGATATAGCTGGATTAGAGAAATGTTAGTTAGAAAAATACAATTCTGTGATTACTCACCTTGTAGAATTGGTATTATAAGTATGCAGCACGTCCTGCTCCAGATAGTACTCATAACAGCTGGGATATAGTCCACAAGAGGGCGCTTTACTGCAGAGATGGCAAAAAGAGGCCCCTCCCGGTCCATATATACCCGGGACTTCCCACTAATTCCCCTGTATAACAAAGCAGTAAGGGAACCAGGAGAAGCCAATAACAAATGTAACCATGTTAACAAGGAACAAATCACCATAAAGAGGATCCAAGAATAAAGTAATCAGGGTGGGATGGAGCAGGACGTGCTGCATACTTATAATACCAATTCTACAAGGTGAGTTATCACAGAATTGTATTATTCTAAGTATGCAGCACGTCCTGCTCCAGATAGTATTCATAACAGCTGGGACATCCAATAGCAGTGTCCAAAAACGATTGGGGATCCCAAAAAAAGGCAACAACGCGCAGTTCAAACCACTGCCGCCTGCAGAACCTTACGGCCAAAAACAGCATCCGCTGAGGCCCGAACATCAACCTTGTAAAACTTGGTAAAGGTATGAACAGAAGACCACCTAGCAGCCTTACAAACTTGTTTAACAGATGCCTGGTGTTGGAAGTCCCAGGAAGCCCCAACAGCACGGGTAGAATGAGCAGTAACACGGAAAGGCGGATCCTTCCCCCTAGTAGAATAGGCCCTAACAATGGCCTGACGGATCCATTTACTAATAGTAGACTTAGCAGGAGCCAACCCCTTCTTGGGACCCGATGGAACCACAAACAAGGCGTCCGTTTTCCTGAAAGGAGCAGTAGCCACCAGGTGCAAGGCCCTCTCCTTGGGATTACCAGAATTAGGGCACAAAGAAGGAAGCACAATGTCCTGATTGATATGGAAGGCAGAGACAACCTTAGGCAAGAAATCTGTTTTAAATCGGAAAACCACCTTGTCCTGGTGTCTCTCAAAGTAGGGGGCCTGAATTGACAGAGCCGCCAACTCAGAAACACGCCTGACAGAGGTGATAGACACCAAAAAGGCAACCTTCAAGGTAAGGAGAGACAAGGCAGCCTCGTGCACAGGTTCAAAAGGAGGACCCTGAAGGGCGGACAAAACCAAATTCAAATCCCAGACCGGTACCATGGGTTTGCGGGGGGGGGCGCACATGAGTGACCCCCTGGAAGAAGGTCTTGACCAGAGGATGTAGGGCCGGCGAAGGACCTCAGGAAGAAAACAGCCAAGGCAGACACATGACCCTTCAGGGTGCTGAGCTGAAAACCCATATCCAAACCATCTTGAAGGAACTCCAGGATCCTAGGAATGGAGAACACACGACAGGGAAAGGCCCTAGACTCACACCAGTCAATGTAGGCCCGCCAGGTCCTATAGTAAATAGTGGAGGAGGACTTCTTCCTAGCACTGACAAGAGTACGAACCACCAAATCAGACAGACCTTCCTCCTTCAGGATGGCGGTTTCAGCAGCCAGGACGTCAAAGCCAGCGTTTGTAAATCGGGACAGAGCCATCCTTGAGTGAGAAGGTCCGGAACCAAGGGAAGAGCGTACTGATCCACTGCCAGCCGCACAACGTCGGCGAACCACACCTGTCTTGGCCACCTGGGGCCATCAGAATGGCTGGCACCCGCTCCTGAACCAGCTTGCACAGAATCTTGCTCAGAAGAGGAAACTGAGGGAAGAGGTGCAGGAGACCGAGACCCTGCCAGGACAGAGACAGAGCATCCAACGCCAGAGCCAGGGGATCCTGGGACAGGGAAACAAATGCTGGCAGCTTGTGATTGTGGCGAGAAGCAAACAGATCCACGTCTGGCCTCCCCCACCGGGATAGGAAGACCTCGCTGTTGAGGGACCATTCCCCCCAGAGAGCGGTTCCCCTGCTCAGGGAATCTGCCTCCAGATTCTCCACTCCCGGAATATAAACCGCTGAGATGCACGGGACATTGCTCTCGGCCCAGGACAGAATCAACGACACCTCCTGGAGGGCACACTTGCTCCGAGTCCCTCCCTGATGATTGATATAGGTGACCGCCGGCAGACCCTGAAGGTGAGGAGTCAACTGTGCCAGTACCAACCGAACCACCCTCAGCTCCAGGACGTTGATCGGAGCGTGAGCCTCCTGAGGGCCCCACAGCCCCTGGAATTGGAGGGCTCTCCAATACCCCCCCCCCCCCCCCCAGCCGGACAGACTGGTATCCGTACTGACCGTCTCCCAAGATGGAGTCAGAAAGGATCTGCCCACCAGAAGGTTCCTCGAGTCCAGCCACCACAGGAGGGACCGCCGGACCAGAGGCGAGAGAACAAAGGCCTGATCCAAAAACGGGGGACACTTGTCCCAGACTGAAAGGAGATGGAGCTGAAGGGGTCTCATGTGAAATTGAGCATAAGGGACTGCAGGCCACCATCTGTCCCACCAATTGCATCCCTTGCCTGATGGAAGGACGAGGGCTGGACAGCATGGAATGAACCAGAGCTTGAAGAGAATCCACCTTCTGCTGAGGAAGAAAAATCCTGGCCTTAATGGTATCCAGATTTATGCCCAGGAAGGGGGTCACCCTCGACGGGGAGAGGGAGGACTTGGGATAATTGATCACCCATCCGAACGTTTCCAGGGCCGTTACCACCATCTGGGTATCCAACTCCGACCTGCTGGAGAGAATGAGTTGTAATGAGAATGTCTTCCAGATAAGGAAGGATGCGAATGCCCCCGGCTCTGAGGATGGCCATCACTCCCTCCAGTACCTTGGTGAACACTCTGGGGGCTGATGTGAGACCAAAGGGAAGTTGCCACAAATTGGTAGTGCTGGTCCTCCAGGGCAAACCTGAGGAACCGCTGATGCCATGGGAAGACTGGCACATGAAGGTAAGCATCCTTGATGTCTATGGAGGTCATGAAGTCCCCCGGGCGCAAGGATCTGATCGCAGAGCGAAGGGTCTCCATGCGAAAGCGTCTGGTTCTGATGAACCTGTTGAGAAGCTTTAAATCCAGGATGGGCCTGATGGAGCCATCCCTTTTGGGCACTGTGAAAAGATTGGAATAATAACCTTGACCTCTCTCCCCCGGAGGGACCGGGCAGATGACCCCCATACCCAATAAGTTCTGTACAGCTTGAAATAGACCCTGAGCGGCCAGGAGGTTTAGAGGAATCCGAGACCTGAGAAATCTTGGAGGGGTCCGTGCCGCGAACTCTAGCTTGTAGCCGGAGAACACAACCTCCAGAATCCACCTGTCTGAGACCTGTTGTCCCCAGACATGAGCGAAGAGCCGCAGCCGCCCCCCCACCCATAAGGGTGAGGGCGCCCCTTCATGGCTGAGCGGGCTTAATGACAGATTTGGGCTTAGATCCCCAGGAGGATCAGGGGCGGGCACGGCCTCTACCCTTGCCCCAGAAATCCCCCCTGTGCCCCGCAAAGGGTAACCCCCTCCCTGACCTGGATCCACGAAAGGAGGGGGTAAAGGACCCTGAACCCCGAAAGGGTCTCTTGCATTGGGGCAACCTACCTCCTTTTGCAAAAAGGTCCAACCGGTCGCCAAAAAGGCGTAGCCCCTTAAAGGGTAGCCCTGTGAGAGCCTTCTTAGCAGCACTGTCAGCTGCCCACTGGCGCAGCCAGACCAAGCGGCGAATAGACACAACCAGAGCCGAGGTCCTGCAGCACATCCTAATGGTGTCATCTAGGGCAGACAGAATATAAGCTATAAACATTTCACATTGTGATAAGGCTCTAAATTCGGCACTGGAAGAATCATCAGAATAGCTTTCTAACAGGCCCTTGACCAGAGTCCTAATGGCTACAGCATTAATAGCAGAAGCACAGACCGGGCGCAGGGCCGATCCCACACAGGCAAAGGCATGGGAAGCCAGCTGGTCAATATGTCGGTCCTCACTATACTTCAAGGTAGTGGAATCAGGGGAATGCACCACAGAAGTATTAGACAACTTCAAGACCGGAGCATCCACCTCTGGTGGATTTGACCAACATTTAACCACATCCGGGGGGAAAGGGTACCTTTTATCCCATCCCTTAGGAATACCAGGGAGCCGGCTAGGTCGCTCCCATTCCTTATGAACCAGATTATGGAAATGAGCCTGTTCTGGAAATTCCAAATGTGGCTTTGTAGTACCAAACAATTCCCCCTGCTGCCTGGGTGCCGCAGCAGGGAGAGGAATGGAAAGTACTTCAAAGATTTGAGTCAAAAGTCTATGGGTGTCATCAGCATTCCAATGCTCTGAGCCGGCATCAGCGCCAGGGAACTGCTGATCATCAGAGAATTCCGAATCTGAGAATAATTCCCCTTCCTCAAGCGGGGTACAGTCAGACAAATCAAGGAATTCTTCCATCTCCATAGAGAAGGCAGATGCAGCAGGCGCCAAATGCCATCTTTTAGCTGGGGCCTTACGGGCCACAGAGCTAGCAATCAACCTCTCAATGTTGGCCAGCCTGGAAGACACATCAGGCTGAGACTCCCCACTAGTGGGAGAAGACATGGTGGGCGCAGGCCCAGACAAGTGCAGCCCAGAGTACCGTGCAAGTGCCTGCTAGGTGCAGGGTACACAGACCCGCACATCATCGCTTACAGGGGATGCCCCACACACCGCACACAGCCGGGCTTGCCCAGATGGGACCCCGATCACAATATCCTGAGAAGCCTCCATATGGTGATTTCTGGTGTCACAATGACCAATGGGAATTACGCTGTGCAGCTACCCGAGATGCCCCTTAACTGTCCGCTAGGATAGTGGGAGGGTTTTATTGTTTTGTAGGCCTCTAATATAGTAGCTAGACTAATAGAAGGCACAGGACCGGGAGAAACCTCTAATTGGTTTTCCCGCCTGAAAGACATAAAAAGACAATACCCGCATTAATTAAACAGGAGTGAAAAGCAATTAAATATAAAAAAGGGGGCCCGCAAGGGCACTCACAGACCGCCGAAGAGCTTGCAATCGATCCGGCAGGAGAGACAAGATGGCGCTGCAGGGCTCTGAAGGGGCTGGCCGCATGAGAAGGCACAGCGGAGCGCGCCCAGCGTTAAGCCACGCCCCCTGCAGGAAGCGCAGGGTTACAGGCTGAAGACAGCCACCCCGCAGCCAATCAGCAGCCATCAGGTCTCTGAGTGACGTCGGGTAATTCAAAAAATGAAGGGGAGAGGAGCAGAGCCGAGGAGAGTGCCACAGAGACCATGAAGACATCACAACACACAATAGTCATGTTGAAAGGCAAAAACACACTTACAGTAAAGGCACTCACCCCCCCCCCCCCCCCAGCCAAGGCTGGGAGGCATAATAAAAGTGGAACGGGTGGGAATAGTCCTACAGGACCCAGGGCTGTAAAGCCCAGCTCAACTGCGAGAAGAGAAGCCATCATCTTGTCCTTCGCAGCCCACTGCAGAGAAGAAACTGGGGAATTAGTGAGAGGTCCCGGGTATATATGGACCGGGAGGGCCTCTTTTGGACCGCCCTCTTGTGGACTATATCCCAGCTGTTATGAATTCTATCTGGAGCAGGACGTGCTGCATACTTAGAATAGCCATTCCTCTGTGTGTGCGATTTCTGGAAGCGCTCACAGCTAAATGTCTGTGTCCCGATTTACATGCACACACAGCCAAGAGGAAGCCTGCCTGTATGGGATGCTGGCTTTTTAGGGACTCCTGTAACTCCTAGGTACCCTCTAACTGGTAGAGAAGCGTTCATATAAGCTCAGCACTGATTGGCTGCACAACGCACTGTGCTGATAAATGATCTAATGGGAGCTCTGTCCCTGCAGCTACTCCACCATCTACACCATGTTCCCGGTCTTCTCCCTGGTCCTGGATAAGGATGTCAAGTCAGAGGTGGCCATGCTGTATCCTGAACTCTACAAGGATCTGCTTAAGGTACACTTTATTTTTACTGCCTGTGACTTGCAATGGGAAAAGATTTCTTGTCTGTGGTGATCCCGCAGGAAGTTCTAGCAGGAAAGCCATGGGTGTCACTGGAGGGGCTGGTCACTGCAGTTTCCGTCTCCAGTAAGCTTCCTAACACTGAAATAACTTTGATCATCCACCAAAAAAAAAGCTATTGATCCAATCTGCAAGGTCACAGATGTCCATTTGACAGCACTTGTATAGCTGGGGGTTTGTGTGCTCTAAGATAAATGTCTTCTTGTTCCAGGGCCGGCCGCTGTCATACAAGACCTTCCTCATATGGGTGCTGATCAGCATTTACCAAGGTGCGTATGTTCCCTCCGATTAGTGTGTCTCACCCAAACACCCCCAGCCCAGTGCCCCAAAACAACCCATTTTTATTTTTACTAAAGCTTTTTCCCAATACTCATAAAAACGCTACCAGAATGCAGTATGATTTTCGGCTGGTGGCTATAAGGCTCCCTGGCTGTGCATCAGCGCCCCCTGGTGCTCTCCAGTGATGATTCATTCAGTTACAAGCTAAACTGACACATGAGGTGTATGTGGCCGTTTAGCTTGTAGTGCCTAGAATTACTAGCTAGTTGTTATAACTAAAGGCTAACCCCCAATGCTGAGCTGGGTTTAACTGAATGTGTGCAGTGATGACCGCTCACTCCCTCTGCTATGTGTGCAGTGATGTTTTAGTAACTCGGCACCTGTCTGTTTCTCCAGGAAGCATCATCATGTACGGTGCGCTGCTGCTCTTTGAGTCTGAGTTTGTCCACATCGTGGCCATTTCCTTCACGTCGCTGATTCTGACCGAGCTGCTGATGGTGGCTCTGACCATCCAGACGTGGCACTGGCTCATGATTGTGGCCGAGCTCCTCAGCCTGTCCTGCTACGTCGCCTCCCTGGTCTTCTTACACGAGTTTATCGGTAAGTCGTGGCAGAGGCCAGCCGCGTCCCCTGGGCAAGATTTCACATACACAGACAATGATAGAGACAGAGAGATTGTGGGAGAAAACATTAGAGAGGTGGAGAGAATGTGTGAGAGGGATGGAGGGAGGGAGGGAAAAAGATAGAATTCAGAGAGGAAGAGACAAAGGGAGGAAGAGAGGGAAAGCGGACAAGAAAAAAGATGAAAAACTGAAAAAGAGCAAAACAAAAGTAAGGTGAAAAATATAAAGAGAGGGAGGGCAGGAAAAAAAGGAAGACATAGGTGGAAATTGAGGGAAGGAAGAAAAGTATGCAAAGGTGACAACATACAGTGATGGAGGGAATGAGAGAAATAGAGAGACAAATAGATGGAGCACTAAATAACACTAAGACTAAAGTTCGGTGAAAACAGAGAGACAAGAAAATGCGAAAAACAGGAAAAAAAGAAGTGTGGAAAACAGAGAGAGCAAAGGTAAAAAGAGGGAGGTGCAGAGAATGTGGAAATTAAGAGAAGGAAGGAAAGTAACCAAAGGTAACAATGCTGAGATTGAGGGAATGCAAAAAAAACACAACAAAAAAGATGGATGAAGAACTGAAAAAGGGCAGAAGATGAAAAACAAAGAAGGTAGACAAGAATATGTGAAAATCTGGAAACGAAGAAGGGGGGGAAGGGGAAAAGAGGAAGGTGTAGGTGGAAATTGAGGGAAGGAAGGATATTATGCAAAGGTGAGAGGATACAGTTATGGAGGGAGTGCAGAAAAGCCAGATGCTATAAAAGATAAGGAGGACATTTAGAGGAGAAAGGAAAAAAAAATGTGAAAAAAAGAAGGGAGAGATGAGGAGAGGGAGAAGAGATGAATACAGGGGATGATGTAAGATACAGAGATGGCGGAAAGACAGAAAATGAGAAGGAAAGATTAGGGAAAGTAAAGGAGGGAGATATGTAGAGAGGAGAGTGAGACGAAGAGAATCAGGGCCGGCCTTAGGATGGAAGGTGTCCTATGTGAAAATACAGGACGCCCCCCCCAACTTCTGCGCTTCCTCACTGCCGACCTACTGTGGGGTGATTAACTGGCAGCTGGAGGGGAGGCAATGCAGAAGTGAAAGGAGTTCCTCAGGCATGATTCTAAGGGCGATTGGATCACTTTAAAATGGACCAAAACCTGTATCTTCCAGCCTTAAAGTCTAAAAGACTTTTAGATGCCCCACTGTGTGAATCCACCCAGGATCGCTGGTGTACTTACCTCACAAGCAATCCCATGGCACATACACAGGCCACATCCCCGGCGACGCTAGCCTGTACATGTGCCGTGGGTCTGCTTGCATGCTCAGAATGCCGGTGATCTCAGGGGGTTTCACATAGTAGGGCACCTCAAATTGGGATGCTATCGGGGCACAAAATCAGCCAGGTTTGTCCACTTTAAAGGGCATAACAGACGTGGGAATGGCACTGCTTCCTTCTGAGCCAACCAGCTGTGCACCCCAGTAGCTCCAACTGATGCCCCCAAAAGCGAGAGAACAGGTGGGGCAGCAAGCAGCTAACCAGTAAGCTAAGTGGGCGGACATGGTTGGCAAGTGAGTGGGTATAGGAGGTGAGTGAGAGGCGAACCAGCAAACAGAGCTGGTGGGTGATGGGCGGGAAGGGTTGTTGATCAGTTGAGTACACGGGTGCAGTTGCCCTTACTATGGCACAGCCCAAAGTATGAGTGCAGGGTATAATGAAATATATATAGATGGGGTTCAGGGAATAGTGGGGGGGGGGGGGGGGTATATGCTGGAAATGGAAAAAGAGCGACTGATGGGTGCAGAAGAGAAAGCTAGATGAAAGGAAAGTGGATAATTGTCTTGCTGAGCCAGATGGGAGCTTTCTCTCTATGGTGGAGATATTGGAATAGAGCCCTGGTATCATGGTATGTGGGATGCCTATAGGGGGCCTCAGTGACTATGTATCATAGGTGGAGGCTATGAGCCCGGGCAGCCAGGGGTGAAAGAAACAACTGTGCTTTCCCTGCAGTGGCTGTAAATCACTAGAATAACAAAGCGCTGTGCTGGGCCGTCTGTCAGTCATCACTCTGCACCACTCGCTCTATCTAAACGTGCAAGGTGTCTGTGCTGACCCGCAGTGACCCCTCATCCTGTGACAGCGCCAGCCTGCTGCGTTAAGAGCTGGGAGGAGGCCACGCCCTCTCATGCTGACAGCTCTCTTAACTCCCGGCAAATCCAGAAGACAATTACTTATATATAGCGCCAGTGAAGAAGGAAAATGTGATTTAAAATAATGTTTGCTGCACATTAATCTCAAATATTTCTATTAGATATTAATATTATAAATATTGCAAATACTAATAATCATATCAGCCCAACAGCCATCAATCATGATCACTGAAGCTCTCCTCATACATCCAGTGAAATTTCCCAAAATATCTTCCCTCAAATACTTTACAATCTATTGTGTGAGAATGTTATAATGGAGAGAGAGCGAATGATACTTAGCCATTATGGTTGCTTCATTCTGGTAAGGGACCCATCCATTGTCTACATAGCCCTCCAAGCAGCCTCACTAATCTACTAACACTAGGGGGTGTGGCCAGCATTCCCAGCCTCCTGGGTGTGTCGGTGCTCTGACTACAACCCGCCTCTATGAGATACATATTGTATCAAGGGTATAACTCCCACAATATGCATGTTATCATATTGTAACCAATAAATTCATGATCCCCATTAATTTCTTAGTTAAATCCTAACCATCAAATACATATCATACAGAGTCCGATAATATGTGGATTATCAGTCGCTGGCCAATACATATATGCCTTGTTTGATGTCAAATGAAAGGTCTTATAATCCTGAATAAGACTCTCTCTCTATAATATAGTCATAACTGACATATTTCATCGCTCTCCAAAAATCTCATCCAATGCCCGTCCCTAATGTGTATTTGAGTGTCTGAGTTGGGGCAACCCATTTAGGAATTCAAGGATTCCTTTTCAAGGGGAGATGTGCTGCAGCCCAGAAAACACCCCAGCTATTGAGGTAGTTGGCAGCTAGTTGTGAATATTTGAATATAGGTGTGCTGGGGTGTCAATATAGTCTATTGTATTCATGGGGCATAGACAGGTGGCAGAAACTCACATACTTTTCCCTATATCCAGTCCAGGTTGTCCCAGAGTGATGACATGTGGGTATTCTGCCCCCAGGGGGCGCTCGATTGCAAGATCAAAAGCTGTCGCTCCTCCCGGCCCCCTATAAAAGCAGGTGTCTCTCTATAATTTCCCAGTGTTCATCTTGCAGTCTGGCTGCTGAAGATCGTTGGATACTCTCTCCTGGATTTTGGCAGTTGAGCGGGGCCTCCCAGCCTGTCAGCCGCTGCGGACCCTATTACCACTGATCCAGTGGACCCTCTATTACCTCCCAGCCGCGGCTGATCTGGACTGTGACGGTAGGGAGAACTCCGGGGTCAGGCGTTTGGCAGAGCTAGGCACTGGGCCGCAGACCCTGCTTAATGGGATCAGCCTATAGGCTGATGGTGAGCCTATAGATACTGGCCTCTTATCCCTCCCTGTCCCACAAGCTTTATTGTAGTGTGTGTGTTTTACCTTTTTTTTTTACACTGTGCGTGCCTTATACTTACCTCCCTTGCTCCCTCGAGTCTGGCTCCTGCTCCCTCTCCCCTCCATCTTGACTAGCAGGGCTTACGCTGTGAGGGGGGGGATGCGACGCCGCGTGCGCAGTCTGGCTGGCCGAGAATGACAGGCAGCGGAGGTGCGGCCGCCCATCGCACGGTCTGTTTTGCGGGAGCCCCTCTGCGGGTCGCCCTGTGGCATTTGCAGCCCTGTGTCCACCATTGCTGGGCAGGCCTCCTCTTCCTGCTGGATTCGCGCCGCCTGGGGGGGGGCGTCAGTCCGAACGATGACGTTTTTCGCGTCACCACCATGCGGCCCGCCCCACGAGGAACGTGCGTGGTCGCCTGCTGCACCATCTTGCCCTGCTGCACCTCCGGCCTGGGACCCCTCCGTTTTGGCTGTGCCCTCTGTCTGTGTCGTGAGTCCCTCTTACGGTTATGATTACTATTGCTTTTGAGCATTGCGCATGTGCTTGTGGGATACTTATGGCCATTCTTGTTTGTGTCTTTTAGGTGGGCCCATTGATTAGGGCTGTGGTTCCACCTGGTCTACCGCCCCCCCCCTCTCCCTTTTGATTAAGAGTGATCGCATAAGAGGGATCATACAAGAGGGATCATTTAGGTTTGGGCCGTCAGTGCCTTGTAACCTGCATTGCAAATTCTTCTCTAATCACCATAATGGAGGCAACTGGGGATAGTGAGCTAGGGGCCCCTTCCGGATGGGTGAAGTTCTGCCCCTTGTGCAGTGCATGCCCTCTGGGCGGATTCAGCACTGTTTGTACCACTTGCGCCAGGAGCGTCTTCTTGACCATGACCGGGCAGGCGTACCTGCCCCTAGCCCTTCATTGCCTGCGGCCTCTCCAGAACTCCCGCTGCTGCACTCAGCCCCCAGTGAGGGGGAAGCCAGCAGGGGGTCCCATGTTGATTTGGCATTTAGGGTGGCCAGTCTCGAGAGACAGATCTCGCAAAAGGCGCCTAAGAAGGCCTCGAGTAAGAGACGGCACATCAAGCCCGTTTACTCGGATAATGACGATGATCTTTTTGACGGTTTGGGCTCTGTGGAGGAAGGTGAGTTGCCAGAGAATTCACGGTCCACTGCGGATTATTCTGCTGGTGAGGTCAGTTTGCCTGGTTCCTCCTTGGATGAGGATGCGTGGCTCCCTGATGATATGGAGAGATTGCTTGCCTCAGTGTTTGAGACTTTACACATTGTTCCTCCTAGAGCGGCTAAGAGGAAGCAAGGTGATTTGTTTAGTCCTGAAAGACAGAGGCGAGTCTTTCCAGAGCAGGCCCATTTTTCTAATATGATTTTCAAGGAATAGGAAAGGCCTAACAAACTACCGTCTGTGCCTAAGGGACTGGATAGGCGGTATCTTTTCCCTGAGGAGCTGGTCCGGCTATGGTCTTGTCCTCCCGAAGTGGATGCCCCTGTGTCGGGGTTGTCCAACACTACTGTTATGCTTTCACCTGACCGCTTCCTTATGTGATCCAGCTGACAAGCGCATGGATCAGCTGGTCTCTCATGCCTTCACCTTTGCTGATGCCTTGTTTCGTCCTGTGTGTGCCTCGGCCATTGTCTCCCTGGCCATCAGAAAGAAGGTGAGACTCCTTGTGGATAGCGCTAAGACTCACAAGCGGGCGGAGGAGTATAAAGACCTCAAGGCTTGCATGGACTTCATTGCCTTTGTTGTCTCTGCCATGGACGATGGTGTCCGGCTTGGTGCCAGGATTTCGGCCCTGCTTGTTGCACTTTGCCGCTCGCTCTGGTTGCGATAATGGTCGACTGATGCCGTGGCCAAAAAGTTGCTTACTAGTATCCCCTTCGTGGGGCACAGGTTGTTCGGGGAGCGTCTGGACCTCCTGGTCAAGGATGGTTGACTCCCTCAGAGACGGAAGCCTGTGCGGCCCTTTCGGAGCTCATCTGCCTATCGCTCCTTTCGAGGAGGAAGAGGCTCTTCATTTTCAGGTGGCCGCAGAGATACCTGGGGTAGAGGTAGGTCCCGCGGCCGACCCAATCCCGCTTGGGGAGCCAAGTCCAAGCCCCCTACCAAGTCCCCTCAGGCATGAGGAGGCGCCCTCACCCATCCGGGTGGGGGGACGGCTTCTGCTATTTGCTCATATCTGAAGACAGCGCTTCTCAGATCAGTGGATTCAGAAGGTGGTGTCCTCCGGTTACAAAATAGAGCTGGCAGTCAGGCCGCCCACAAGATTTCTTCGGTCTCGGATATCCCTAAACCCATTGAAGGCACAGGGCCTGAGATTGGCCGTGCAACACCTCCTGCGGTTAGGTGTGATTTGTTTTGATTTGGTAATTTCTGCTCTTCAAGGTCCTCCCTTCGAGCCTTTGTGCGATGCTGCATTGTCTATTTTGACTCTTAAAGTGTTTTTTTTGGTAGTGATCACCTCGGTGCGTTGCGTGTCAGAGCTGGCCGCGCCTTGTATGAAGCCTCCCTACTTTAAGCGGCATAAGGATAAGGTGGTTTTTCGCTTCAAACCTGATTTTTTGCCTAAGGTCGCATCTCCCTTTCAACTTAATGAGGAAGTTGTCTTACCTTCTTTGTGTCCAGCACCGACTAATTCTAAGGAAAGGACCCTCCATGTCTTGGATGTGGTCAAAGCCATTAAGTATTACCTGGTTGCGACTGAATCCTTCAGGAAATTGGATTTACTCTTTGTCCTAACAGAGGGCTCTTGAAAGGGTTTGCCACCAGCCAAGTCCACTCTCAGTAAGTGGATCAGACAGGCGGTGGTACAAGCATATTCTGCCAAGGGGAAGGAACCCCCTTTTCGTATTACAGCTCATTCTACTAGAGCTATTGGTGCCTCCTGGGCTTTTCAGCACCAGGCATCTGTTCAACAGATTTGTAAGGCCGCCACTTGGTCTTCAGTTCATACCTTTACCAAGTTTTACAAGGTTGATGTTAGGGCCTCAGCTGACGCTGTTTTTGGCCAAAAGGTGCTTCAGGCGGTAGTGAAATGAACTACATGCTGTTCTGCACTGGGGATCCCGCCCTAATGGACACTGCTTTTGGATGTCCCACATGTCATCACTCTGGGACGATCTGGACTGGATATAGGGAAAAATACAATTCTGTGAAACTCACCTATAGAATTGTTTTTGAGTATATCCAGTCTAGGTCGTCCCACCCCTCCCTTTGTTCATTATCTCTTGTTTGCCTGTTATGGTGATTACCATTTGTATTCTTGGACTTGTTGTCCTTAAGGTTTTTTTTTGTTTGTTGGAGAGAGTACAAGCTGAAGCTATGTGAAGTAACATGGTTTCTTGGCCTCCCGGCCTGTCTCCTCTTACTGCTTTTTAACCACTGGGAAATGATAGAGAGACACCTGCTTTTATAGGGGGCCGGGAGGAGCGACAGCTTTTGATCTTGCAGTCGAGCGCCCCCTGGGGGCGGAAAAACCACATGTCATCACTCTGGGACGACCTGGACTGGATATACTCAAAAACAATTCTACAGGTGAGTTTCACAGAATTTTTTTATTTGAGTGTTAATCTGGGGGACATCTGTAATCATATCCTTTAACAGCCAGCATATACTGTAGGGCTGCATATAAAAGCACCGACATCCTTCTCTGTCTCACACTCTAATGTCTCTAGCACACACAAACAACACACACACACACCTGTTTAGTCAGACTCCATTTTAGATACAAAAGACAAGGGATAGAAACCTTTCCCAATATTTATTTCTTAGTGCCTATCCGTTCTGTACTTATATAGAATATAAAAACAAAAACAATACTTACCTGGTCCATGTGATCAGTCCTTCGTCCTCCCTCTTGGCCATTTCGGTGACAGTGGGTCCCAGCATGGTCCATTTATTGTCCAGGGTGCTGCCACAGTACAGAGGCAGCAGCACTAAAAGCAATAAAACTCATGCTGGGATTTGTAAAATTACATTGTTTCCTATAGACTGTGGCCAATTTTTCAGGGGGATTAAAACTCTCTGCAGGGCTCTCGACTGCCTCCAATGAACCAGCGAGGGAGATCCTGATATAAAAACCGGAGGGACAACTGCTTAGACTCAAACACATAGGCCTCATGAGAAAAAAGCCTGAGAATGTCACTGTTAGTGAATCACCAGATAGGAAGACAATGGCCTTGATTCACTAAGAGTTGAAAAAAACTCTCATGGTAGTAAAACATTCAATTCATGAGAAAAAAGCCTGAAAATGTCACTGTTAGTGAATCACCAGTTAGGAAGACAATGAGTCAATGGCACTTTTTACTACAGGTAAAAAGTTAAATACTTTTTCCAGGAGTAAAAAAGTGCCATTGATTTTCATTGTCTTTTTATCTGGTGATTCACTAACAGTGACATTCTCAAACTTTTTTCTCATAAATTGAATCTTTTACTACCGTGATAATCATTTTCATCTCTTAGTGAATCAAGGCCAATGAAAGGCAATGGCAGCTTTTTACTACAGGTAAAAAGGGGTAAAGTGTTCACTACTTTTTTCAGGAGTAAAAAAAGTGCCATTGACTTTCATTGTCTTCCTATCTGGTGATTCACTAACAGTGAAATTCTCAGGATTTTTTCTCATTAATTGAATTTTTTAGTACCACGAGAATTTGTTTCAACTCTTAAAGAATCAAGGCCAAAGGCCTCGATTCAATAAAAAAAATTCTCATGGTAGTAAAAAATTCAATTCATGAAGAAAAAGCCTGAGAATGTCACTGTTAGTGAATCACCAAATAGAAAGACAATGGCCTCGATTCACTAAGAGTTGACAAAAACTCAACTGGTAGTAAAAAATTCAATTCATGAGAAAAAAGTCTGAGAATTTCACTGTTAGTGAATCACCAGATAGGAAAACAATGAAAGTCAATGGTACTTTTTTACTCTTGAAAAAGGTATTGAACTTTTTACCCCTTTTTACCTGTAGTAAAAAGTGCCATTGACTTTCATTGTATTCCTATCTGGTGATTCACTAACAGTGACATTCTCAGGCTTTTTTCTCATGAATTGAATTTTTTACTACCATAAGAGTTATTTTCTACCCTTTGTGAATCAAGGCCAATGAAAGTCACTGGCAATTTTTACTACAGTGTAAAAAGTTCTCTACTTTTCTCAGGAGTAAAAAAGTGCCATTTCATTGTATTCCTTTCTGGTGATTCTCTGGCTTTTTTCTCATGAATTGAATTTTTTACTACCATGACATTTTTTTTCAACTCTTAGTGAATCAAGGCCATAGACAGAAGGTGGTGCGAGTATGGGGGATGGAAAATCAAATGATGAAGAATGTATCCTAAATGATAATTAACCCCTTGTGTTCTGTGCCATAGATGTTTACTTCATCGCCACCCTGTCCTTCCTGTGGAAAGTGACAGCCATCACGCTGGTCAGCTGTCTGCCACTCTACTTCCTGAAGTACCTGAGACGGAAGTTCTCTCCCCCCAGCTACTCCAAGCTGACTTCCTAGAAGACCCCCTTCTAGGTGTTGCCCGTGACTGTTACTGGTGCAGACGCTGGGCGCTGCTTTACTGAACAAGGGATACTCGGACATCTACTAGAACTGCACTTGCTCGTTGGATGGGGATGAGTGATGGCTTCTCCCTGGAAAGAAGCATATCTATTACTTAGTGACTGTGGAATATGGCAGACTACTAACCCTCAGCTTCAACTAGCAACCTTGATCTGTTAGATGCCTCCATGCCTCAATTGGAGGTCCACTTGTGGGGTCTATGTGTGGATGAGGCTTTGCACCTAATCCTGAAGATTGGGATTATGGAAGCCGATGCCTGTAGTTACCTCTGTTCTCATCCGTTACTTCCTGGCCCGGTCACGCCCTCCCGGTGCGAGGGCTTCTACATTGTGCTAGTAATGTGAACCTGTGACTGTATGTTCATCCTGCCCAGTCCTCAAACCCCCTCCCAGCCCTACAACAGCTTCATGCTGCCCACCTTCCTGATGTCACTTCCCAGTACAGAGTCTATTCTGATTGGTCGCTGTGGGTCAGCCGAGGACTGCTCTAGCAGGAAGTTATTTTATACATGGGGGAGTTGTACCTAGGTGGGTTACCGACCCTACTGCCTGCCGGCTCAGAGGGGAGGATTCTTATGAAGGTCCTGGGCTTCATTTATGCTTTAAGAAGATACAAATACTTGTAAATATTTTCACTCAAAACTAATTTTTATTTATAATTGTGATGGAAAAACGAAAAAGGCAGGCGCAGGAAAATGACAGCTGTCATTTGCTGTGCCCTCCAATACTGGCCATGTCTCTAGTAGCGGGCCTTGGATTGGGCGACTCCAAAAAGGGAAATCCGTCCTATGGTTTACCGCTTTAATTTTAGTACAGTGGCAGTTTAAAAAGGGAAATATGAGGGTTGAAGAGATTCAGCCCCTTTCCTGTCGCCCAGCCCCTAAAAATTATTTATTTATGACACATTCCCCTGAGGAGATTCAGGCCCTTTCCTGTAGCCCGTCCCCTTAAAATCATTTATTCATGACACATTCCCCTGAGATTCAGCCCCCCGTTGTGTAGCCCACTCTCTAAGTATTATTTATTCATGACCCATTCCCCTGAGGGAATTCAGTCGCTTTCCTGTAGCCCAGCCCCTGAATATTATTTATTCATGACACATTCCCCAGAAGAGATTCAGGCCTTTTTCTGTAACCCAGTCCCTGAATATTATTTACTCATGACACCTTCCCCTGAGGAGATTAAATCTTTTTCCTGTAGCCCCGCCCCTAAATATTATTTGTTAATGCCATGTTCCTCTGAGGGGATTCAGTCCCCCTGTAACCCAGACCCTGATTATTTATTTATGACACATTCTCTTGAGATTCAGTCCCCTTCCTGTAGCCCAGCCCCTGAATATTATTTATTCATGACACATTCCCCAGAAGAGATTCAGGCCCCTTTCTGTAACCCAGTCCCTGAATATTATTTGCTCATGACACCTTCCCCTGAGGAGATTAAATCTTTTTCCTGTAGCCCCGCCCCTAAATATTATTTGTTAATGCCATGTTCCTATGAGGGGATTCAGTCCTCCTGTAACCCAGACCCTGATTATTTATTTGTGACACATTCTCTTGAGATTCAGTCCCCTTCCTGTAGCCCATCCCCTCAATATTATTTATTCTTGACACATTCCCCTGAAGAGATTTCGCCCCATTATATTATTTATTCATGGCATGTTCCCATGAGGAGATTCAGCCCCATTATATTATTCATTCATGGCATGTTCCCATGAGGAGATAAACTGTGCTTAAAAATTTCAGCAACTCCTGTTTGAAAACTTAGCGTTTTATTTTTTTGAATGGAATTTTAATGGATCCTTATGGTTTACATGGTAGACTGTTCTGCTCACCTGCCAGCTTATTCAGCACTCAGATTGCTGTAAGGAGTTTTATGATTGGCTGGGCATTTTACAGTTTATCATTGCTCTTGGCGACGGAGTGATGAGTCGAGGCCTGAACACCTCATACACTCTGATGACATTCTGAGGGTATTTTCATTACACACTCCTCTGCCTCTAATCAGCAAAGAATGTAACAAACGTATCAGCTGAGTGGCTGTTACATTGTGTGCTACTTTAGCCAATAAAAAAATCATTACATTCTCTGTTGGTTAGAGGTAGAGGAGCGTGTGGGATAAAAATATCCCCAGCCTATCGCCAGAAAAGGTAGATGATAGTTGTCCTTTAAAGGGATGGTCCAAGTTACGTGTAAGAACAAATTGTTTGCTTAGTCAGTCAATTGTTTGCCAGAAAGAGAATTCATCCTGTTCAGCTGCTATACAAAATTGTTGCAGAGATTCAGCTGCTTTTTTGTAGTCCAGCCTCTCTATTTTTTTTTTACTAACATTAACTCATGATCACCTTTTTTTTTAAGCACTGAACAACAGCAGGGAAATACAAGTCCGACAGGCGAGGCAGGTAACTGCTGTCCTCCCCGTCACACACAAGCATTGGCGTGTGCCACATAGTCTGGTGCAAGAGGATCCACCTCTTAAAAAAAAAAATAAAAAGGTGTTCATAAATAAAATCTAGAGGCTGGGCTACAGGAACTCTCAACAACAGCAGCTTTATGAATCAGTGCGTGGTAGGTAAGCAAACAATATTTTTTCCACAGTTAGACACTCCCTTTAAGTTAGTTAGAATCAAATTTAAAATAATACATGTGTGCAAGCCTTAAACCCCGCTCCAGGTTTGCATGCTGCAGGTCCACGTGTTTGACTAATGCAATGATGCCAAATGACTACTAAAAGCTGTAGTTGCTGCCAACGCCATGCAACCCATATTTATGGTAAACATGATGCCCACGTACCCCCTCCCCATATTAAATCTTATCCTGAAGAGTGCCAAACTGAGATTTTATCTTGCCAAGAGCTCCCCTTCATTCATTGACCGAGAGGCACTAGAGTAGCTGACAGAAGGCAGTGCAGCCACATAAACACTTTGCTCCAGGCTAATCATTGTGTGCTTACCTGCCATCCACAGGATCCATCCTAGTATGCTGCTGAATAAAGCTGTTGAAGCTGAGATTAACCCCTCTTTCGTGAAGCCCAGCCCCTGAATTTTATTGATGCATGGCCACATTTTTTTTCACTGATAGGTGGACTTACCGTATATACTCGAGTATAAGCCGAGTTTTTCAGCCCACTTTTTGGGCTGAAAAAAGCCGCCTCGGCTTATACTTGAGTCAGTGCCGAAATGGAGGAGAAAAAGGGGCCAGGCGACATGCCCATTCATTTCCCGCCCCCGTGCCGGCTCCCGCACTCACTCTCTCACTTCCAGCTGTTCCTCCGCTGCCGCCCGCACCTCATGTGCCGGGGACGGGATGCCGCTCAGCGTCTCCGGGGGGGCCTCCCTCGGGCCGGCCTGGACGGTGGGGAGGGGGGCGGCGGTGCTCTGCGCCATTGTGCCGGTAGGGCGGGGACCGGAGCACACTGTGCAGCCAAGCGCCGGGCGCGCAGCGACGGAGGGCAAGGCACGCCGGCCGGGGGCGGTGGCGCGCACGTTCTGGGCCGGCCTCTTAACATGCTTCTACGGACAGGCTGTGCAAACGAGAGGTAAGTGTGTATACCGTATATACTCGAGTATAAGCTGAAAAAAGCCGCCTCGGCTTATACTCGAGTCAATAACTTGTTCCATTTTTTTATGGTAAAATTAGGTGCCTCGGCTTATATTCGGGTCGACCTATACTCGAGTATATACGGTATCTTTATCTCTCTTGCATCAGAATGGGACAGACCATGTCCTGTGCCTCAGGGGAGATCTCACTTATATAGCCACTTGTCTGTCTCTTCTGGTTGGTTACTACCTCACCGTGTGCCAGGACCTGCGCTGTGTGCTTAGAGCCGCCCCTGCTAATGGAGACACAATGGAGATATGTTTACCTCTCAATATATAAAAAAAAAGGTGGTCATGCATAAATGAAATTTGGGAGCATGACTATAAAGCTTTATGCAGCAACACACCAGGATGAATCAGCAGCTTAGCAGACGAGGAAACCTTGATTATAAATTTACACTTTACCTGGACAATCCCTTTAATGCGCGATAAAGTAGAACGGCCGCATTCTCTATTTTCCTTGCTGTCCTCCGTCTGTCTCCGCTGCTACTGTCAGTGGAGGTATCGAATGGTGCCGGGGTTGTTACTAATCCCAAACCTGCAACTATCACAGTGAGGTAAAGGTTCTGTACCTGTAAGATTTTGGTCAATATTTACTATGTGCCTCACTTGTTCAACTAAAGAATGCCCACGCGCTGGCGGCCAATCCTGCAGGCCGATCTTTTAGGGCCCTGTTGCCTACTGACCAACCAGTGAGACCTGTGCAAAGGCAGATGATGACTGGACACTGACAACAGGACAGATTACCAGGATTCTAGCAATACAAAGATATTGTTCTATTGGGGCCAGAATACTGGACACTGCCAACAGTGCAGGCCCAGCAGCATATTCTTTTAGGCCCTGTTGCCTAGTAACCATCCAGCGAGACCTAAACTGGGCAGCCCCTTGCAATGCTAGACAAGTCAAGAGATCTACAAGTGAAGGGGAGTTGCTTGCCATTGGCTTGTGCCATCTCTTTAGCTGCTAAGTGATTGGTCTATGGAAATCACGTGAGCGATGTCCTCTCTGTGATGATCTACAAACAACAATCCTGGATATTCTAGATATTTGTCTGATATGAACAACAATATGAAGGAAGACGGGGGGCAATCTATAAGAGGGAACCTTACCACCACTTTCTGCATTGCCATTGCACTCAAGGCCACGCATGGTCTCTGCCTGCCAATGATTAACACTCTGTATTGTGATTATTTTGTACAGAATTTCCTTGTGTATCATGAACTTTATTTATTGTTTTGTGGTGTTGGTGAGTCCGGACAAATTCAGAGTTTAAAAGAGACAGAGAGAGAGAGAGAAATAAACGTTCTTTCTGCAGAGGCGTCTCTGGGGATTTATTTTCACAGCAAAATTGGCCAGCAGGTGGCGCCTGAGAACTAGAACTCATCCAGACCGTGCAACTGCTAGAACCAGCTAGCCCCAGAGTTCCCAACTGTCCCAAACTCCTTCCCAGACTATCAACGTGGCCTCTACTCCAAGAGACGCCGACATCGCAGAGAAAGTGAGAGACAGCGACTGAATAAAGACATTTATCAAGCTGGGATGTGGCCGAGCAGGAGAGAGCTGCTGATAGGGGTGCAGGTGCTTCTTCAAGCTGGCTGGCAGCCTCAATGCACTCCATGTATACAATGCCTGTGGCGCCCCCTCGCTGCCTTTCCAGACCCTCTCCTGCAAGGCAAAACAGTGACGTGACTGCTTCTATGTGATCTATGTACCGCGCTGTGGAATATGTTAGCACTATATAAATGTATAATATCAGTGTGTGAGTGTGGCTAGGATATTAGAGTGGGAGCTCTGAGGGACAGGAAGTCATGTGACTGCTTCTATGTGCTCTGTACAGTGCTGTGGCATATGTCAGCACTATATAAATGTATAATAACAGTGTGAGTGTGGAGGGGAGAGTGTGAGCTCTGAGGTACAGAGTCATGTGACTGCTTCTATGTGCTCTGTACAGTGCTGTGGTATATGTCAGTGCTATATAAATGTATAATAACAGTGTGTGAGTGTGGAGGGGACATTAGAGTGTGAGCTCCGAGGGACAGAGTCATGTGACTGCTTCTATGTGCTCTGTACAGTGCTGTGGTATATGTCAGTGCTATATAAATGTATAATAACAGTGTGTGAGTGTGGAGGGGACATTAGAGTGTGAGCTCCGAGGGACAGAGTCATGTGACTGCTTCTATGTGCTCTGTACAGCGCTGTGGTATATGTCAGTGCTATATAAATGTATAATAACAGTGTGTGAGTGTGGAGGGGACATTAGAGTGTGAGCTCCGAGGGACAGAGTCATGTGACTGCTTCTACGTGCTCTGTACAGCGCTGTGGAATATGTCAGCACTATATAAATGTATAATAACAGTGTGGAGGGGACAATAGAGTGTGAGCTCTGAGGGACAGGAAGTCATGTGGCTGCTTCTATGTGCTCTGTACAGCGCTGTGGTATATGTCAGTGCTATATAAATGTATAATAACAGTGTGAGTGTGGAGGGGACATTAGAGTGTGAGCTCTGAGGGACAGGAAGTCATGTGGCTGCTTCTATGTGCTCTGTACAGCGCTGTGGAATATGTCAGCAGTATATAAATGTATAATAACAGTGTGTGAGTGTGGAGGGGACAGAGTGTGAGCTCTGAGGGACGGGGAGTCATGTGACTGCTTCTATGTGCTCTGTACAGCGCTGAGGAAAATGTCAGCAGTATAAAAATGTATAATAACAGTGTGTGAGTGTGGAGGGGACATTAGAGTGTGAGCTCTGAGGGACAGAGAGTCATGTGACTGCTTCTCTGTGCCTTGTACAGCGCTGTGGAATATGTCAGTGCTATATAAATATAACTGTGTGAGTGTGGAGGGGACATTAGGGTGATATTTGGCTCTCTTGGTCAGACATGATGGCAGTGAATGAAGCAGACACCTGTAGGTGGTGGGGTGACTGTTCGGGATGCCCCAGACATGGGCTGATGGGGCCGGCAGACAGGTGACTCATCAGAATCCAGTTATGATTAAGGGAAGCTTTATATAAACTGTTATTAAAAGTTTCCCCCTCTGTTGTGTGAGAGCAGTGGCGGCACAACTCCTTTATTTGCAGGCACAGTGCCCGGCAGCCATTAACCCTTCACGGCTATTCATGACTTTTGCCTGAGAAAGGAAACTGGCAAATATGGGGACAAACACTGCTGCCTTATAATAGTAACCAGTGAATTAGCAAGCAGGCGCCATTCCGACATGCTGGTGCATGCAACATCTCAAGCAATGGCGGGGATGTCGCTGGAGGCCCACAAATAGGCTAAGTATATGGGTGATCCCAGGGGTTTCACACAGCAGAGGATCACAAGTCACTCAGACATATTGGCACTTATTAAAGTAGAACAGAACATGTTACCCACCCCATAAAACATACCTTCCATGTAATCCCACGGCACATGGGTGGGCTGTGGCTGCCTCCCCCCAGCTGATGCTCCTACACCAGGCCATTGCCGGCATGCACAGGCAGAATTTATTCTATTTGTCTCCTGACAATCTATTCTGATTGGCTGCAAGCCTGGAATGAGGTAACATATCTGGCGTCGCCTGTGAAACACAGGGGCATCCCAAATCTCAGATGAAAACCCAGGTCAGTGAAAACCAATGCTTTTGATCCACTTTAAAGTGAATCTGTCACTATTAAAGTGAAAGTCCAGTCTCTATTTAAAGGATTTTGACTATCCTGGGTTTTTGCCCCGCTGTGTGAAACCCCCCAGATCGCCCAATCTAACTCGCCTCTTCTCGGTCCTACAGCACATGCGCGGCTGCTCGTCCAATCAGCATGCTTGGAGCTGTTGATGTCACACCATATAAGATGGCGTCTTAGACAAGAGGCTCTGAGCACGCGTGCGGCCGCATCCCCTGCTTCCCTCTAACAGGGAGCCTGTCCGCGCTGGCTATTCAGAAATGGCTATCGCGGGCATGCGCCCTGCTAGAGGGATAGCGAGGATGTGGCCTGCACATGCGCCGTTGGAGCGGGAACAAAGGAGAGTGAACGGGGTGACTTGGGGGTTCACACAGTGGGGCATCCCGATTTTGGATGGAGGGAATCGATCGGCCCGGGAATCTATAAGATCGAGCTGGGTTTTGGTCCACTTTAAAGAAGAACTCCAGCTAACACTGGTGAAAGGTGATGAAAACACAGCAAAAAAACACAGTTGGCTGGTGCCACATGTACTAAAGTGCACTGATTGGACAAGCGGCCGTGCATGAGCCGTAGGACCGGGGAGAGGTGAGTATCTTTGGGCGATCTGGGGAGTTTCAAACAGCGGAGCACCAGCGATCGGAGGACCAAAACCCAGGATAGTCAAAATCCTGTTTTTTGGTCCACTTTAAGATTAACAGAAGCGGTTATCTGTGCTGTGTACACCATACACTGCTTTACAGACTGGCTGCTGGCAGACATTTAAAGTGTAACTATCATGAAACACCTGTAAAAATGAAATGCTATTATATGATTGGCTACAAAACAAGAAATCTAACTAAAATGCTTTAGCGCCAGGCTGCTCAGCCTTGTCCTTTTCTGCAATGTTTTTGGTTTACTTCAAATCCAAAATGCAAGCGGAAGTCAAATATTGCTTTTTTTCTGTAGCTAATCACATTACAGTGTTTCATTTTCATATGATAAAAGTGGTACTTTAAGGGTTACCTCTACAGACGAGACACGACGGGGCGACTGAATCACAAAACACACGACTCGGCCATTATGACATCACACAGGGCCGACAAACACGAACGTGTGTGCAGCGTTCCCAGGGTGAAGCGATTTACCAGCTTCTGCCATGTTCAAGAAAACATCTCCCCAGACAGACAGACAGACAGACGGCAAACACAGGCAGATCCGCACACAGGAACGGCCACTAAGCTGCCATTAACTGCGCTGGCGAAAGATCTACACACACACGCACACACACACGCACTGTATACTGTGTATATAGAGGGACAGGAAAACGATCCATGAGGGGCTGTTGTGATGGAAACCCAAAAGAGCACCCGTCCTTCAAGTGGACCAACTCCCTTCCTGGCACCCTCAGTGACAGCGAGTGTCCTACTCCACGAGGACATTAAACTAACCTCACCTCCCCCTGATGTTCCTTCGCCAACAGGAGACAGGCTTCACTGTGGTGCAGTGACCCCAGGGTTTTCAGTTAGTGGGGTATCCACAATCAGAATGCCCTAGAGAAAACAACCAAAACCCGAGTCAAAATTCTGAGTTTTGGTCCACGTTAAAATGTAACAAAACCACTGCACAGCCTACCCTGGAATCTAAAATAGTCCAGGGCCAGCCTCTGACCTTCCCAAATCAGTGAATGTGTGAAATGCCCCAGTTAGCTGGTAACCGCTTAACCTTTCCCCGGTCCAGCGGTGCATGCGTGGGCTCTCATCCAATTAGAGCCAGTTTCCATGCCTATGTCATTCGGCAAATGGCTTTAATGTTATGCAATAGGGAATGAGAGCGCCCCGACCTTCATGCTGCGCACGCACCTCACTGCAGAACATCAAAGCAGTTAGCCGAATGCCACAGGCACGGGATCCTGCACATGCACTGATGGATCAGGGAAAGGTAAGCGGCAAACTATGGGGCGTTGCACACAGTGGGGCACCCCAGATCGGGGCACAGAACAAAACCTGAGTTAGTCAAAATCCAATTTTGGCTCACTTATACTTACTTACACTATAGAACATATGCTGAGGCCCCTAAGTGGTGGGATGCCAGAGTGAGAGCCCTGGAATGCATTCCCTTTAAGGAGGAATATCAGCCCTTGAAAAGACTCCAGGGCTGGCCGATTCCCACTCCCTGTGGCATGCTGAGTTAGGATGCCCCGTTGTGTGAAATCCCATGTAATTGTCGCACTTATTCACCTAGCCACGTCCCAGTTAAATAAGCCCGGGCAACAGCCCCACATACCAAAGGGATGGAGGGACAGAGCCTGGCCAGGCACACAATGAGACTGGGAGACAGGTAAGTACTTAAAAGGAAAACTTCCTTTTCTGGTGTTCTGCTTTATTGTTTTCCTCTTCTGAAATGTAAAATAAACCTGTGTGTTAGTATTGTGCCCCCATACTTGTGATTTACTTATCTGCATGCTGTGTCCAAGTTTCTTATATTCCTGTAGCTTTGTGTTCCTACAGCGGGAGTGGCTTTCCTGGCCTTGAGTAAAGCCCTTATTATAGCTTTTTACTACAAATACCAGAAGTCTTCCACTGTAACAGGTGAGTTCATCAGCAGCTTTGGCTAAATCAAGCAGAAGCAATGACCAGATGAGAACCCTTTAGTTACTGGAACACAAGACTGTGATCCCCTCATCTGAAGAGGCTGAATGAATGCAGGAAAAGTTAAACCTGTGAGATCAGGAGTGTCATACATCAGATGATTATCAGGTCAAGTCTCTGCCAGGTACACCAAACACTCCAGTTGATGTACATTGCTAAGGTAAACTGCTTTCTTTTATACCACAGAGTTGCAAAAAATAAAGAAAAAATACCATTTTGTGAGTACTCACCTGAAAAATGGATATTGTTGGTGTGCCACACACCCCGCTTCACTTTTAAATATTCTTCACTTACTGGGTTAACTCACCGCCAGGTGACGCTGTGCAGAGAGGAAGTCTTGTATCGAGCCCCCTTCCGGCCTATATATACCTGGTACCTCCCTTCAATCACCAGTATATTAAAAAAGCAGAAAGACAAGGTACCAGTATTCCACCGGTAACCTCAAAATCAATTTGATATAAATAAAAAGCTTCACCATATAATGGCTTCGGAAATACCGAAAAGGGTGGGAGTGAAGCGGGGTGTGTGGCACACCAACAATATCCATTTTTCAGGTGAGTACTCACAAAATGGTATTATTCTTGGTGTGCCACACACCCCGCTTCACTTTTAAATATTCTTCACGATTGGGACATCCAAAAGCAGTGTCCACAAGGGAAGGGCATCTCAAGGCCAGGTGAAGCATAACTTAAATGACTGCAGTCTACAGAACTTTGAGGCCAAAAACAGCATCCGCTGAGGCCCGCACATCAACTTTGTAAAAGTGTGAACAGAAGACCAAGTGGCGGCCTTACAAACTTGTTCAACAGAAGCTTGGTGCTGAAAAGCCCAAGACGCCCCAACAGCGCGAGTGGAATGAGCAGTGATACGAAAAGGGGGAACTTTCCCCTTAGCAGAATAGGCCGCCGTAACGGCCTGACGTATCCATTTGCTAATGGCAGATTTGGCTGGTGCCAAACCCTTCTTAGGCCCATGGGGCACAACAAAAAAGGAATCCGTCCTACGAAAAGGAGACGTGATAATCAAGTAGTACTTAACACAGCGTACTACATCCAAACAATGCAAAACCCTCTCTTTGTCATTCTTAGGATTAGGACACAAGGAGGGAAGAATAATATCTTGGTTCAAATGAAAAGCAGAAACAACCTTAGGAAGAAAGTCTGGCTTGAACCGAAAGACCACTTTATCCTGATGCCTCTCAAAGTAAGGCGCCTGGATAGACAAGGCCGCCAACTCTGAGACACGCCGGACCGAAGTGATCGCTACCAAGAAGACAATCTTCTGAGTCAGGGTAGACAAAGCAATATCTTGCAAAGGCTCAAAAGGAGGAGCCTGAAGGGAGGTACCAGGTATATATAGGCCGGAAGGGGGCTCGTTACAAGACTTCCTCTCTGCACAGCGTCACCTGGCGGTGAGTTAACCCAATAAGTGAAGAATATTTAAAAGTGAAGAATATTTAAAAGTGAAGCGGGGTGTGTGGCACACCAAGAATATATTAACAGATAAGCTCAGCACCTTGAGGACATTTTGGCACACAATAATGGAAACTTTTAACCATTGGAAGTGGAATTACCCTTTAAAAGACCTAATCTGAGGTATGAGGGTGGGGGAGCAGGGGATTTAGGAATGGCTGCCACTTTTCAATTGTCGCATGATAAGTTCAAAGAATAAAGATCCTGATTTACTACTAGCACCACGTAATGCCAGATGATCGTCTGTATAGCAGCGCTTAGAGCGGCGACCGCTAGTAGACGCTGTAACCTAGCGTTGTGGTCGCTGTAGTAACCTGGCCGGCATTGATGAATGTGATGTGTATTGGGCGCTCTAACCACAGTATAGCGCTGCAGCGAGCGAGAGGTAGCGCCAGCTCGGTGCATCCAGCACTCTGCGCTCCACACCATATTTAACAAAACGCTAGACACACAGCGTCGGAGCTCTAAAGCTGGGCGCTGTGTGATCAAAGTCTGTTTCTGAACACATATCCACCAGTAACAAAGTGAAAACACATGGAATTACATTGTTTTAACACTGTGACATTAACACTTTAGTGCCAGACCTGTACATACAATTCTGCATAAAAATATAAAAAGTCAAAAAAATGTATAAAAGTGTTTGCAGCCAGGAGAGGTCACACAATGATTGGTGCAAAAAAAAAAAATAAGATATTTTAATTGCCAAACACTATTTAAACACAACCAAATGAAAGCCCATTGAAATATATGGGAGAGAGACACTGAGTGAAAGGTACTACATGGCGCTGCTGAGCTTAGAGCGCCGGCGCTATACACTGAGCCGCCTCTGGTAATACATGTGACGCTACATGGCCCTGTTAGAGGCGCTCACCAGATTTGCTTTCTTAAATGTGGCATTCCGTACAGCGCCCGGCGTTCACCAGACACTGTCTGCCGCTACGAAGCACTACCTGGCGTTATCCCCTCTTAAATAACCCCCAAAGTCATTTTCGGCTTGATAGAGACTGAATACAATTTAATGGTTAGAGATCTTCAGGCATGCAAGCGCATCCAGGGAGTTCTTTAGAAGGGATCCCTAAGGGCGTTATACAACCTGTGGCCACTCTCTGGTTATGCAGACACTGGCCAAGCCGGCTCCTGAATGCTCCAGTCTTGCCTCGGCTACCAGGGTCTATGGTCCCACTTTGACCTACCAGAAATATTTGCCTGCTGAACATTTCCTTCCTATGAGGTCACTGCTCACCCTCAGGACTAAATCTTGATAGGACAGAGGGCCAGTTTGGTATTAAGTGCACCTATTAGACAGATATTTCCAGGAACGGCGCTCTGAGCACGCTCGCTCCATTTTTCCACATAAACACAGTTTGAATCTGTCTTTCCAGTCAGGCATTTCAGCATTCAGCAAAAAGTGGAAGCCTGGAGCTTCTTTCTAACGCCATAAAGTCCTAATCCGTCCTATGACCATAACGGGGATTTTCCGAGACGTTCCATATATAGCGATCTGGCATCGACGATCACTAAATGAACCCAAAAGCCTGGCATTACGCGACGAGACTTATCCCTAGGTCAGACTGCTCAAGTTATAATTATGTAAATTACTGAATGTGTCACCTATCTATTCACTAGAGACCAATGACATCACTGGGAATGCTGTCTCTCCATTCACTAGAGACTGGTGACATCATTGAGAATGCTGCCTATCCATTCACTAGAGACTGGCGACATCACTGAAAATGCTGCCTATCCATACGCTAGAGACTGGTGACATCACTGAGAATGCTGCCTATTCATACGCTAGAGACTGGTGACATCACTGAGAATGCTGCCTATTCATACGCTAGAGACTGGTGACATCACTGAGAATGCTGCCTATCCATATGCTTGAGACTGGTGACATCACTGAGAATGCTGCCTATCCATACGCTAGAGACTGGTGACATCACTGAGAATGCTGCCTATCCATTCACTAGAGACTGGTGACATCACAGAGAATGCTGCCTATCCATTCACTAGAGGCTGGTGACATCACTGAGAATGCTGCCTATCCATTCACTAGAGACTGGTGACATCACAGAGAATGCTGCCTATCCATTCACTAGAGACTGGTGACATCACTGAGAATGCTGCCTATCCATTCACTAGAGACTGGTGACATCACTGAGAATGTTGCCTATCCATTCACTAGAGGCTGGTGACATCACTGAGAATGCTGCCTATCCATACGCTAGAGACTGGTGACATCACTGAGAATGCTGCCTATCCATATGCTAGAGACTGGTGACATCACTGAGAATGCTGCCTATCCATACGCTAGAGACTGGTGACATCACTGAGAATGCTGCCTATCCATACGCTAGAGACTGGTGACATCACTGAGAATGCCGCCTATCTATTCACTAGAGGCTGGTGACATCACTGAGAATGTTGCCTATCCATTCACTAGAGGCTGGTGACATCACTGAGAATGCTGCCTATCCATACGCTAGAGACTGGTGACATCACTGAGAATGCTGCCTATCCATATGCTAGAGACTGGTGACATCACTGAGAATGCTGCCTATCCATACGCTAGAGACTGGTGACATCACTGAGAATGCCGCCTATCTATTCACTAGAGGCTGGTGACATCACTGAGAATGCTGCCTATCCATACGCTAGAGACTGGTGACATCACTGAGAATGCTGCCTATCCATACGCTAGAGACTGGTGACATCACTGAGAATGCTGCCTATCCATACGCTAGAGACTGGTGACATCACTGAGAATGCTGCCTATCCATACGCTAGAGACTGGTGACATCACTGAGAATGCTGCCTATCCATATGCTAGAGACTGGTGACATCACTGAGAATGCTGCCTATCCATACGCTAGAGACTGGTGACATCACTGAGAATGCCGCCTATCTATTCACTAGAGGCTGGTGACATCACTGAGAATGCTGCCTATCCATACGCTAGAGACTGGTGACATCACTGAGAATGCTGCCTATCCATACGCTAGAGACTGGTGACATCACTGAGAATGCTGCCTATCCATACGCTAGAGACTGGTGACATCACTGAGAATGCTGCCTATCCATACGCTAGAGACTGGTGACATCACTGAGAATGCTGCCTATCCATACGCTAGAGACTGGTGACATCACTGAGAATGCTGCCTATCCATACGCTAGAGACTGGTGACATCACTGAGAATGCTGCCTATCCATATGCTAGAGACTGGTGACATCACTGAGAATGCTGCCTATCCATTCGCTAGAGACTGGTGACATCACTGAGAATGCTGCCTATCCATATGCTAGAGACTGGTGACATCACTGAGAATGCTGCCTATCCATACGCTAGAGACTGGTGACATCACTGAGAATGCTGCCTATCCATACGGTAGAGACTGGTGACATCACTGAGAATGCTGCCTATCCATACGGTAGAGACTGGTGACATCACTGAGAATGCTGCCTATCCATACGCTAGAGACTGGTGACATCACTGAGAATGCTGCCTATCCATTCACTAGAGACTGGTGACATCACTGAGAATGCTGTCTATCCATACGCTAGAGACTGGTGACATCACTGAGAATGCTGCCTATCCATACGCTAGAGACTGGTGACATCACTGAGAATGCTGCCTATCCATACGCTAGAGACTGGTGACATCACTGAGAATGCTGCCTATCCATTCACTAGAGACTGGTGACATCACTGAGAATGCTGCCTATCCATACGCTAGAGACTGGTGACATCACTGAGAATGCTGCCTATCCATATGCTAGAGACTGGTGACATCACTGAGAATGCTGCCTATCCATACGCTAGAGACTGGTGACATCACTGAGAATGCTGCCTATCCATACGCTAGAGACTGGTGACATCACTGAGAATGCTGCCTATCCATACGCTAGAGACTGGTGACATCACTGAGAATGCTGCCTATCCATTCACTAGAGACTGGTGACATCACTGAGAATGCTGTCTATCCATACGCTAGAGACTGGTGACATCACTGAGAATGCTGCCTATCCATACGCTAGAGACTGGTGACATCACTGAGAATGCCGCCTATCTATTCACTAGAGGCTGGTGACATCACTGAGAATGCTGCCTATCCATACGCTAGAGACTGGTGACATCACTGAGAATGCTGCCTATCCATACGCTAGAGACTGGTGACATCACTGAGAATGCTGCCTATCCATACGCTAGAGACTGGTGACATCACTGAGAATGCTGCCTATCCATACGCTAGAGACTGGTGACATCACTGAGAATGCTGCCTATCCATACGCTAGAGACTGGTGACATCACTGAGAATGCTGCCTATCCATACGCTAGAGACTGGTGACATCACTGAGAATGCTGCCTATCCATACGCTAGAGACTGGTGACATCACTGAGAATGCTGCCTATCCATACGCTAGAGACTGGTGACATCACTGAGAATGCTGCCTATCCATATGCTAGAGACTGGTGACATCACTGAGAATGCTGCCTATCCATTCGCTAGAGACTGGTGACATCACTGAGAATGCTGCCTATCCATACGCTAGAGACTGGTGACATCACTGAGAATGCTGCCTATCCATACGGTAGAGACTGGTGACATCACTGAGAATGCTGCCTATCCATACGCTAGAGACTGGTGACATCACTGAGAATGCTGCCTATCCATTCACTAGAGACTGGTGACATCACTGAGAATGCTGTCTATCCATACGCTAGAGACTGGTGACATCACTGAGAATGCTGCCTATCCATACGCTAGAGACTGGTGACATCACTGAGAATGCTGCCTATCCATACGCTAGAGACTGGTGACATCACTGAGAATGCTGCCTATCCATTCACTAGAGACTGGTGACATCACTGAGAATGCTGCCTATCCATACGCTAGAGACTGGTGACATCACTGAGAATGCTGCCTATCCATACACTAGAGACCGGTGACATCACTGGGAATGCTGCCTATCCATACGCTAGAGACTGGTGACATCACTGAGAATGCTGCCTATCCATACGCTAGAGACTGGTGACATCACTGAGAATGCTGCCTATCCATTCACTAGAGGCTGGTGACATCACTGAGAATGCTGCCTATCCATACGCTAGAGACTGGTGACATCACTGAGAATGCTGCCTATCCATTCACTAGAGGCTGGTGACATCACTGAGAATGCTGCCTATCCATACGCTAGAGACTGGTGACATCACTGAGAATGCTGCCTATCCATATGCTAGAGACTGGTGACATCACTGAGAATGCTGCCTATCCATACGCTAGAGACTGGTGACATCACTGAGAATGCTGCCTATCCATACGCTAGAGACTGGTGACATCACTGAGAATGCTGCCTATCCATTCACTAGAGACTGGTGACATCACTGAGAATGCTGTCTATCCATACGCTAGAGACTGGTGACATCACTGAGAATGCTGCCTATCCATACGCTAGAGACTGGTGACATCACTGAGAATGCTGCCTATCCATACGCTAGAGACTGGTGACATCACTGAGAATGCTGCCTATCCATACGCTAGAGACTGGTGACATCACTGAGAATGCTGCCTATCCATTCACTAGAGGCTGGTGACATCACTGAGAATGCTGCCTATCCATACGCTAGAGACTGGTGACATCACTGAGAATGCTGCCTATCCATATGCTTGAGACTGGTGACATCACTGAGAATGCTGCCTATCCATACGCTAGAGACTGGTGACATCACTGAGAATGCCGCCTATCTATTCACTAGAGGCTGGTGACATCACTGAGAATGCTGCCTATCCATACGCTAGAGACTGGTGACATCACTGAGAATGCTGCCTATCCATACGCTAGAGACTGGTGACATCACTGAGAATGCTGCCTATCCATACGCTAGAGACTGGTGACATCACTGAGAATGCTGCCTATCCATACGCTAGAGACTGGTGACATCACTGAGAATGCCATATATTCATTAATTGAGACCAGTGATATCATTAAAAATGCCGCCTATCTATTCACTAGAGACTGGTGACATCACTGAGAATGCTGCCTATCCATACGCTAGAGGCTGGTGACAACACTGAGAATGCTGCCTATCCATACGCTAGAGGCTGGTGACATCACTGAGAATGCTGCCTATCCATACGCTAGAGACTGGTGACATCACTGAGAATGCTGCCTATCCATACGCTAGAGACTGGTGACATCACTGAGAATGCTGCCTATCCATACGCTAGAGACTGGTGACATCACTGAGAATGCTGCCTATCCATACGCTAGAGACTGGTGACATCACTGAGAATGCTGCCTATCCATTCACTAGAGACTGGTGACATCACTGAGAATGCTGCCTATCCATACGCTAGAGACTGGTGACATCACTGAGAATGCTGCCTATCCATTCACTAGAGACTGGTGACATCACTGAGAATGCTGCCTATCCATACGCTAGAGACTGGTGACATCACTGAGAATGCTGCCTATCCATACGCTAGAGACTGGTGACATCACTGAGAATGTTGCCTATCCATTCACTAGAGACCGGTGACATCACTGAGAATGCTGCCTATCCATTCACTAGAGACTGGTGACATCACTGAGAATGCTGCCTATCCATACGCTAGAGACTGGTGACATCACTGAGAATGCTGCCTATCCATACGCTAGAGACTGGTGACATCACTGAGAATGCTGCCTATCCATACGCTAGAGACTGGTGACATCACTGAGAATGCTGCCTATCCATACGCTAGAGACTGGTGACATCACTGAGAATGCTGCCTATCCATACGCTAGAGACTGGTGACATCACTGAGAATGCTGCCTATCCATTCACTAGAGGCTGGTGACATCACTGAGAATGCTGCCTATCCATACGCTAGAGACTGGTGACATCACTGAGAATGCTGCCTATCCATATGCTAGAGACTGGTGACATCACTGAGAATGCTGCCTATCCATACGCTAGAGACTGGTGACATCACTGAGAATGCTGCCTATCCATACGCTAGAGACTGGTGACATCACTGAGAATGCTGCCTATCCATACGCTAGAGACTGGTGACATCACTGAGAATGCTGCCTATCCATACACTAGAGACTGGTGACATCACTGAGAATGCCATATATTCATTAATTGAGACCAGTGATATCATTAAAAATGCCGCCTATCTATTCACTAGAGACTGGTGACATCACTGAGAATGCTGCCTATCCATTCACTAGAGACTGGTGACATCACTGAGAATGCCGCCTATCCATACGCTAGAGGCTGGTGACAACACTGAGAATGCTGCCTATCCATACGCTAGAGGCTGGTGACATCACTGAGAATGCTGCCTATCCATACGCTAGAGGCTGGTGACAACACTGAGAATGCTGCCTATCCATACGCTAGAGGCTGGTGACATCACTGAGAATGCTGCCTATCCATACGCTAGAGACTGGTGACATCACTGAGAATGCTGCCTATCCATACGCTAGAGACTGGTGACATCACTGAGAATGCTGCCTATCCATACGCTAGAGACTGGTGACATCACTGAGAATGCTGCCTATCCATTCACTAGAGACCGGTGACATCACTGAGAATGCTGCCTATCCATTCACTAGAGACTGGTGACATCACTGAGAATGCTGCCTATCCATACGCTAGAGACTGGTGACATCACTGAGAATGCTGCCTATCCATACGCTAGAGACTGGTGACATCACTGAGAATGTTGCCTATCCATTCACTAGAGACCGGTGACATCACTGAGAATGCTGCCTATCCATTCACTAGAGACTGGTGACATCACTGAGAATGCTGCCTATCCATACGCTAGAGACTGGTGACATCACTGAGAATGCTGCCTATCCATTCACTAGAGACTGGTGACATCACTGAGACTGCCACCTATCCATATACTAGAGAGCGGTGACATCTTTAAAAATGCAGCCTATCCATTCAATAGAGACCAGTGACATCCCCGGGAATGCCGTCTATCTATTCACTATGAGAATGCCGCCTATCCATACACTAGAGACTGGTGACATCACTGAGAATGCTGCCTATCCATACGCTAGAGACTGGTGACATCACTGAGAATGCTGCCTATCCATACGCTAGAGACTGGTGACATCACTGAGAATGCTGCCTATCCATACGCTAGAGACTGGTGACATCACTGAGAATGCTGCCTATCCATACGCTAGAGACTGGTGACATCACTGAGAATGCTGCCTATCCATACGCTAGAGACTGGTGACATCACTGAGAATGCTGCCTATCCATACGCTAGAGACTGGTGACATCACTGAGAATGTTGCCTATCCATACACTAGAGACTGGTGACATCACTGAGAATGCTGCCTATCCATACGCTAGAGACTGGTGACATCACTGAGAATGCTGCCTATCCATACGCTAGAGACTGGTGACATCACTGAGAATGCTGCCTATCCATACGCTAGAGACTGGTGACATCACTGAGAATGTTGCCTATCCATACACTAGAGACTGGTGACATCACTGAGAATGCCATATATTCATTAATAGAGACCAGTGATATCATTAAAAATGCCGCCTATCTATTCACTAGAGACGGGTGACATCACTAAGAATGCTGCCTATCTATATACTAGAGAGCGGTGACATCACTGAAAGTCTATTCACTAGAGACTGGTGACATCACTGAGAATGCCACCTATCCAATCACTAGAGGCCTGTGACATCACTATGAATTCCAGCACTGTGGAGAGATCCGGCACGAGGTGCTGGAAAACAAGGCTTTTCCTTCCCTAAACAAGACTGCTCTCAAGTTTCCATCCTGCAATGTGAGGAAACGGTGGCAGAAAGCAGCCTCTGAGTCTTCGCTGTTACACCTTGGGGGGAATGATGTCAACACTTCACTTAAAGCCATTTCTATCTGGACGGTAAAATGGTGTTTTCAGGGGGCGGGGAGGGGGGCTGTATAAATATTTATGTTGAATGAATTCAGCTTATGTTCAATGAATGGGTGACCGCTCCTGCGGCGGTAGCAAAGGGGTGTGGATGCATTTTAAACTAAGCGCCAATTTATAACCTCTTATTTGCACTTTGGAGAGCAGATGCCAGCACCATCGTGGCCGACCTGGGGCAGGATGGAGGCAAAGCCCAGCTAAAGGTTAATTTGGCGAGGTGGAAAAGATGGCGGTTGGCTTTGGAAAAATACAACACATTCAAGACTCTTAGCTGTGACCTTGCACTGATTAATTATTTGTCAGGCGCCACCAAGTTCTACAGCGCTGTACAGCTGGGAAGCCATAACTGATAATATACAGGGAGAATCTTCCCATAAAATACATTAAAGAGTCACCTGCCGTGACACCACTATGGAAAGAAAAAACCTCTCTCTTCACAAACACCATCTCTACTTCTAGCTATAAAGCCCAACTCCAGGAAGAAGTTTCATTTTAGTTTGAAATCTAATGAGGAAGGGTTGGCGCAATGTACTCGATGACACAACAGGAAGGTTACTACAAGAAAAATCCTTGGGTGTGACCAACATGGTGTCACAGGGACAGGGAACCCATACCCCATACTAGGTGCTTGTTGCACGGCATTCTTCCCAAGAAAAGCTTTACATGTTTTTGTGTTGCTACTTCCCGTTGTGGCACCGTGACAGGAGGCGCCGTCACTTTAAGGAGGGCAACCCACATGACTGGCCTGCGTTCCTGCCCGGAAGCAGACCAGCCTTGTGTCAATGGTCACGGGGGAAGTGACATCAAGGAGAAGGGGAGTATAAAGGGACGGTTGTCTCTCCTCCCCTTCCTCTTTTGTCCCCGGCTTGGATGGACGAGCAGTCAGGATTGACGCTCGTCCAGCCATTTGACATGGGTGACATGGGTCACTGATGGCGGGGTGGGGAGAGGCGAGGACCGGTAAGGAGCTTGTGTCATTCTCCCTCTTGCCTCGCCGCCCCCCCCAACCTCGCAGCACATGCCGGCTTAGACCCGCATGGTTCCCATCCCTCCCCCATCCTCCCACCCCGCTCTCACCTCCGTGAGGAGCGGCGCTTCTCCCTGGTTCTCTGTGGGCGGGGGAGGCCAGCCGTGTCATCCACTCCTCCCCCGCCTTCCTCGCTGTCTTCTGAGCGGCCCCGCTCGGGCCGCTGCAGAGCTGCTTCTCTCCGCCGCCTTAGTCTATTCAGCGCGGCCCGAGCCGCAGCTCCTCGCCGCCTCGCCAGGCGGGGAGCTGCGGCAGTGTCATCTGCTGCGGCGTCAAAGGGGGGCATGTGGGCGCGTTGCGTGCCCCTCCCCACTCGCCGCATACAAGCCGGAGGAGGGGGGGCACCTTCCAAACCCCCACCTCCCCCCCAACCCCCCCCCATAGCTAGGGGTCAGAGCTCCGCTCCATGTGGAGCAGAGAATGGAGCTGGGGGCATGCCCTTCGCCTCCAGCCCCAATAGTGGGCCCCCCGGCGTCCCGCGACGCTTGGGGGGCCCTTAAAGCACCATACCGCCGCACCCAGGAGGTTCACACACGAGGATTGGGAAGCGGGCCCACTTTACCCTACCCCTTTTTTGCACGTGCCCCCCCTAAGCTTGCGCCCCCGCTACCTCTCACCGTCCCGCCCCCCCTTTTTCCTTCCCCTCCCTCGTCACAGCACACCCCCACTGTCCCTCTGTCATGCGCGGCCCTGCGGGCACGGCCGTCTGACCCGACGGCCCCCCAGGGGTTTGCATGGCCTCTCCCACCCCCTAGTTTAGCGCAAGCCCCGCAGACGCGTGCATGTACAGCCGGGGGCTTGGTTTCCCGGCCAGTACCAGTTGCTCGTCTCCTTTTTCTCAGCAGGCGGTGTTCGGCCAGGAGCCGGCTCAGGGAGCGCTGCGGTCGGGACACCAGGGCGGCGCGTCGAGGACGCCCGCGACCAGGCGGGCGGTCGTGTGGCGGCAACAGGAGTCGTTGGTCGGGGGTCGTCTTCTGGAGGCACAGCGGCGGCACCAGGGTCGGCGGCAGCGTCGGGACGTCCGTCAGGAAGCGGGTCACTGGGCCAGTCGAGCACGGTGACCCAGGAAGCAGAGCAGGGATCGGGCGGACCAGGCAGCGTGATCGTTCGGCATATTATTTCTGTGTCGCAATTGGGGGTGGGGTTTCTGCGGGTGCGGGATCAGGCAGTCGCAAGTTTTATGGCGGGGGTGCGGGATCTGTTGCGCAAGGGGAGTCAGAGGCGAGTGAAGGGGCCGCGGGGCCGGGCGCAGCATGGGGCACGGCAGCAGTGTGGGCGCAAGGGGCCATGGGTCGGGTGGTCAGTATTGGGGGGACGATGCAGCGGGTAGGGGCTGAGGGGGTAAGACATAGGGAGGAAGGTATCGGCAAAAACGGGGGGTGTTAGGCCCTGCCAATCTCGGACGTGGCAAAGGGGGCACACTTATGTGGGTTTTGAGGGTCCATTGGGGGGGCATCTTAAACTCGAGGTAAAGGAAAAATTTGGCGAAGGGAGTATGTGGACAATTTCACGGTGCTGCTGCTAGGGCATTTCGGGGTTGAGAGATGGGAAAAGGGGAAGGAGTATCGGAAGGTGGAGGACGAAGATAAGAGGCGCTGATTTTAAGAAGTTTTGGTAAATGGCTGCAGGCGTTCTCTGTACTGGTGTGCGGGATGGGGGAAAATAATCCGGAGCACTGTTCACCACTGTTTTGCTACCTGGATACCATATACCTGAAGTCTGCCCAGGAACGACCGGAGGTAGTAATGGTAAAGAGGGGGAGGGAGGTGTCTTTGGGGCGGATGGCGGGCCCATTTAGCAACTCCCCTCTAGAAAAGCTGGGTATGTCCCCATTGGGGGTTGGTGCCCGAGAAGAAGCGGGGCAGATTTCGCTTCATTCGCCACTTGTCTTTCCCGAAGGGAGCGTCGGTGAGTGATGGCATAGACAAGGTGTCGTCGGTGTCCTATACATCATTTGACTTCGCTCTGGCCTCGGTGAGGGACGCGGGCCCTGAGGCTTCGATGGCCAAGACCATCATAGAGTCTGCATTTCGGCTGCTGCCAGTGCATCTGGATAGTTTGTACCTTTTGGGATGTTTTTGAGGGAGGGTATCATGTTGGTATCATCTACTTTGAGACCTTTAGTTCGTTCCTGTGTTGGGTGGTGAAGGAGAGAGCGGGCGTGGGATCCATCTCCCACGATTTGGATGGCTTGCTGGGCGTGGGGCCGGGGAGCACCGGAAAATGTGAAGGGTTGTTGGCGACCATGTTGAAAATGTTTGGGGCGTTCAGGGTGCTGGTGGCGCACGAGAAGACGTTGGGTCCGGCAACGGTTATGAAATTCTTAGGGATTGAGATTGACACGGGAGAGAGGGTCTGCAGGTTGCCGAGGGAAGACGGGTTGGTGGGGGCTCTGGAGTCAAGGAAGGCAGCAGCTTCACTCGGTGCTCAGGAAGTTGAACTTCGCAGGTCGGGTTTTGCCTATGGGGCGGGTGTTCACGAGGAGGTTGTCACTGGCAACAGTGGGTGTCAGGGTGCCGCATCACTTCATCAGGCTGACGGCGGCCATTAAGGAGGACATCAGGATGTGGGTCAATTCTCTGGAGTCATTTAACGGGCTGGCGGATTGGTTGGAACAGATGAGGGCAAACGAGGAGCTCCAGTTGTTTACGGATACGGCAGGTTTGGGTGGTTTGGGGGCTTATTTGGGGGGTCGTTGATGTGCGGGCCAAGGCGGTGGTTGGAATCGGCGCTTATGAGGAATTTGGCCTTTCTTGAATTGTTTCCATTGGTGGTGGCGGTGATACTGTGTGGGGGGGGGGGGACCAGGCGGTTTGTTTTCGGTCGGACAACATATCAGTCGTTTCGGCAGTCAACGCACAGACATCGTCACCGCCGCCGGTCGCCGTGCTGCTTAGGCAGCTGGTATTGGGTTGTTTGCGGTATAATGTTTTGTGCAGGGCGGCGCATGTGCCTGGAGTGGAAAATGGGATAGCTGACGCTCTTTTCATTCACAGTGGGAGCGTTTCAGGAAACTGGCATCTGAGGCGTTGGAGGTCGGCGAGTCATGCCCGAGCGGTTGGTTAAACGCCTTTTGGTTTAATTCAGAGGTCGGTCGCACCATCCACTTGGGGGTCTTATGTAAAAACATGGCTGCAGGGGTGGGACTTGGAGGAGGAATTCGGGGTGCTGGCCACGGAAGAGGAAAGGTGGAGCTTGCTGATATGGTATGTGAGCGAGATGGTAGCGGGTGGTGAGATTTCGGCCTCGGTTGACAGGAGGACAAGGGGGTTGGTCGGATTTTACTAAATCAATTTGGGAGCGGCGGGCATCGAGAAGTTGGTGGAAGGAGCACGGATTGGGGGATAGCAGGTGGCCAGTCTCGTGGGGCATACTTCGTGGAGTGAGTGGCATATTGCCCAGGGTGTGTTCGTCATGTCTCGAAGCATAGTTGTTTATTGCGGCATTTTCGTTGGCATTTTATGGAGATATGAGGGTGGAGGAGTTGGTGACCCCCAAAAAACAGGGCCAGGGTGATTGAGCATATCTGGGAAGGTTGCCGCTTTGTGCTTCATGCCTGGCTGCCGTGGTTGAAGAGTTTAGGGGGGTCAGGCCGAACGGGGGTGGTCCGCTGTTGTGGCATGAGGACGGTTCCTTCTATCGTGTTTTCAGCTTCTGGCGGTATTTAGGAGATGCCTGGAGGAGCTTGGGATTGCGAGTGGGAAGTACAGCACCCACTCCTTGCGGATAGGGGCATTGATCGAGGCCGCTAGGCAGGGGCTCTCAGAAGAGATAATAAAGAGGCTGGGGTGGTGGGAGTCGGCGATATGATCGGCGGTATGATCGGCGGATAGAGTCGAACGGTAATAGGTGATCACGATGATCGTTTTTTCACATCTACCTACATCCCACCCTCCTCCCCTCCCCCTCCCTCTTCCCTTGTTTATGTTTTAAGATCGGCGTGCTCGGTCGTGATCGACGGTCATTCTTTTATATTTTGGTCGGCTCGGCGAGCGGTGTTGAGAAGGTGCGGGTCGCATCTGAGATTACCGGAGGAGCGGGCACGATTGAGCTGGCCTGGTGTGAGAGGTTTGCAGTGGGGTGAACTGCGGGAGCACACCTTTGAAAGGGCATCGAGGTTGAGGCCACCGGGAGTTTTGGCATTACAAATGGGTGGTAGCGAGTTGGGGAGGGTGACGATGAGGCATTCTATCAAGTCCATAACCCGGGACTTGTTGTTTTTCCTTGTGGTGTTTCCGGGGGTGGTTATGGTTGGGGTCACAAATGGTCCCTCGGTACGTGTGGCGGCACGCTAGAGACTTTTTGGCCATAGAGAAGGTTCGGTTGAAGGTCAACAAGGCGATAGCGTGGTTAATATGGTTGAATGGGTGGTTGACGATCTGTTAACATGTCATTGAAGGAGGGGATCAACATGGCGGTAGAGTGGTGGCGGGCCAGGCAGTGCTAAGGTGTCAGCGCTGCTTGGCTGTGGCTGGTCTCCTCTCGGGTTTCGGGTCTGAGGTAGCAGGTTTAATTTGGTTGGGTATGCGGCTGTTTCCAGTGGAAACCAGCCAGGAAGGTTTTGGTTGGTAAGATAAGGAATTTGGTGGTTCATTTTGGGAGGGGGGGACAGGGGGAATTTTGTCTTCTGGCGGTTAGCTCAGTTAAGCTCCCAGGCCTAGAAGGTACGCGGCCGAGCTTACGTTAGCTTCCGCTTTGTGGCGCGTTTGTCTCTCTCCCCTCCCATGGTTGTCTTATCTTAGGCTTCTCAGACCCGGAACAAAAAGGGGGGGCCCTTTAATTGCGTGTAACTTATTTATATGTTTGGCTGTGGACGATTAAATTTTAATCTTTCCAAAGATATGGTGGTTCTGAGTCGTTATTTGGTGGTGGAATTTAAGGGAGGCAAGGGCGTATGGAGCGCTAGCCCAGTCAAGTAAATGGAGCCCAAAATCCCGAAAAAGAAAAGAAAGATTTTTGTACATACTGTAAAATCTGTCTTCATATCACATTGGCTTATGGCTTATAGAATTCCTATTGATGAGTTATGTCCACAGGACAGGCACTTGATAAAGTTGTTCAAGCACCTGTGCCTTCCTTTGCATTTCCATAAGTTAGCCCACCTCATATGACTTCTATTTAGAATTATTGCCTATAGTTCAGTGGGTGCATTTGTCTAGTCCTTAAACCCTGTAGGACTCTCAAAATCAGAATATGATATATATTTATTAGGGGTAAAGACTTCTCAGCAACAAACGCTTTCAGAGAAAGCCATTTTTGTATGGAAACATACATTTTTCACTTGCATTTTCGATAGGATGAATTTAATTAGCTGCGTTGAATCACTCAAAGTTACTTAAACTGGACCTTCAGCATGATTTAATGACAAGCCCCAAATCCTTAAAAAAAAAACTATTCCCCAGTATCTAAAATTAGTATATTCTAAGTTGTTAGTCACTAACTTATTATTCTTTCCCCCACTGGGCTGCAACTATGTTCAGGACTCTAGGATATGGGCGCTTCCATCTTGCATCACATAATGAGGAGAGGAGAGGGGTCAAGTGCAGGGGGCGGGTTATAACTGCGCTTTGCTCAGACAACACAGAGCTGGGGTCAGGAAAAGGACAGAAATCCCAGAATGCAGAGCGACATGGTCAGAAGACACTTCCTGTTTGCAGGCTGCCTGATGCTCCATGAGCCGCCATATTTAAAGGCTCATAACATGCAGTAGATGCAGGTAGGATGATTTTTAATGTGAGCAATCTGTATGCACAGGATGTGGGAAGATATGCTTTTATTTAGGGTGAAGGTCCGCTTTAAATTTTCGCATGCAATCCAATTTTCCAACCAAAACAATTTTTTCTATGTTTGTTGAATCATGCCCACTGGATGACAACCACCAAAACTATTTATGCATTACATTCATAGTGTATCTAAACTCAAATGTTACCCTTTCATGGTGGTTATACTAGTGTCTTCTGACCTATCTGCTTTAACTGTTATGAAGTAAAAATGAGAAGTTTTGTACATTGTACTGAAAAGTGTTTACCTTGTATACTTCTTGCATAATAGATATATACTTTTTCTTGTTTTTGTGCGATATACGTTTATTCAGATTTTCATAATCAACAATGAACATCAAGACATAGCGGGGTAACAATGACAGGAATGATAAACAAGGTAGACATGTTGGTCTCCAGGTTCAACTAGTACAAATCTAGTAACATATTCAGGTCGGCATTCACATCCACCCGTCCCTCCCACCCCCTCCACCCCCACGCCCGGTCTGGCCCCCACTTTCAAAATATAACTAAGTGAAACGCACGAAGGCCCCACGGGAAATAATGCTACCGACCTAAGCCTTCACCGAAGGCCACGATCTATTTACAGGGCCAGTCCGGGGGCCCGGCAGGCATAATCCGATATGGTTCAGCTGTTCCAGTCCGGGCAGAGATGGGATGGACAAGAGCAGGAGGAGCCGGCAAAGTCCCCTGAAGACCTCCAGTAGGAAGAAGAAGAAGAGACAGAGAGAGAAGGAAAAAGAAGGAAGGACAGGGGGTGCAGGAGTGCGCGGACAAGTTCCATCTACGGTGCCTCAGAGGACAAACGAGTGTCTCTATAGTCAATCCACACAGCCCATGTCAACATGTGCCTCTCCTGCATGTCCCTGGCTTCCAAGGTCATCTCCTCTATTCGGAGTATAACCTCTACCTCCTGAGCCCACTCCATAAACGTCGGCAAGACCGAAGACTTCCAATGCCTCGGAATAATTGTTCTCATTGCTGTTATAAAGTGCCTCAGAACCCCTTTTTTGTTATTGGAAATGGACCTCGGAAGCAGAGACAACAACGCCAGCTGAGGCGTATTCTGCACTGACCCTCCCCCAAAGATCTTTGATAGCAGGACAACTCCATCAAATATGCACCATATTACCAGGCTCCTTCACACACCGCCAACATTTATCAGAGCAGGACTTATTATATTTATGTATATCCATCGGGTACCTATACCAACGAGCTATAACCTTGAAATTCCTTTCCTGCGCTGCACATGGGACCGAGAGTTTATGGGTGAATAAGTAAATCTTAGCAAGGTTTTCGCTATCCAACTATACGCCCAATTCCTCCTCCCATTTTCTAATAAATCCTGGTAGTGAGTTGTGTATGACCCCTAACAGCGTTTGATATAGGACTGCAACCGCGTGTTTATCTGGGGGGGCTCGGGTGAGCACGTATTCCAACTGCGTTAAAGGTCGAGCACCTCGATCTGCAAGGTTTTGGGATTTTATGAAGGCACTCAGCTGATTATGAAGGAACCAAGAGATATGCCATCCCGGTGCACCTTCCCTCACCTCATCCAGCGTGGGGAGCCAGCCCGATCCCACTATGTCCCCCATGGTGACATTAGATGACGCCTCCCACACTAGAAAGCTCTTAGCTTGCATGCCTGGAGTGAAAGAGTAGTTATCAAAAAACTGAGTCAAAGGGCCAGGTCTATGAACTAACTTGCTTCGCCTAGTCAGCTTGTCCCATACCCACAGGAATTACCCTGCCAGAAATGGAAGGGAGTCTCTCTGCCTCTTGGGGAGAGGGCCTCCCCATGACAGAGAGATCGGATTAATATGAGACAATGCCCTCTCCAATTCCACCCATTGTTTCTCTTTCCCCTTCTGGGCCCAGTCAAGAATGCGGAGAGACATAACAGCTGCATGATATGTTCTCATGACGGGGAGCCCGGCCCCCCCATTTGGCTTAAGCCTAGTTAGGGTACTAAATCTTATCCAGGGTTTCCCCGTGCCCCAGACAAATCTCAAAAATGCAGTCCTCAGCCTCCTGAAAAAGCTGTTGGGCAAATAGATAGGTACTGTTTGAAAGAAATAGAGAAATTTGGGAAGAATATCCATTTTTACTATATTGATCCTCCCGAACCAGAATAGCTTTTTGTCATATGTGGCCAGCTCATCCAGCGTCTTCAGGAGTAGGAGAGAATAGTTGAGCTCATATAGGCGAGCTAGGTCAGCAGGCACCTGCACACCGAGGTATTTTATTGAGTGGGGCTGCAATTTAAATGCAAAGCTTGATTCTAATTGTTGCACTTCCCGCTGTGGGAGGGAAACGTTCAGAGCCTCTGATTTCGAATAATTAATTTTAAAATTGCTCACGCGGCCAAATGTCTCAAATTCCTTGAGGGCCGCCGGGAAGGAGATCAAGGGGGCCTTCAAATGCAGCAGTAGGTCATCGGCCTATAATGAGGCCTTATATTCACGGTCCCCCCACTACTAAACCCCTAATATCGGGGTTCTGCCTTATGGCCACCGCTAGGTGCTCCATTGTGATGACATATAATAATGGAGAAAGCGGGCAACCCTGTCGCGTGCCGTTACTAACCTTAAAGGCCGAGGAGAGGAGACCATTCACCCTCACCCTCGCCGTGGGCACAGAATACAGGGCCAGTATCCTGGACAGGAGGGACGGACCAACACCAATCTGTTGAAGAGGTGCCTTAAGAAACATCCAGTCCACTCTATCAAACGCCTTTTCTGCGTCACACGATAAAAGGCAAGTTGGTATTTTATTGGAATCCGCATACGCTATTAAAGACCTTATTGGTGTTGTCCCGTGCCTTCCGCCCGGCACAAATCCCACCTGGTCCAGGTCTATCAATCCCGGGAGAATCGGCTGGAGCCTAGAAGATATAATCTTGGCATACAGTTTAATATCTACATTTATCAAAGATATTGGTCTATAACTGCTGCATGAAGATGGATTTTTCCCCGGCTTGGGAAGAACTGTAATGACGGCCTCTAAGGACTGTCCCGGGAACCCACATTCAGGTCCTATAGAATTGAATACCCTGACCAGGAAGGGAAGTAGTTCGGGAGCCAATTGCTTATAAAATTTGGGAGTATAACCATCAACCCCCGGGCTCTTGCGTTGCGGAGTCTCTTTGATTGACTTTGGCCACCTCTTAGACAGTAAAAGGCTCCTCCAAGGCATCCGCCTCTTCTTTAGGGATGAAGGAAGAGGTGGATCTGCAGAAATTGGGACAGTTTGGTCCTGCCGCAAATTAAATAGAGATTGATAATAGTCCCTGAACGCATCCGCTATCTGGGAAGGTATCAGTCATTTGCCCCTGCGGTCCTTTGATATTGGGGATATATGTGGCCGCGGTTCTTGGGTGTAACGCCCTGGCTAGCAGCCTCCCACATTTATTAGACGATTCGTAGTAGTGAGCCTTCTGCCGTTCCCTATACCTTAGGTACGCCTGATTATAGAGTCCCTGCAGCTTCTCCCTAGCTTTCATCAGGTCGAGGAGCAAAACATTAGTTGGGTTCTTTTTATGATCCTGCTCCAGATATTGGATAAGTTGCACCGCATCACGAATCGAAGCGGCCCGTTGCTTTTTTAGCCTGGCCCCGTGCTTAATGAATTCCCCACGCACTACACACTTTAGAGCCTCCCACTGATATGGGAGAGGTGTGGGGTCTTGCACGTGATTCCTAAGAAATTCCTTTATTGTTTCTCTAACCCCTGACAGGCATACAGCGTCCCCAAGGAGATTATTATTAAGCTTCCAGCTCCAGCATTTCGGGTAGAGTCCGGGTAAGTACACAGAGTACCTTTTTATTAGGGCAGGTCCTCACTATGTGGTGACCTGTCCTAGTTTCCAAGCGACCCGCCTCTGTGAAAATTTAGATTATATGGACAAAATGTATTGTGGGAGGGGGTTTGGAAATTGCTGGCCCATTAATTTTGATACAATCAATTGTTTTAGGGGATTTAGGTCCAATCCCACATACAACACGGACCTAGCTTTCCCACCACACCACACCAATATGTTTAAGAAATATTTATCATTTTATTATATCTCATATTAAAAGGATCCATTTAAATCCAAGTCTATTTTCATTGCAACACTGTTACATAAATTATTCAAAGACATACAAATACATATCATATGAGATAAATAATTAGAAGACATACAGATACAAGTCCTATAGTCATTTTTTTTTTTTTTAAACCGATTAGGAGCAGTTATTGGTATTGCTGATACTCTTATATAGCAGCACCACCATGAGGCAGCACATTAAATCTTGTTTGTCTTACTGGTATGTTGATCGGTGTAGGGGCAAACATGTTTCGCCAGAGAAAAGAAGGGACTGTGACACTAAGGGGTTAAGAAAAAGAAGGGAAAAGAATGATAAAACGAATACTACTAAGAAAACAAACGAATACTAATTCTAGCGTTAACGTTAATGCTCACTATGTTCTCTTATATGAGACGAGCGATTTAGCCTACTGGGGGGAAGTGGAAAGCCATGAGTTGCTTCTACCTTATACGTATGCTATGAGAGTCCACTTCTCAAGAGTCTCAGGCCAACAGTAAGTACCTTCAGACATCAATAACATGAAACTATAACCAGCACGCCCGCGCCCGGAGCCCCCACAACTCCGGTACCAGCCGTCAGAGAATAGAAATACGTCCGCAATTGAAGCACTTCACAACTGCAGTTCAGCATGGAGGGCCGGACTCCAAAGACCGCTCCCTGCAGATCAAGCCCCGGGTATGGGGGTGGGGGGGGCACAAGGTCCTGGGGAAAGTCAGAGAAGAGGAAGCAAAAACAGCTCAGAAAGTAGGCCCGGGCGATGAACAAAAAAAAGGGGGGGGGGGGGGGAAGACCAGGTTCACGAGGCTGTCTCCTGCATATCTTCAGCTGGAACCAGTCCTTGGGGAAGAAGTCAGGACGTCAGGGCACCAATGATATCTTCAACCGGACTAAACAGCTTGTCGGCGTCCGCCGCCCCTGATTCTGTTCCTCTGCGGCCTTGGATCCCCAGGAAGCGGGCGTCTGCCTGGCTCTCCGGGGTCTCCCACGTTGGGCAACAGCCAATCATCTACCTGTATACTCGGAATCTCCAAGAAGCTGAAGAGATCTGGAAGTTGCGAGTGCGACCGTAGAGCAAATGATCGCCCTCTCTTTGTGACCACCAGATGGAAGGGGTGGCCCCGCCTGTATGTTGCTCCAACCGATTTAATAGATTCCAATAATGGCCTCATGAGTCGACGCATTTAAAGGGTGCGTCTGGCGAGATTGGGAAGCAAGGTGATCCTGGATCTGTTATAGGGGATAGGACCCCTGTCCCAGGCTCTTCTCATTATGTCATCCTTAACTTTATAGAAGTGAACCCGACATACTATGTTTCTTGGTCTGTCAGGGTCTGTGGAACGTGGGCCAGGAGCCCTATGGGCTCTGTCGATCTCGATATGTTCTCCGGGGGGCCTGTCCAAGACGATGTTGAATATCCTGATGACCACGTTGAGATTATTATTCTCCGGGACCTCTGGGAGACCGCGTATCCGTATGTTATTCCTGCGGCTCCTGTTTTCAAGATCATCCAGGTGCATTAGGGCCTTAATTGTTTGTTGGTTAGAGTCCGCTTGGGCTTGTTGCATCGCTGCTTGTGCCCGCTCCAGCGCTGCCAGTCGCTGGTCCGTGTCGACCCGTTGTTGTTCAAGCGTGGTCACTCTTCCAGAGACTTCAGAGACCGCTCACGTCACTTCCTCAAGCTCCCTTCTCAGGAGAGATTCCATCCTATTAGTATAATTCTCAAAGTCTCTCCTGGATGGTAAAAATTTCAATAATATGTCGCGATTGTATTGTTCCTGCGGTAGAGATCTACGATTCGCTAGGTCTGGAGAGGCCGCTGTAGCCTGGGACCAAGTGGGTTACTGCGGCTGGATCGGGCTGTCTGGCTCTTCTGAAAACATTGGGCTGGTTGAGGGGGACGGACGAAATCTCTGGCCCTCTATTGAGTCAGGGGGATGGCCTCCTGGTCCGGCTGGTGATGAAGTCGGGCTCCTCTCTTGGGGTGCGCCCCGGGGTTTGCAGTCCCAGTCGCATATATGGGGGTCGGCCTCATACCTCCTGTCCCCATGGAGCTCGCTGGCACGGATCAGACCACTGGAGGGCATCCCTCCCCTGTGGCCGGCTTCTCCATGTGAGGCGAACAAGTCTCCGTTGCGAGGAGGGGGGTGAATTTCCGACGTCGCCACCACCAAACCAGGAGCGCTTCTCTTGCTGTCGGACCCATTCTGGGGTGCCTGAGACCGTCCCCTGTACATAGGGCAATCCCCTTCATCGCTTGGGCTCGCTGAACGGGCTCCGCTATGTGCGGCTGCTTGGCCAAGGGATCGAGCCTGTTCTTGGTGTGGGTGCCCCCAGTGTAACAGCCCCGACTGTTGTTCCTGGGGACTTATCTCCCAAGTGTCCCCTGGGTTTGCACCTTCCTGTGGCCCTTACCTCATCTGCAGCCGTGCGGCCCCCTGCTCTGGGCTCTTCTGCCCGAACACTCGTGCGTCGTTGGATCTGGGGGGGGGGCGAACGATCTCCGGGCCCCCCCACTGGGCCGGGTAAAGGACTCCCCGCCTCCTCTGCTTGCAGCACATCTCTCCGCTCAGAGCAGGCCTCTGTTACTTCCAATTTGACCCATTTACTAATGGTGGCCCTATTGACCAATGCCCCTTTCTGGGACCCTTCCATTATTTAAAAAAAAGAAAAAATAACTTTTGTTCTACCCAAGTAATTAGGGCAGGCGTCAGCACTGGGCCTACCCGGGCAGGTGCCTTTGGGAGGGTCAGCCTTATTCCCCTCTACCCTGGGCAGCCTCTATGCAGTGCCGTGCAGTAACCAGGACTAAGGACTGGCCATTGGGAGAGCCTTTCCTTCTATTCTTTGTTTCTTTCATCTGTTTGTTCTGCCATTACATTTACTCTCTTTTATCTTCTCTTCTTTTTATACCATGTTATATCTATAACTTCCCGCTTCTTTCTGTCTTTCTTTCATCCATCCTCTGCTTTTGTTCTTTCTTTGCTTTATTTTCTATATTTCTTTCCTTCCTTATATTTTCTTTTTTTGTGGTCATTCCATTTTTCTCTTTTCGTCTGTCATTTATCCTGTCCTTTCTTTCTGACATTCCCTATATTTATTCTAAAAACTCTCTTTCTTTTTGTCATTCCCTCTTATTTATCATTACTTCTATACTTTCTTACTGCCATTCCCTCTATTATTGTTTTTTCTTCTCTTTGGTAGTATTCATCATACATGCAACTTCACTACCTTGTTTTCAGTTGTCATACCACACTGCAAATGGCACATTAAGATTCTATCACCAAGGGGCCCGCATAAACTTGGAGCCGGCCCTTCAAGTAATATGCCGGACTACATCCAAAGAGTGTGATGCTTTCTCCTTCAGATGAGTAGCGTTTACTCAGAATGATGGCCAGACGGTCCTTATGACCATATGGACACTGCAGCGAACCTGCCAGGCCGAAATGCAGGGGCTTGTTATAATGGGATTGGCTTAACTATCTGAATAAAATAATAATTAAATGAAGTGGAACAAATACATGTTCTGCAAATCATCTTTTAAGCCATCCAGGGAAACTTGAAATAACTAATAGAATCCCGTAGGGGTGGGGTTATGTAACATCAAATGTCCATCCTGAAGACAGGTGGATATAACCCATTGCTGAGGAGTTAGAAGAAGCAGTGCAAGTTTTAAGACACCAAAACAGGATAGAGCTACAGCCCCACGTTCTATACGATTCTCTGTGTCTGTGGCAGCTCCTTTTGCAAACAATGTAGTGTAAAGCGTCCTCTGATGTGAAATGGCCCCTTGCTCGCTCACTATGAACCGACCAATAAAGCGTGATTTATTCACTTGAGCAAGCTGTTGCTACTTCTCATAATCAACAGCAGCGTGTGTTTGTGCAGGGCGATTTTTTATGGCGTTATTAAATTATGTTAAAGTATAAACGTACCCCCCTCTAAGCATTATATCATATGCCATATATCTTTCAACACACTGAATATGAACTGCAGAGCCCTCCCGGAGAACCCTGCAAACAGACAGTATGAACCATTATACTGGGTGGATGGCAGGGTGCCCGACATGGACACGGTGCACCTCACACGTAATCCTCCATGATCAGGAGTGACAGGGGGACAATGGGGGGGGGGGGGGGTCGCAGGAAGCGCTGTTCCAGCTTTAGCAGCCAGCTCAGGCGGCCATGTTTGCTTCATACCACTAACAAATTTATCACTGGTCACACAACTTTTCACCGGGGACCTTTCTACTTGGTGTGGCCAGGGCCAGTTTTAGACAAAGTTCTAAAATATTATAAAAACCCAATGCCAAGTATAAACTTATCCCACATGCCCATTTCATATACAGCTGTTTGAAAGCCATGTCGTAATTCCTATCATACCCACTTTCCCACGGCACAGGTGTGGCACCCTTGGCTCCCCGCTAGTGCCTGCGTCTGCCACCAGTATCTAAACAGCTGCCGCTGGCACGCACAGCCAAAGCGAAGCTGCATGCACTTACAACTCCAGTCAGCTGGTTTAGCCGCTCATTCATGTGTGTGGCTGAAAAACTGATTCAAGGAGAGCAGTGCATGTGCAGTGGGAGCGCAGGTCAGGTAAGAATTGGGGGTTTCACAAGGTGGGGCATCCCAAATTAGGATGCCCCACTGATAAGGAACAAAAACCAGGATAGTGAAAATATTTAACAAATTATAACCCCTAATATGTTCTAGCTAAAAAATCTTGGACATGGTTTAAAGCTGCTCACATTACATTTACAGGCTGCTAACATCTAATCACTTACCAGACCGGGGCTGACACAGATAACTCAGGCTGGTGGTCAGGCTATGTTACAGATCAGGAAGATGATGGATGGATGCCCTGGTGGTGGCCTTTCTCCCACATCCCACCCACATGTTTTCCCTCACCGCCATCCTCTTCCTAACCACAGTGCTGCACAGCTTTAGCTACGGCAGGGGCTACAGTAAGGTGGTAGCTGACAGTGTCCTCACTCATGGTGGCAGCCATTTTACTGTAGCCGCTAATGTAGCCCATGCTGACAGATGAAACACGTCGGCACCAGAAGGCCAACAAAAAATACAATTCTGTGAGTACTCACCTGTAGAATTGGTATTAGTATGGTTGGTATTGGTATGAGTAGACAGGCAAGGCAAAGTTTCCGCACTCCAGGAAGGGCAGGGGTGCACGATCCGGGGCAGTCCCAAGCCCCAATAATCCAGAGATAGAAGAAGAGTAGGATCCGCACTCCCTAATAGATCATCTATGATTAAGGGCCTGTGAAAAGACCCGAAACGCGTCAGAGGGGCCCACTCTCTTTCCTTGCCCATATCTATTTTGATTTTATCCTGCATGGATGCTTTGACCTGCTTTGGAGACACCAATGATTTTAGTATATTTTTGAAATAAAGTACTCATTTTTAAGGGAGTGCGGATCCTACTCTTCTTCTATCATTGGTATGAGTATACAGCACGTCCTGTTCCAGAATATTCCTTACACATGGGTTATACATCCACAAGATGGTGCTGGACTGCAGAAAAAAGACTTGTGGCCACTCCCAGCCCCTTAAATAGCCAGGAACCTCCCACTAATTCCCAGTATTGACAAGCAGTTAACAAGAAGCCGGGAGAATCAAAATGAATAAGAATCCAAAATGAACAATCACCATACAGAGGTAACCAAGAACAATGATAACAAAGGGTGGGGTGGAACAGGACGTGCTGTATACTCATAATACCAATTCTACAGGTGAGCACTCACAGAATTGTATTATTCCAAGTATACAGCACGTCCTGTTCCAGAATATTCCTTACACATGGGACATCCAATAGCAGTGTCCGTAAGATAGGGTGGGATCCCCAAAAGTAAGAGCGGGCAGTTTAAACCACTGCCGCCTGCAGAACCTTGCGACCAAAGGCAGCGTCAGCTGAGGCCCTAACATCAACCTTGTAAAACTTAGAAAAAGTATGAACAGAAGACCAAGTAGTGGCCTTGCAAACTTGTTCATCAGAAGCTTGGTGCTAAGAGGCCCAAGAGGCACCAATAGCACGAGTAGAATGAGCAGTAAGGCGGAAGGGAGGCTCCTTCCCCTTTGCAGAATAGGCCTGAATCACAGTCTGATGAATCCACTTACTGATGGTGGATTTAGCCGGAGGCAAACCCTTTCCTAGGTCCAGAAGGAAGAACAAAAAGAACATCAGTCTTCCTGAAGGATTCAGAAGCTACCAGATAAAATATCAAAGTCCTAACCACGTCCAGAGAATGTAATACCCTCTCCTTAGGGTTACTAGGATTAGGACACAAGGAAGACAAGACAATGTCCTGATTGAGATGAAATGCAGACCCAACCTTAGGCAGAAAATCTGGCTTAAACCCGAAACACCACCTTGTTCTGTTGTCTCTCAAAGTAAGGGGGTTTGATGGAAAGCTCCGCCAACTCAAAAACACGCCTAACAGAAGTGAAAGCCACCAAAAATGCTACCTTAAGAGTCAAAATGGACAAGGGAGCCGCACGCAGAGGCTCAAAAGGAGAACCCTGCATAGCAGACAAGACCAAATTCAAATCCCAGACTGGTAACATAGGCTTACGTGGGGGGGGGGGGCGCACGTGAGTAACCCCCTGGATGAAAGTCTTAACCAAACGATGATTAGCAAATTATCTTTGGAAGAAAATGGCCAAAGCTGAAACATGTCTCTTGAGGGTACTGAGTTGAAGACCCAAATCCAAACCATGTTGCAGGAACTCCAGGATCCTGGGAACAGAAAACACCCGATAGTGAAAAGATATATATTAGCTGTGAAGCAAGCCGTCTATAACAATGTATCCCTTTATATAACTAATCCAGCACCCAAACATATAAGCAAATACATGCAAGACAATGTGCTCTATATAAGTGACAAAGTAACTGACAGTGCAACTAGGAGGGAGTGTAAAACTCCATAACTAAATCCTAAAACCTAATAAAACTAGATTCAACTAACACACAATACCAATAAAGTGCTTAGTGCTGTTCTATCAACATTCAATTATAGATCAGCATATAACACACATATAAGGTGCTCTAAAGAGCAGATATAAAGCAAGGGCTTGCAAAAAAGCTTAATCATACATTGAGTCAAACATTACAAATAGCTACAACAATACCGCCAATTGTAAGAAACAGGAACCCTGGAGGCCACCATGCTGCCCCCACACGCTCCGCCGTGTGCCCACAGCTTCAATGGGGGTGATGTTACACTGACCTGCTGTCTCTTTTATGTTCCATGGGGCAAGTCACATGCTGTGCTGCGCCAGGTGCTTGTTATCGAACATCCGGGAATTGATGCACTATCCTCCCCGCCCGGTGACCCCGCCCCCTGATGACCCGGCCGCCGTCATCAGCAGAGAAAGGAGGGGCGGGTGCACCAGGCCGGGAGGAGACGCAGCAGAGCACGCGGCCCGCCCCCAGAGCCAGCAAGTTTCTTCAATAACATCTCACATCCAACAATACCAGATGTCACATTCAGTGTAAATACATAATACAATAAATGAATCTGCTCATTTCGCAGACAAATCGGCTAGTAGTTCAATGCATTGAACATATCTAAATCTTGGAGACAATGTCAGTATTAGCTCATGCCTAAAGAGCTAATATCGGCTCTTTTTACGTGAAACAGGCCATCTTAAAAGAGGGATCCCGGTGGGCCAATTTTTGCGAAGAAAGCGTAACTGCACTACGAATATGGAATTTGAAAAACAAGCAGAAAGCCTAAGGAAAAGATTTAGGGCTCGGGGCTATCCAAAGAGGACTTTGGCAACAGCCCTGAAGAGAGCACGTAGTTCAAAGCGCCCTGACCTACTACATAAAGAAAAACGTGACAGCCAGAATAAAGTTGGTGTCATTACGAGATTTAATCAGCAATGGGGGTGGTCAAAACCATCTTGTCACGCCAAGGAATATCCTTAAGAGCGACAGGGATCTGGAGGGTTGGATCCCTGAAAGGCCACGGCTGATAGCGAGAAGAGCGAGAAATATCAGAGACCAACTTTGTCACAGCCATTTCTCACGTTTAGAGGAGACGTGGCTTTCAACCTTGGATAGCAAAGGATCTGCCCTCTGTGGTGCATGTTCGATCTGCAAGCATATGCCAAGAACCAAAGAGGTAATTAACACCTATACCGGCTGTAGGTTCAGACTAAAGGACTTTATAAACTGTAACACACAGGCTGTCATTTATTTAATCAAATGCTCCTGCCCTAAATATTATATAGGGGAGACCAAAAATGCTTTGAAGAGCAGGATCCAATCTCATCTCTCGAATATACAGTTGGCGACCCGGGACCAAGAAAAAGGTAAGACCTTGACTCCAGTAGCCAGGCATTTTTTAACACAGCACAACTCATGTGTCAAGATTTAGTAGTAGTAGGGCTAAAAAGAGTGAAATTGGGTCCACGAGGAGGAAATTTGAAGAACAAACTCCTTAGAGAGGAACTGAAGTGGATCTACAGTTTGGACACAGGCGCACCCCGGGGCTTAAATGAGGATCTGTCCTTTGCTCCCTTCCTGTAAAAGGACTGTGTATGGACGAAAGCTGAAACATACGCTTTCCATTGGACATGCCATGTCCCCATAGAAACATTTGTTTTTAGGAGATGTCTTGTATTGGTAGTAGCCCCACTAGCACCTCTTTTTTACACATTCTATTGAGATGGGGGATGTATGGGTCTTTATTTTAGTAGGTTATGTTGGCACTAGTATGCCGACTCATGGGGGATGAATTTATATATATTTTTTGTTGGGGGGGGTCTTGGGTTTTATGATTGTTATCACACTCTTCACTTGCACAGTGTTATTAATTTGGTTTGTTCTATTTGGATGTAGTTTTGCTCACGGATGATTGGGGCTACACGATGAAGACAGTGGGATGTGGAAGCCAATACGTGGAGACCATCTACGGGAACATGGGAGCTGGGGCAATATATGAAGCCTATACCTACTAATGGATAAGGGTATGACCTCCAAGAAAGCCTGGAGAGGAGTCCATGGAAATAGAAGAGTGTGCCAAGAACCCAAGAAGGAAACCCCATGAATACTACAAATTTTTTTTTTCTGGGCCATAGGAGTATAATAAATATTGCCTAAATGCTAGATTGTGGATTACTATTGTATTTTGGGGTATATTCAGGAAATAGTTATTTTTGGTACATAGGTAATGGATAAATTTATGTATGGTGCCCTTTAAGATGGCCTGTTTCACGTAAAAAGAGCCAATATTAGTTCTTTAGGCATGAGCTAATACTGACATTAGGGTCGATTCAAAGAAACATATAACAGCTTGGATTTTGGTGCCGATCATCCTATTTTTCCCGTCCGCTCGTGCGTTCGTATGAACTTGCGAGTGATTCTATAAGCAAATACGTTTCTATCCTAAAATGTCCGTCCGTTCGTATGGCAGTTCGGGAATCAGACCTATGTCAGTTTCCATCCTGAATTTTCCGTTTCATTTCTCAGGTTGCAACATTGGTTTTGCCCTTTTTCCTTTTTTGTCTGGACGTAAATCCTTCTGATCTTGCGGCTGCGCACTACAAACTTACCTCATTAAAGTGCATTCTAAATATTTGGTCTTATTTTTCTTTATTTCATTCATTTTGTAGTAACCAACCATTAATGAATGCATTTGCATAAGTAAATCTTACTTTGTTTAATTTTTAGTTAACTTGCATTTTTTACTTGTGGATTTAATTTTAATATTTTGGCTTCAAATGGTACAACTTAAAATTTTGTGTGTGGTTACCCACACCCTCTACATACAGATTGCTCTCAAATATAAAAAAACACCCAGCAACTTCAGCATGTTATGAGTCTAGAAACAGCCAAGATGGCGGCTCAGGTATTCTCGGGCAGCCTGCAAACAGAAAGGGCCTTGTGACTGTGTTGCTCTGCATTCTTTGATTTCTGACCTTTCCGTGCCCCCAGCTCTGCTGTGTCTGTGCAAAATACAGCAGTAACCCACATCCTGCACTTTATCCCGCTCTCCTCTCCTCAGTAAGTGTGATGCATCTGACCAAAGATGTGCTTAAATAATTAAACAAAGCAAAGGTAAACAACTACACCAATAAATGCAATCTAAAAATATTATTCTAGTACATCAATTTAAAAATAAATAACAAAGGACATAAGTTTCTTTAATTAACGCAAATATATTGCAAACTAAAGGTGTACATGCAAAGGACTAATTAAGGTCCACATTAAAATGCTTTTATAAGGCATACATGAATCAGGTATGCATTGCCATACAATTTATGGCCTCGGCCATGCTGATACATGCAGTTCATTGGAGCTCAAGACGCGCAGACTCCTCCACATAGCCAAAAAACCTGTTCAAGAACAGCAATCCGACTGCTAAAAGGTGTCGGCAGTGGCTTTCTTTTAAAACGTATTTAGAGGTTTGAAAACTGTTCTCTGAATCACACCTAAACACATCCGATTATCCTAAGTTTTACGTTTTGATCCTAAGTTTTAGGATTTGATCCTAAGTTTTACGTTTTGATCCTAAAATTTAGGAACGAACTTCCGATGATCGTAAGAGCATATACGCATTCGTACGTAGGCTCGTGCGAGTCGGAAATGGCCAAAAAAACTGGAAAAAATGACAAACACCCACCCAAACTTACGATTCTCGATCCGAAATCAATTAACTTTTGCTCTTTGAATCGAGGGGATTGTCTCCAAGATTTAGATATGTTCAATGCATTGAACCACTAGCCGATTTGTCTGCGAAATGTATTTACAATGTGAAATCTGGTATTGTTGGATGTGAGATGTTATTGAAGAAACTTGCTGGCTCTGGGGGCGGGGCGCGTGCTGTGCTGCGTCTCCTCCCGGCCTGGTGCACCCGCCCCTCCTTTCTCTGCTGATGACGGCGGCCGGGTCATCAGGGGGCGGGGTCACCGGGCGAGGAGGATAGTGCATCAATTCCCGGATGTTCGGTAACGAGCACCTGGCGCAGCACAGCATGTGACTTGCCCCATGGACATAAAAGAGACGGCAGGTCAGTGTAACATCACCGGCTTTGAAGCTATGGGCGCACGGCGGAGCGTGTGGGGGCAGCGTGGTGGCCTCCAGGGTTCTTGTATCTTACAATTGGCGGTATTGTTGTAGCTATTTGTAATGTTTGATTCAATGTATGATTAAGCTTTTTTGCAAGCCCTTGCTTCATATCTGCTCTTTAGAGCATCTTATATGTGTGTTATATGCTTATCTATAATTGAATGTTGATAGAACAGCACTAAGCACTTTATTGGTATTGTGTGTTAGTTGAATCTAGTTTTATTAGGTTTTAGGATTTAGTTATGGAGTTTTACACTCCCTCCTACTTGCACTGTCAGTTACTTTGTCACTTATATAGAGCACATTGTCTTGCATGTATTTGCTTATATGTTTGGGTGCTGCATTAGTTATATAAAGGGATACATTGTTATAGACGGCTTGCTTCACAGCTAATATATATATATATATATATATATATATATATATATATATACAAAAAATATTTTTATACCTATTTTTAGATCAGTTATTCTACTATTTTAATTTCCGCCAGTATATATATATATATATATTTTGGTATATATTGAATGTATTTATCTTTATGGAACAAGAGACCTGGAGGTCATGTATTAGTGGTTTTTAATGTGTCTCGTGTGTTGATGTTGTTTTAATTGGTAAATGTCACAAGTGAAATAAAATCTATTGTTTTTACATGACCTGCTGGTGTGCCCCAAAAATTTTTGGGGATTCTATGTTTTCCTTGGTTTTGTTGCTTGCACATATATTTCTTAGAATCCAAGGTGCACCCACCTGGGGAAATCATTGCAGTATAGCATATTGAGTGGTGCCCCTACAGTCTAGTCTCGCTATAATAGATAAAGGACGAGGACTTCTTCCTTGCCCTAATCATGGTATTAACTACAGAGGCAGACAGCCCCTTGTCCATCAAGATGGAGGTTTCAGCAGCCAGGCCGTTAAAGCCAGCGTTTGTAAATTGGGGTGGCGTAGCTGTCCCTGAGTGAGCAGGTCTGGATCCTTGGGCAGGACGTACTGATCTACTGCCAACTGCACGACGTCTGTGAACCACACTCTTCTTGGCCAGCAGAGGGCCACCAGAATGGCTGGTACCCTTTCCTGGGCTATCTTGCGCAGCACCCTGCCCAGCAGAGGAAACGGAGGGAACACATAGAGGAGCCAAAAGCTCTTCCAAGACATTGCTAGGGCATCCATGGCTAAGGCCAGAGGGTTCTGGGACAGAGAGACAAAGACTGGAAGCTTGTGATTGTGACGGGACGCAAACAGGGACCATTCTCCCAGATGAGACGTCCCCCTGCTCAGGGAATCCACCTCCAGATTTTCCACCCCCGGGATGTACACTGCCGAGATGCAGGGAACATTCTTCTCCACCCAAAATAGTATCAGGGACACTTCCTTGGGGCCCTCTTTCTCCGGGTCCCTCCCTGATGATTGATGTAGACCACAGCCGTCTGGTTGTCCGAGCGGATCTGAACAGCCCGACCCCGAAGGTGTGGAGTCAATTGGGCGAGATCCAACCTTATCGCCCTCAGTTCCAGAATGTTGATAGGGGTATGGGCCTCCTGAGGGCCTCACTGACCCTGGAATTTTAAGGACTTCCAGAAGCCCCCCCCAACCCATCAGACTGGCATCCGTGGTGACAGTCTCCCAGCAAGGGGACAGAAAGCTTCTGCCCACTAACAGGTTCCTTGAGTCCAACCACCACGAGAGGGACCGTCTGGCCAGGGGGGACAGAGCAAACACCTGATCCAGGGACACCGGGTCCCGATCCCATACTGATAAGAGGTGAAGCTGAAGAGGTCTCATGTGAAACTGAGCCGCGGCATCAGCCGACCATTGTCGCAACCAGAGCGAGCGGCGAAGTGCAACAAGCAGGGCCGAAATCCTGGCACCAAGCCGGACACCATCGTCCATGATAGAGACAACAAAGGCAATGAAATCCACGCAAGCCTTGAGGTCTTTATACTCCTCCGCCCGCTTGCGAGTCTTAGCGCTATCCACAAGAAGTCTCACCTTCTTTCTGATGGCCAGGGAGACAATGGCCGCGGCACACACAGGACGAAACAAGGCACCAGCAAAGGTGAAGGCATGACAGACCAGTGATCCATGCGCCTGTCAGCTGGATCACGTAAGGAAGCGGTATCAGGTGAAGGCATAACAGTAGTGTTGGACAACCCCGACACAGGGGCATCCACTGGGAGGACGAGACCATAGCCGGACCAGCTCCTCAGGGATGGGATACCGTCTATCCAGGCCCTTAGGCACCGATGGTAGTTTGTTAGGCCTTTCCCATTCCTTGAAAATCATATTAGAAAAATGGGCCTCCTCTGGAAAGACTCGCCTCTGTCTTTCAGGCTTAAACAAATCACCTTGCTTCCTCTTAGCCGCTCTAGGAGGGACAATGTGTAAAGTCTCAAACACTGAGGCAAGCAATTTCTCTGTATCATCAGGGAGCCACGCATCCTCATCCAAGGAGGAACCAGACAAACTGTCCTCGCCAGCAGAATAATCCGCAGTGGGCCGTGAATCCTCTGGCAACTCACCGTCCTTCACAGAGCCCAAACCATCAAAGAGATCATCATCATTATCCAAGTAAACGGGCTCAATGTGCCGTCTCTTACTCGTGGCCTTCTTAGGCGCCTTTCGCGAGATCTGTCTCTCGAGACTGGCCACCCTAAATGAACATGGGACCCCCTGCTGGCTTCCCCCTCACTGGGGGCTGAGTGCAGCAGCGGGAGTTCTGGAGAGGCCGCAGGCAATGAAGGGCTAGGGACAGGAACGCCCGCCCGGTCACGGTCCAAAAAGATGATCTTGCCGCAAGTGGTACAAACAGTGCTGAATCCGCCCAGAGGGCTTGCACTGCACAAGAGGCAGAGCTTCACCAGCCCCGATGGGGCCCCGAGCTCACTATCGCCAGATGCCTCCATTATGGTGATTAGACCAAAATTGGTATGCAGGTTACAAGGCACTGATGGCCCAAACCTAATTATCCCTTTTATACAGTCCCTCTTATGTGATCCCTCTTAATAAAAGGGAGAGGGGGCGGGGGGACCAGGAGGAACCACAACCCTCAATTAATGGGCCCACCTAAAAGACACAGGCAAGAGTGGCCATCAGTATCCCACAGCACATGCGCATACTCCAAAATCACTAATAATGATCAATAATAGCAAGAGGAACTCACGACACCGACAGTTCAGCAGCAACTGGAGGGGTCTCAGGCACGAAAAAGCAGCAGGCAAGATGGCGCCGACAGCCGACAGCAGCTCGGCACGTTCCCCGAGGGGCGGGCCGCACGGTAGTGACGCGAAAAGTCATTGTGCGGCACCGCCCCCCCCCGGCGGCGCGAAAATGAGAGCCCGTCCCTTCAAAAAGAGAGGACCTGCCCAGCAAAATGGAGAAGACAAGGCCGCAATCGGCACAGGGCGGCCTGCAGCGGGGCCCCCGCACCAGACCATGTGGCGCACAACGCACAACGTGCCCGCACCTCCTCCGCCTGTCAGGCAGACCGCGCAGGAGCGCCCCCCCCCCTCACAGCGTAATAGCTTCTAGATGGAGGGGAGAGGGAAGCTGGAGCCAGACTCGAGGGAGCAAGGGAGGTAAGTATCAGAGTGCGCAACAGTAAAAATAAAATGACACCAATAAAGACCCCAGCGTTTTCCCTACTGTCACAGTCCCGATCAGCTGTGGCTGGGAGGCAATAGTGGGTCCACGGGATCAGTGGTAATAGGGTCCACAGCGGCCGACAGGCTAAGAGGCCCCGCTCAGCTGCCAAAATCCAGGAGAGAGTATCCAACGATCTTCAGTAGCCAGACTGCAAGATGGACACTGGGATATGATAGAGAGACACCTGCTTTTTTAGGGGGCCGGGAGGAGCGACAGCTTTTGATCTTGCAGTCGAGCGCCCCCTGGGGGCGGAATACCCACATGTCATCACTCTGGGACGACCTGGACTGGATATAGGGAAAATGGATATTTTTTTCTGCATGTTGCTGCAACGCTCCTGTTTTAGTAAATGTTGCAACATGCGCCAATGTAAAAAAATTCTTAATGATATTTTTCACCACCCTAATATTTGCCGATGATCTGAAATGCAGGTGGGGGTGGGAGATGACTGCATCCTTGGACATTACCAGTCTCCGCAGCGATCATCTTCCATTACACCTGATCCTGCACAAGGACAGGAAGCAGCTCACAGGAAGCAATATGACTGAAACATGGACAAAAAAATGGGAAACAAGAGAAAAGGCCTGAACATCAATGTGGGTCTGCTTCAAGATATTGTGCAGGCAGCAACTAAAAAACAACTGTGTAAGCACGTCTTACAATTCACGCGACCAATGGGTGTCACTTTCTTTTTCTATCGTTTAACATCCTGTTTTTTACCTAGATTACCCTTCATCTCCGCTCACCCTTACCATTTTTTACCTAGATTCCCCTTCATCTCCCCCCCCCCACCCTTACCATTGTCAAAAAATGGTGTCCATGAGGCCTTGTTTTGCAAAAAAATAAAAAACGCAGTTGAGTGTCAGCATAATCAAATAGCCGAAATTATGTTTGTTAAAAAAATATTAGGCCCCCACCTAGTGGCCCTGTTTAATTCCCTTAGAACAGGCACACACCCCAACCCTGAATCATCGATGGCCAGCATAGTCATGGTCCCCAAGCCAGAAAAAGACCCCCTGCAGATCCCCAACTACAGGCTCAACTCCTTGCTCATCCAGGATGTTGAACTTCTGGCCAAAATTCTGCCGACGCGGCTCAACTTTTTTCTGGGCTCTATAATCCACAGGGACCAGACAGGTTTCGTCCCAGCCAGGCAAGCTAGTGATAGCGTCAGACGGATGGCCCACTTAATCCATTACATCCATGTCAGGAAAATTCCAGCATTCTTATTATCACTAGATATCTACAAAGCTTTTGATACGATATCATGGGAGTATATGCACAAGATGCTAGAGAAATGGGGATTTAGCAACAGGTTCTTGCAATGGATTAACGCATTATACTTTAGACCGGCCGTAAGAGTCAAATATCTAAGCTTTTCTTCAGACAAGTTCAGAGGCACCTGCCAGGGCTTCCCCTTGTTGCCCATCTTGTTTATATTGGCTATGGAACCCCTGCCGCTTAAAATTAGGGCCAACAAAAGCATTAGGGGGATAGAAATAGGAGGTGTCCATCACAAAATCTCTCTATTCGCAGATGATGCCCTTCTCGCCCTGTCACAACCTATCACTACATTATCCAATCTATTCCAGGTGCTGGACAAATTTGCTGAGATATCAGGGCTCAAGATAAATAGGGCAAAGTCGTTGGCCATGAATGTGGGCCTCCCAGCGGAACTACTACAACACCTCAAGTCCACATATGATTTTAAATGGACTACCGGCGGCCTCCCCTATTTGGGAATTGGCCTATCATCCACATATGAGGGTCTCTACGCAGCTAATTGCCCCCCTCTCGTGAGAAGTCTGGGATCACTGATAGACTCATAGGCTGATCTTCCTGGATAGGCCGAGTGGCCGCCATCAAGATGTCAATCCTTCCTAAGATCCTTTATTACTTTAGAGTCTTACCAATAAGAATCGCTACCTATATGCTAAGAATCTTACAAAAAAGGATACTCCAGTTTGTATGGCGGTCCACTAGGCCCAAAGTGGCAAGATGCTCTATGTTCGCCCATAATTCCCAGGGGGGCTTTGGAGTCCCAAACATAGCCCATTACTACAATGGGCACAAATGACACAGTTATCCCAAATACATGCAACTAGAGACCTCCCGTTCTTCTGGAGCTCCCAAATTTGGGGGAGACCCTGCTGGACGCCTTGCTGTGGACGGCCCACACGTACATACCTAAGAACCTGAGTCCTTTAATGGTACATTCCCTTAAGGTCTGGGACTCGGTGAAATACTCTACAAAATTAATGACCCCCCACACCCCTTTGCTTAACCTATGGGACTGTTACCTATTTTGTATAGTATTGTATCTTCAGGTGTTAATGTTTTTCTGTTTGTTTTTTATACTCGGAAGAAAAGCTGTGTGATCATCTTTGGTTTCCCTGAGGGTAATCCGCCTGGTCGGGAAAGAGAGGTTCCAGTCGATAGGATCTTTTTTCAAGCAGTGCAACAGGATACTCAGGAGAAAGATGGCAGCGGACAGAGTGAGTATGAATTTTTGTACACTTGAAAAGTTGGGCAAAAATACAACATTTAACCCAATTCCACCCCAAACGTATAAATCTGCAGAAATGTTGTGGTCAGCGTTGTTAGATCAGGTTTATGCATATGATAAAGCATACATTAGCAAAATAACGGTTTTAAATAAGACTTCTAAACGACTTCATATGCTTGCAAAGTTAGTATATACATTTGAAAATACCATTTGGAAACCTGCACATGTGGAAACAATTGTTGCCACTAATAAAGCAGAGAAGATTGAAGGGAAAAATGAATTTCATTGTCATTGTTGTTTAGAGAAATCTGAGAACTTAGATGCACTGCAGTTTCAGTTGCAAAAAGAAGTTCAGGATAGAATTGACAAGGACTCAGAAATTTCTATGTTAGAAGCAAAACTGAATGACAATGAAAATTATTATTCTGACATGAATATCAAAATTTTAGGCCTGTATTCTGAGCTAAATCAGTTTAAGGACAGGCTGGCTTTTGCTGATCAAACAATCATAACACTCAGAGATGATCTGGCTGCAAAGTCACAAATAATTGCAAATTTGCAAAACGTGATCTCTGACCTGTCTCGGCCTGGTACTGGTGGCATTGCCAATAAAACATGTTTGTGTTACAGAAACAGCACAGGGGGACACGGGGGCCACAGCCACCATGCTCCCTGTGGATCAGAGACCCAATGACTCTGGTTCTGTTACTCAGACCCCAGTGGAGCGTGCACTACAATTTACCCCAGCATCTTTGGAGCACAGAGGTAGTGGCACCTTACAGGGACAGGACACAACATGGGGTTTAGGAAGTGGATGGGAAAATGTTCATACCCCTTCCAATTTACCAGTGCGTCCTGAAAGGTCCAATGAAAAACCAAACCATAACAATATGGAAAGGATACATTTCATGCTGAGGATCTGCAAAGAGATCCCCAGGTATGACCCAAGTTTAGATCCCTTTACAGCATGTGATATGTTTGAGGGGCATTGTAGAAAATATTCTGTGGCCCCTGAATATCGCATGGAATTATTTAAATTGTGGTTGCCAGCACATCTCATTCAGAGGTATGAGGCAACAGGGGGTATAAATCCTAAAAATGGTCAGTTTCATGATGAGGAAGAACGCCTTTCAATACTCATGAGACTAGCAACTGGTCATTGGGATGTTACTCCAGAAATCCTTGCAAAGTTTAGACCTACCATACATGATGAACCTTTGTCTCTTTGTAGTAGGTTTGAAGCAATGTATAGAAGGGTTACAAAGGACCATGGTTCAAAAGTTCCACAAGGCATGATTAGAATGTTTGTGGAAAAATTTCCATACCTTGACACAGCCATTCGGCTATGTGCAGCTAGAGAGCCATCCCTCACTGATGCAGCCATGATTATTGAGCAATATAGACAAGATATATTGCACAATAAGAAATCTATAAAAGTTAGAGAGCGTAGGAATGCCAGTGTTAGGTCACAACATGAACATGGACAGCATATGTCAATTTACCCCAAAGCTCCTCCACTGGAAAGGGCAAGAAGCACCATTTGTTTCCAGTGCTTTAAACCTGGACATATTAAAAAAAATTGTACTCATGGCATACGCACAAATGGTCCCAATCCAGAAAGAAGTGGCAATAATAACGGTTTCAAAATGAAACCTGATTATGCCAAACAAGTTGGGGAACAGACTGACAGAAACCAGATACATGTACCAGGGCAGCCATTGAAAAATGTTGCTGTGGTGAATGTCCCTGAAAAATCAGGACATGGAGCATTTGGTGCGGAGTCTCACAAGTCTATGCAGCATTTCCCAGTGGATGAACAACAGGTGGCAGCATGCACAACTAAAATACCCACTGGCAATCTGGTGCAAATAGACTGAAGGTTAGGGCTCCCTAAAGATCTGGCTCCAGTGTGCCCTATTGCACTGGATTCTTCAGGGAGACCCCACATTAAAGCCAGAATTAAGGATCAGGACACTAATATCTTGTTGGACACTGGGGCAGAGATCTCAATTACAAATATCAAACACGACCTGGACCCTGACAGTCCTCAGTGTGTGGTGATTGGATTTGATCACCAGCAAGGGGGGGTGAGAGCCCACAGGATAGATGAAGTTTTGGTTCAAATCTCCAGGTGCATCACCCTGAAGATTCCCATGTGGTACTATGCTGGCACTGATAATCTTATTGGAGCTGATGTAATGACCCAGAATGGATGGATCATTGATCTGGCAAACTGTATTGTATGGAAAGGCCCAAGAAAATCAAAGGTGTGTGTCATACAGCGCCAGTGTTTGGGACCCTCCCTACCATTGCCTGAAAATGTATCAGACGTGTTGGAACACAAATGGCCAGATGTCTCTCATAACAGAGATCTTGAGCCTATTGTGTATCAGTATCCAGATTTGTGGGCTCAGAGTAAAAATGACTGTGGTAGAATGCGTGGTGTTCAGGTGGACATTCAAGGCCCAGACCCTCCGCCTCAACGGCAATACCGTTTTCCACCTGAAGCAACAAAGTCGATCCTGGAAACAGTCAGTGACTTGGAAAAGAGGGGTGTGGTCATAGAGGGTAATTCAAAGTGCAATAACCCTTTATGGCCTGTGAAAAAGAAGGACACCAATGAATGGAGGCTCACTACAGACCTTCGTGTCTTGAATAAATACACCCCCATGTCCACACCTGTAGTGGCACAAACGCCTGACATAATGTCAAGGATAAGTGGGAGGAGCCGCATATTCTCCACCATTGATGTTGCTAATGGTTTTTTTTCAATAGAACTAACAGAAAGTTGTAGGTACAAGTTTGCTTTCCTGGTGGGTAACAAACAATTCATGTTCTGCGTACTCCCACAAGGGTTTCATAGCAGCCCTACATATTTTCATCAGGCATTAGCAGCTGTTCTTAGTGCATTTTCACGGCCAGAATGCCTCTTGCAGTATGTAGATGACCTTCTCCTTCATACAGAGACCATGCAGGAACACTTGGCTCTTTTGAAGGAACTGTTAGAACTCCTAGCCCAGTCAGGACTCAAGCTTAGCCCTCATAAGGCAAACTTGGCTAAGACAGAAGTCACGTTTCTGGGTGTCCAGATCTCACCTGGAGCCAAAGGCATCAAGACTGCCCGTGTGGAATCCATGGTAAAGTTACCCAGACCAGCCACCCTGCAGGACTTACGAAAATTCCTAGGAGTGGCAAATTTCATGAGGGAATTCATTGAGGATTTTGCTGCTAAGGCAAAACCATTATATGAACTCCTCAGAGGGGAAGAACCTTCTCTAAAGAACTGGTCAGAGCTGCAGGAAGAGGCCTTTTCCACTCTGAAAAGAGACCTCTCCGCTGCTCCAGTCCTTGCTACCCCACATGTTGAAGGACAGATGGCCATTCAGGCCTATGCTGGCGCAGAGTCTATCTCAGCAGTCCTGTTACAACAGATAGAATCCAAGAGTAGACCACTAGGGTACTTCTCTAGGATACTTTCACCTGTAGAGAAAGGTTTTGACGAATGTACCAAACAACTTGCAGCTATACATTATGCTGTCAAAGCAACTGAACACATTGTAGGATTCAGACCCCTTGTTTTGCAGACCCCACACTCACCTCTAGCTCTTTTGTTCCGAGATATGCTCCCTGGAGTCTCTCAGCAGAGATTTGGGAGATGGATCATGGACTTGAGTGGGCGAAATTTAACAGTCGATCACAAAGCCAAATATGTTTTGTCTCAGTTGTTAAATCTGACAGGGACAGAACATGACTGTGGTCAACCACCACAGATCACCAGTCCACAGCTTTTCAGGACAACAACAGAATCGGAAGACAGGATCATCTTTGTTGATGGGTATCGATTTTGTCAGGATGGCACCTACATGACCGGATTTGCCGTGCTGGATGAGACCACAGGCACCCAAAGACTGGTAAGGTTACCAGGCCATATGTCAGCCCAACGGGCTGAATTAGAGGCTGTCAAGGAAGCCCTTCTCTTTCAGCCCCCAGGGAATCGTACTATATATAGTGACAGCTCATATGTAGTTAGATCTTTGACCCTGCATCTAGATACCTGGAGAAGACGAGGTTTTGTGGACAGTCAGAACAAACCATTGGCACATGTGTCAGTTCTGAAAGAATTGTGGGAATGGGGCATGACACACCCTGGAGAAGCAGCCATAATTAAAATCCCAGCTCACCAGAAAGGGCAAGAACCCTTAGTCATGGGAAACAACAAAGCAGATGAAGCTGCTAAATGGGCAGCAGTATCAGGGGAGCCCCGTGAACCAGGCACTAGTAATTCATCCTTATATCAGGTTGCAATAATAAGCAAAAACCTTAAGGATGGCCCAGTGTCATTTGAGGAGGAGCAAGCAAAAGATCCTCTTCTGGCATCACATCTTGCAGCACCACAAGACCCCTGGTCAGTCCAACAAGGTATTTTGTGCTATGGCTCTGGTGAAAATTCACTCCCTCTCCCTGTAGTTCCAAAACATTTGCAGGCAGACTTGACAAGACTCAACCATCAGCTGTTAGGACATCCTGGTAGGGACAAGCTTCTGTCCCTTCTAAAGGATAAAATATACTGGCCAGGAATGTCCAGAACGGTAGAGGAAGTCATACAACAATGCCTGGTTTGTGCCCAAGTTAATCCTAGGGCACCTGCTTTGAAGCCAGTATTGCAGCGGGTTCCTCCGGCAGAAGGTCCATGGGCTGCAATACAAATAGACTACATAGGACCATTACCGGTAGGTAGCCGTAATTGTCGCTATGCTTTGGTGGTTGTGGATGTCTTTTCAAAATGGGTAGAAGCCATCCCAACAACCAATGACTCTGCTTCCACAACTGCCCGAGTTCTCTGGGAGCAGGTGTTGTCACGATGGGGTTGGCCACAAGTGATTGAATCAGACAGGGGGACCCATTTTACTGGTAAGATAATGAAATCACTTTGTGACATGCTGGACATAAAGCAAAGATTTCATGTACCTTACCATCCCCAGTCTGCAGGCATAGTGGAACGGATGAATCGAACCATCAAAACACGACCTTCCAAGGCTCTGTTAGAAAAGGGTTCCTCTTGGGTAACTTGCCTCCCTGCGGTACTCATGGGCATCAGAGCCACTGCAGCATCTACCACTGGTATCACTCCATTTGAACTTATGACAGGACGCAAGATGCCAATATGCTTCCCCAATGAGCCTCGTATCTCTGAACCTATAAAAAATGCCATTGCCAGAGATATGTTCCTACAGCAAGTTCAAGAGAACCTGAAGGAACTGCTGCCATATGCAGCCATACGGATGTACAAACCATATCTACAGGGGGAAACCCCCATGCCCTCTGTAGGAAGCTTGGTTATGGTCAAGGTGTTTCGCAAAGCAGGACCCTGGGATGCCAACTGGGAAGGACCTTACAAGGTTTTAGAGGTGATGGGGGACACCATGCTAAAAGTACAAAGGCCAACGACAGCTAAGAAAAGATCCAATAGGTGCCAAACCACCCTTTGGATACATATAGATCAGGCAAAGGCTATTCAAGCCTCCCCAACTCAATAATGGCTATGCAATTAGATTGGGGTGTTGGGGTGAGTAACATAAGTAATAAATGTAAATATCACATATGCAATAACTGTCTCGTTATACCTTATTAGATCAAAGTGCAGAAGAACATCGAGGGACCAAGACTTGGTTGGTGTAAGACTCAAGTCTTCAACCACATACAGCCTCTTGTAACATCCCTTCCCACCTATTGGCAGATAGTATAATCCTTCAGTTATCATCTCCCTGGAAAATTATCACAGGGGGAGGAAGGATAATATTAGAGATGGGAAATTCTGGGGGGCAAGAGATCTTATTGCCAGGGTTCTAGGTGGAGGGCCATGGGAATAGGGGCTATAAACACTATGGATCTGGAAGTCTTGATGAGTAAACTTGTGAACCTGGCGCAACATGCTAGTGATGGTTTTAAGACCCAGATTGATGTGAACCACATCCTTGAAGGTTTGCAGCACTCGCATATAGATGCAACCACCTCTCTATCTTCTACTTTAAGAGAGAAGTTTTAGAAGGTTAGTAGTGGGTCTCCTGATACTACAGGACAGAACTCAACTTGCCCTAGCATGTACACAGGTTCAGGGGGGACTCTCAAGACAACTTGAAACATATTGTATCATCTATATAATGGTCACTACCCATTCAACCTTTGGCAAAGGTTTCATATTTCGCTGCCAACCACTCTGACTGGTGGCATGGCCGTCACAATCTCACATGCACTGCCTCATCCTTAGCTCCCGTTTCTGGTAATGTAAGACAAGGATATAGTGCTGTCAACCTGGGAATTAACAAAACTATGCTCCATCCACAGCTCCCTTTGAATATCCTAACTTATGAGGGCAACCGTCCATATCTGTTTGATACAGATGGATGCTGGAAGAAAAGAGGATGCTATCCTCTGTCAAGGCAGTTATAACAGGGTGCTTAGACCACAGTGTTGGGATACCAAAGGGTCCTGTGAGATGAAGGCAAACCGGATACCCTCTTACTTGGGTCAGAGGTACTGGTGTTGGTATCAAATAAAAATTGCTTCATATGTCATATATACAACTAACTGTACCGAAAGAGGAGAACTCCTCCCAGGGGCATATTGTACTCTTAATCCTGTTTTAGGCATCGATGTAGCAGACTTGACACCAATTACTCCGGAGAAGAGAGTAGATATACGGCCAGACACCCCTGTGAGACTCCAGAAGATTCCTCTTGGGTTTGGCACAGAACTGCAACGTATCCTCATGGACTTTAGGGAGGAAAAGGAGATTGTCCAAAAGCTAAAAGAGTCTGAGGGGCAAGCTACTATCCAGCTAATGCACGATGCAACTAAAATCACGGACATTGTACATGCGCTTGAATCAGCTGTCTCATGGTGGGAAAGCCTATTCGGATACAGTCCTAAAGCCACATCTTTCTTTAATTTCCTTATACATCCAGTGATTATACTCCTCGCTCTTGTTGCATTATTGTATTTGGGTCTATTTCTAATCTACAGAAGAATCAAAGGCCTGGCTTCTCAACTGAGACTAAGTCTGGCCGAGCACCACGAACAAAGCCGGAGACAAGACCTCACAACTCATAGTTCTTTCATAGTTTAAGTATTGTATATGTGTATGTGGGGATGAATATATATGTATATAGGGGTGTCTATGGTATAATGCATGGGAGGAATAGACAGGAGCCACTAGGGACAGAGAAGGTGAATGTGATTACCACCACGACTTTCCAAAGGTATGGTTCTAATGAAGATGTCCTGAATGTCATGAAGGGTTGAGAAGCTTTGCTTCCTCCCATAATTAGGCACCAACTACTTAGACATCAACAGCTCTCAGGGATTACATGCTGCCATGTAAGGATGCAGTCATCAGTCCACCAAGCCCACCTAGGCCTTGTGCCTGTGCACTGAGTTAAGGTGCAGGGATGAGTTGATATGCGGGACTGCCAGAAAGGCCTGGGTAACTAACCCAAAAATGAGTCCCATATTGTCATGGTGAGCTGTTGCCAAAGGAGCACAGAGAGAGGCTATCCTGAGGTTGAATCTGGATAGGCCATTCTAAATAACAGCTGGCACCACAAGATGACAACCCTTTTCTAACGTCAACTCATAAGTGAACAGTTTCCGTGGACACCATATGACAGGCAACAAAGGAAGGCAGTGACACTTACCTGTGAGGCGGGGCATGTCTAGGTACCTGGACTCAAATTATACTTCAGTGCATCTGAGATCGATACCACATTAAAGGAAAGATGAGGAGGTAAATACAGTCGAACCAATCATTATTTGTCGGGTCTCCGACAACAGGGGGAATGTTAAAGGGTGGAACAGATTCATTTGGTGTATGTGTATATATATATATATATATATATATACGCATCATGGGTGTGTATATATTTTGTATATATAGCTACCATTTGTGAGAAGGTTCTCGGGAAACCTAACACCTACACAGTGACCAACATCCTTTCCCAAGTTAACACTGCCCTGTGAAATCCTGCGAAATTAACACAGCAAAGGATGAAAGCATTAACATCCTGACAGCCTGTGGAAAGTTAAACTTTGAAATGTCTCAAAACTTCTTTCTTAGATAACTTTAGTTATATTCATGGGATATTAATACAAATGACACAAACAGTTGCAGCTGGTATTGCACTCATGTCATGTGATACCAAACATTAATTTGCTAGTACACCGATCATGGCTAGAAAATCATACTCATATATGGAAAGCCATAGACAGTTGAAGTTTGGTATCAAATGAAGGGCAATATTTTGCTGAGTTAGAAAATAATGTTTTATTAATTGTGGGACATATCTGGGAAAAGTTATTATGTGGATCAGATTCGGATGAAATATTGACCTCTGATTACTAGCCAACTCCCACAAAAGGTGTAGACTTTTCACACCTCTTGCTGTCAAGGGACATAAAAAGCCAGGGTGCAGACAGACTGGAGGAAGATCTTCTCCCCCCCACCGCCAGAGACACCAACGGCCATTAACAACATACAAGAGAACTTCTATACGCTAAGTATCATTGCTTCCTCACGATCTTGATCTCTCAATCTCTCTCTACTTCTCCCAATCCTTCTTTCTTTCTCTCTACCTCTCAATACCTCCCCTCTCTCTCAATCTTTCTCTCTAAAGCCTCTCACCACAATTCCTTTCTAAACCATCCCTATATACTTGTGTAACTCCCTTTCTGTAGAACCTAGGGACAGCTTAGTGTAGTAGGTGGGTGTGGGGCGGTAAATGTATGTGTTTATCAAGGTTTTAATAACGTTTGTATAGTAAAGTTGTATAGTTTTCTTGTTATTGGGGGCTGGTTCTGTTTGTATATTCAATCTGTATACTACATTATTGGGTTAAGGTTTTATCTAATAAATCTGTTGTGATTTCGCCTACATCTGTGTATATGTGATGTATATTACAGGACAAAGTGTGTTTAGATAGAAGACAAATACCAAGGGATACAATAGGATATAGACGGAGATTGATAATCATAACCGATAATAATATTTCCGGTTATGATTATGAAATATTGATAATTAATATTCATAATAATTATCATATTTCATAACTCTCCTATTACAGGGACAATCCACTCTTCCCACCAGGCCTCCAGGGTGGGGCTTCCTTCTCATACTGGGTAAGCACAGGCATTCGAACTGTAGATCATCTCCTAGACGACAGAGGACTTCTGTCCTTTGAAGACTTGAGACGTAAACACAAGCTCCCGCTGTCTGAGTGGTTCCACTACATACAGATAAGCCACTGGCTTAAGCCCACACTGACCCAGGCTGCTCCCTACAGGAAATGGTCCAACTTTGAGTCTCTGTGTGTTGGGGAGCCAAACAGACCGGGGAGAATCTCGCTGCTTTATTCTTCTAATAACTTTCCGAGACACCTGGACCATAAGTACATCCGAAACTGGGAGGGAGATCTGGGATTGGTCGGGGAACAGGTGAACTGGCCTCGTGTTCGGAGAGCAACATGGGGCTGTTCGATTAATTCCCTTACAGGAGTCAGCATATAAAGTATTGCTCCGCTGGTACTTAGTACCAGATAGAATTAACAAAATTTACCCAGCGTACCCGGGGCATTGTTTCAGAGGGTGCTCTTTAAGAGGAGGTGTATTCCATATATGGTGGACTTGTCCAATGGTGGCACGACTATGGCAACAGGTCTTTCGAATAATTGGGAGGACCCTGGGAGTCACTCCTAAAAGGGACCCATGGGTGGCATTACTACGCCACAAGGCACCTGAACTTAAAGGCTTGCAAAACAAGCTGTTCTCATTTATCATATTGGCCACTAAACAGACAATAGCAAAGGCATGGAAACAACAGCTAGTTTTTATCTCAGAAGTTAAAGCTAGAATAAATGGATTCTAAATAAATGAAAAACTTACCAGTATACTAAATGACAGACATGATTATTTCCTGAGCATTAGGGAACCCTGGGTCCAGTATGCAACCCCAAACCTTTCGACAATAGCATTAAACTGAAAAATGGAATAAGGGACTGCCAGGAGCAGGCCAGGGACCACTACCCTCCCCCCACCTTCCCCTGCCCCATACCCCCCAACCCAAACCATCCTAGAACCACACCTACTTAAATCTTACACTGTATTACGTGTTATCCTCTTTCACCTGAATAAACCGCAATGATGAGTGTGACTGGGCGGATGGGAGGAGGGAGGCTTCCTCTGGTCCTCTGGCCTCCCCGGCCCAGCATGTCTACTATTACAATACTTCAACGGAACCAGAAACGAGGCTGTACACAATATGCTAGTATCGGCAACAATGTTTAATATGTATGTAATATTACAAATTATCCCTTTGTACCATAATGTTGTCTTGTCGAGAAAAAAATTCAGTAAAAAGATTGACAAAGAAAAAAATATTGTGCAGTTCCCCCTTCTGAAGATACCAGCTGGCACACCAGACATGGACACTGGGATGCCCAGGGCTCAGAGGCCGAATGGTGGGCCTTCCTCCATATCAGGACACCATCCCATATGCCCCTTGTCTCAGGTTTGGTGTTCCCCCAGGGGTGGACAATGGGCCTGCGCCAATGGCCACTGGCTTCTTCCGTACCCCCTGGCCTTAGGGGATAAAGGGTTATTGGGACGGGGGGGGGGGCTAACATCCAGTCATCCCCCCCATCTTCAAAATTATTTGGGTCCCCCGGACCCCTTACTAGTTAAAAGCGGAACAAAACCCGGGTTCCTTTCCGCTTCCGCTTCTCAGCAAGCAGCTCTGACTGAGATGAACGTGGTGTGCGTGCTCCTGCATCCTCTGTAGGACCGCACACCCCCCAGTGTCAACAATCAAAGCAGTTTGCTAAGTCACATCATTTGAACAAGCAGCTCTGATTAGACGGGAGCCCACACATGTGCCGTTGGACCGGGGAAAAGTGAGTGTTTATTAGCTCCCTATGCTTTCTTTTAAATTCCAGGCTGGCTGCTGCTGAGTTTTGTTCCGTTTTAAGACAGTAAAAGTAAAAAAAAGCATTTTATTTAAATTTACATTATACTTCCATCCTCCATCTTCATCCAGCGGTGGGCAGTGTCCCTTTTTTGCTCCTCTTCTGCCGGCAGAGGTGGACAAAAATACCATTTTGTGAATACTCACCTGTAAAATGGATATTATAAGTATGTCACACACCCTGCTTCAAACATTGATTATTACACTTGGGTTACTCCACCAGCAGGTGGCGACGTTGCAGAGAAGCCCCTCCTGGTCTATACATACCTGGGACCTCCCCCTTATTCCCCAGTATTCAAACAGCAGTAAAGACAAGGTACCAGGAAAAAAAACCATTGGCAACCCTCAAAACTGTAAACAAAGCTTCACCCCATAAAGAATCCAGGATACCAAAAAAGGGCGGGTGAAGCAGGGTGTGTGACATACTTATAATATCCATTTTACAGGTGAGTATTCACAAAATGGTATTATTCTAAGTATGTCACACACCCTGCTTCAAACATTGATTATTACACTTGGGACATCCAAAAGCAGTGTCCACAAAGGGCGGGTATCCAACAAGGCCATAATGCAAAACTCAAACCACTGCAGCTTGCAGAAACACAGCAACAGCTGAAGCCCGCACATCAACCTTGTAAAAACTTTGGAAAAGGTGTGAACAGAAGACCAAGAAGACAGCCTTACAAACTTGCTCAACCGAAACCTAGTGCTGAAAGGCCCAACAGCACGAGAAGAATGAGCAGGGATACGAAAAAGGGGAACCTTCCCCTTGGCAGAACAAGCCCCAACAACCGCCTGACGAAACCATTCGCTAATGGAAGACTTAGCGGGAGCCACACCCTACCTAGGCCCAACAGGGCACCACGAAAAAGACATCAGTCTTACGAAAAGGAGATGAAGTAAACAAACAGTACATCACACAGCGTACCACATCCAAACAGTGCAAACCCTCTCCTTGTCATTCCTAAGCTTATGACGCAAGGAAAGAGGAACAATGTCCTGGTTAAGATGAAAAACAGACCAACTAAGACAAAAAGTCCGGTTTGAAGCGACAAAACCACTTTTTCCAGATGTCTCTCAAAGTGAGTAGCCTGGACCGACTTGATGGCTACCAAAAAGGCAACCTTCTGATTCAGAGTAGAAGGAGCAAATCCTGCAAAGGCTCAAGGGAGGAGCCTGAAGAACAGAGATAACCAAATTCAAATCCCCAAACAGTGGGAAAAAGGCTTCCTAGGAGGCCACAATGCGAGACCCCCTGGAAGAAAGTCTTGACCAAAATCCTGAAAACAGAAAAGACCCGACAGGGCAAAACTCTAGCCTCACTCCAATCAATATAAGATCTCCAAGTCCTATAATAGATGGTAGAAGAGGACCTCTTCCTGGCACTAATAAAAAGTCTGAATAACAGATCCGAAGACCCTCCTCCCCAAAGATGGAGGTTTCAGCAGCCAGGCCGTCACAGCCAGCGTTGAAGAATTGGGGCAACACAGTTGACCCAATGTGATAAGATCCAGCCGAAGAAGCAGATCGCACTGATCCACCGCCAGACAACGATGCCTGCGAACCACACCCTCCTTGGCCACCTTGGAGCCAAGAGAATGGCGGGAACCCCGTCCAGGGCCAGCTTTCGCAACACCTTGCCAAGCGTTAGGATCGGAGGAACAGATAAAGGAACCCTAGGTTCCCCCAGCTCAGGGACATGGCATCCACCGCCAGAGCCAGAGGATCCTGAGAGAGCGACACGAATGTCCGAAACTTGTAATTGTGACGAGAGGCAAACAGATCCACCTCCAGCGTCCCCCACCAGAGACAAAGTGACCTAAAAACCTGAAGGTGGAAAGACCATTTTCCCCCGGCGGAAAGAGCAACTGTTCAGGAAGTCCGCCTCCGCGTTTTCCAATCCTGAAAAGTACACTGCCGAGATGCAAGGAACTCGAGTCCCCGCCCAGGCTAGAATCAGAGACACCACTCTGAGAGCACGCAGAACTACGAGTCCCTCCCAGGCGAATGATTATAAGCAACCGCCGACCGATCGACTGACCAAACCAGAAAACCGGCAAACCTGTAAATGCTGTGTAAAGTGAGACAGAACCAACCAGATGGCTCTCAACTCCAGAACGTTGATGGGCAAGTGGGCCTCAGAAGACCCCACCTCCCCCCGAACCGAAGGTCCTTCCAGAAAAACTCCCCATCCGGACAAACTGGCATCCGTGGTGACAGTTTCCCAAAGAGGCATCAGAAAAGACCTGCCCCTCAAGAAAATGACCGAGACCATAAACCACTGTAGAGACTGCCGAACCCGGGAGGACATCCGGAAAGACCGATCCAATGACCGCGGTCGCCGGTCCCAAGACGCCAACAGATGAAAATGAAGCGTCCACGTGTGAAACTGACAAAGGGAACTGCCTCAAAGGAGGCTACCATCAACCCCACCAGTCTCATCCCTAGCCGGATGGATGGGCAAGAATTGTAAGAAGAAGCTGCGCCAATTCCTGAATCAAGAGAACTTAGGCCTGAGACAGAAAAACTCTCCAAAGTGGATACCACCATCCTAGTGTCCACCTCCGCTTGACTGAAGGAAAGAGCCATGAAGAGAAGATCATCCAAATAAGGCACAATGCGAATCCCCTGAGCTCCGAAAAGGGCCATCACGCCCGCCAGCACCTTGGTGAACACTCTTGGAGCCAAGGCAAGGCCGAACAGAAAAAACGAAACGAAGAAACCTGTGGTGAGCCGGGATATATGAATAAGAAGATAGACATCCATGATGTCTATAAACGTCATGAAAACCCTCTGCCGCAGAAAAATGATGGCAGAACGCAGAGGTTCCATGCGAGGCCTCCGGGGACGAAAAAACACATTAAAGAACTCCAGATCCAGGATGGGACGAACCGACCCGTCCAACTTGGACACTGTGAAAAGATTGGAACAAAACCCACGGCCCACCCCCGAAGGAGGGACCGGGCAGATGACTGCCATATCCAGAAAATCCCTCACCGCCGCCAGGAACCCCTGCGCGGCCAAAGGATCTGAGGGCATACGAAACCTGAAAAATCTTAAAGGTCGGGACACGAACTCCAGCAAGTAACCGGACCGACACCACCTCCCGGATCTGACTGTCTGAGACCGCCTGGTCCCACACCCGGAAGAATAGTCGCAACCGACCCCCCCCACCCGCAAGGGTGAGGTCGCCCGCTCACTGCTGAACGGGCTTGGCAGCTAGTTTGGATTAGGCACCCCAAGAGTGAACGGGACGGCCACGGCCACAATCCCTGATCCAGCTTGCACCCCTGGGCCCATAAGGCCCGCGCCTCTGCCAGCTCTGGCTCCCCGAAAGGAGGGAGAAAAAGAGTCCGCCCCCCCGAAAGGGACGAAATTTCTTGCACTGAGGTAACTTACCTCCCTAGGCAACTGAATCCCATTTCTCACCAAACAGGCGCAAACCCAAAAAGGAAAGAGCCGTAAGCGACTTCTTAGAATTAAAGTCAGCAGTCCATTGCCGCAACCACACCGACCGTCGGATAGCCACCAACAAGGCCGTGGTCCTACCACACATCACCATGTCGTCATCCTGAACGGCAAGGACAAACAAAACGAAGGACTCACAACACTAGAGAGCAAGGAACTCATCACAAGTAGGATCAAGGTCCGCACATAAACTCTGACAAAGGACCTAACCACCAACAACAACAAAAGTGCCGAAGCACACAACAGGCCTCAAAACCAAACCCGCACAGGCAAAACCCTGGCAAGCCAGCTGGGCAATCCGGCGAACTTCGCCATCATTAAGGATAGTCATGTCATGAGAAGGCAACACCACCATGTTAGATAGCCCCAAAACCGGGGCATCAACCTCGGAAAGGAAAGCCAATGCTTCACCAAATCCACCGGAAAAGGAAACTTCTTATCCCAACTAGGCGGAACACCAAAGAGACGCGTAGGCTGCTCCCATTCCTTAAGGACGACATACTCAAAACCCCATTGACCGGGAAACTCCAAACACGGCCTGGCCACAACAACAACCCACCCTTAGGCGGAGGAACCGCCTCGGGAGAGTCTAAATCCAAACGCTTCAACATTAGGGAAAATATAGAAGGGATGTCAAATACCGTCCCCGCCGCCTGGTCACCCTCAGCACCAAACAACTACAGGACCAGAGGGTCGTTCAGTTCCTCTAGAAACTCACCAGCGGGCACAGGTGTTGAGACCAATTAGTCTATGTGCATGCACCGTGGTACATCTGAATATTTTGACCCCCTTTTTTTTTTTTTTAAACCAAAAATGTTAAACCCGTTGCTCTGTGCCGGATATATCTGTAATCCACAGAAATTCTCCCCCTCTCAAACGTGGGGCAATCTGACCATCAAATGCCTCAATAACATCCACTTCTGAGCCCGGCGGAGACAGGGGCAAGTGTTTCCGCATAGCGGGAGCCTCCCGAGCAATCACAGCGGAAGGATTTTCTCAATGCTAGCCAACTGGCTGCAAACCTTGGATAGAGAATCCCCACCCATGACAACGTCACACGGGGTCCGGAACAGGCGATGGGGGGGGGGGGGAGATAACTGAGGCTGCGACGAACCAGAGGCCGGAATGCCGGACTGACGCGCAAAGTTCTGCTGAGCACACGGAATGCATAATATTACATCATCCCCTGGGAGCGGAGTCCCACAAACCCCGCATGCAACCCGGGATGCCCCCTTATAATTAATGTCCCGGGAGTGGGAGGATTTTAAGCCTAGGAGAATCCCAAGGGAAAATAAGACTAGCCGGGTATATCCGACCGGGAGACCCACTGCAGCGAGGGGACCCCAGGATCTGTAAGGGGAAGAGACCACAATCAGTCCCAGTGAAAACAAGGCACCCAAGAACCACAAAAAAAGGGTTTGCCAGCATGCGCACACACACAACTCATAATATAAAGGCAAGATATATATATATATATATATATATATATATATATATATATATACAACAGTGATATATAACACAATATGAAAATATAAATATATACAGATAAGCACATGCACAACCCAAGAGGGCACCATGCAACTGACAAAGACAAGTGCCAAGGTAATGACCGGCAAGGCACACCCCAACAGCCGCACAAAGCTAGATCTACACAGAAAAAAAGACACCAAAGAAAAACCTGTAATGGCGGCGAGCCAGGATCGCAGCAAGCCACCGCTCTGGAGCGAGGAAGAAGGAGGGCGGGCCGCGTACAGCGCGCGAAGCGCTCTGGCCCCGCCCGGGACAGTACGGAGCGGGCCGCGAAGGAGCGCTGCCCCGCCCCCTGGACAACGAGCACCGCGGCCCGCATAATGGCGGCGCCGCAGGCGACACAAGTACAAAGCCCTACAAAGCACAGCGCGGGCCGCAGAAATTTTGACCCCTCCTCCTGGCAGATGAGGAGCCGATTAGAGACCCCACAGGCATCAGAGTAGCTGAGGACACAGCCCAGTGCTGGATGAAGGTGGCAGGGGTAAGGATTAGATAGAATAAAAAAATGCTTAGTGTGGTGTGTTTTTTTTTACTTTTATTACTTTAAACCAGTAAGGGCTCAAGGAGACCAGGGCCTTACTGAGTAAAATTGTGTATCCTATATATGAGAGTACACTGTGTGCGATCAGAAAAGCCCCCCAGGGCAGACCTCCGTCTGGGGTCGGCTGTACAGTTTGTTCCATGCACAGACACACTCTTGGGAAACCCTGACAATAAGAAAAAACAACAGAGAAGTAGACAGGCTGACCTCACCGCAAGGCACCCCGTGGCAATAAAAAAATCCACCGAGAACACAACATGGCTTACAGCAAAAAATAACGAGCAGCCCTTTACTCACCTGCAGCATGACGCCGGGGTACCTGCATTTCGCCAACAAAGGGATTAGGCCTGGATCATTAAGTGGCTCATTGTCTTCCATAATCTTCTTCAGAGTTTCGTAATACATCTCCACCTGGAAGCACTTGAACGGGGAGCTTTTGAGAGGATAAACAGAGCATTATTAAGTATTATTATATATTTATGAATTGATGACTGTTTTGCTGTCCAAATTTATTTAAACGGTCCGACAAAAATACAGATACAAAAGCTGGAGCAAAGGAGGAGAGAGGCTACATCAAAATACAGTGAATGCTTGTTTATTCGATTAAAGAGATTATCCAGCCACATTTTCTACCTTGGTAGACAATGATTCATCTTCTTTGACATCGTTTTGCAGTTTTCCCTCTCCCTGCCCATAGTCCTCCAATTGTGCTGGACAATGGACTGCCCATTTATGCGTATGGTTCCCCTGCTCTCTCAGCCTCACCCCTTCTTCTCTACGTATTATCCTGACATCAAAGCACACAATAAAAACGCAGGATAAAAAGGCAATTCTGTGATACTCACCTGTAGAATTGCTTTTATTTCCGATCCATTCCAGGCCGTCCAGATAGTAATCACGATTGGGTAGCTCCGCCCCCAAGGGGGCGTGGACTGCAAGATCAGAGATCTGGCTCCTCCCGGCCTCCTATAAAGGCGGCTGCCTCTCAACCCAGAACCAGTTATTCAAAAGCAGTACTCAATAGAAAGAGGCAGGCCGGGAGGTCCAAAACATAGGAGACCATGATACTTCACATAGCCTCCGCTTGTACTCTCTCGAAGCTAAAAATTCAATTTGTATAAGTAGTGTCCTATGAGCAATAATGGTTCATTACCATTAACAGGCATGCAGGACATAATAAGCCTCAAGGGCGGGGTGGACGGCTTGGAATGGATCGGAAATAAAAGCAATTTTACAGGTGAGTATCACAGAATTGCCTTTTTCTTTCCGATCCATTCCAGGCCATCCAGTAATCACGGTTGGGACATCCAAAAGCAGTGTCCATATGGGTAGGATCCCAGTGCGGAACAGCAGGTAGTTCATTTCACTACCGCCTGAAACACCTTTCGGCCAACAACAGCGTCAGCTGAGGCCCTGAAATCCACCTAGGAGAAGTAAGAACTGAAGACCAAGTGGCAGCCTTACAAAACCTGTTCCATCGAGACCTGATGCTGAAAGGCCCAAGAAGCACCAATGGCTCTAGTAGAAAGAAATGTGATCCGAAAAGGGGGTTCTGTCCCCTTGGCAGAGTAGGGTTGTACCACCGCCTGTCTAATCCACTTACTGAGTGTGGACTAGACCAGTGGCAATCCCCTTCTAGAGCCTTCTGTCAAGACGAAAGGCAAATCCGGTTCCCTGAAGGATTCAGTCGCAGCCAGGAAATACCTTATGGCTCTAACGACATCCAAAGCATGGAGAGTCCATACTTTGGAGTTAGCCGGTGCTGGACACAAGGAAGGTAAGGTAACTTCCTCATTAATGTGAAAAGGAGAAATGACTTTAGACAAAAAACAAGGCTAAATGAAAAAAACACCTCTGTGCCATTTAAAATAAGGTGGCCTCATACATAATGCGGCCAAGTCCGACTCTCAAAGCACAGAGGTGATCGCTACCAGATGATCAGTTGGAGCGTCATTCAAAAGCTCAAAGAGGGCACCCTGGAGAGCCGATAACACCAGAGTTAGGTCCCCCACTGGTAACACTGGTTCGCACGGTGGGCGGACAAGAGGGATCTGATCAATCTATGATTGGCAATGGATTTCTGGAAAAACATGGATAGGTCTGAGACCTGACCATTGAGGATGCTCAAGTGAAGGTCCAAGTCTAGGCCATATCGCAGAACTGTAGAGTTCTAGAAACAGAAAATCTCCGGCAAGGAACCGTGGCCTCACCCAGCAATAGGCCCGTCAAACTCTGTAGTAACCATGGAATAGATCTTCTTCCGTGCCTGAATCATGGTGTGAATAACCGTGTCTGATAAACCCTTCTCCGTCTGATATACCCTTCTCCGTCAGGATGAAGGTCTCAAGCCAGGCCGTCAAAGCCAGCATCCGTAAATTCGGGTGCCATAGCGACCCCTGTGTGAGAAGGTCCGGAACGTCGGGCATGATGTAGTGATCTGTTGACATCCTTACTATGTCTGCAAACCAACTCCTCCTTGGCCAACGAGGAGCCACCAGGATGGTTGGTACCCCTCCTGGACTATCTTGCGTAGCACTCGGTCCAAGAGGGAAACCGGAGGAACAACATACAGAAGATTGAACCCTGCCCAGGGAATCGCCAGGGCATCTGTTGCTATGGCCAGAGGGTCTCTTCAGAGAGATACGAACCCTGGAAGCTTGTGATTGTGTCTGGACGCAAAGGACCCACGTCCGGTTAACTCCAGCGGAGGCATAGAGCTTGAAAAAGGCCTTCCTGCTGAGAGACCATTCCCCCAGACGCAAGGACCTCCTGCTCAGGGAGTCTGCCTCCTGGCTCTCCACCCCCGGGAAGTAAACCGCCGAGATGCAGGGCGCGTTCCTCTCTGCCCAACTCAGAATCCGGCTTAGCTCCTTGAGGGATCTCTTGCTCCAAGTACAGCCCCGGTGGATGATGTCGGCTACAGCCGCCCAATGGCCCGAGCGGACCTGAACCACTTGGCCCCTTAAATGGGGGGTCAGATATAGGAGAACAAATCACATTGCTCTCAGTTCCAAGAGATCTATGGGCAACCGGTTCTCTCTCGAACCCTGCTGACACTGGATCTTCTGGGTCTGCCAAATGCCTCCCCAGCCTGTAGGGCTGGTATCCGTGGCAACTATCTCCCGATGGGGAGGCCGAAGGGACCTGCCTACCAGTCGATGCCGAGGATCCAACCACCACCAGAGGGATTACCTCGCTGGTGGGGGAGCACAAACCCTTGGTCCAGGGATTCCGGGGACCAATCCCAGCTGGCTAGTAGGTTCAGCTGAAGAGGCCTCATGTGGAAATGAGCAAAGGGCACTACTTCGAAACCAGCCACCATAAGGCCCAGCAATATCATCCGTAGACGCACCGATGGATGTTGACAAGCCAGCAAGCCTGTACCTGCGTCTGGAGACACAAGACCTTCTGCTGTGGCAGAAAGGCCTTGACCTGAACATGGTCTAGGAACATCTCCAGTAAGGATCTCACTGTTGACGGAGTGATATGCGACTTGGGGTAGTTGATCACCAAACCGAAGGCTTCCAGAGCTGACAGCACGGTTCGGGTGTCGTTCTCGGCCTCCTTAAGAGACTGGGCCGAGATCAGAAGGTTGCAGATAGGGTAATACCAAATACCCTGCCCCCTCAGATAGCCACGATGCTCACCAGCACCTTGGTGAACACCCCGTGAGCTGAGGATATGTCGAAGGGAAGTGCCACAACTGGAACGCTGACCCTCCATGCAAACCTCAAAATCTCTGATGACCCGGAAAAATAGGGATGTATAGATACGCGTCCCTGATGTCCACTGTAGTCATAAAGTCGCCTGGCCAAGGCGACCTCACCGCCAACCGCAACATTTACATGCGTAATGTCAGAGCTTTATAAAACAGCTGAGGCCCTTTAGGTCCAGGATCGGCCGCACCGGTACTTCCTGCTTGAACCGTGAATAGGTTGGAGTAAAATCCCTGACTCCGCTCTGTCAGGGCACATGGCAATCGCCTGTAGCTGCAGGAGGTACTGAAAAGCGGCTCTCAAGCCTCAGCCTCAGCAGGTTTCGGGATGCCCTTGACCATAGAATTTTTGTGTGCGGTCTGACTGTCAGCTTGAAAAACTGACGACCACGCCTCCTGAATCCAAAGTTCCGAGACGCAACGCCTCCAGATTGGAGCAGACAGCAGTAGCCGTCCCCCCACCCCTGTGTAGGTTTGGCTGGAGGATTGGGCTCCAAGCGCTGCTTCTTACTCGAGGCCTTTTTAGGGGCTGCCAATGAGAGCCGTATCTCGAGGATAGCCAGTCTGTTCACAAAATCAAAGTGTGTCCCCCTGCTGTCTCCCCCTTCTCTAGGGGCTATCCGCAGCAGCGGAGGATCCGGAGAAGCCGGAGCTGACGCATGACTAGGGGCAGGAGCGACAGCCCCCTCATGGTCCGAGACAATGCCTAAACATGGCTTCCCACATGCATGTGCGTGCCCTCCTTGCGCAGTGAGAATGCTGATCTTGTCCTGTTCCACTCAGGACCTGGCGCAATGGAACATATTTGGGTTGATTCAAAGAAACATGTAACAGCTTGGATTTGGCTCACGATCATCCTATTTTTCACGTCCGCTCGTGCGTTCGTATGAACTTGCGAGTGATTCAATAAGCAAATACGTTTCTATCCTAAAATATACGTCCGTTCGTATGTTATCTCCCGAACTTGCCTCAGTCAGTTGGCAATCGTAAAAATCACGTTCATGTGCTCACCTGTTGCGGCGGCAGCCTGTTTTTTCGGCTGCTTCCATCGTCCACCTCTTCCAATTACTTGCGTTTGCCTCTGGTTTTCATTGGTTTTTGGCCTCTTAGATTCGTGCGTTCGTATGTTTATAAGATCTTGCGCATGCGCACCCTCAACCAGAAACTTACCTAAACCTCTTAGCGCCTGCATCCAACTTCATTTCTCGGTCCCTCAAACTTACCTAAACCTCTTAGCGCCTGCATCCAACTTCATTTCTCGGTCTCTAAAACTTACCTAAACCCCTTAGCGCTTGCATCCAACTTCATTTCTCGGTCCCTCAAACTTACCTAAACCTCTTAGCGCCTGCATCCAACTTCATTTCTCGGTCTCTAAAACTTACCTAAACCCCTTAGCGCCTGCATCCAACTTCATTTCTCGGTCCCTCAAACTTACCTAAACCTCTTAGCGCCTGCATCCAACTTCATTTCTCGGTCCCTCCAACTTACCTAAACCTCTTAGCGCCTGCATCCAACTTCATTTCTCGGTCCCTCAAACTTACCTAAACCCCTTAGCGCCTGAATCCAACTTCATTTCTCGGTCCCTCAAACTTACCTAAACCCCTTAGCGCCTGCATCCAACTTCATTTCTCGGTCCCTCAAACTTACCTAAACCTCTTAGTGCCTGCATCCAACTTCATTTCTCGGTCCCTCAAACTTACCTAAACCCCTTAGCGCCTGCATCCAACTTCATTTCTCGGTCTCTAAAACTTACCTAAACCCCTTAGCGCCTGCATCCAACTTCATTTCTCGGTCCCTCAAACTTACCTAAACCTCTTAGCGCCTGCATCCAACTTCATTTCTCGGTCCCTCAAACTTACCTAAACCCCTTAGCGCCTGCATCCAACTTCATTTCTCGGTCCCTCAAACTTACCTAAACCTCGTAGCGCCTGCATCCAACTTCATTTCTCGGTCCCTCAAACTTACCTAAACCTCTTAGCGCCTGCATCCAACTTCATTTCTCGGTCTCTAAAACTTACCTAAACCCCTTAGCGCTTGCATCCTTCTTCATTTCTCGGTCCCTCAAACTTACCTAAACCCCTTAGCGCCTGCATCCAACTTCATTTCTCGGTCCCTCAAACTTACCTAAACCCCTTAGCGCCTGCATCCAACTTCATTTCTCGGTCCCTCAAACTTACCTAAACCTCTTAGCGCCTGCATCCAACTTCATTTCTCGGTCCCTCAAACTTACCTAAACCCCTTGGCGCTTGCATCCTTCATCATTTCTCGGTCCCTCAAACTTACCTAAACCTCTTAGCGCCTGCATCCAACTTCATTTCTCGGTCCCTCAAACTTACCTAAACCCCTTAGCGCCTGCATCCTTCTTCATGTTGACGACCCTAAAACTTACCCAAACCACATAATGTACATATGTCTATATGTTTATAAGCGTGTTTTTTCTGTTTTGTGTAATTGTTTTTGGGTGCGCATATTATAAAAGACACATTTATGAAGGCTTCAAATATAATTTATTTAAATTATTATTTTTTTTTTTTTTTTGGCTATTTTCAAACATAGTAAATTTTTTTTTTTTTTTTTTTGTCCAAACATAGTAAAATGTTTTATATTTTTTTTTTCCAAACATAGTCAAATTTTTTTTGTTTTTTTTCCAAACATAGTAACATTTTTTTTTTTTTTTTAAAAAACCTTGTAAAATTTTTTTTTGGGTTTTCCAAACATAGTCAAATTTTTTTTGTTTTTTTTCCAAACATAGTAACATTTTTTTTTTTTTGTTTAAAAACCTTGTAAAATTTTTTTTTTTTTTTGGCCAAACATAGTAAAATGTTGTTTTTTTTGTAAAAACATTAAAAATTTGGAAATACATAAAACAATGTTAAACGAGTTAACAAAAGTAGCCAGGACCAAGGGCACTAATCATCCTCCTCTTCTTCATCTGTTGGCCCCAACGTCGCCTGTATGGCCAGCAGCTCGGCCACCAACTCCTTGATTCTTTTTTTTTTTTCATGCACGGTTTTTGGGATAATCCCTGTAAGCAATAGAGAAATAAACATAAATAGGAGTCCCAGACCGGTTTGTATGCTGGAAATAGATTTGGGGTTAATCAAATACATGTAAATGCATGACATATGTCATTCTTCCAAGGGATAAAGTTAATGCATTTCCCACAGGTAAGTCTTTAAACTCCTGACACCGGACCTTCAACATTATTTAATGAAAACCAATAACTATTCCCAAATGATTCTGCACCAGATCAAAGTACATTTTGGAGGTTTTTGGATTACAGCGCCGCCATCTGGACTCTGAAGCATAACACTTAATGTGGAGTGGAGAGTTGGATAAAGTACAGGGGAGTAGCTTACAGTGGTGCGTTGGGAATCCAGAGCATAGCTGGGTTGAGGGAAAGGTCATCAGTCCCACAATGCATGGCAGCACCTTACTTTTTTCAATCTGTATCCCATGCTGCCTGTAAATATTGCGCATTCCATATTCCGCCATATTGGTTTTTTTCAGTCTAATAACATGCATTAGATGGCTGAAGGGTGTTTTTCCATGTTTCTAATCTGTAGGTACAGTGTGTTGGCTAATTCTTAGGTTCTTAATACAAGTTAGGGTCCTCTTTAAGCTAACGAAGTGCCCACATGAAAGTTTGAACTACACATTGGCTACGCCTTTAGTTATGTGTGTGTTATTAGCTAACCAAACATTAATATGAATAATGGCATGGAGACTTACGGAGTTGGTGGCCGACAGATGGCTGGTTGGGGCCAACAGGCTGCCCTTGGTCCTGGCTATGCTGTGAAGAAGTCCCTGGAGAAACATGTGACATTTGGTTAGTACTTGTATAGAGTCACTATTCCCAACATATCTGGCTCCCAGTCTGGCTGACATCACTCACCTTCGCCAGGATCGACTTCCAGCATCTCTGCTGCCTCCTCCTCCACTATTTCACCCGCACCAGAAGCTTCTACAAATACATAATAAAGGATAACTTAGTTTTTGGCCTGCCATTTATATCTTTGTGCCTATACATGAAGAGTGACATACCAGAGCCTTCCCCATGCCTGGCCAGGTATGACTCCACGCCCACGCGGTTGGGCCCCTCCTCTGTGGTAAGGTCCAGGGGCTGGTCTGAGGAGGCCACAGAGGAGGGGTAGGTCCGTCGCCCGGGAGATCCACCACCTTCACTCACAGATGCAGACTCATGCAGCACTGGTCGGCCTGTACGCCTCCGGGTGCGGCGAATTCTGAAATCCATTTCCAACACTACCAAAGAAAAGTCATTATAAATAAAGGCCTAACTTATACATTTGGAACATATACCATGCAATTGCTTGTTACTTACTTGGGAAATGGATTCCAAAAAACCTCCGCACCCGGGGCATGTGCAGACGTTTCAGGTCCGACCAATGCTGCATTATCTGGGTGTGAGTGAAGGTGGTGCTGGTGACACGGTGTATCTCGGCGATGATCTCCCGGGCGATGTCCCTTTTCTCGCACACATTGGGCGCGAAGTCATACCGGCGCTGAAGCATGATCTGAAAAACATAATGGACACAGAGATTTTACTTTTACACACACACCCATATGTGTTGCATCACAAGTTGAGAATTTCATGTCATTAACACACACATTTAGAGTGGCAGCCATTTTTGGGGAGTGCCTTAAAGAGGACGTTGACTGTGAATGAGAGTCTGGTCTTATGTTATATGTATCACACACCATGTACATACAGATAATAGCCAACATCAAGAATCAGCCCACCTGCATCTATGGCATGTTAGGATGGTTTAAACATCCAAGATGTAGGCTAATGCTTAGGCTTTTGGACCACGTGTGTGGCTTCCCGTTGTGTTTTTATGGCTTAGGAAAACAGTGTTCCTCAAACATCCGCATCAAGGTCCGAGACAGGCCAGGTTTGCCAGCTAGCCCCGCTACTCCACAGGTTAATTAACTGTTGCTAAGCCGGAGCAATTGGCCGAATTAGGACATCAGCATAGACAGGTGAAAACGTGGCCAGGCTCGGCCCTTGAGGATGAAGTGTGAGGAGCCAGTGATTAAACATTAAGAGACCCCAAACTAGTTCCAAACGCATCATTTACATTTAGGCCATCATTGACTATTAGATTAAAATGCACAGGCAGCCACTTACCAGCATGAGGATCTCTTCCTGTTGACGGGTGAAGATAGTGGGCGCCATCTTTATGCTTCTTCAAGGCAGCAGATAAGTGAAACCCCAGCGGTTTCCTGGTTCCGCTCGAACGTACGTTCGTACGAGCGCGTAGTCGTGCGCATAGGCGTCACACGCTGGGCTCATTATTTAAAGGTCCCTGCACCCAAAGCTCATTCTCTTTGAGCATTTGTGTAAGATGGCACCTAAAAAGCCTATGACCAAGCGACCCCAGCAAAGCAAGACCGCGGAGGGCCCAACAACAAGGTCCCAGCAAGGTAGGAGAAAGCTGAGAGGCAAGACTACTACCTCGGCCCCACCAAGGGACACTGGACCCTCAGGAACCCAAAAAAGGGGCCCCAAGCCACGTGCCCCTGCAGCCAAAAAGCAGCCAACTGCAGCACCCACCACCTCTGCCCCCAGAAGAGGCCGCACAAGGGAGCCCACACCGGCCATGGGTTCAAGTAGGGCAGTTCGGCAACCCAGGCCCCGCAGCAGGGCCCGAACCCCATCCAAGGCCAGAAGCCCATCCAGGGCCCGCCGAACCCCATCCAGGGCCAGAAGCCCAGCCAGAGGCCGCCGAACCCCATCCAGGGCCAGAAGCCCAGCCAGAGGCCGCCGAACCCCATCCAGGGCCAGAAGCCCAGCCAGAGGCCGCCGAACCCCATCCAGGGCCAGAAGCCCAGCCAGAGGCCGCCGAACCCCATCCAGGGCCAGAAGCCCAGCCAGAGGCCGCCGAACCCCATCCAGGGCCAGAAGCCCAGCCAGAGGCCGCCGAACCCCATCCAGGGCCAGAAGCCCAGCCAGAGGCCGCCGAACCCCATCCAGGGCCAGAAGCCCAGCCAGAGGCCGCCGAACCCCATCCAGGGCCAGAAGCCCAGCCAGAGGCCGCCGAACCCCATCCAGGGCCAGAAGCCCAGCCAGAGGCCGCCGAACCCCATCCAGGGCCAGAAGCCCAGCCAGAGGCCGCCGAACCCCATCCAGGGCCAGAAGCCCAGCCAGAGGCCGCCGAACCCCATCCAGGGCCAGAAGCCCAGCCAGGGCCCGCCGAACCCCATCCAGGGCCAGAAGCCCCTACAGGGCCCGCCGAACCCCATCCAGGGCCAGAAGCCCCTACAGGGCCCGAAGAACCCCATCCAGGGCCAGAAGCCCCTACAGGGCCCGAAGAACCCCATCCAGGGCCAGAAGCCCCCGACCTGGCACCAGCCGGGAACAGAGCCCCCGACCTGGCACCAGCCGGGAACATAGCCCCCCAAGAGGGCCCAGAATTTCAACCATGACCACATCTACACCTGGAAGTTCGGTGGCCAGCCACGCCAGAACACCCAGTCCCTTGGCCAGTCCAGTCCAGTCATTGGGAAGCCACCAATCCGGCCATTCCCCTACCCAGCCCCAGGCCATAATGTCACCACATGTGTCTGCACACATGGAGGAGCAGCCAAGCCAACCATCTGGCCGCACATTGCGCCGCGGCCAGTTGAGTGGGAGATTCTCCCATGACCAAAATATGGCATTGGCTAGTGGCCTTACATTATACTATGACGAGCTCTATGGGAGCAAATCAAAACACACCACAAAGCAGCGCAAGATGGAATTGTTTGAAACCATCCTACGACAAGTAAATGCAGCGGGGGAAGAGAGGAAAGATGTGTCCCAAATTCAGAAGAAAATCTCTGATCTGAAGTATGCTGTACGGCAAAAAGAAATTAAAAGGCATAATTACAGGTAAATAAATGTTTTCTCCAAATATAATGTTTAGGATGTACTGTATGCACCTTTACTGAGTACCAAACGATTTTCTCTTTTCAGCCTGAAAACTGGAGGTGGCTTTCCTTCTAAATTGGAGTTTACCCCTGCTGAGGAGATTGTGCTGGGACTTCTCCATCCGGTCGCGGTCGGTGGACATGCTGGTCTAAGGGACACAGACTCACCGACCCGTACCCACGGTGAGTACTCTTAAATCTGCATGTTTGGCTGTTTGCTAAATAATCTAAAGTTCACTAGTAACAAGATAACGGGATGCCCCTATGGTTTGCCTTGCTTGGCCTCGCACTACTGTGCCTGTTTGTGTCCTCTTTTGGTCCCTGGGAATCACACATTTAGGACCACATCCATTATGGCAAAGATCAAATTTCCAATTGCATTGTTAAAGTCATGAAGTTTCTCCAGAAAAGTGATATATTTGGAATCAATCACAAAACACACATCATTATGGATGGGTTGCCGATTTGTTGTGTGAGTTGTGTTTGAGTTAACAATTTAATTAGCCACCCCCAAACATATCTGACCTAGAGCAGCGAGACTCAACTGGCGGCCCGGGGTACCAATGCGGACCTTGGCACCAGATTCCAGGACCCCTGCCCAGACAGCCCTGCACTCAGTTACTTCTGTGTTGACGTGCTCAGAGCTGCCCCCTTGATCGGCGATGTAGTGGTTGTTCTCCTGCCCAATGTCATGGCTCCCTGAAACATAGCATTGCAATATGAAGTACTGCACAGGAAGTGGCATTGCAAGGTACACAGTAACTTGGTAAATCTTTCTCTTGGCACAATCGTGTCCCGCTGCCCCTGCTCTGCCCCATCTGCCACAGTCCCCCCATGCCCCCCCCCCCCACATAAGCCCCATACATTTGTAACAGATTTGCTCCATCCATCCCATCACCATCAATACGTTAACTCCCCCCTTTAGCCATCCAATCCCTGTCCCCTCAGCTCTGCCCCATCCAGCCCAGCAAGGGCAAGCAGCCTTTATTAGTTTGCACTTTGAAATCTCAAGCCCCTCCACCAGTGTGTTTATTTCTAACTAGACACCCCCTGCGTCAGCCCCATGGCCAGACATTCACCTCTCACCACATACCTTTAAATGGACCTTTCAAACAATTGTTTGAGTACCCCGGACCTAGCGAATGGTAGGCTAAATCCAAAAATGTGCGTTGAAAGTTGTATGCTGACTGGGTACACTTCCTGACTTAGAACTGAGGTCAGTTAGCAGTTTTCGCAAGCCATTGCACCTATCTAAACTTGCGTGTCTTTTAACAAATGTCCCCATTGCTCTAGAGTTGATTAATATTACAAATAGAGGTTTTTTTGATTACCTATCCCAAAAATGGTTATGTGTGTGTTTACGTGGTTTGTTTTTCTCTTCTTCAGCCCAGCATGATCCCTCAGCAAGGGTAAACTCACCCCCCAGTTTGGTTATGCCTACCAGGTCCGTACAGCATAGGAGCCCAGATCCTAGATTTCCGGTAAGTTAATTTAGTACCATAAATACTACCAAGTGCTTAAGAATGTGTTAAACTGTGGGAATCCCAAATTTGGACGCCAACTTACACTTTTTTTTTTATATGTCCCTACAGACCCGCACACTCATGGAAGAGATCCAGGACATGGAGGAAGATGATGATGTCTCCATGCAGGGCACGTCGGATGACCTCCCCCTGGGTCCCAATTTGGAACTGCTCCATAATGTTTCTCTGGCCAATCCTCAGCAGCAGAGTGAATCTCCATCCATTGTGCATGCACATGGGGAGACTGACACTACAGTCCCCAGTGTTCACTCTGCTGCTGAGGATTTGCAAAGCAGGCCTGTTGCTGTTGAGGGGACGACACCACGCGGCAGGGCACGCCCAAGAGCCAGGGTAATTGTGCGGCGGACTCCATTACGCCGCCCCACAATTTCCCAGGGGAGGCAGAGTGCCCTGCTTCAATTATGGACCCAACAAAGGGACTCTTATGAGGCACAGCTCGTTACAGAGCGTGAGCAAAGGCATGCCGACATGGTCAACATCAATACCAGTCTACAGGGCATCCTCGCGGAGTTGCGTACCCTCAACAGCAACGTGGTCACTGCAAGTAATGGCATCCAGTCAGCCATGGCTGAGATGACCAATATGCAGAGAAACATTGTGGAGCAGTTTCAAATTCACAATGCTGCCATGGCCCAGGCTAGGTCCCATTCACATGGACCTCCACCTGGACCTCCACCTGGGTATTATGGGCAGCCACCCTATTAAGCCATGGGTGTGTGGGACATCTTTTCTCTTAACCCCCACTGTATTTACTTGTCCTTTGAGGTTTCAAACAATCCATTTTGTGTTGCTCATGCAGGTTGTGTTTTGTATTTGCTCCCATATAGCTCCTTAGAGTAATGCTTAAGGCCACTAGCCAATGCCATAGGTCTATGTGGAGGGTATCTGGCCACTTATGGCTATAAATATGGATTTGGTTGGTGCTCCTCCTGTTTGCAGACATGTTTGTGTGACATTATGGCCATGCCCAAATATCCCTGGGCACAGGCAATATTAATGACTGGACTAGGCTGGCCTTTGGACTGGGTGTCCTTGTTTGGTTGTGCCACTCACTTCCAGGTGTAGATGTGCTCGATGTTTTTTTTGTAATGTTATCCATTTGTAACCACAGATGTATGTGGAATGTTTTCTGTTAAGCACTATAATTTTTAATTTTCTAAGTAAAAAAAAAATCTCACTTACAATACTTGTGGCGTTTTTAGTGGGAACACATTTTAAACAGCTTGGGCTAAACCAGATATTTTTGGTTTGAAGAGGTGTAACAATGCAAATCTAAAGCTAAGGAAACTACATGAAATACATTAGGCAACAATTAAGGTAAAAATGTTTTACTTTGAGGTAATGCCACATTACGGCAAAACAACATATTTAACAAAAAGGATAACACAGACACACAGAATGTTGAGACACGAAATAAAATTAAGTAAAATGCTGCAAGATCAGGTTGGCTCTAACTGATTGGCCAGACTCACTGGGTGGCCCCACAAAATTCTCGACATCATCCTCTACGGCTGAAGAGGGCAGGCTATCCACATAACGTGGGACACGTTCCAGGATGGCAAAATTGTGCAAAACAGCACATGCCATGATAATGTCGATCACTTTCTTGGGATCATATTGCAGGGCGCCCCCAGTATGGTCCAGGCAACGAAAACGTGTCTTCAACAGCCCAAAGGCCCTCTCCACAACAGCCCGGGTCTTGCGGTGCGCACGGTTGTACGCTTCCTGAGAGGCATCCTGGGGCCGCAGCACAGGCGTCATGAGCCAGGGTAGAAGTGGGTACCCGGAATCACCTTAAACAGACAATTAAATGTAATCAAAATTAAAAAGGCAACACAACAAACACAAAAAATTTAACATATATCATAATGATGTAAGGTAAAGGGGAAAAAAAAACACCCAGGGCACATTAGCAAAATAAATATTGCCACTAATGTAGTACCTAATTAAAAATGGCACTTCAATATACCAATTAATTAACAAACATCTGCACGGCCAAGGGGATTTGGAATTTACATATATTTTTAGTTTTCAGACATGTTACAATTAGGATGCTGCTGAGGGGCTATCCACATTTATATGGAAACTACAATGTATGCAGTTTAAGTCCACTTTGACATTTAAAGACCAATAGTACAAAAGGAGACAAAGCTCAAAGATCCTTGGGTATAAACTCCCAACCAATATATTTAGGGACATGGAACTTACAGACATCCTAACTAAAGGGAAAACATTCTGAAGGACAAAGCGAGGCAAGCATTTTTTTTGGAAGTTCATAATATATGACCCAAGAAAAAGGCAGTTTCAGGCTTATGTAAAGAATTCAAATACTAACATATCAACAAATACAAGATTAATCCAACATTTAATAGCACACAAATAGGACACACTTACCAAGCAGCCATGCCCCCGAAAATTCACCTGCCTCAAATCTCCGAAACAACCCAGATCGCCTGAGGATATAGGAGTCGTGGGACGATCCTGGGTAGCCGGCAAGGACACTCATAAAACGCATGTCCGGACCAACCACGGCCTGGACATTAAGGGAGTGTCCCATTTTACGATTCCTTAAGGCAAAAACATACAAAAAGGGTAATTGATATTTGACCCAAAATAAAAAATTAACAACAAAACATGTCTGCACTCTATTGGGAAATACTAATGAAAAGCCTAGATAAAGCAGCTACACAAATGAGGGATAAACAAATATGCTGCCGCAAAGGAAAACAGGTTACATTACACGTTGGCCAACATAATAACCAATCTCAATACCTATATATATACTCGTCGGCAGCCCTAGGTACGAGTGCCACATGTGTGCAGTCAATAGCACCAATAACGTTGGGCATGTCGGCCACATTATAAAACCCAAGCTTAATGGCGTTTCTGGCTGCCATATCATCCGGAAAATAAATATATTTTGGAGTTATGGCAGCCATGCCTTCCAAAAATTTAGATAGTGCGCGGCTCAGCGTAGGCTGTGACATCCCCACGGAGAGGGCACCCAGCCTCTGGAACGAGCCGTTCGCCAAAAATTGCAGGCAGCCAAGCATCTTGGTCATACCTGAAATTGCATGCCCCTTCCTTGTGGTGCGGGCTAACCATGGCCGCAGCTCACTATATAATTTATGGAGGGAAGCGCGATTAAGCCTGGTCAGCTCGAACAGCTCAACATCATTCATGCTATCGATGTTCATGCGACGACGCAGGGGCAATCTGCTCTCAGACATCTCGATCAACTCAATGCCAAAAAGCATAAGCCCTTGATGTGCCACAAACTCGCTCCGCTCCATCCTACTCCCGAGGCCAAATAGCTGCCGGCAAACATTTCGTAAAGCAGCTCTTTAATGGGCTTCCAAACAATTAGCAATCACCTCTCTGAATTGGTCGCAAGCCCATGTGAAGGACGTAAAAAATAGGATCGGACGCAAATAATACGATTTGGACGGGAAAAACACACGAACTAACGCAAATTATACGATTCTCGTACGAAATGCGTATGTTCATATACGTCTATGCGCGAACGATCGTGCGAATACGAAATGGGCAAAAAAACAAGAAAAAATGACAAACACCCACCCAAACTTACGATTCTCGATACGAAATCAATTAACTTTGGCTCTTTGAATCGAGGGGTATGTGCTAAATCCCCAAAGGGATTCCATCTGCACAAGGGGCAGAGCCTGTCTTACCCAAGCGGGGTGCCCGGCTCACTATCCCCTGATGCCTCCATTATGGTGATTTGGAATATAGAATATTTGAAAAAGGCTAAATAGACACTAATGGCCTAAGCCTATTAGCCGATCCCCCTTTTTAACAATGGGGACTGGGAGAAACCACAACCCTCAACCTTCAGCCCACAGTCAAAAATCAAAAAGAGAAAAGACAGTAATTACAATATGACCCATATTCTCATATATAACATATAAACATATTATAGGCAAAATACATGGAACATAACATTGACCATAAAATAATATATAAGATATAAGCATTTCCCCCTCTTCCCCCTTAACAAGAATAACAGGGAGAAGGAAGACTCACGACCGCGCTGAGCAGCGCTATGGAGACACGAGGAGCAGCCAAGCATGAGGGATATTTCCAGCTGCGCCACAGCAACACGCAGAGCACGTGCGTTCTAGAAGATTCCGTCCGGGGGAGCGTCACTAGAGCGACGGCCAGCCTGTGCGCCGCCACTCGTGACCCACCCCCCCGGCCCCTCAGCATAGAGCGGCCTAGTAGCGGCGCCGCCTGCCACCACCACCACCCCACTCCCGAAGGAGCCCGCGGGGCGCGCCTTGCCCACATGCGGCCCGCGCCCCTGCCCGGGACCTCCGCACGGCGAGGGAATGAGGGAGGTAAGTATGTGGGATGAGCGGCAGCGGACCGCTCCTCGCCGTAGCTCTGCACCGCTCCCCCAGTAGTAGCACCAAGCACGCACCAACACAATACATAAAACAATAAAGCATGTGGGAGAAGGGAGGGTATATATAAAAATATACAGTGGTTTCTCAGCAGGCTCACCATAAGATGCCTGCGGCCGACCTGCTTTTTGTAAGAAAGCCTGCGGCCCAGAGCCATGTGCTCTGCCAAAACGCCCCAGACCCCGGCGTTTCACCCTACCGTACACGGATCCTAAAAGCAGCCTAAGCTGGGAGGCAAGGATGGGTCAGAGGAATCCACGGAAATAGGGTCCTGCAGCCGGCCGACAGGCTAGGGGGCATCGCTCTGCTGCTAAATCCTGAGAGAGTGTAAGCGATCTTGTGCAGTCCACTGCAAGAAGTGAACTGGCTCTGGGTTGAGAGGCAGCTGCCTTTATAGGGGGTCAGGATCTGATCTTGCAGTCCACGCCCCCTTGGGGCAGAGCTACCCAATCGTGATTACTATCTGGATGGCCTGGAATGTATTGGAAAGAAAAGCAGCCCCTATGCTGCCACTATACTGATGTAAGAGCGTACCATGCTCAATTCCAGAGAAAGCGAGAGAACACAAACAATATATAATGAATCGCTTTAAGAGCACACTAGACAAACTATACTCATACAATGCATAGATGCAATGTAGATCAGAAGGGCAATTACAAGTTACAATCAGAATGAGCATATACAATGTCACCTTATTGAAAAAACATGATAAGCAGCAACCAGGAGGGGCGAGAATAGCCTGCTAGATCCTAGTACTCCCTCCACATGTCCCGTGACCCCCAAATCTCTGGATCCTTATACACAGGTGAGACATTCCTCCCCCTTCCCTCAGAGATGAGACTCCAACCCTTAGCAATGCTAGCTAAAACTTAAAGTGGACCAAAACCAAGGATTTTGACTATACTGGGTTTTGGTTCTTTCCCCGGGGGCACCCCATTCGGGGGAGCCCCGCTGTGTGAAACCCCCCAGAACGCCGCAGTCAACTCACCTCTTCCCGATCCCATGGCGCGTCTAAGAGCAATGGGTGTGTTCGCGCCAGGCATGCATGAATGCCCGCCACAGGCATGCTCCCTGTTAGAGGGAGGTGGAGGATGCGGTGTCAGAGCTGTGGGGCCAGGTAGAGTTGAGTTGGCTGCAGCTTCCTGGGGGGTTTCACACAGTGGGTCACAGGATAGTTAAAAATATTGACTATCCTGGGTTTTGATCCATTTTAAAGGCCTTATAGCTTTCCCTGGAAAGTCGTAGGACACTGGTTCTGGTGTCAGCAGACTCAGTTGCATGCGATGTTTGATATGGCTCCTAGCTCCGAGTTCTTCATATCCCAGGCCCTGAGCTCCCTGAAATAATATGAAACCTACGTATGCAGACATTAGGATTTGCAGATCCCAAATACCGTTAGACTTGTCAGCTGATGGGCCTTTGAAACCAGGCTCCCTGGTGTGGGGACCACTGGCAGGCATGCTATGCATTCTAAACAAGGGGCATTGGTTATGGACCATTAAAAGGCATTGGAGACATTGGAACCAATTCCCGGTAGCTGGGTTAGCAAATGGCATTGTAGATTAGGTCTTTTTTTTACAGTTGAGCAGGTCCGGGAGGTGATATATTTTCCGTCATATTCCTCACAGCTAGCTTAAATTTACATTGACAGTAAGTAAGACGGTATATCCCCACAATTTAGGACACAGATAACAAGAAGTAAATTTAATTGAAGTAAAACATTTAATTAAAATATGTTAATTGTGTTACTTCTTTTCTACTACAAACAATCTATCCTGAACATGTCAGCCTCTCCGCAGGACTCTTGGGACGCAAGTTTTATGATTTTAGTCCCTCCCAGCAGCTCCTGGTTTAAGAATACGCCCAGTAATGCTCGGCATACTTGGAATCGCTGCTGGTGTCAGTGGAAAGCTCCCACAACTGCACGTGGGATTGCATTCAGGAAACTGGCGGCGCACTCACACCTTTCGGCGACATACTTTCTGATGAAGTTTCACAACTTAGAAAGAAAACAGGATTAACGTGATGTGTACGACATGTCAGGAGGAAGAGCTGGCGGCTACACCCGGGGGCAGGTTTCCTGCACAAAAGTGCTGGTGACATTTTTCACATTTTACTATCTGATGCCAACATTGCATCTCATTGTGAGATCTCAGACTACAAAACCAAATTGATGAACTTGTCAAACCGTCAAAAGTTAACAAAGTGCAGGAGTAGAAACTGTCAAAAATTGCGGAAGAACACGAAAGAAAAATCACGAACCCAAATACTGATCACAGTTAGGACAGGATTCTCTAGACGGGCCTAATGTCTTTAAAGTGGACCAAAACCCAGGATTTTGACTAATCTGGGTTTGTATGAAACCCCCCATTCAATTTATGGACAGCCTAATAAGCAGGCATCCCCTGCACATTAACGGTCAGTACCGATAGGCTACATGCCGGGAAGAGGTGGTTTTACAGCCACAGGAGTCACTGGGAGATGAGGTTTAGTCGGGCAACATCTGTTCTCTGCCTACCACGGTGCCTTCTGACAGCTGGCTCCTGCTGCAGGGAGGGGCCTTTTATACCAGAGAGTGAGCTGATGTCAGCCCCTCCCTGCAGTGGGAGTGAACAGAGTAGCCAGAGTGATCAGCGGAAGGCGGGTGTGGGGGAGGAGGTACTAATCTTCTGAAGAATCGGCAATGGAAGGATATAAGTGGGAAGAAAATTGTAAAAGACTTTGAAAGTATGTGCGTGTGTGTGTGTTTTTACATTTAATCCTCTGTGAACTTGTAAGATGTCCTTGAGACCCCAATACCAGTTAAAAAGGCAGGATCCTTGCCCCATTATCTGCATCCCCAAAGGCTAGGGTGGTGCAGAAGAGCCTGATTCTTATGTGGGCTATGCAGGCTGGTAGCCTGGCTTTCAAGTCCTGGTCTGCCAGCCTCCATAGCTGTTCCCCGGGCTGGTGGTGCTGGAGAGGTGGGACCCCACACTGTTTTTAATAGCAAATTTTGCAAGGATTTAACCCTTGATAGTGGTCATAGTAGTTCTAATTTCAGTTTGGGGTGTCTCCTGGGCTTGACACCTATACATATGTGGTACCGTTGAGAAATAGGTCTTCTTCAAGCAATATAATTTTCTTGAAAAACGTACGTTTTTTACAAATTTCACCCAAAAATATTGATAAAGCACTGAAAAGAATACAAACAAGATATTTCATGTTAAAGCCCAAAATGAAAAAATTACAGTAATATACAGTAATTTTCCTAGAAATTGTTGTTAAATAGGAAAAATAGTCTGGCAACAGAGGGTGACAAAATCTTAAGGTAGACTGGCACTGAAAAGGTTAAATTGCACCAGAACTCACTGAACTTGTGACCAAAGCTCCCACCTATACTCCCGTTTAAAGTGTAAAACTAAAAATGGATATTTTTGCCTACTGCTGTCCCTCTCTGTGTGATGGCAGGCGAGCGGCCATTGCATTATTGCCATTCTCAACAGTAGCAATGACTGGCAGGACCAGCTAAAACAGGAGTCAATAGCAGGATGCAGAGTGACGGTGAAGCAGGGGTAACAAAAATTTCCAAAAGGTACTCTTCATAGAAGGAGAGCAATTCAGGGGATGCTTGTCAAAATTTTAGGTTTTGGTCCTCTTTAAACTTCTTACCTACAATTAAGGCACTACTCTACACTATTTACTAATCTATTCTGGCACCATCTTTGAATAGGGACCTTGTGCCCAAATGCACATGCGTAATTAACCGCACACACATGCGCAGACGTCTTCACATGCACATCTGCGTGGCAATTAAATGGACGTGCAAGGCTACTCACAGAGCAGAGGAAGCCGCTCTGCGAAAGCCACACGCATGGCGCCGGCATTGCTGGATCCTAGGCGAAGCAAGGAGTTTTTTTTAACCCCCCGCCCTGTGGTTAGGGGGGGGGGGGGGGGGGGTTCTGTCACACTGTCTGTTATGGGGGGATTCTGCACACTGCTTTTTACAGGGGCATTGGGGGGAATATTACCACACTGCCTGTTAGCCTGTTATGAGGTGATTGGGGGGGGGGGGGGATTCTGTACACTGCCTGTTATGGGGTAATTCAGGGGGAGAATCAGCACACTGCCTGTTAGGGGGTAATTTGGGGGAGGGGGGATTCTGCACACTGCCTGTTATGGGGTGATTGGGGGGGGTTCTGCACACTTTCTGTTACGGGGTGATTCTGCACATTGCTTATTTATAGGGGCATTGAGGGGAATATTGTCAAACTGTTTGTTAGATTCTGCACACTGCCTGTTATGGGGTGATTGGGGGGGGGGGGTTCTGCACACTTCACGTTATGGGGTGATTCTGCCACTTCCTGTCATTAGGTTCTTGGGTGGTATTTTAGCACACCATTTTGTTCAAAATATTTTTTTTCTAATTGTTCTCCTCTAAACCCGAGGTGTGTCTTATGGTATGACTGATGTATATATAGAGTATACTTAACACACACACTCCCAAGGGGCATCACAATTTTGGAAGCTCAAGTGGGTGAAATTCCCTGGTCCTGGTGTTATGTACCTCGAGCAGCCGGCTTTGAAGTCTAAAAGACTCCAGAAATGGCCACCTCCCTATCCCTGGGGCATCCCACACTGGGAAGCCACCCTGGATCACTAGTATACATAACTTGCAAGTGATCCCATGGTGCATGCATGATCCCTGTCCATCCTGGGGATGGTAAGGGGGGCAGGCGTTTGAGCATGAAGGTGGGGGTGCGAAGCGGTGCAGCATCCCCCTGACCATGGTGCTCTGTGCGATGGCACACTCCAAAGGCCGGCAATGGCCCCCTCAGAATTGGAATGTCATCCACATATAGATAAGAATAGGTGGACAAAATCAGGCAATATTATGTACTTGTACACACTCGAGTTAACCCTGTCCGAAATGTCTAACTTGTACAGTACCATGGGCAATGATGGCGCTTTATAAATAAACAGTAATATTAATATGAGCATGCAAAGCTGGTATTCTGGTATGGATTCTACTATGGGTTGTGGGATCATAAAGGTGGTAAGTATTCCGGCCTGATCACAGCCATTTCTATTTACTTTAAATCAGAGGGGCATCCCAATTCAGGATGCCTGGCGGATGGGCGGGATGATCAAATTCGAAGCAGCCCTAAAATCACCTGTTTTTTAGGTAAAGCTACAAAGGCATCTGTCAGTCGCAGCATATTTTAAAAATGGAGTTTTACAAGTTTTTAGCATGTCAGAACCAGGAAACTACAGCCCTGCTTGATTCATTTGATAGTTTTGACCTTGTTCTGAACACCCAGTTAACTGAGACAGTCAGCGAGATGTATCAGAGTGAATTCATGCCATATAACACAGTGGTATGATTGGTATTCGAGAGGCTGTGAGAGATAATACAAAGAATTTTGCCAAATCGGAGAAAGCGAAAAACAGTTTTGTCATTCTCTGCCTCCACTGTTTAAGGCAAAAAACCCTTATGCAGCATTTTTGTTGCAATCATACTTTGAAAATAAGATGTGGTGTTTCTCTGGGCTTGAATTCAACTTATACATGTACCATATTTATTGCTATAAGATGTACTTTCCCGTAACATTGGGAGGAAAATATTGGTGTGTCTTATCAAGCAAATGTGTGTCAGGGAAGGAACTTATAATGGAGGACTGGCGGGTCAATGGAAGCAGATAAACTTCCATTTTGCTGCACACCTGTAATGGAAAATGCTGCACAACTGCTGTAATGGGGCATGCAGCTTACTGCCTGTAATAGGGGATGCCACTCACTGCCTGTAATGAGGTGACTGGGGTGGACAGAGTAATGGGACAATTGGGAGGAGGGTATTTTAGCACATCATTTGGTTCAAAATATTTGTTTTTTCTTATTTTCCTCCTCTATGCCCTGTGTGCATCTTATGGCGTGAATGCCATATTTTAATGTATTTTCGATACTTTGAAAGCAATCTTTTATGTATTTGTAACTAAAGTGGCCAAGTAGGGTAAATCCTTGAAAATGGACCATAAGTCCTTTGGGGTCTTGGGGCATCCAGATTTGAGATGCACTGCTCTGTGAAACTTTCTGGTTTAACCAGTATAATTCCTGGATCGTTGATCCCATGGCACACATTGTGGTGGCATCCCATTGGCTAATTGAAATAGCTGGTGCAGGCACGCATGAGCTTGGGAGGAGATTCCTGGCACTCCAGGGCTATCTTTCGCAGCACACGACCCAGCAGAGGAAATGGAGGAAATGCATAGAGGAGTCGAAACTCCGTCCAAGGAATTGCTAGCGCGTCCATGGCGAAGGCTAGAGGATCGCTTGACAGGAGGACGAATCCTGGACGCTTGCGATTGTGACGGGACGCAAACAGATCCACGTCCAGCTGACCCCAGCGGTGACACAGGACAAGAAAGGATCGAGGGTGGACACTACCAGCCGAGTATCCCTCTCGGCCTGATGAAAAGATGGAGCATCAATCAACAGGTCGTCCAAGTAAGGAAGAACACGAACGCCCTGGCTCCTCAGAAGGGCCATGACCAGCACCTTGGTAAACACCCCGGGGGGCCGAGGTGATGCCGAACGGCAAGGCCACAAACTGGTAGTGTTGATCCCCCAGAGCGAACCTCAGGAACCTCTGGTGTCCCAGGAAGACAGGAACGTGCAGATAGGCATCCTTGATGTCCACAGTGGTCATGAAGTTGCCTGGCCGAAGAGAGCTTACCGCCGACCGTAAGGTCTCCATGCGGAAGTGTTTGAACCTGACAAATCTGTTGAGACTCTTTAGATCCAGAATGGGTCTCATGGAGCCGTCCTTCTTGGGCACCATGAACCGGTTGTTGTAAAACTCCCGACCCTGTCCTAGCAGAGGCACAGGGCAAACCACTCCCGATGACAGAAGATGTTGAACGGTCAACCTCAGGCCCTGCACCATCACGGGATTTTGGGAGATCCAGGAACGAATTAATCTTGGGGGTGGCCAAGCTGCCAGCTCTATCTTGTATCCGGAGGTCACCACCTTCTGAATCCACCGGTCCGAGATGTGTTGTCTCCAGACGTGAGCAAAGAGCCGAAGCCGTTCCCCCACCCGACTGGGTGAGGGCGTCCTCTCATGCCTGAGGGGCCTTGGTGGGGGGCTTAGGCTTGGATCCCCAGGCGAGGCCGGGACGACCTCGGGCTCTACCTCGCCCCCATGAGTCTCTGCGGCCACCAGAGAAGGAAGATCCTTGTCCTCCATGAGAGGGAGGAAAGGAAGAAGAGCCCCAAAAAGGCCGCACTGACTTCCGACGCTGAGGAAGTCTCCCATCCTTAGCCAGGAGGTCCAACCTTTCCCCGAACAGCCGAAGTCCCAGGAAGGGAATACCTGTGAGAGCTTTTTTGGTGGCAGCATCCGCTGCCCACTGTCGCAACCAGATAGAGTGACATAGCGCGACCATCGCAGCAGACGCCCTACCACCAAAACGGACGGCGTCATCAATAGCCGATATGAAGTCCGCACAAGCCAAAAGCTCCCTATACTCCTCCGCATGCTTGTGAGATTTGGCGATATCAATGAGACGCCTCACCTTCTTTTTAATGGCCATGGAAACAATGGCCGCAGCACAGACAGGGCGCAGACCAGTTCCCACAGAAGTGAAAGCGTGACAGGCTAGCTGATCCATGCGCCTGTCAACATGATCACACAAGGAGGAAGTTTCAGGAGATGGCATAACCGAGGTATTGGAGAGCCCCAGAACAGGAGCATCCACCTCCGGGGGGTGGGACAGAGGCGGACCAAATCCTCCGAAAAAGGATACCGTCTGTCCAGACCCCTTGGCACCAACGGCAACCTATTAAACTTCTCCCATTCCTTAAAAACCATCTTAGAGAAGTGACCTTGTTCAGGAAAGACAAGCTGCTGTCTGTATGGCCGAAAAAGGTCCCCCTGTTTCCTGTTGGTCGCCTTAGGAGGAACAATGTGCAGGGTTTGAAGTACCGCCAACAACAGCTGCTCTGTATTATCCTGGGGCCACTCGTCCTAATCAGATGAAGACCCGGGGCAACTGTCAAGGTCCCCCCGACTGCCCCCGGAGGAGTCGGACCCCTGGAGCAACTCACCCTCCTCCGTGGAATGTCGGCCACGAAAGCCTCGATAATTCTCATCATCATTGGCAAAAGTGGCGCGAGCCGGCTCCAAATGCCGCTTCTTAATCTTGGCCTTGCCAGCGGCTGAACACGCCAACTGACGCTCAATGCTAGCCAGTCTGAGCTCAAAAAGACAATTCTGTGAGTACTCACCTGTAGAGTTGCTTTTACCATGCATGGCATGGCCTGCTTCATGAAGTTATTACATCTGGGTAATCCGCCACAAGGTGGTGCAGTGTACTGCAGAAGAGTTGTGGCTCCTCCCGGTACCATATAAAAACGGAATCACCATAGACTTATCCAGTGTTGACAAGCAGTTATTTAAGAAACCGGGAGCGAATAAAGGTAAAAAAAGGTAACAAAAAAACCCCAACTAACTTGGAACAATCACCATAAAGAGGCAACCAAGAAAAACGATAACAAGGATGGGGTGAAGCAGGCCGTGCCATGCATGGTAAAAGCAATTCTACAGGTGAGTACTCACAGAATTGTCTTTTTCCCACTGCATGGCACGGCCTGCTTCATTAAGTCATTACATCTGGGACATCCAAAAGCAGTGTCCATAAGGTAGGGTGGGATCCCCAAAGAGTAACGACAGGCAGTTCAAACCACTACCTACACTACCTACACTACCTTGCGGCCAAAAGCAGCATCAGCTGAGGCCTTAACATCAACCTTGTAAAACTTGGAAAATGTATGAACAGAAGACCAAGTAGCGGCCTTACAAACTTGTTCAACAGAAGCTTGGTGCTGAAAAGCCTAAGAGGCACTAACAGCACGAGTGGAATGAGCAGTAACCCTAAAAGGAGGAACCTTCCCCCTGGCAGAATAGGCCTGCTCCACCGCCTGACGGATCCACTTGCTGATAGTGGATTTAGCCGGAGGCAAACCCTTCCTAGGTCCAGCAGGAAGAACAAAAAGAGCGTCAGATTTCCTGAAAGACTCAGTAGCAACCCAATAAAACTTCAGAGCCCTGACAACATCCAAAGAGTGAAGGGTCAGCTCCTTGGAATTAGCAGGGTTAGGACACAAAGAAGGCAAAACAATGTCCTGATTGAGATGAAAAGTAGACACAACCTTAGGCAAGAAATCCGGCTTAAGCCGAAACACCACCGTATCCTGATACCTTTCAAAAAAGGAGGTTTGATGGAAAGCGCCGCCAGCTCAGAAACTCACCTGACAGAAGTAATGGCCACCTTAAGAGTCAGAATGGGCAAAGCAGCCCCACGGATAGGCTCAAAGGGAGGACCCTGCAGAGCAGACAACACCAGATTCAGGTCCCAAACCGGTAGCAAAGGCTTACGTGGCGGACGCACATGAGTAACTCCTTGGAAAAAAGTCCTAACCAAACGGTGATTGGCAAAGGATCTTTGGAAAAAAATTGCCAGAGCTGACATCTGTCCCTTGGGGGTACTAAGTTGAAGGCCCGAATCCAAACCCTGTTGCAAAAATTCCAGAATCCTAGGGATAGAAAACACCCGACAAGAAAGAGACTTGGACTTACACCAGGCAATGTAAGCATGCCATATCCTGTAGTAGATAAAGGACGAGGACTTCTTCCTAGCCCTAATCATAGTATCAACAACAGAAGGCGGCAAGCCCTTATCCATCAAGATGGAGGTTTCAGCAGCCAAGCCGTTAAAGCCAGCATTTATAAAATACCATTTTGTGATTACTCACCTGTAAAATGGGTATTATAAGTATGTCACACACCCCGCTTCCACTATTCATGACATATGGGTTATGGTCCAGTAGAGGGCGAACTTCTACAGAGATGAAAGCAAAAAAGAAGCCCCTCCCGGTCCATAAATACCTGGGACCTCCCACACATTCCCCAGTATATGACAGCAGTAAGGGGACCAGGAAGAGCTATAAAAACATTCTTAACAATAAAAGGTTCACCATATAAAGGATCCAGAATACTAACGGGCGGGATGAAGCGGGGTGTGTGACATACTTATAATACCCATTTTACAGGTGAGTAATCACAAAATGGTATTATTCCAAGTATGTCACACACCCCCCTTTCACTATTCATGACATATGGGACATCCAATAGCAGTGTCTGTCATGGGTGGGGATCCAAATACAGCAAAAAAAATGCACCAATTTAAACCACTGCAGCTTGCAGAACCTTGGGGCCAAAAACAGCATCCGCTGAGGCCCGCACATCAACCTTATAAAACTTTGAAAAAGTATGAATGGAAGACCAATTAGCAGCCTTACAAACTTGTTCAAAAGAAGCCTGGTGCTGAAAAGCCCAAGAAGCCCCAACAGCATGAGTAGAATGAGCAGTGATCTTAAAAGGAGGAACCCCCCCCCTTAGCAGAATAGGCCCCAACAATGGCCTGGCGTATCCATTTACTAATGGTAGACTTGGCGGGTGCCAAACCTTTTCTGGGCCCGGAAGACACCACGAACAAGGCGTCCGTCTTACGAAAAGGAGAAGTAGCAACCAAATAGTACTTCACACAACGAACCCCATCCAAAGAGTGCAAAACCCTGTCCTTGTCATTGCTAGGCTTAGGACACAAGAAAGGGAGAACTACATCCTGATTGAGATGGAAAGCAGAAACCACCTTAGGAAGGAAATCTGGTTTAAAACGAAAAACCACCTTGTCCTGCTGTCTCTCAAAGTAAGGGGCCTGAATAGACAGAGCCGCCAACTCAGAGACACGCCGAACAGAGGTAATAGCCACCAAAAAGGCAACCTTTTGAGTGAGCACAGAAAGAGCCACATACTGCATCGGTTCAAAAGGAGGCCCCTGGAGGGCCGAGAGAACCAAATTTAGGTCCCAAACGAGAACCAACGACTTTCTAGGGGGCGGAACATGAGTGACCCCTTGGAAATAAGTCTTGACCAGATGATGCAAAGCAAAAGACCTTTGAAAAAAGACAGCCAGGGCAGAAACCTGACCCTTCAAAGTACTGAGCTGGAACCCCAGATCCAGACCGTGTTGTAGAAACTCCATGTAAGGCGCCGGACACCCGTCTCTCTTAAGCCAGGTAATCCCCAATCTCCACCGCCTCTTCTGCCTTTAGACAAGTCCCCGCTCGCAGGAGACGCGGAATGTGCCTCTCCAGACTCGGTTACCCCCAGGACTTAGATGGCGCAAAGATTACTGGCTTAAGGTGGAGACGGATGAATGGCGGGGTATCCCGAATATGGATGCCGGAATGTGAATGGGATTACAGGTGGAGAATCCCACAGAGAGGTCCAAATACAAGCCGAGGTCAAGCCAGGTGGTCACAGAGCGCGGTATCCAAGGGGTCAAGCGAAGAATAGTCAAAGCAAGCCGAGGTCAAGCCGGGTGGTCACAGAGCGCGGTATCAGAGGGATCAGACAAAAGCGAAGTCAGGACAGGCCAAAAGGTCAGGGCGGGCAGCAGGCAAGGATGGTCAAAGACGAAGCCGAGTTGAAACTAACGAAGCAGACTAGTAAGCGCACCCTATTCACCAGAGGCTATAACGGGCACTGGAAAATGGGGCAGCACAGTGATAAAGGGAAAACTGACCAATGGGAAGGGGAACCTAGTGATAGAGAGGGAAGTGTACTGATTGGTGCAACTTTGAACAATATCCAATAGGAGCGGTTCCAGGGACTGGACCGCCCAGGCCAGACAGGCAATCCAGTCCCTGGGCCCGTCTTCCATCTGGAACCACAGAATTGGACAAGTTAAACTTGCCCCCGGCGGATGCGCTGGGAGCAGCGCCGCCGGGGGGCATAAGCTAATCGTGGTCGCGCACGCGCGCACCCACGTGATTGGCCGGGCGCGCTCCCACCCAGGGAAGGCACAGCCGCGCCGGCCGAAGAAGTTGAGGGGCCGCCTGCCCCCACCGCACGATCTGCAGCGGGACCGCAGCGCCCCGCCGCCGCACCCAGAGCCTGACAGCGGCGCCCAGGAGCAGCAGACTGACGGGGCCGCCGCAAGACAGGAAGCTGCGACACGCCGGATGACGCGCCGCGGGACCGAGGACGGGAGGCAGGTAAGATTCTTACATTACCCCCCCCCTGAGGAGGGGCCACCGGACCCTCCAACCTGGGTTTCTGAGGATTCTCCTTATGAAATTTCTTCACCAACCTCCGCGCATGAACCTCCCTGGCCGGAACCCATGATCTTTCCTCAGGACCGTAACCCTTCCAATCAATTAAATACTGGAGGGAATTTCGAAAAAAGCGAGAATCCAGAACCCGAGCAACCTCAAATTCCTGTTGCCCTTCAACTAGAATGGGATCCGGAGGGTTATCAGGTTCAAAGTTTCTGGCAGGTTTCAAAAGGGAAACGTGAAATGAGTTACAAATCCTCATAGAGGGCGGGAGATCCAGACGATAGGTAACCCGATTGATTCTCTGCAGTATGGGAAAGGGGCCAATAAATCTCGGACCCAACTTGGCAGAGGGTTGGCGTAAGGCCAGATTCTTTGTCGAAAGCCACACCAAATCGCCAACCATATAATCAGGATTATTATATCGCCTACGATCAGCAAAATTTTTTTGTTGGAGAACAGCCTTAGACAGGTGTTGCTGAATTTTATTCCATAACTCCGGCCACTGGGACATCCATTCATCAAGAGAAGGTACTCTAGAAGGCCTATCCAACAAGGCCGAAAATTTCAAATCTTTTCCGTAAACACAACGAAACGGAGACACCCCAGTGGAGGTATGTGTGGCATTATTAAGGGCAAATTCAGCAAATGGAAGAAACAACACCCAATCCGCCTGGACATCCGAAATGAAACAACGTAAATATTGCTCCAGGGATTGGTTCGTTCTTTCCGTTTGCCCATTGGACTGAGGATGAAACGCAGATGATAAGGAGACAGTGAACCCCAACTTGGCACAAAAAGCCCTCCAAAAACGGGAAACAAACTGGACCCCCCTATCTGACACAACATCCTCCGGGATACCATGGATTTTAAATATGTGTGTGACAAAAAGCTGGGCCAGGACCTGAGCTGTAGGTAGCTTTTTTAATGGAATAAAGTGAGCCATCTTACTAAACCGATCTACCACCACCCAAATGACAGTGTACCCTTGGGAAGGTGGAAGATCAGTGATAAAATCCATGGCCAGATGGGTCCAGGGGCGGGAGGGAATGGGCAATGAAAGTAAGGAACCCTCAGGAGGGTGTCTTAATGATTTACTCCGGGCACAAACTTTACAGGCTCGTACATACTGTTGTGCGTCTTTTCTAAGAGACGGCCACCAGACCTGGCGAGACAGCAAGGAGATGGTTTTCTTGAGACCAGGATGACCTGCCGTCTTAGAATCATGGAACTGATATAAAATAGCAGCCCGATAGGCAGCGGGCACGAATTGGGCATAACTGGGTTTCTCGGGCGGAGCTTCAGACTGGAATTGGGTTAAGTCAGGAATCTCTGGCTGGATAGCAGCTACTACCAGAGACTGGGGTAAGATGGGCAAATTTTTCCCCTCGGGTAAAGTAGAAGAAGAAAAACTACGCGACAAAGCATCAGCCTTCACATTCTTAGACCCCGGTTTGTAAGTAATGGAAAAATTGAACCGAGAGAAGAACAGAGACCAGCGAGCCTGCCTTGGAGTCAATCTTTTAGCAGATTGAATATACTCCAAGTTCTTATGGTCAGTAAAGACGGTAACGGGAAATTGAGCCCCTTCCAGCCAATGTCTCCATTCTTGAAATGCCAATTTAACTGCCAATAGTTCTCGATTCCCAATATCGTAATTTCTCTCGGCAGAGGTAAATTTTTTGGAGAAGAAGGCACAGGGATGAAGGCGCTCAGGAGAACCGGTGTATTGCGAAAGCACTGCTCCCACACCAAGTTCGGAGGCATCAACTTCCACGATAAAGGGTAATTGGCAGTCTGGGTGCACTAACACAGGGGCAGAACTAAAATCTTTCTTTAATTCCCTGAAAGCCAAGACGGATTGTTCTGGCCAGACAGCAGGATACCCTCCTTTCTTAGTGAGATTAGTGAGAGGGGCTACCAGGGTGGAAAAATTTTTAATGAATCTTCTATAGAAGTTGGCGAACCCCAAAAATCTCTGTAAACCCTTCAGATCCTTGGGTTGCTCCCACTCCAGAACCGCTTTAACCTTGGATTGATCCATGGATAGACCGGTGTTAGAAATGATGTAACCCAAAAAGGGAACTTCAGTAACCTCAAATTGACATTTTTTCAATTTGGCAAATAAATGATTCTCCCTGAGCTTTTGTAAAACCAGACGAACATGTTTACGATGTTCTGATAGCGAGGAGGAAAAAATCAGAATGTCATCCAAGTAAACTACCACAAAACGACCCAAGTATTCCCTAAAGATTTCGTTCACAAAATCCTGAAAGACAGCGGGAGCGTTGCACAAGCCAAATGGCATCACCAGGTACTCATAATGCCCCTCGTGGGTATTAAAAGCTGTTTTCCATTCATCTCCTTGCCGAATCCTAATAAGGTTATAAGCCCCGCGGAGATCTAATTTGGAAAACACTTGGGCCCCAACCACCTGAGTAAACAGCCCATCAATTAAAGGCAGAGGATACTTATTTTTAACCGTTATTTTATTCAAACCCCGGTAATCGATACAGGGACGGAGTCCCCCATCTTTTTTCTCGACAAAGAAAAACCCTGCTCCTGCCGGGGAAGAGGAAGCCCGTATAAAACCCTTCTTTAGGTTCTCTGCGATATACTCCCGCATGGCAAGGTTTTCGGCTCGTGTTAAATTGAAGATTTTCCCCCTAGGCGGCATAGTACCCGGAAGGAGCTCGATGGGGCAATCCCAAGGTCTATGGGGGGGCAGTTTATCAGCCGCTTTTTCGGAAAATACATCAGAAAAATCTAGATATGGGCTAGGCACTTCTTCAGGGGATAATTGAGTGGCTCGCACTGGAAGTTCCAGACAGGAATGAAAGCATTGAGGGCCCCATTTAACTATTTGCCTAGTTACCCAATCAATTTGGGGATTATGCTTCTGTAGCCAAGGTAACCCAAGAACTAGAGGGGTAGAAGGCATTTTTAGAACTAAAAGGGAAATTGATTCAGAATGCCCCGCTCCCACCCTAAGTAAGACTGGTGGGGTTTTATATTGAACGAGCCCCCCCGCGATTGGTGTGTCATCAATGGCAGAGACCCGAATGGCTACAGGAAGGGACTGGAGCGGAATTCCTAGACTTTGAGCTAAACCAAAGTCAAGGAAGTTCCCAGCTGCTCCACAATCTAAGAGAGCTTCCAAATTTATACTCTCTAGGTCAATTTTTACCTGGACCGGAATCACAAATGGAGACAATACATGAGGAGATACCTTACAGCCTAGGTGGGTCCCCCCGATCCCCCCTAGGCTCTGTAGTTTCCCGACGGCTTCTTGGTACAGGCTCTGACCATGTGTCCTATTCCTCCACAGTAAAGGCATAGACCCTCTGACAAGCGCCGACGTCTCTCAGCTTCAGTGAGCCTGGTTGCGCCCAGCTGCATAGGCTCCTCAGAGGAAGGCAAGGCTGGGAGTCGGGATGTGACCCTTTTTCCAGGCGTCTCTCCCGCAGACGTCGGTCAATGCGTATGGCCAAATGCATAGTTTCGTCCAAGGTTTGAGGAACTGGATAGTTCACTAGAATGTCCTTGATGGAGTCAGACAAGCCTAGCCTGAACTGACCGCATAACGCCGGGTCGTTCCAACGCGAATCGACCGCCCATCGTCGAAACTCCGAACAATATTCCTCGGCTGGCCGACGTCCTTGGCGTAAGGTGCGGAGCTTTGCATCTGCTGTGGCCCCTCTGTCAGGATCATCGTATAAAATCTCCATAGCTGAGAAGAAAGAATCCACGGAAAGACGTGCCGGATCCTGGGGCGACAGACTGAAGGCCCATGATTGGGGATCCCCTTGGAGGAGGGAAATGACCAGACCCACGCGCTGCTCCTGTGACCCGGACGAGACTGGTCGAAGTTGAAAGTAGAGCTTGCACGAATCCCGAAAATTGGCAAATTTGGCTCTGTCTCCAGAAAACTTCTCTGGAAGTGGAATTTTGGGTTCCACTGGTGATGCGGCCAAAGCCCCTTGAGGGCTGGTGTTGATAGGAGCTGGACGGTTCTCCTGGGCCGCCACGCGATGGGCTAGGTGCTCCACAGCCGCGGTTAAGGCCTGCACCTGCTCCAATATCTGGTCCATTCTTTTTGGGCCCGTTATACTGTAAGGCGCCGGACACCCGTCTCTCTTAAGCCAGGTAATCCCCAATCTCCACCGCCTCTTCTGCCTTTAGACAAGTCCCCGCTCGCAGGAGACGCGGAATGTGCCTCTCCAGACTCGGTTACCCCCAGGACTTAGATGGCGCAAAGATTACTGGCTTAAGGTGGAGACGGATGAATGGCGGGGTATCCCGAATATGGATGCCGGAATGTGAATGGGATTACAGGTGGAGAATCCCACAGAGAGGTCCAAATACAAGCCGAGGTCAAGCCAGGTGGTCACAGAGCGCGGTATCCAAGGGGTCAAGCGAAGAATAGTCAAAGCAAGCCGAGGTCAAGCCGGGTGGTCACAGAGCGCGGTATCAGAGGGATCAGACAAAAGCGAAGTCAGGACAGGCCAAAAGGTCAGGGCGGGCAGCAGGCAAGGATGGTCAAAGACGAAGCCGAGTTGAAACTAACGAAGCAGACTAGTAAGCGCACCCTATTCACCAGAGGCTATAACGGGCACTGGAAAATGGGGCAGCACAGTGATAAAGGGAAAACTGACCAATGGGAAGGGGAACCTAGTGATAGAGAGGGAAGTGTACTGATTGGTGCAACTTTGAACAATATCCAATAGGAGCGGTTCCAGGGACTGGACCGCCCAGGCCAGACAGGCAATCCAGTCCCTGGGCCCGTCTCCCATCTGGAACCACAGAATTGGACAAGTTAAACTTGCCCCCGGCGGATGCGCTGGGAGCAGCGCCGCCGGGGGGCATAAGCTAATCGTGGTCGCGCACGCGCGCGCCCACGTGATTGGCCGGGCGCGCTCCCACCCAGGGAAGGCACAGCCGCGCCGGCCGAAGAAGTTGAGGGGCCGCCTGCCCCCACCGCACGATCTGCAGCGGGACCGCAGCGCCCCGCCGCCGCGCCCAGAGCCTGACAGCGGCGCCCAGGAGCAGCAGACTGACGGGGCCGCCGCAAGACAGGAAGCTGCGACCCGCCGGATGACGCGCCGCGGGACCGAGGACGGGAGGCAGGTAAGATTCTTACACTCCAAAATCCTAGGAATCGAAAACACCCTGCAAGGTAAGGCCCTAGCCTCACACCAGTCAATATAGGACCGCCAAGTCCTATAGTAAATGGTAAAGGAAGACCTCTTCCTAGCTCTAATCAAGGTTTGAATAACCGCCTCAGACAAACCTTCCTCCCTCAGGATGAAGGTTTCAGCAGCCATGCCGTCAAAGCAAGCGTTTGAAAATTGGGGTAACGTAGTTGACCCTGAGAGATCAGATCCGGAAACAGGGGCAGCCTGTACTGATCTACCGCCAATCTTGCGACGTCTGCGAACCAAACCTGTCTTGGCCACCTTGGGGCCACCAGAATTGCTGGTGCCCCCTCTAGAGCCAGCTTGCGTACTACCTTGCTTACCATGGAGAAGGGGGGAAACAGTTATAGAAACCCCAGATCCCTCCAGGCAAGGGACAAGGCATCCACTGCCAGGGCCAGAGGATCCTGAGACAGAGATACAAAGGTCGGGAGCTTATGATTGTGCCGAGAGGCAAAGAGATCAACCTCAGGAGTCCCCCACTTGTGACACAGGGCCCGAAATATCCTGTGGTTGAGAGACCATTCCCCTCCGCGAGAGAATCCCCTGCTCAGGGAGTCCGCCTCCGTGTTCTCCACTCCCGGAATGTACACTGCCGAGATGCAAGGAACATTGCTCTCCGCCTATGTCAGAATCAGAAAGACTTCCCTGAGGGCACTCCTGCTGCGAGTCCCTACTTGGTGATTGATGTAAGTGTGTAGGTGAAGTGTCAGACGCGACAGAACCAAGCGGATAGCTCTGAGCTCCAAGACATTGATGGGGGTGTGAGCCTCCTGAGGACCCCACAACCCTTGAAACTGATGATCCTTCCAGAAACCTCCCCAGCCCGACAGGCTGGCATCCGTGGTAACCGTCTTCCAACAAGGGGCCAGGAACGATCTGCCCCTCATCAGATTGCTTGATTCCAGCCACCACTGAAGGGACTGAAGGTAAGCATCCTTGATGTCTATGGACGTCATGAAATCTCCCTGACGAAGGGAACCTCTTGGTTCTGATGAACCTGTTGAGAAGCTTCAAATCCAGAATGGGTCTTATGGATCCCTTTTGGGAACCGTGAAAAGGTTGGAATAATAGCCCCCGGCCTCTCTGAAAGAGGCACCGGGCATATGACCGACATGTCCAGGAGGTTCTTTACAGCCGTCAGGAGCCCCTGCGCCGGCCGAGGATCCGAAGGCACCCGAGACCTTAGGAATCAGGGAGGAGGCCGGTACTCGAACTCCAGTTTGTTCCCAGACGAGACCACTTCCAATATCCACTTGTCCGTAACCTCCTGGGCCCAGACCTGGAAGAAGAGCCGCAGCCATCCCCCCACCCATAAGGATAACGGCGCATCCTCATTGCTGAGCTGGCTTGGCAGCGGGCTTGGGCTTGGAACCCCAGGTAGAGGCTGGACGGGCATGTCCTCTACCTCTGTTCCAGGAACTCCCTCTGAAGCCAGAGTAGGCAAGACCTCTGCCCCCTCTGGTGCCGTGAAAGGAAGGACTGAAGGAGCTTGCCCCCCGAAAGGAGCGACGCTGCTTCTTACACTGAGGTAGCTTTCCACCGTTCGCCACAGAATCCAATTTGTCTCCAAACAGCCAGGAAGGGCAGAGCTGGAAGTGATTTCTTGGCCGCAATGTCAGCCGCCCACTGGCGCAGCCAGACCGATCGCCGCATGGCCACCAACAGAGCCGAAGTTCTACTACACATGGTAATAGTGTCGTCTATAGCCGACAAAACAAAATTCATGAACAATTCACACCTCTTAAGGGCTGTGAATTCAACGCTGTCCGGGTTGAGCTGGGACCCATTTAACATGTCCCTGATCTCCGACCTGGTAGCCACAGCCACGAGTGTCGATGCACAGACAGGCCGCAAGGCTGAACCCACACTGGCAAAGGCATGGCAAGCCATCTGATCAATGCGCTTGTCCTCGCCATCCTTAAGGGTAGTGGCGTCAGGAGTATGTACAACGGAGGTGTTGGATAGTCCTAAGATGGGCGCATCAACCTCGGGAGGGGAAGACCAGCACTTCACCGTGTCCACCGGAAAGGGATACTTTCTATCCCATCCCTGAGGAACACCATGAAGGCGACTCGGCTTCTCCCATTCTTTAAGAATTATGCTGTCAAAATGATCCTGATTTGGAAACTCCAAGCGGGCTTAGAGAACCCAAAGAATTCCCCCTTCTTCCGAGGGGCCTCCGCTGGTGGGGAAATACCCAGAACTTCTGATAGATGGGTCAGGACCCTGGGAGTATCCACAGCATCTCCCAGCGCCTGCCCGGCATCAGAATCAAAGAACTGCAGTTCCTCAGTCTCAGATTCCTCAAATAATTCCCCCTCCTCGAGCGGGGAATAATCAGCTCAGTCAGGGGAGTCATAATCATCAAAATCAATTACCGGCGAAGCTGGTGACAGATGCCTTTTCTTAGCAGGGGCCTTTCTGCCCACTGAGCTAGAAATAATTTTCTCGAGGTTGACCAGACTAGCACATACATCCAAGTGCGACTCCCCACTAATGACAGTGTCACTTGGGGTACGGATGATGCGGGGAGGGGTAGGAGATGAGGTGGGAGGCACGGACCCAGACACTTGGGATCCCGACTGCCTCGTAATGGCCTGTTGCGCACATGGTATGCAAATTAGTACATTCTCCCCCGTAAGGGGTACCCCACAACCCACACATAGCCGGGATTGTCCCGAAGGGAGCCCAAGCCCGGTATCCTGTGGAGCCTCCATATGGTGATTTTAAGGTAGTCGCAATGACCAGAGGGAATTATGCTGGTAAGCAACCCGGGATGCCCCTTTAAGTCCCGAGTGGGAGGATTTATAAGTGCCCCAAATTACAGCTAGGGACCCTAGGACCGGGAGAACCCCCTTTTAAGCAAGGCACAGGGAGTCCTCCTGAAAGATACAAGATATGTGGCCATAAGCACATGCACACACACAGCAAGCAAAATAAATACATGTCATAAGAAAACAATAACAGAGAGGCCAGCACTGCCCCAAGCGGCGACTGATGCATATTGGCCAAGTATAGCAAGAAGAGGGGGGAGCCCAGCAGGGCACTCACCCACTGCAGAAAATGGCGTCCTATTCAGCCAGCAGCGCCTGAGAGGTAGAGAGGGAGGGAGAAGAAGGGGCGGGCCAGCGCAGATCGCGCGCCGCGCCCGGCCCCGCCCCCTTCCCTCCGAGTCCTGTGATGCAGTTTCCAGCAATGGGATGGGTCCTCAATGGCGCCAACAGAAGGGGGCGGGCCGCGGCAGCGCGCGAGCGCCCGGCCCCGCCCCCTCACAGAATCAGCCTGAGGGGAAGAAGCTCCCCAGACTGCAGGCAGAGCGCACAGCGCAACGTGAATCAAGCGCACAAGCACACACACACATATATAAAGTGAAAAATAGAAGAACAATGCCATCCCACCCCCCGCTGGAGGGTAACAGAGGGGACCCGGAAGGGGGAGAATCCCTCACCAAAAGGGTGTAAGGGAATTAAATGGGGACAGGGCATCCCAAACCGGCATCACCAACCCGGATGCCGCCTACCCCCTTGTATGGGGTCTCACGGGGGAGCATGGCTCCCTAAACACCTATTAAGGTGAAGGCTACCATCACCCGGACCTGCAGCCAAGGCTGGGAGGCTAGAAATGGGCTTAATGTATAAAGGCCCGTGCAGAAATAACCCAGCTTACCTGCAAGGAAGAGCAGCATACATCTTCTGACTTGCTCGCCGTCCTGCAGAGAAGGAACTGGGGAATGTGTGGGAGGTCCCAGGTATTTATGGACCGGGAGGGGCTTCTTTTTTGCTTTCATCTCTGCAGAAGTTCGCCCTGTCATGAATAGTGGAAGTGGGGTGTGTGACATACTTGGAATATTGGGAAGCACAGTTGTGCCTGAGTGAGCAGATCTGGATCCTTGGGCAGAGCATACTGATCTACTGCCAAATGCACGACGTCTGCGAACCACACCCTCCTTGGCTAACAGGGGGCCACCAGAATGGGTGGTACCCCTTCCTGGGCTATCTTGCGCAGCACCCTGCCCAGCAGAGGGAAGGGAGGGAACACATAGAGGAAGCTGAAACTCCGTCCAAGACGTTGCTAGCGCATCCGTGGCAAAGGCCAGAGGGTCCTGTGACAGGGAGACAAACCTGGGAAGCTTGCGATTGTGGGGGGACGCAAACAGGTCCACATCCGGATGACCCCAGTGGTGACACAGGGAGAGAAAAATCTTGTTGCTGAGGGACCATTCCCCCAGTCGAGACGTCCCCCTGCTCAGGGAGTCTGCCTCCTGGTTCTCCACCCCCGAAATGTAGACCGCCGAGATGCAGGGAACATTCTCTTCTGCCCAAGACAGTATCAGGGACACTTCCTTGAGGGCTCGCTTGCTCCGAAACCCTCCCTGATGATTGATGTAGGCAACCGCCGTCTGGTTGTCCAAGCGGATCTGAACAGCCGGACCCCAAAGGTGCGTGGTCAGCTGAGAAAGAACCAACCTGATCGCCCTCAATTCCAGGACATTGATGGGAGCGTGTGCCTCACCGACCCTGGACATTCAGAGACTTCCAAAAGCCCCCCCAACCGGTCAGACTGGCATCCGTCGTGACAGTCTCCCAGCACGGAGGCAGAAAGGTCCTGCCCACTAGAAGATTCCCTGAGTCCAGCCACCACGAGAGGGACTGTCTGACCAGTGGGGACAGAGCAAATTCCTGAACCAGGGACACAGGGTCCCGATCCCAAACTGACAAGAGGTGCAACTGAAGAGGTCTCATGTGAAACTGAGCAAAGGGGACCGCCTCGAAGCAGGACACCATCAGATGGGGACACAAGAGCAGAGTCCGTGCCTGCTTCTGAAGGCCCTCCACTTTCTGCTTAGGCAGGAATACCTTGACCTGAGAGGTATCCAGAGTCATGCCCAGAAAGGACCTCACCAAAGACGGAGACAGTGAAGACTTGGGATAGTTGATCACCCAAGCGAAGACTCGAGAGTGGAGGTCACCACCAGAGTATGCCTCTCGGCCTGATGAAGAGACTGAGCCTCAATCAGAATGTCGTCCAGGTAAGGAAGGATGCGAATGCCCTGATTCCGCAGCAGAGCCATCACGCCCGCCAGCACCTTGGTGAAAACCCGAGGCGCTGAGGTGATACCGAACGGTAAAGCCACAAACTGGTAATGCTGATCCTCTAGAGCGAACCTCAGGAATCTCTGATGACTTGGAAAGATTGGCACATGAAGATATGTATCCTTGATGTCCACGGAGGTCATGAAGTCACCCGGGGGCAGAGTACTGACAGCCGAGTGTAGAGTCTCCATGCGAAAGTGCTTGAACCTGACAAACCTGTTGAGACCCTTCAAGTCCAGGATGGGCCTCAGGGACCCGTCCTTTTTGGGGACTGTGAACAGATTGGAGTAGAAACCACGACCCCATTCCTGGGAAGGCACCAGGCAAATGACTCCTGATTCCAACAGACGTTGAACCGCAAGGCGCAAACCCTGAGCTGACAGAGGGTTTTGAGACATCCGGGATCTGATGAATCTTGGGGGGGGCAGGCTGCAAACTCTATCTTGTAACCGGACACCACCTCCTGAATCCACCGGTCTGAGACGCGTAGCCTCCAGACGTGAGCAAAGAGCCGAAGCTGTCCCCCCACCCGGATGGGTGAGGGCGCCTCCTCATGCTTGAGGGGGCTTGGGAGAAGGTTTGGGCTTGGGGCCCCATGAGAGACCGGGACCACCACGTGGTCTGCCACAGCCCCAAGAATCCTTGCGGGTACCAGAGAAGAGGGAGCCACGACCTCCCCTGGGAGCATGAAAGGATGGGAGGGAAGAGGAGGGCCCCCGGAAAGGCAGAGGCTGTCTCCTACGTTGAGACAGCCTACCATCCTTGGCTAGAGCATCCAGACGCTCACCAAAGAGCCGCAGCCCCGTAAAGGGGAGCCCAGTGAAAGCCTTCTTAGCGGCAGCATCAGCTGCCCACTGACACAGCCAAACAGAGCGGCGCATAGCCACCAAAAGGGCAGAGGCCCTACCGCACAGCCGTACCACATCATCCTTGGCAGTAAGGACAAAGGCAACAAAATCAGAACAAAGTAAAAGCGACCTGTAATCCTCCCCCTGCTACCAGCCGTAGCGCCATCAAGGAGACGCTTGAGCTGCTTCTTAAGGGCAATAGCTGTAATGGCAGCAGCACAGACTGGACGCAGCCCAGCCCCCACACATGTAAAAGCATGGCAGGCCAGCTGATCCATGCACCGGTCCTCGCTGTCCCGCAGTGTAGTAGTGTCAGGGGAAGGCATGACCGAGGTGTTGGACAGTCGTAGAACGGGAGCATCCACCTCAGGAGGCCACGACCATCGCTTGACCAGGTTGGCAGGAAAGGGATACCTCTTATCCAACCCCTTGGGTACCGCAGGCAATCTACTAGGACGTTCCCACTCCACCATATTAGTGAAATGGCTCTGCTCAGGGAACTCCGACGCTGTTTATCAGGACGAAAGAGCTCACCCTGCTTCCTCTTAGCCACCTCTGGGGGGACAATGTGCAAAATTTCAAAAATGTGAGCCAACAGGCTATCAGTGTCCTCGGAACCATGAGTCCTCCCCAGACACAGACCCAGGGTCACAGCCGTAACCCTCCTGCTGGTCGCCAGAGGAGTCAGAGTCCTAGAAGAGTTCCCCCTCCTCTAGGGGGTAAAGGCCAACAAAATCATCAGGCTCCTCATCCTCCTCAGGAAAGAGGGATGGCACGGGAGCTAGGTGCCGCTTCTTGCCAGAGGCCTTACCTGGAACAGGCCTGGCAAGCTGCCTTTCAATACTGGCCACACGCAGTGCCAGATCAGACTGTGAACCCCCGCTAGTATCCCCCTCACTGGGGGCTAAATGCAGGCGCAGGGGGGGTAGGCGATGCCGAAGGGGGCGCAGAGCTGGTAAGCGAAGGGGGCAACCCAGCCTGGAGCGCAATGATACCTTGAGCGCACAATGTGACACTGTTACTCACAGGGGATACCCCACACAAGCAGGCTATCCCCAGAAGCCTCCATATGGTGATTAACACAGGCGCAACAGGCCAGCACAGGGTAAGGGCTAATAAAAGCCACCCAGGATGCCCCCCCAAAGGGATGCCCCAGAAGCCAGTAAGGGAAGATGAGGGATGGTAAGGTGTAGGACCGGGAGGAACCACAACCCACAGTTGGCCCGCCTGAAAGACATAAGTAAAGACAAATAAGCATCCCGCAGCACATGCCCCAAGGAAACCAAAACCCTCGAAGGGGACTCACGGACCAAGCAGGGCGAGGGCACCAGCCGCCAGACCACAGGAGGAGGTGACAACAGACAGGGACCACCGCAACTCCGGGCTGAAGAAGAGCCCCAGACGCGCAGCAGAAGCAAAAATGGCGTCGGCAGAGGAACCTTGAGGGGCGGACCGCGGGAGGATGACGCGATACGCACGTGACGGCATCATCACACAGTAGAAAAAACGCTTCACAGTTATAGCACCACCCATAGTACAAAGCGGCAACGGCGGCGAAAAAACAGTTAAAAACACCGTTAAAAACAGTTTGAAAATAGCTAAAAACACCCTCACCGCTACCACCCGCCCCCCCCCCCCCTACCCGGAACACACGACGGGGAGAGGGAGAGGAAGGCGAGCAAGCAGCGGCGAGAGCCCAGGCCGGGGATTGGGGGGGGGACCCCAAAACGCCAGTAAAAGTACATAGTCCCCGAAACACTCACCCCCTCAGAAGCTAGGACTGGAACTCCGCATTCCACAGTAGGCTCACCATAAAGCCTATGGCCGGCTACCCTTTGTGGTACAGGTTCTGTGGCTTGGAGCAGCACTCCTTGAGCACTTGACCCTAGTGCTCTTCTACCTTCACCCGATCTGTCAGCCGAGGCTGGGAGGCACAGAGGGTCCGGAAACGGGTGGAAATAGCCATGCAGGGCCGCAGGCTTGGTTGCCCCGCTCACCTACGCAATAGAGAGAGCCATCTTCTATCTTCGCAGAATCACTGCAGAGGAAAAACTGGATAAGTCTATGGTGATTCCGTTTTTATATGGTACCGGGAGGAGCCACAACTCTTCTGCAGTACAATGCGCCACCTTGTGGCGGATTACCCAGATGTAATGACTTCATGAAGCAGGCCGTGCCATGCAGTGGGAAAATTACTACGCGAGTCCCTGCTGGCCTCCCCTTCACTAGGGGCCAGAAGCAGGTGCGGGGGTGTCGGCGAGGCCGTCGGAGCAATGGGACTGGGACCGGCAACACTCGCCCCATCCTGATCCGCAATAACACTCTGGGCGCAGGGCACACAAACCGCGCCGCGACCGCTCAGCGGGCAAGTACCACACACAAGACAAAGCTTAGCAGGTCCCGAGGGGTTCCCAAGCCCACTATTCCCAGAAGCCTCCATTATGGTGATTATGGTAAGAAGAAGGATGGCAAGGCACTAAGGCGGCCCAGAACCGTACCAAAATACCTCAATTTGACCCTCAGCACCCCAACCCGTAGGGCAGAAAGGGGTGGTGGAGGGAGGAGTGTGGGGGGGGGGAGAATGGACCGGGAGGAACCACAAATACAATATGGGACCCTGAAAGACACAAAAGATGGACAACATGAGCATCCCGTAGTGCATGCACCCCCATATTAAGCTACACATAATTAAGAGGTAATGACAAAAAGACCGGACTCACGGACCAAATGCGCATTGAAGAACCGAGAAGAAACCGTGCAGCCAAACAGCTGAACCGCAGCAGCGCAGTAATGAGACCCCGGGAGCGTAGTATATAGGCGGGAGGAGCCTTTGAGGCGCATGAGGCAACGGGGAGCTCCAATAGAAAATGGCGCCGGGCCAGGCCAAGCAGCACCTCGAGGGGCGGGCCGCGGCGCGCAGCTCCGCCCCCCCCACATCGCGCCAAAGACCCCGGGCGCCAGAGGGACAAAATGGCGCCCGGGACAGTAATAGACAGGGTGGGAGGGACTCTCCTCCACGGAGATCACCCTGGCGGCGAGCAAGACATAAAACCTCACGAACAAGGGTGCGCTCGACCCCCCCCAACGCCATAACGTGAGGGAGGCAAGAGGAGCAGGAGCGAGGAAGGTAAGCATAATGTGAGGTAAAAATATGAGAAAAATATAAGTAAAACACACCACATCAATTGCACAGTAATAAAGCTTGTGGGATACATATGAATCAGGGTCACAGGGTGGTTCCTCCCCTCCCCGCCATAGGCTCACCATAGCCTATGGCCGGTTTACCCTGAGGAAAGGGTCTGCGGCCCAGAGCATAGCTCTGCCGAACGCCTGACCCCCGGCGTTCCCCAACCGTCACCTGATCCGCAGCCATGGCTGGGAGGCAAGAAGGGTTCTGGAAGCAGGTGGGAATAGTGCTTGCAGCGGCCGACGGGCTTGGGATGCCCCGCTTATCTGCGAATTTCATGGAGAGAGAGAAAGAGACCATCTTCGCAGCCAAACTGCAGGAGAAGACTGGGGTCTTCTGGGTAATTCTGGCCCTTTTATGGTCCGGGAGGGGCCACAAGTCTTCCTGCAGTCGACTGCGCCACCTGCGGTGGATTACCCACATGTAAAGAATAGAAATGAAGCAAGCCGTGCTGTAGACCTGGAAAAAACTCATGCTGGGACCTTGAAAGAAATTCCAAAATGTGACTGCACTGGCCTGTCACTAAGGTCTACTGTGGCTGCAGGGAGGATTATGGCAGGTGAGGTGAGTTAGCACAGCAGGAGGCTAGGGGATCACAGGAACTAAACTTCCTCTTTAATGTTTGAACTGCTAGCCTACCTTAGATTTTGTCACCACTTGTTGCCATGCTATTTTAAAGAGTTTTGAACTATAGATATTTAACTGTGATTTTTGGAGGAATTTCCAAGAAAATTATATTGCTATAGCAGAAATTTGGGCTTTAAAATGAAGTGTCTTGCTTGTAATGTTTTCAGTGCTTTCTCAATATTATTGGGTGAAATGAGGGGATTTTTTATTACATTTTGCACTGTTCTTTTAATAAAAAAATTTTAGTTTTTCAAGAAAACCATATTTCTTATAGAAGCCCCATTCTCTCCGAATTACAATGTTACCACATATGTATTGCTAGACATCCATTCTAGCCCATTAGCCTCATTTGGGAAGGTCTCCTAGCTTCTGGATTTAACAGACCGTCTCCAGGAACCCCCATCTACACACTCCTTCATCTTCCAATTCTGTTTTACCCGGTGACTACATTCTCCCAGCGATTGTACGCATAACTGTCCTTAGGAGACAGCACGAGAGTTTACACGCTTGGCAATTCCAGAATGGTGTCCCAACAGCAGGAAAAAATACACACGGAGATAAAAGGGGACTCCTCTGCTCCTCGGCCAGCCTCCTCCCTGCGCATGGGATCTTTCTTGTTTTTTCCACACAGAATAAAACTTGGCCGGGCAGCTGGAAGACTTAGAACCGATGTGTTTTTGAGTTGCTTAGTTAACTGAAGAAAACCAGTTAAAACACATGTCATTTTCAAATGCTTCAATATTCTCTTCTCGCAAGAAAAAACAGAAGTCCTGTCATTTACACTGCGCAGTGTTGGGAGTGCTGATTCGTAGGTGAGATTTATTTTATTTTATATAGGCAAAGGATCTCCTCCACCTCTCCTCTGTCATCACCGACAGCTGGGGAACAGAGCAATGGTTATATGGAATAAGGTCGGCTTCCACAGAGGAGGCTGCCGATAGGCCCTCACACTGACCTGTGCCCAGGGCCGGGGCAAAAATTCGGTCTGTGAATTTATTGGCCCTGACCAGCCCCTGCGCTGGTGAACCCTGTCCATGGTTGCTTCTGAGCCGGTCAAAGTGTATGTTTGTTAGACGAGGGTATAGCACTGCAGGGACATATCACTGGCAGGGTGGAAATCACCACACTCGGAGAGATGCCTCGGTGGGAGACAGTAAGCAAACAACAGGTGTTCACCATACGGATTGCAGAATGATTTCCGAAGGCTTTATTAAACAAGTAGTGCAAAGAGACTCTTCGGGTTGCAGGCCACCCTTTATTTAACCCTTTAAACACCAAGCACATAACTCTCATGCGGTTGCCTCCCTTGGCGTTAATTGCCAAGCACGTGGCCTGAAAGAGCACCCCTGACATCTAGAAAAAAACATTTAATTTACTCACCTGCGACACTGGTCTCTCCCTTCGGGTCTCTTCTTGCTTCCGTGGTGAGGAGAGGGCCCAAAAATACAATTCTGTGATTACTCACCTGTAGAATTTGTATTATAGGTATACAGCACGTCCTGTTCCAGAAGATTCATTACACATGGGTTATACATCCACAAGATTGGACTGCAGAAAACAGCTTGTGGCTCCTCCCGGCCCTATATAAGTCGGGGACCTACCACAAATTCCCCAGTATTTACAAGCAGTAACACAAGAAGCCGGGAGAACAATAACAAAAATCCCAAATGAACAATGAACAATCACCATACAGAGGTGACTAAGAATAATGATAACAAGGGTGGGATGGAACAGGACGTGCTGTATACCTATAATACCAATTCTACAGGTGAGTAATCACAGAATTGTATAATTCCAAGTATATAGCACGTCCTGTTCCAGAAGATTCATTACACATGGGACATCCAATAGCAGTGTCCGTAAGGTAGGGTGGGATCCCCAAAAGTAAGGGCGGGCAGTTTAAACCACTGCCGCCTGCAGAACTTTGCGGCCAAAAGCAGCATCAGCTGAGGCCCTAACATCAACCTTGTAAAACTTAGAAAAAGTATGAACAGAAGACCAAGTAGCGGCCTTGCAAACTTGTTCAACAGAAGCTTGGTGCTGAAAAGCCCAAGAGGCACCAATAGCACGAGTAGAATGAGCAGTAAGATGGAAAGGAGGCTCCTTCCCCTTAGCAGAATAGGCTTGAATCACAGCCTGACGGATCCACTTGCTGATGGTGGACTTCTTAGGCCCAGAAGGGAGAACAAAAAGAGCATCAGTCTTCCTGAAAGGTTCAGTAGCCACCAAATAGAACTTCAGGGTTCTAACCACATCCAGAGAATGTAATACCTGCTCCTTAGAGTACTAGGATTAGGGCACAGAGAAGGCAAGACAATGTCCTGATTGAGATGAAAAACAGACACAACCTTAGGCAGAACATCTGGTTTAAAACGAAACACCACCTTGTCCTGATGTCTCTCAAAGTAAGGAGGTTTGATAGAAAGCAACAAAAGTGATAGCCACCAAAAAGGCTACCTTAAGCGTCAAAATAGACAAAGGGGCTGCACGCAAGGGCTCAAAGGGAGACCCCTGCAAGGCCGATAATACAAAGTTCAAATCCCAGACTGGTAACATAGGCTTACGAGGAGGACGCACGTGAGTAACCCCCTGAAAAAAGGTCTTAACCAGACGATGGTTGGCAAAGTATCTTTAGAAGAAAATAGCCAAGGCTGAAACATGACCTTTGAGGGTACTAAGTTGAAGACCCAAATCCCAACCATGTTGCAGGAATTCCAGAATCCTGGGAATAGAAAACCTAGACTCACACCAGTCAATGTAAGTATGCCATACCCTATAGTAGATAGATGACGAGGACTTCTTCCTAGCCTGAATCATGGTACTAACAACAGAGGCAGGTAGCCCCTTTTCAATCAAGATGGAGGTTTGAGCAGCCAGGCCGTTAAAGCCAGCTTTTGTAAATTGGGATGACGTAGCTGTCCTTGAGTGAGCAGATCTGGAACTTTGGGTAGGGCATACTGATCTACTGCCAACTGCACGATGTCTGCGAACCACCCTCTTCTAGGCCAACGGGAGGCCATCAGAATGCTTGGCACCCCTTCCTGGGAGATCTTGCACAGCACCCTGCCCAGCAGAGGGAATGGAGGAAACACATAAAGGAGCTGAAAGCTCTTCCAAGACATTGCTAGTGCATCCATGGCCAAGGCCAGAGGGTCCTGGGACAGAGAGACAAAGACTGGAAGCTTGTGATTGTGACAGGACGCAAACAGGTCCACATCCGGCTGCCCCCAGCGACGGCACAGGGACCAAAACACCTTGCTGCTGTGGGACCACTCCCCCAGCCGAGACATCCCCCTGCTCAAGGAGTCTGCTTCCAGGTTTTCCACTCCTGGGTTGTAAACTGCCTATATGCAGGGGACATTCTCCTCCGCCAAGGACAAAATCAGGGACACTTCCTTGAGGGCCCTCTTGCTCCGGGTCCCTCCCTGATGATTGATGTAGGCAACTGCCATCTGGTTGTCCAAGCGGATCTGAACCGCCCGACCCCGAAGGTGTGGAGTCAACTGGGTGAGAACTAGTCTTATGCCCCTCAGTTCCAGAATGTTGATAGTGGTATGGGCCTCCTGAGGGCCCCACTGACCCTGGAACTTCAGGGATTTCCAGAAGCCCCCCCAACCAATCAGACTGGCATCTGTGTTGACTGTCTCCCAGCAAGGGGTCAGAAAGGATCTGCCCATCAACAGGTTCCTTGAGTCCAGCCACTACGAAAGAGACTGCCTGGCAGGAGGGGACAGAACAAACACCTGATCCAGGGACACAGGGTCCCGATCCCATACTGACAAGAGGTGAAGTTGAAGAGGTCTCATGTGAAACTGAGCGTATGGAACCGACTCGAAGCAAGACACCATCAGACCCACCAGCTGCATCCCCTGCCGGATGGAGGGATGGGGGCAAGACAGAAGAAGCCTTGCTAGAGCTTGAAGACTCGCCACCTTCTGCTGAGGGAGAAAAATCTTGACCTGAGATGTATCCAGTGAAGCCCAGAAAGGACCTCACCAATGACGGGAACAGGGAAGACTTGGGGTGATTGAACACCCAGCTGAAGGACTCCAGTGTGGACACCACCATCTGGGTATCCAGCTCTGCCTGCTGGAAGGACTGAGATGTGATGAGAATGTCGTCCAAGTAAGGAAGGATGCAAATGCCCTGAGATCTCAGCAGTCATTACGCCGCCAGCACCTTGGTGAAAACCCTGGGAGCCAAGGTGATACCGAAAGGCAAGGCCTCAAATTGGTAGTGCTGATCCTCCAGAGCGAGCCTGAGGAATCTCTGATGACCTGGAAAGATTGGTATATGAAGGTAAGCATCCTTGATGTCTACAGAGGTCATGAATCCCCCGAGCGTAGTGAATTTACAGCTGAGCGCAGAGTCTCCAGGCAAAAGTGTTTGAATCTGACAAATTTGTTGAGGCGCTTTAAATCCAGGATGGGTCTGATGGACCCGTCTTTTTTGGGAACAGTGAAAAGAATGGAATAATAACATCTGCCCCTTTCCTTTAAGGGCACTTGGCAGATGACCCCTAACTCCAGAAGGTTTTAGACAGTAAGGCGCAGACCCTGGGCTAAAAGGGGGGTTTGAGCCATCCGGGATTTGATGATTCTTGGGGGCGGACAGGCTGCAAACTCTATCTTGTAACCGGAGGACAGTACCTCCTGAACCCACCGGTTTGAGACGTGAAGTCTCCAGACGTGAGCAAAAAAACGAAGCCGTCCCCCCCACCCGGATGGGTGAGGGCGCCCCATCATGCCTGAGGGGGCTTGGGTGAGGATTGTGGCTTGGGACCCCAGGAGAGGCCAGGACAGCCAAGTCCTCTGCCCCTTCCCCAATGGTCTCCGCGGGCCCCAGTAAAAGAGACTCCACGGTTAGTTCTGGAACCACGGAAGGATGGGAGAAAGGCACCTGTCCCCTGAAAGGACCGAGATGGCCTCCTGCGTTGAGGTAACCTACCACCCCTCCAAAGAGGCGCAGGCCCTTGAAGGGAAAACCAGTGAGAGCCTTCTTAGCAGCATTGTCAGTTATCCAGCGTATAGCCACCAACAGGGCAGAGGTCCTACCACACATTCTAATGGCATCATCCATGGCAGAGAGGATATATGCAATAAATTCCTCACAGCCCCCAAGCAGGAGAGATCTATACTCCTCTCTATCCGCATCCTCAGATGCCCCATCCAAAAGACACTTAAGCACTCCTTTAATGGCAATCGCCGTAATAGCAGAGGCACAAACCGGGCGCAGTGCCATCCCCTACACAGGCAAAGGTATGACAGGCCAATTGGTCCAAACGCTTAACAACATCAGCAGGAAAGGGATACCTCTTGTCCCAACTCTTAGGCACCCCCTAGCAGCTTGCTAGGCTGTTCCCATTCTTTGAGCGCTAGATTATTAAAGTGAGACTGCTCAGGGAACTCCCAGCATGGCTTAATCGTATGAAAAAGCCCACCCTGCTGCTGCGGAGCCACTGCCGGGGGAGAAATACAAAGCACTTCAAATATGTGACTCAGCAATCTGTCAGTCTCAACAGGTGACCACGGGTCTTCCCCAAAGGGAGTCCCAGTACCACCGTATATCTTAGGTAGTTCTTCAGAGGAATCAGAATCAGAAAATAATTCCTCCTCCTCAAGGGGGTAGGGACCTGGGAGTGAGTAAGGGCCCTCATCTTCCACAGGGAGGAGGGAAACCATGGGTGATAAATGCCGCTTCTCACCAGAAGCCTTACGCGGGGGCAGACCCAGCAAGATGTTTTTCAATACTGGCCACCCGTGCAGCTAAATCAGGTTGAGACTCCCCACTAGTATGCCCCTCAGCGGGGGTTAGATGTAAGCGTGGGGGGGTAGGCGAAGCCCGAGGGGGGGCACCCCCAGAAGTAACAGACAGCCCAGACTGCAGTGCTGGGCGCAGGGTACACACACCCTGACATTATCACTAATAGGGGATACCCCACGTGCAACACATAGCCGGGCTTGTACCGAAGGAACCCCAGTCCCATTATTCCCAGAAGCCTCCATATGGTGATTTGAATGGCACAATAGGCCAGCAAGGGTTAACGCTGAAAAGTTACCCGGGATGCCCCAAGAACCGCTAGGGAATTGGGAGTTAGTGAGGGAAGATGGCCGGGGGAAACCACAGTACTGAAGTTTTCACCCGCCTGACAGACATAATCAAACATTCCCATGAGAATAAGGCAGAGAAAAACTTTAGAAAAGAATCACCCCACCGGGGTTACTCATAGACTGCAGAGAGCCAGCAGCACGCAGCAAGGAGACAAGATGGCGTCCGCAGACCTCGAGGGGCGGGCCGTGGAGTTGTGAGGTAAAATTGCATAATCCACAGAGCCCGCCCCCCCAAAGAGCGGGAAACACGCCCACGTGATCCGGCCGGCCAATAGCGGCCCAGCAGCTCTGAGGTGAATGGGGCTGCCAGGCTCGGAGCGCAGTACAAAGCGCTGCGGCGGCGTATTATAAAGTTACCAACACTAAAATATGACAAGAGTGAAATACAGTAATAAATCACTAGACGACCCCCCCCCCCCCGGAGATCTCCCAATAATATGAGAAGTGAGGGTGGAGGGGGAAAAAATAAAATTCTGTGATTACTCAACTGTAGAATTGGTATTATGAGTATACAGTACGTCCTGCTCCAGATATAGTATTTACTATCGGGTATTACTCCGCCAGATGGCGCTGGACTGCAGAGACATCGAAAATAGGCTCCTCCCGGCCCCTCAAATACCCAGGGACCTCCCACAAATCCCCAGCATTGAAAAGCAGTTAACGAGAAGCCGGGAGAATTAAAACAACCCAAACTAGTAACTATAACAATGATAACAATCACAAAGGACTTCTGGAAGAAAACAGCCAGGGCAGAAACCTGACCTTTTAGAGTACTAAAGTGGAGCCCCATCTCCAACCCATGCTGCAGGAACTTCAGAATCCTGGGAATAGAGAACACACGACAGGGAAGAGACTTAGACTCACACCAGTCAATGTAGGCACGCCAAACCCTGTAATAAATAGAAGAAGGCTTCTTCCTAGCCTTAATCAAAGTTTCCACAACCGAGGAAGACAGCCCCTTCTCCATCAATATGGAGGTTTCAGCAGCCCGGCCGTCAAAGCCAGAGTTTGTAAATTGGGATGGCGTAGTGAGCCCTGAGTGAGCAGATCTGGCACCATGGGCAGAGTGTTCTGATCTACTGCCAGCTGCACCATGTCTGCGAACCACACTCTTCTTGGCCACCTGGGGGCCACCAGAATTGCTGGCACCCCCTCCAGAGCAATCTTGCGCAGAACCCTGCCCAACAGGGGAATGGAGGGAAGACATACAGAAACTGAAAGTCCTGCCATGACATTGCCAGAGCATCCGTGGTCAAGGCCAGAGGATCCTGAGACAGGGAGACAAAGGCCGGGAGCTTGTGATTGTGACGGGACGCAAACAGATCCACATCTGGTTGGCCCCAACGGTGACACAGAGATTGAAACACCCTGCTGCATAGGGACCATTCTCCCTGGCGAGAGGTCCCCCTGCTCAGAGAGTCTGCCAGGAGATTTCCCCCCCCCCCCCCGGGATGTACACAGCTGATATGCAGGGAACATTGGACTCCGCCCAGGTCAGGATCAGAGACACTTCCTGGAGGGCCCCCTTGCTCTGGGTCCCTCCCTGATGATTGATGTAGGCAACTGCCGTCTGGTTGTCCGAGCGCACCTGAACAGGCAGGCCCCGAAGGTGAGTAGTCAACTGAGCCAGAACTAACCTGATCGCCCGCAGTTCCAAGACATTGATAGGTGTGTGGGCCTCCTGAGGGCCCCACCTCCCCTGGAACCACAGGGACTTTCAGAACCCCCCCCCAACCTGACAGACTGGCATCCGTGGTGACCGTCTCCCAGGAAGGGGTAAGAAAGGATCTGCCCCCCAACAGGTTCCTTGAATCCATCTACCACGAGAGGGACCTCCTGACCAGGGGGGAGAGCACAAAGACCCTGTCCAGGGACGCTGGGTCCTTGTCCCATACTGACAATAGGTGGAGTTGCAGAGGCCTCAAGTGGAACTGAGCATAAGGGACCGCCTCGAAGCACGCTACCATCAGGCCCACCAGCTGCATCCCCTGCCTGATGGAGGGATGATGACAAGATAGCAGGAACTGGACCTGTGCAATCAGATTGTCCACCTTCTGTTGAGGAAGGAAAATCCTTGCCTGAACTGTATCCAGATTCATTCCTAGGAATGGAGTCACCAAGGAAGGGGACAGTGACTCCAGGGTGGACACCACCAGCTGAGTATCCAATTCTGTCTGATGTAGAGATTGGGAGGTGATGAGAATGTCGTCCAGATAATGAAGCACGCGGACGCCCTGATACCTGAGCAGAGACATCACGCCAGCCAGCACCTTGGTGAACACCCTGGAAGCTGAGGTGAGACCAAAGGGCAATGCCACAAACTGGTAGTGTTGATCCTTCAGAGCGAACCTGAGGAACCTTTGATGACCTGGAAATACAGGAATATGAAGGTAAGCATCCTTGATGTGCACAGAAGTCATGAAATCCCCTTGGCGCAGGGAACTGATGGCAGGGCGCAGAGTTTCCATGCGAAAGCGCCTGCTCCTGACAAATGTGTTGAGGATCTTTAAGTCCAGGATGGGCCTGACTAAACCATCTTTTTTTTGGGGACTGTGAATAGGTTGGAATAGAAACCCTTGCCCATTTCTCTTAAAGGGACCTTGCAGATGACCCCCAGCTCCAGGAGGCGTTGCACTGCCTGCACTAGATCCTGAGCTAACACAGGGTTCTGAGGAATCCGGGATCTGATGAATCTTGGGGGCGGCCAGGCAGCAAACTCTATCTTGTAACCGCAGGACACTACCTCCTGAATCCATCGGTCTGAGACATGAAGCCTCCAGACATGAGCAAAGTGCTGAAGCCGTCCCCCCACCCGGATGGGTGAGGGCACCCCATCATGCCTGAGGGGGCTTGGGAGAGGATTTTGCTTTGGGACCCCAGGAGGAGCCAGGACGTCCACGTCCTCTGCCTCTACCCCAGAAATCTCCCCGGGCCCCAGTAAAGAAAACCCCCCTCCCTTGTCTAGCACCACGGTAGGGAGAGGAGAAGGAGCCCTGACCCCGAAAGGGCCGATATTGCCGCCTGCACTGGGGTAACCTGCCTTCCTTAGCAAAATGGTCCCCAAACCCAGTGAGGGCCTTCTTGGCAGCGTTGTCAGCAGCCCACTGGCGTAGCCAAACCGAGCAGCGTATAGCCACCACAAGGGCAGATGTCCTGGCACATATTCTAATGGTGTCATCAAAGGCAGAGAGGACAAAATTTACAAAAACAGCACAACTGGAGAGTGCATTGAACACCTCACAAGGCAAATCATCAGGGGCACTATCAAATATAATTCTGATAAGGGTTCTATTGGCAACCCTGGATGCCCCAATAACCCGCTAGGGAGTGGGAGTAATTACACTAGGCCTAACAAGTTAGCAAACTAATAGAGGGCCGGGAGAAGCCAATGGATTCGCCCACCTGAAAGACATAATAAAAGGGGGCCGTAAGCAGACACTAATACAGAGGAGATAATAAAGCCGCCCGCGAGGGCACTTACGGACCGCGGTAGGTAGAGGTCCGTCGCGTATAAGCCAACCAGGCAGACAAAGATGGCGTCGGTATACCTCGAGGGGCGGGCCGGTATCAGCAATGACGCGGAATGCACCATAGATGGGCCCCGCCCCCCCGAAGAGCGCAAAGCCAGCACATGACAAGCAGCCGATGACGGCGCGCCGGCACCTGAGGTAACGCCGCCGCTAAGCACGGAACATAGTGACAGAAAAGGCGCGCGGCGGAAATTTTAAATACAGTCATAGTAAAGCAAGACAGCGCGGCGGCTGACACAAGGCATGAAATAAAGTGTCTAAAACACGTAAATGCATAGCATACACACCGACACCCCCCCCTCTTTTCCCTACAAGGAGAATGAGGGAGAACAGCGGCCACTTAAATAGGGCCCACCGATAGGCAGGGGCAAGGGGCAACAGTGCGGGAGGGGCATCCCATAGAGGCTCACCATAAGTCTGAACCGCCTACCCTTTGGTGGGGGATTGCGGTGGAGCAGCGCTCCTAAGCACCTAACAGCGGTGCTGCCTACCTTCACCCGACCAGCGCAGCCAAGGCTGGGAGGCATATTACTAATGGAACGGGTGGGAATAGTCCTACAGGGCCGCAGGCTAATAGCCCCGCTCACCTGCGAGAAGAGAGCCATTTCTCGTCCTTAGCAGTCCAGACTGCAGAGAAAATCTGGGGATTTGTGGGAGGTCCCTGGGTATTTGAGGGGCCGGGAGGAGCCTATTTTCGATGTCTCTGCAGTCCAGCGCCATCTGGCGGAGAAATACCCCATAGTAAGTACTATATCTGGAGCAGGACGTACTGTATACTAAGAATATATATGTGAATAGAGTTTAACTGCACAGGATAACCTGCCAAAACCCATGAGGCAGTGGGGGCATCCCAAAAAAGGCTCACCATTAGCCTAAACCGCCTACCCTGTTGGAGCAGGGACTGCGGTAGAAGCATAGCTCCTCAGCACCTTTTTACTGGTGCTACTAACCTACCTTCACCCGAACCTTGTCAGCCGAGGCTGGGAGGCAGTATATATTACGGAACGGGTGGGAATAGGCAGGCAATAAGCCCCGCTCACCTGCGCCACAAGAGAGCTATCTTCTATCTTCTCAGGGCAGACTGCAGAACTGAACTGGGGAATTTGTGGGCGGTCCCCGACTTATATACGGCTGGGAGGAGCCACAAGCTGTTTTCTGCAGTCCAGCGCCATCTTGTGGATGTATAACCCATGTGTAATGAATCTTCTGGAACAAGACGTGCTGCATACTTGGAATATAGGCCTCTCCCCCACTTCCACTGTGGTCACCACTAGCCCCGCCTTTTGTGGGGTCACCCCATGCAAAGGCGCTCACTAGTGCCGGGTGATCGGGGAGAAGGTTGGATGGGCAGGGGACTATGATCCCCTGCCCCCCTCCACTGATCACCCAGCAATTGTCAATGGATCGCCATAAGGATCACTAGGGGACTTCAGAGACCGGAACATTTTTTCTGTGTGCGTTTTGTTTTTTCCATTAAACCCTTTGCAAACTGGTAAGGGATCCATGAGACCCCTATACCAGTTGACAAGGCCCCATTACCTGCCTCCACAAAGCGCGGGTGGAGAGCCCATCGCCATTTAGGCTGGAGCCTGCAGGGTGGGGGGCCACAGAAGCCAACCCCTGTGCCCTGTTCAACAAGCCCTGCATAGCTGGTCCCCAGGCTGGTTATGCTGGGTAGGGGGGACCCCCACACAATTTTTGGGGGGGGGTTTAAGGGGGCCCATCATTTTTATTTTTTATTTAACCCTTTATACTGTGGTTAGTATTTGTACTTTATTTGTAAATGTTATAAAGTGCTAATTTTAGCTTGGGGGAGTCTCCTGAGCAGGAATCGGCTCTACTGGTACCATTGTTATCGGGAGAAATGGGGTTTTCACATGCAATATGGTTTTCTTTAATTAACTCAATGTTTTATTTAAATCCTGGGTTTTGGTCCACTCCCCGGGGACACCTCGATCAGGGGTGCCCCATGGTGTGAAACTCCCCGATCGCTGCTGCGAATTCACCTCACCACGGTTCTACGGCGCATGCGCGGCTGCTCCTCCAATCAGAGTGCTCGGAGCCGCTGAGCTATGGGCGTCTAAGCGACGTCTCCGAGCACGCTGGCGGCCGCATCTCACACTTCCCTCTAACAGGGAGCGTGCCCGTGCAAATGGCCGGCGCGGGCCCCGCTAGAGTGATAGCGGGGATGCGGCCGTGGCCTGTGCATGTGCACAGAAAGAAGGTGAGTTTATGGGTCACCTGGGGGGTTTCACATAGCGGGGCATCCCGATTTTGGATGCCCCATGGGGAGGGGATGGATCGGCCCGGGAATCTTATAGGTTCCCGGGCCGATCCAGCAGGGTTTTGGCCCACTTTAAAATAAGACAATTCTGATTTTTTATACATTTTTTTAGGGAAACCCTGAGCAACCAAAGAAACCCCTTTAAGGGATTACTTCCACAAAGATTAAGCCACTACAACACCCTGCCGTAACTACACCAAGTTGTAATTGATATCCTCGGTGGGGGGACCGTAAACACGATTGCACACCACACAGGTGCAAACAGATTCTTTGGGTCGCAGCCCAACAGTTCAGATAAAGTATCTTTGATGGGTGCAGGCCAGTTGCTAACAAACCCAACCCACTGCATGGTTACCACCTCATGGTACAGGCAACAAACAAAACAGGGAGATGGAACCACACTTACCTTCTTGAGGTGGCTAGGGAGGCTCCTCACAATTCTTTGAGGCCTACTATCCAGGTCTCTGCATCCACAACCCTGTTCTCTCACCACCCCCTCGTGGCTTCTCTCTTCCCACTCTAACAGACTTTTTATATTGGCCCCGCCATCCCACTTCTGAGTATTCTCCTGAGAAACTGGAGCCCCCCCCTACCCTGTCTACAAAATATAAAAATATATAGTAAAAAATATATAGTATACATGCAGTGTCAGACTTGGCCCACCAGCAGAATTGACTTTGGGGGCCTACCTACTCTTACATACAAATATCACTTGCTAATATTCATGGACCATGCACAAAGACATTATAGCATATGGTCCTTGGGATGCCACAAATAAGCTACAGTATACATAGTTTAGGCTTTGGTGATGAAGGCCCTCAAATGGGCCAGTGTCCTTTAATCACAAGCTCTTGAGACTTCTGGCAGGTTATTTAACCAAATGAAATCAAATCAAACATTAGCAGAAGGGCCTGTGAAGCAACCCACAAAATCTGGATGAACATTTCAGGCAGGCAAATAAAACATTAAGCCCCCAGAAATCTTTCATGACAAGTTCACTTTATAACCTCACTTTACATTGTGGGTAAAATGTGAGCCCAGCTTCTCCTGGAGCCGGGAAGACGATGGCTGAAATGCAAATAATGTGGCTCGGCATGTCTCTCATGTCAGCAGCCGCAGTGTCAGCCGGGTTTAACGCAGAGAATTTAGCTAAACATACCTAAACTAAGGGCTCTACTACATCCATCCGCTGTGCTACAAATGAGGGAGCTGCCTGTACAAGGCTAAGAGGGGTCATAGACCAATGTGAACAGATCATCTGAATTTTCACCCTCTCTCTCTCTCTCTCTCTCTCTCTTTGGCAAACATTTTACCTTACATCAACAGATCTTCCTCTCGAGTTGCAGCCACATCTGCTGACAGATGTTGGGACAGGACATAGGTCTGACAACCAGGCTAAGCTAGGCGTGTGGAAATGTATTGGCTATAGATGGTCTTTTATAAAGGAGACAAAGTCATCAAAGGCACATCATCTGCCAAGGCTTCCCAATTTGGGAGGCCTCACCGGTTAAAGTGGTTCAAAAGTCCCAATACACACCATTGCTAGACTTGGCAGCATAAAGTGCAAGGTTAAAACATAAGGTAAAGCTAATTTTGGGGCAACACACTTACATTACTCCTACGTTCCCACAGTGGCTGCAAAGGTTAAACCCACGGAGTGGACTGTGCAGTCACACAGGGCACCATCCTAATCTCTGTAAGGAGGGCACCAGGGGACACCATTCACACCAGAGAAAGCTGGCACAGTAGCTCTCATTTCCATATCCCCCCCTATCTCCCACATTCCGCCCTTTTTTCTCATTTACACATTCCTTTACTCTGTCCTTTTTGCATTCCGTCCTCTGTTTTTCCTACATTCCCTCCTCCTCTCCATCTTTTCCAAAATGTCCTCCTCTCTTTTTTACCTCCTTCTCCCTTTTTTCACATTCTCTCCTCTGTCCCTATTACCAAATTCCCTCCTTCTGTCTCTCCTTTTAAACCCCCTCCTTATTTCTCTCTTGACCACATTCCCTTCTTTCACTTTTCCACATTGTCTTGTCTTTCCGTCTTCCATCTTGCTTTTTGTGTGTCAGCTTTCTTTCCCCTCTTTCGTTTTTCTCGCTCCATCCATCCCATTCTGTCTCTGTGCTTCCTCTATCCCCCTTTCCCCTGTGTCCCTCTATCTTTATTACTTCCATGTGAGCTTGGGGCATCATGAAATCTGTCGCAGTGACATTTTTCATAGGGTCAGCAGGGCCGCCATCAAGGCAGTACAAGCAGGGCTCCTTTATATGGCCCAGCCATCAAGGGGGGCCCCACCATGATAGCAGCCCCACAGCAACTTCTGCCTGACCTGCTCTGGTATTTTCTGCACATCAGATTAATAATGCAACCAACTCCCCCCCCTCACCCAGTCAACTCCATTCATCCACCCCACGTCTTCCAACCCCATTTTGAAGGGGGCAACATTTCTGACAGAAGTTCTGACATCAAGCAAGTGGTGGAATCACCCAGGGGCCAGTGAATAGCTGTACATTGGGAGAATATGGCTTAAACTCCTAATCTGCAGAATCCTGCAAAGATCTGCCTCTAAATGGTTTGTGGTCGGTCTTTAGTAGCCATTTGTCTTGCAGCAGCTTCACAATCAAGACACAATTTTGAGCAAACGCTCCGGCCTTCCTATAAATTATGTATACCACCCTATCAGACAGTGGTAATTAAATTAAGCACTCCTAGATCTTCCCTGGCCAGCAGACGGACATAAAGACAGTGCCTGATATCAGCAAACCATTGTGCCGCAGTTCAGCCTGGAGCCTTTAATCTTCAAGAGCTTCAAGCCACCTTTGCACATTAAATCCGAGAAATACGAAACACGTGGGGAAAGCAGTGCACTCCAGACCAGGGGAAACAAGTTGCTCTATTTTAATAGCTCCAAATTTAACAACTATTCCAAGCATGAGCCTGACTTACCATCCACTGACCCGCCCTACCATTCTGCCCCTATACCATCCATTGCAACTCTGTGGGATATCCATATACCCAAGTGCTCCTTTTCACAAATTAAAATACCCACAATGCATGGCTCCAAATTACTGTACAAAAGTAACAATACATTTTACAGATTGTAGAGAACTGAAAATGGTGAATGATGATGGTTGAATTTGCAACAGCAACCGGTCACATTAATGTATATATAAAAAGCTATTTCCATTAGAAACACCCTAATAGGTAACATGGGAGGCCTTGTTTCATATCACATTCACAATTCTTCCATCCATTGCACTGTTTTGATGTGAACAGTCTCCCACCCTCATATACATTTTGCTTGAGGATACTCTAAAGGTTTTCAATAGGGTTGAGGTCAGAGGGGTGTCACACAAGGAGGTTCTCTACTTTTATGCCTATAGCAGCCAATGACTTGGATGTATCTTTGCAGCATGATATGGCGCACTGCCATGCATAAAGAGGATTTGCCTCGAAAGGCACAGTTCTTTTTGTACCATGGAAAAATGTGGTCAGAAACTCTATAGAGCCAAGCTCATTTTCACACTATTAGGGACCCTAAGGGGGCAAATCCACCAACCATGCACTACGCCAGAGATACTCAACTGGCGGACCGGGGTCCAAATGAGGACCTTTGCGTCAGATTGCCGGACCCCTGCCCTGAGAGCCCTGCACTCAGTTGCCTCTGTGCCTAAAGCTGTCCCCTTGTTCGGCAATGTAGTGCTTAGTCTCCCTGCCAGTGTCATGGCTCCATGGCACCTAGCATTGCAATATGTACAGTGCAAGTACTGCATGGGCGGGAAGTGGCATTGCCAGGTGCACACAAACTTTGTATCTCTGTCTCTTTGCCCCATCTAATCCTTTCAAAGCATATTTTTGCCTCGAGAATCTATAGCCCCTCTCGCAGTGTGCTGATTTATACCCATCTACCCCCCACAACAGCCCTCTGCCCAGACTTTCACCTCTCACCGGCTGCCTTTAAATGGACCTTTACAAGAAGTGGTTGAGTACCCCTGTATTGCGCCATCCAGGGTTGCACAGCACTCATAAGTAACACAAGTTTGATAAAGAGTCTTCATGTATGTCTGGGCCCACTGCACCCGTTTCTGCTTGTTAGTAATGGTCGACTAGTAGGTTATAAACAACTGCACGTCTTAGGAGAAGCTATGCCTTGAGGTTCCTGGGACTACATAGGCACCAGCAGCTTCACATACCAGTTTGCTGCTTTGTCATGGTATTATAGCAGCTGCTATGTTCATCTGATGAATTTAGCAGAAACCTTTCTTATTATGAATTTATATGCACCAACCAATCAGCCACAAATCTCTTCAGAGCACGATGATCACATTTAAACTGGACAACAGCTTGTCAGTTGGAAAAGAAAGTTAAAGCTTCCTCTCCCAGCATCTCAGTCATGCTGCTACATCCAAAATCGGATGCCCCGCTGTGTAAAATCCCCCAGGTCACCCCGTTCACTTACATTTCTTCCCAGTCCAACGGTGCATGGCGGGGCGCAGCTGCATCCCCGCTATCCCTCTAGCAGGGCGCGTGCCCACGCCAGACATTTGTGAATGGCCAGAGCGGGCATGCTCTCTGTTAGAGGGAAGCAGGGCATGAAGAGGAGAGGAGGTCCATGTCCGTCATGATGAGAAGTGGTAGCTGCTTCCTTTCTCGCTGGCTTACAGGCGCAAACAGAGGTTCCCTTTTTGTTTGTTTTTCAAACAAAATGATCTTCTGTATGAAGAAATAATTAAGTAATAAAAAAATAAAGACAGTTATTTGCCAGATCCCAACACTGTGTAGCGCAATGTTGAGGCTGGGAGGTTGCACCATGCATGGAGGGGGGGGGGAATAAAAGGTCATCCAGAAGAAATGTGCTGTCTAATTTGGTCCAATTTAAAGAGTAACCTTCGCCTCCCTACAGTCCGAAGGATTCCCCATCCCAGGGGCATCCCAATTTGGAGCCTTCCGGATTGCCCACTAAATGCACCTTGCTGTTCCTCCCACAGGGCAGGCACAGGCTTTATCCTGACTTTCCTTAGCTGATGCACAAATGCACGCCAGGCACCAGGCATTTCTACATTGGTACATGGGAGAGCGGCCAGTGGCTTGAGCTCCATTCAGTTTTTACTAAGTCTCCCTTGCTTAAGGCTGAATGAAGCGCAAGCCACTGATTGGCTGGTGGTCTGTGCATGCGTTGTGGGATTGCCTGATAGGGGGTTGCCCCGTCTGAGAGGTGGTGTGGCAAAGCATGCCTTGCTATGTGTTATCCTGCGGGCCACCTGAGAAAATTCAGCTTTCCGACATTCTCACTGTGCAGGCCTGGGCCACTCAGCCAGTTTGCTAGGCTCCATTCAGCTCTGCTAGCTGCTGTGATGCCAGAAAGGCTAGCGAGCACTGCGCCAAGCGCATCCCTGCTCACTTGTACCCGGGAGCCGTATCCCGCTATCCCTCTAGCAGGACGCGTCCCCGTGCCAGCTATTTGTGAATGACCAGCACAGGCAGGCACAGTTAGAGGGAAGCGGAGGATGCCGCCATCAGAGCTGCCGCTCTTAGGCAGTCTCTGTGTCCTGTGGGGTTTCACACAGCGGGACACCCCGATCATAGTGCCCCCGAGGAAAGGATCAAAACCCAGTATAGTCAAAATCCTGGGTTTTGGTCCACTTTGGCTCCACCTGTGCGAATGAGGGTTAGTAAGTATTACAGATGACCCTTCTCTGCTGGTTTCACTGAGTGAAGTGAGTGCAGTCAGGACAGGAATGTTACACAGCCTCAAAGACAATTTAAAGGGACCTGACCACGTGTGTGCCGGCAGGACCCCCCCCCCCCCCCATGGTGTATCCTCAGTTATGTAACAAGCCCGTGCAGTTGCTATCCAGCAGGACAACAAAGCAGCAGCAATGTGTTCGGCAATGGTGACAGCTCTGAAGCTCCATTGTAGGATTAGGAGCATGAAATGGAAATGTGCGGCGCTTGCCAGGCCCATCTCAAAGTATTAAGTTGAAACCCATCTGCAAGAAAAAAAAGTGGAAGATGAGTCACTCGCTGTTTGTTTCTGCCTAGAATTTGATCTGACCCAGCCAACACTAAGCATTTAAACGGCACAGATGAAAAGCCCTCTTGGACGGAACTTAAGCTCGTTTTGTCCCCCTTAAAGCTCCTGCACATTATTAACCCCATCAATCCAAATCAGCCAATAAGGGAAAGACAGCTACATAAAGCACACCGGATATTATTCACCCTAAGCGGCCATCAATGGCAACCCATAGGGTGAGCGATAGAGTGCCTGCCAATTCTGAGCTCTGTCAGGGCATGCACAGGCCTGGCTATCATGCGCCTCCGCTTAGCACGAACATCAAAGCCCCACTCCAGATAACATTTATCTTACAGCTTCTCATAGAGCTGGGCCGAGTATTCATTTAGGGATCTCCAGCCCCAATAATAGGGATCCAGAGACGCTTTCTCTGGTCATCATAGATTAAAGCTCATTTTATAGAAAATCAGTGGTTGGCATCAGAAATAGGACTTGGTAACCGACACAAAATATGTGGCACTGTAGACAACATGTGGGGGCTGGTGCATGCGCTTGCCCAGCTAAATAGGGCTAAAGTTATTCAATTTGGGACCAGGGGTTTGGATAGCGCAGCAATGCCATGGTGCTGGTGCAGCGAGGGACCTGGAAGAAGCCTTTCAGGTAAGCTCTGCCGTCCTGGACTAGGAGCGACAGTCTGTGTGGGAGAAAAGGAGAATATATCTTGTTTTTATTTTTTGGCTAAAAATGTACTATAAGTGCGAATGCTGCATCTAATCCAAAGCTACAAGAGCAACACTCCCTAAAGTCATCCAGAATAGAGCTTCAAGGCCACTTGACCTAGTAAAGTGTGTAGTCCACTAAACCCACCTACACCTGGAGACAACAGATAAATCTTGACTTTCATAGATGACTATTCAAAATACACAGTCACTTAATTAATGTAACACAAGAATTAAGCTCTTCACAAATTTGTCATGACACGTTTCACAGGAAACCTCTCTAACTTCAGAGTGATAATGGAGGTGGATTCACAGGACACAAAGTACAAGAGTAATTAAAGCAGAATGGCAAAGTGTTAAAAGACCGTGCAAAATGGGGTAGTTGAAAGACTCTGGGCTACCACAAAAATACTGGGGCAAGGCAGCAATGACAGACACTTATTTGCAGAACAGACTATTCCAGAACAGTAGAGAAAACTCCATATGAAATGTGGCACAATGAGAAACCAAGTGTAAAACACCTAAGAGTTTTTGGATGCAAAGCATTCATTCACATTCCAGAGGAAAAACGCAACAAACTCCAAGACAGAGCATTTGAAGGAATCTTTGTTGGATACATTGACAATGTTAAAAGCTACAAAATCCTAAATCCCAAAACAGAGAAGGTTACCATTAGCAATAGCATAAACTTGTTGAAGATCTGAGAGACAATGGGCTCGATTCAACAAAGGTAGAAATAAATTTGTGTCGCTCGAAAAATTGGATCGCATGCGTACATTTTTTACTTTTTCGAGTGATTCAGAAAAGGGGTTGAATTAAATACGTGCACTCGAAAATGCAATCGTAAAATTTTTGAATCACTCGTAAAATTTTCAAAATGCTAGTAAAACGGCTGTCGCAAGCGAAGGTTATTGGAAAATGTACTCAAATTTTTTTTCTATTGTTTAGTATTGTTTTCTGACTGCTGCATGGTGTTGTAGGGTTTTTTTAAGGGTAAATGTAAATGCATATTTTTTTTCAACTTTTTAAGTTGCCTGTGTAGCTGTATGTACATGGCTAACATTGTGGATACATGTAATAAAGAGGCAAGGTATGCTGTAGTGGAAGTACTAATTAAACAGAAATATTTGTAAGAGGCATGTATGTTGTTTTTTTGGGGGGGTTTGGTTGGATTGCTAGGGACCTGTATTAAAAACGTTTTCTTTAATGCAGAAATGTGCCCATTGTTTTCTATACAAAGCTTGCTCACATAGCACCACGTGTCCCTGGGTGCAAGGTGCAGCTCTTTGCTAGCTATAACCTAATGGTACGCCATTCTTATGCTTACACTATAATGTGGACCAAAACCCAGGATTTTGACTATTCTGGGTTTTGGTGCCCCGCAGTGTAAAAACCCAAAGGTCGACCACTCCCATGTATCTTCCCCTGTTCTTATGGAACGTTTTACTACTAGTAAAAAGGGGTAAAAAGTTCAATATTTTTTTCAGAAGTAAAAAAGTGCCATTGACTTTCATTGTCTTCCTAACTAGTGATTCACAAACAGTGGAATTCTCAGGCTTTTTTCTTATGAACTGAATTTTTTACTACCATTAGAGATTACTACCATTGCAAAGAAAGTAGAAGGGCTCCATTGTGAGAAAGAGCAAAATGAGTTGATTCCTGCTGAAAGCTGCATCAAAAAACAAATGTGAAACACTCTATTTTATATCATGTGTGTGGCTCATCAAGTCCACCTGAATCAGTAGTAAAATTTTCGAATCGCAAAATGAAGTAGTACATTTTTCGATCCACTAATTTATTTCGCACTTTTACAATCGCAATCAAATTTAATTCAAGTGACTCGTGTTTTACAATGGTTCCAGGTTGCTGAATCACTCGTAAAAATAACTATCGCAAAATCGCAACTTTTTAAGCACAAAACACACGAAAAATCTATTTTGTACCTTTGTTGAATCGAGCCCATAGTGATGACAACAGAGGAAGTAAGAACAGAAGAAAAAACTGACACTGATTAGCCGTCATCCGTAAGTTTTGATCAAACAGTTGAAGTGAGTGTAGAACCTACCAGTACTGAAGAGCAGACACAAGCAAGCTAAGGCAAAGAACCAAGACACGTCTCGCAAACAAGGCAAGCACTGCCAGTGCCAATGAGCCTGCAACTTGGGAAGACATATCTCAGCTTTCAGAAGTGGAAGTCAGTAAATGGATAAAGGCTGCAAAGGAAGAGATAAAATCCATGCATGGCACCAAATCATGGATATATACAGAACTACCACCTGGAAAGAAAGCCATATGCTGTAAATGGAATTGTAACCCTTTAAGTGCCAGCCTACCTGGAGTTTTTGTTACGCTTTGTTGCCAGACCATTTTTCACTATTTTGCACTATGCATGTTCAACTGTGATTTTTGAAGGGATTTCCAGGGATTTCCCAGAAAAATTGTATATTGTTTTTTTCAGCAGAGTCTGGGCTTTAACATGAAATGTCTTGTTTGTCATTTTTTAAGTGTATTCTTAATATTTTGGGGTGAGATATGTGCAAAAAAATAAAAAAAAATCTATTTTTTACAATTTGTAGTGTTTTTTGAAATAAAAAATGTAAGTTTGTCAATAAAATCTTATTGCGTGTGAAATCCCAATTTCTCCCGGTTACAACGGCACCACATATGTATTGGTAGATGCCCTTTCCTGCCCAGGAGACTACCCCAAACTGAAACAGCGCTTTAAGAGATTTTCAGATCAAATACAGTTATGCTAAGCACTATGTGCACCTTGCAGTTTTTCAATAAAAACAACCCTTTACATTTGAAATACCCCCCACAAACTATATATTCTCTGGAAGTACACACCTCAAGCTTTTTAGGCATACCAGGCTTGTTGATGTTGCCACAGTTTTCTGGAAGTTCTCCCTCAATGTATTCTTTGGTTACACAGAGCTTCCCTAAAAAAGGATAAAAAAGCAGAATCAAAGCCATATTTTTCTAAAGAAAACTATAAGCAAACAAGAAAAAACAAGTTAATCTAAAAAAGCAACATCCCCCGAACAGAACGATACCCAACATGCATAGCTACTGTCAAGGGAAGAGTTGCCAAACACCCCAAAGTAAAGCTTGGGCACAACGGTAATTTTGCTTGAAAATTTCAGCTCTGCAGACAAAGTGGCACCTTGCGCTTTTTCTACCAAAACAACCCTTTACATTTGGAATACCCACCACAAACCATATATTTTCTGAAAGTACACATGATAAGCTTTCTAAGCGTACCCAGCATGTTGTAGTGGGCCCATCTTTCTGGAAGTAATCCCTCAAAGAATTCGTTGGTCGCACAGGGTTTCCTTAAAAAATGTATAATAAAGCAGAATAAAAAATGAGTTTTCCTAAAATATCAATATGCAAACAAGAAAAAACAAGCTAAATCTGAAAGCGCAAAATCCCCCGAGCAGAACGATACCCAACATGCATAGGTACTACTAACCCTTTTAACTGCCAGCCTACTTTAGGCTTTGTCACCCTCTCTTGACAGGTAATTTTTCACCATTTTGCGCTATGCTTAACTGTGATTTTTGCAGGAATTTCCAGGAAAATCATATATTTTTTTTTTTGCGGCAGAGTTTAGGCTTTAACATGAAATGTCTTGTTTGTAATGTTTTTACTGTTTTTTTTTTATATTTTTGAGTAAATTAAACAAAACAAAATAAAACATTTTTTTTTAGAAAATTGTCTCCTTTATTTCAAATAAAACATTTGTTTTATTAAAGAAAACCATATTGCATGTGAAAGCCCCATTTCTTCCGATTACAACGGTACCACATATGTATCGGTAGCCCCCTGTTACTGTTCAGAAGACCCCCCAAACTGAAAAAACATTTTATAACGTAAAAATAAAATACAACTACAATCCACACTATAAAGGGTTAAATCAAGAACAAAAATCGGTGTGGGGTTCCCCTTCCTGGGGGGGAGGTAACCCCCATTTTTTTTTTATTTTAAGGGTTAAAAACCCTTAATAATTCCCATAAAAAATGACATGGGGTCCCCCCTATCCAGCATAAGTAGCCCAGGGATCATCTATGCAGGGATTGTAGAACAGGGCGGAGGGGCCAGCTTTGGTGGCCCCCCGCCCTGCCAAGTACAAGCCAGCACCGCCTAAATCAGCCCGGGCCCTTCTGCCCCCCCTGGGCTTCGGGGAGGCAGGTAATAGGGGGGCCGGGGTTAATGGCAAGTCACCCGCTAGCCGCAGGTGACTTGACAGCCCTCGAGCCTTGTGAACTGGTACAGGGGTCTCATGGACTCCTTACAAGTTCACAATGGGTTAAAGTGGACCAACACCCAGGGCTGATCGGCCCCGGAATCTATAAGATTCCTGGAACCGATCTATTCCCTCCCCCTGGGGCATCCAAAATCGGGATGCCCCCCTGTGTGCAACCCCCCGGAACACCTGCTACCACTTACTTGAATCCGGTCCTACGGCGCATGCGCGGGCCGCATCCCCGCTATCCCTCTAGCAGGACGCGTGCCCAGGCCGGCTATTTATGAATGGCCGCCGCGGGCACGCTCCCTGTTAGAGGGAAGTGGGGGATGCGCCCGCCAGTGCGCTCAGAGCGGCTGAGCTTAGATGTCTCTTAGACGTCCATAATTCAGCCGCTCTGAGCGCGCTGATTGGACGAGCGGCCGCGCATGCGCCTTAGGACCCGGGTAAGGTGAGTTATTGTGGGTGATCGGGGGGGTTTCACGCAGCGGGGCATCCCCAATCGGGATGCCCCAGGGAAAGGACCAATACCCAGGAAAGTCAAAATCCTGGGTGTTGGTCCACTTTAAATGTAAAAAAAAAAAAAAAACACCACACCACAAAATGCTGGAAGCATTTATTACCAGCTGGGTGACAGGATATAAGGGGTTAATTAAAAAAAAATTGACATAGGGTCCCCCCTCCCAGGGTGGGGGGCCCCTTTTTTTTGGAATTTTAAGGGTTAAAAACTCTTAACAATCCCCAAAAAAACAATGACATAGGGTCCCCCCTACCCAGCGTTACCGACCCGGGCCAGCTATGGGGGCTTGTAGGCTACTAGCCCACATAGCCATAGTGGCCCGGGCCCTTCTGCCCCCCCCCCCGGCCTTTGGGGAGGCAGGTAATGGGGGGCTGGGGGTTAATGGCAAGTCACCCGCTAGCCCGCAGGTGACTTGCCAGACCCAGAGCCTTGTGAGCTGGTACAGGGGTCTGATAGACCCCTTACCAGCTCACAAAGGGTTAACTGTAAAAAAAAAACACACACACAAAATGATTTTATTAAAAAAAAAAAAATTTTTTTACTGTACTTACCTCCGATTGCAAGCTCTTGTCCCTCGCCGCTCTGATGACAGATGCCGGTGATCGGCATCCAGAGAAGGGGGAGGCAGGAGATCAGAGGATCTCCTGCCACCTCCTTCCAGGTTGCCGATCACCGGCATCTGACAGCTGAAACAGCTGAAGCCGGTGATCGGGACCGGGATGACGTCATAGCCCCGCCCCCAAAAGGGCAAGATGGCGGCCGCCATCGAGAAGGAGAGAAGGAGAGAGCCTCCCGGGCTCTCTCCTGAAGATCGGTAAGTCCTGGGGGGGGATCGGAGGCCCCCCAGGTCATTTTTATTTATTTATTTTTTTTACAGGAAAGCCAGTGGCAGCTAAAACGGGGGGGGGCACCCTATTCCGGGCCCTCCCCTGCAGCCGGAGGAGGTCCCACGGACGATCGGAGCACACCATCTTAAAGAGGAGACCCGGCCGAATCAAACGAGGGGTCAGGTGAGTGTCTTTTTTTTTTTTTTGCCAGTTAGCAGGGGGGAAAGCCAGGTACGTAAAATTTACGTAGCTGGCGTTTAATGACAGGAGAGGCAGCTACGTGAATTTTATGTAGCTGGCGTTTAAAGGGTTAAAGTAAAGTACAATGCAGATGGCACAGTGGAACTATACAAGTAAGACTTATAGCCAAGGGATATTCTCAAAAATAAAGAGAAGACTATGATGGGACTTGTGCTCCAGTAGTTAAACATGCTACAATAAGGACTTCACTGACAGTAGCCGCGGCTAGGAAAATGCAAGTTAAACAATGTAAAAACAGCATTTCTCTGTGGCGAGTTAACAGAAGACATCTACATGGAACAACCACCAGGCCAGACCTAGTATGCAAACTTCAAAGGAGTATATATGGTAGAAAGCAAGCTGCCAGAGCATAGACAATGAAAATAAATGAAGTGCTTACACATGAGGACTTTCAGAGGAGTAAAGCAGACCCCTGCCTATACACAAAGACATTGGCAGACAGATGGAACTATAGGCTCAATTCAGAGAGACAAAAAAAGACTTTAGTTTTTGTGGCGTTTTTGTATTATTTTCAAATTTTCCCGTTCTTGTATCGGTGTGCGAGCGATTCTATGCATGCATTGCTAACCTTCTGTAAAGTTTTCGTCCGTTCGTATGGCAGAGTACGTTTCCCGATAGATTCGGATTTCCTTATTCAATAAATAATCGTCTGGACGTAAATCCTTACGATCTTGTGCCTGCACACTACAAACTTAACTCATTAAAGTGCTTGCCTACATATTTGCCACCCTCACTTCTACTACAATGTTTAGCTAAACCACTTAGCACTATCCTCCATCTTCCTTTTGAACCCTTAAAGCTCACCCCAACCACTTAGCACTATCCTCCATCTTCCCTTTTGAACCCTTAAAGCTCACCCCAACCACTTAGCACTATCCTCCATCTTCCCTTTTGGACCCTTAAAGCTCACCCCAACCACTTAGCACTATCCTCCATCTTCCCTTTTGAACCCTTAAAGCTCACTCAACCACTTAGCACTATCCTCCATCTTCCCTTTTGAACCCTTAAAACTTACCCAACCACTTAGCACTATCCTCCATCTTCCCTTTTGAACCCTTAAAACTTACCCCAATCACTTAGCACTATCCTCCATCTTCCCTTTTGGACCCTTAAAACTTTGCGGTTAGGTTCTTCTTCCATTTTAGGTCCCTAAAACTTACCCAATTCACTTCATCTCTAAATATGTATTTTAGCCTTCGTTTGCTGTTAATATATTTGTGCAAAAAAATGACACTGAAACGTTTTTTATGTTTTATTTATATTAGAAGGCCATTTTTGATTGGCTTTTTTTAAATTTTGGGTGTCTAAAAATATATTACAAATCATTTGTTGGAACATTAAAAAACATTTAAAACTTTAAAAACATTAAAAATTAAAAAATATTTACAAGGAGAAAATTCAGTGACAGGACCCAGGACACTAGTCTTCTTCTGTTGTCCCCAACGAGTCAACCAGCTGCTGCATATCGGCCACCAACTCAAGGACCCTTCTATTCATTGCTTCCACTCTTGCACGTGTGGTCCCTGGATAAAATTAGAAAAAATACATTAATTTGAGACAAATACATGTTTCTCACCTGTGGAAGGAATGTTTGTGAGTCGGCAAATTAAATCATGACGACATATGTCAGTCTGCTAAGTAATTAATCTAAGGAAGTGAGCACAGGTCATTCTGCTAAGTAATTAATCTAAGGAAGTGGGCACAGGTCATTCTGCTAAGTAATTAATCTAAGGAAGTGGGCACAGGTCATTCTGCTAAGTAATTAATCTAAGGAAGTGGGCACTGGTCATGTTGCTAAGTAATTAATCTAAGGAAGTGGGCACAGGTCAGTCTGCTAAGTCATTAATCTAAGGAAGTGGCACAGGTCATTGTGCTAAGTAATTAATCTAAGGAAGTGGGCACAGCTCATTCTGCTAAGTAATTAATCTAAGGAAGTGGGCACAGGTCATTCTGCTAATGCCATTGACTATGGCTTGATGTATCTGGGTGATCATGTCAATTACCACATACTGCAAAGAATGACATTACAACTTACTTGGTTGGTGGCCGACGGATGCCTCGTTGGGGACAACCCTACGTCCTGGGCCCTGCCACTGTTGTGAAGTAGAGGCTGTCGAGACATGGCAAATAGGGTCACTTATAATGTCTTAGTCAACAGTAATCAAATGTCAATTTCAATGTGCGTGTCACATCACTCACCTTCTCCCTGTGCCTCCTGGGCGAGATCTGCTGCATCCTCCACATCTTCACCCGCTCCAGAAGCATCTAGAAAAACAGATGAAGGGAATCAGCTTAGGTGGAAATAGCATGTATATGTGTGTGCGGTTACATGAAGAGTCACATACCAGAGGCTCCCGCCTGCGTCGCTGGGTACGACTGCCTGCCCAAGCCGTGCCGCCCCTCCTCTGTGGAAAGGTCCAGGGGCTGGTCGGAGGACCCAACAGAGGAGGGGTAGGACCGTCGCCCTGGAGATCCACCACCTTCACTTCGAGCTGCAGATCCTCATGCTCCTCAAATGCACTAGAGTCGTCCATAGCTGCTAGTCTCAAGGTCAAAATGGTCCCGTGAGGGGATCGCAAAGGAAACGGGTTTATAGGGTGGTGGTCCGTCGGCAATCAGCTCTCTGAATGAGACGCAAGCCCATAGCAGTAACGTAAGTTATCTGAACGAACCAAAAATATCAGATTTGGTTGGGAAAATGACCCGAACTAGCGCAAATGTTCCGATTTGCTTTCGTTCATCGAAAGCGCATATACGCATTTGCCTGAACGTTCGTACGAATGAAAAATGAATGAAAAAAAACAAAAAAATGACAAACACCCACAAAAACTTTCACAGACAGCTACGGAAATCCAGACAAATGTGTCTCTGAATCGAGCCTTATGTGCTTGTTTATGTGGGTGAACACCTAGTTTGGTATGCGCAAGAACGGGATGAAACAGAAATACTACAAACCCCAAGTCAGCACTTTGAGACCCAGGATCTGCAGAAGACCGAGCAGGAACTACTTTATTGCCCTACTGAGGATATGATAGCAGATATCCTCAGCTGTTGAAAAGTGGCATAGAAGATACAACAGACTAAGCTCTGCGTCTATATTGCTTAGGCTAATGCAGTTTAAATTTATGACAGTAGATGGAACTGTTATATATATCTATGAGTAGTCTCTGTTGTACATTCTCTACTGCATGTTGTGTTTCCTGTACATTGGCCTGCTCTCAATGACTTCTTTTTCCTGTCTGTTATCCACCATGTAAGGTGACCTTGTCTTACTGCACTCATGTTCCAGTAAAGGCAGTTCCTGTTACACTACCCAGCACTCATACTATGCAACCGTTAGAGCCAAAACAATATTTATAGGTGAGAAAGAGTCAATTTGGTGGTGGTACTCATACCACTGGTATGGAAATTCTGTAATAGCAAAAACACACTGGTGCCACAAGGAACAGGGGAAAGTAACAGGCCCGGAACAACATATTCCGTGCTAGTCTTCATTTTCAGTTGCGATAACCAGGGATGCTATTAGGGATGCCTGAGCCCCAGACAACACAAATGCTCAGGAGCCCCACTCGATCAGTGACCATTTTACACCAAAGTCTATCTGAAATCTGGAAGACTTATTGCGCTTTGTACCATAGATGTTCCCTGGCTCACACCCTGTACTACTTTCAATCTAGTCAGTTGTGTCCCAGTGCCAAACAGACAAGAGCCTGGGCCTATCCAATGTCAAAATTCACATGCTACTGAGGGGAAAGTGCCCTATGGGGCTAATGCTTATACTTGCCTTGATGAATGACCTGCAGATTGACTTTCTTTTAAAAACTACCTCCTGGGTCTAGATAGTAAATAATCTTAGATTTCCACAATGTAGTTATAACTATAGATGTACAATGCCATTGAAAAGCAAGTTGAAATATTTAAGGTGTAATTTTCCATTGGATTCAGGTTTGGGCTCTGGCTGGGCCATTCTAAAACTTTGCTCTTTTCTTGGTTCTTTTGTTACTGTGGAGAAATGTGTTTCGGTTGGTTGTCATGCTGAAAGGTGAAATTCATATTCATCTTTTTAGTAGGGGGTTGAAGGTTCTGTGGCAAAATTGACATTGACTTTTTAACTGTTCATAATCCCGTCTAACTTGACTAACAGCCCCAGTTCCAGCTGCAGAAAAACAGCCTGAAGCATAATTCTGCCTCCGCCATGCATCACTGTGGGTATGGCGTTCTTTTGGTGTTGCTCAGTGTAATGGCAAAAAAATTCAACCTTGGTCTCATGAGACTACAATTCTCCCGGTGCTCCCTATGACCAGTACGCCCCTGGGTATCAGTATGATGGCTATTCAGCCTCAATATTTCCTTGATTAATATACAAGGAAAGATATAAGGAGGCAGCTGGGAGACTTTGAGTTAACCCCCTTTTGCTGCGGGATTACGGGTGATGTAATAGCACAGCCCGGCAAGCGCTAATGGACTTAAACAGAAGCTGTGCTGTGCCTGCAGTTTTTTTTATTACCAAGAGTACACACAACATTTTTTATTTTTTTCTCTCTGCCTCTTTTTACATATAGATCATTGGGTATTTTCCTCTAGCACTCCCCTCATAGCTCAGCGCTCAACAAAGAATCGCTTATGCTGTGAGACTGAGAGCCTCAGAGAGCTCGCTTGGCTCTCTGAGCTGTGACGTCATGGATTCCTGAGTGTGAAGTTTGCAGGAAAGCCCTCAGTTTAGAGGATGGAGCCGATCCAAACGTTCCCATAGCAATGGGATAAACAGGAGAAAACACTGAGGGAATCCCGTTATTCAAACACTATAAACACTCGGAGCAGGGAAGGAAGTGGCCTTTCCCTCTCTACTAACCCAGATCACAGACAGCTGAGCTCACTTCATGTCAAGCTCTCATCCTTGCTGGTCCCTCTCTTCTGGGTTCTTATACTGAAGAGGGTCTACCACCGCCCCCCCCTTCCCCCCCACAATTTTTTTTTTATTTCCTCAGTCCTGAAGAATACGTTTACTATGAACCAAAGAAGATTTTTCTTTCTTTAAGTTGACTTTTTTTTCAAGTTAATTTTAATTTTCAAATGCAGAGAGAAGCCACCTGCAGACTGACACAGTATCATCAGCACATCATGCGATCTATGGATCAGGGTAAGCTACTGTAAATTGCTACTTCTGTGTGTGGGGAGGGGGGACAGGAAAGAACTGCATATCTTACACTCTTCAACAATGGTGACCTAAAGCAACCTTTGCTTCTAGACAGCAGAATACTCTTCTTATATTCACTTGAGCCAAATAAAAACTGAATATCTGCTTACCTATCCATGGATATTCAGTCGCTGTTTGGAAATTAAGAATAAAATAAAAGTGTGCTTCAAACCCAGGGGCTAGGGCTTCTGTATATTGATTGATTTCTATATTTAATAATGTAGCAATATATAATCACTGTCTAAAAATTTGGTCAAATACTTACCCTATCACGAAATGGAATCTGCTGGATAGTGTCTGGCCTTCCAATACATTTTTCAAAATACATTTTATGTATAAACCATATATAATCCTCAAAACTGCCTTTAAAAAGTAATTTGTTTACTCATATGTATCTTATACCGGAACACCCATTTTTCACAAGATGTATGTTGTTCTGGGTGCAGGGAGGTGTCCTGATTGTGGATGTCCCCCTGTTCATTAATGACGACAAACAGGAGAAAAATGGGTTGTTCTGGGCAAAATTTGTTTAAAAAATGTTTATGCCTTTTAAAAAAAAAGTTTATATTTATTTTTGTATTTATTTAAAACTGGATTTGTTTCATATTTATTTTTCATTAATTTATTTATAAAATATTCAAGTTACTCAACACTGCCTTTTGTATATATGTATTGTTCATTTATTTTTTATTTATAAATAATTAAAAATACTCAACACTAAAAAGTATTTTTTTTATAGTTATTAATCAAATTTTTAAAATGACTAACTTTAAAATTTTATATACATATGTATATATATATATATATATATATATATATATATATATGTATTTATTTTCAATTAAATTAGTTATAAAATATAAAAAACACTAACTTTAAATAGTATATATATTTTTATAAAATATTTAAAATACTCAACACCCATTAAAATGAATTTGTTTTATATTTATTTTTAATTCAAAAATTAAAAAAAAAATTGAAACACTGCCTTTAAAAAGTACATATTTATTTGTACATTTGTTTTTTTTTTATTCATAAATAATTTATAACACTCAACAAAAAATAGATTTTTGTTTGTATGTTATTTTATTTTTATTTTTTTATTTATAAAAAATCTAAAATCCTCAAAACTGTATTAATAAAAGTAGATCTTTTAAATATTATTTAAGTTGAATATTTAAATATTATTTTAATTAATTTATAAAACATTTTAAATACTAAATGCAAAAAGTATATATATATATATATTTTTTCTTTTTTATATAAAATATTGAAAGTACTCAGCACTGGCATAGTAAAAAGTAGATTTGTTTATATGAATTTACAACCATTCTATTATGTTTTTAATATATGTATTTTGATACATACAGTCCTTTACACCAATATGAATAACAATTGATATATATAACGTATACACAAATTCACATATAGCTTTTTCATCTCTCTGGGGACATTTTTTGTAGTTTTACATTTGGATCACATGCGGCATACAGTAGCTGTCACTGTTTATTAGAACGTCAAGATATGCATGTTCTTGATTGGTGATTTGATGCTCTTGTATAGATGGTGGTTAGTACTGAATTACAAACTGATAGTAGTTAATTGATCAGTATCACTTTGCTTATTTCCTTTAAAAATGTACCATTTAACATAATACCCAAGAGGGGCATAACTATGGGAGTGCAGATGTAGCAACCTCATCTGGACCCACGAGGTGGGGGGGGGGGGCATAGTTGTTGCTTCCTTCTTATTTATCAGATTTGTGCTCACATGGCATCCTGGATAGAAAAGGAGTATCATTTGTCCAGCTCAGTTAAACCAACTAGAAACATTTTACCATACAAGCTACAACTGAGCCTAATTTAATGTCTGTATAGGTGCCAAGTCACATTTAGTTAGTTAAATATAAGCAGCTTGGTTTGTTTAGATTAAAAAATAGATCGACCAAAATCAAAGTGGCTAACAATGTAATGGAATCCCTACATAAATTAGCAATAGATCTAATGTATAGCCGCCCGGAGGGGGGGGGGGGGGGGTGAGCACATGCTCTCTGTTTACATGTCAGACACAGGAAACGGAGCAGAGGGTGAGCCAAGTGCACTACTTATAGAATTGTCTCTAACTACACAGTAATTTATATAAGTTACAGGCTTTCAAATAGATGATATTCGGCAGGATTAATCTGAATTATCTCGGAAACCATGGGAGGTGCAGAGGTAGCAACCACACTGGCGCCCATAAGATGAGGGAGCTCCATCATTGTGCCTCCATCACCCAATTTATCTGATCTGTGCACAGAAAAAAAGAAGCATCATTTGCTGCTTAAGTTGTATTTAAATGACGGGAAAAAGTTTACCATAGAAGCCACAATGTTCGGGGCAACGGGGCCCGGTCACATTTAGTTATGTCGCTATATGTTTAGAGGTTTAGAAATAGTTTTTTGGTAGTATTCATCTAAAGGCCAGCTTCCCCTAGACTCCCAACCAGTGATGCCAGTTCCTATCAGGTGATAGGTGTTCGGCAAGACTGCAGACTGACCTGTATCCCAAACAAATTGTCTCTCTGTCGCACTCTTACTTGGTGGTAATGGTGAGCAAGAGTGGCAAGCCAGAGTATTTGTAAAGAACCAGCACTCTACCAGATGATCGAAACAAACAAATATATTCTAAGCAATCCAAATAGTAAAGGTCATTGATCAACATTTCGGGGTCCAGCCGGCCCCTACATCAGGACCAACCATAAACAACATGTTTATGGGTGGTCCTGATGAAGGGGGCTGCTGGACCCCAAAACGTTAACCAATGACTTTTACTATAAACAACCTGTTTATGGTTGGTCCTGATGAAGGGGCCTGCTGGACCCCCAAACGTCAACCAATGACCTTTACTATTTGACATGTACCCAAACATGATCTTCTGCTATCTAAACTTTAGCATGTAAAACTGCTCCAGATGGAAACAATTTAGATACATTTTTGTGCATTTAGTGTACTTTAAATGACTGTTATGTGTGTTTTAAAACAGTTTTAGATAACTGACAACCCACATGGACCTCCCAAGGGGTACTTGAGATAATTAGAAAATGGAAGGTGGCACATGATGAAGGTTGACCTAGACCCAGGGTTGCCAACCAGAGATCCAATTAGGTGGTACTCAACAAGGTTGCAAACAGATCCCTGGTACTGCCAGGTTCAAGGAACTAGGGCATTTCCTTTACTATTGACATGTTTTATACTAAGAGCCATTAAAAGATAAGTTAATGTTTCCATAACTTTTCAACTGGATGTATTGGGTGCTGGACTTTTCCTCTCATTGATCAATAGCTCAACCTGATCTTTTGCATGCTATACTTTATCTATACTTTTCCCAAGCCCACTTTGCTCCACAAGTTGATGTAAGCTTTTTACATTCCCTTTTACTTCATGCAATTTACATGGAGATTTTGCACAAGTCAACACGGATTTAGGTTCCCTATATACTGAAGCCGATACAAAACAATTGTTTACAAGATCACATGATCACATTTTTGGGATGGCCTAGACGCGCCACTTCCAACACTGTGAGATGGTTGCGAGCCACAATCAAACCAAAGAGTTTGGGCACACTAATGCCTGCTTACAGCCATTGTGCGTATAAGTGGGGTATGCACACTTTAGAGTGTGTGCTACCCCCTTCCCCGTCTCCTCCGAACAATAAGCTGTATGTAGATCCCCCTGCTCCATAAAATACTTGCTCACTGAGTGATTCTCTCGCTCCCAAATAAATTAGAAGAATTTGGTAGGTAGATTAGTGTGCTGGTTTGCCAGATTCTGCAGTTTCTGTCCTCCACATATTGAGAGTGGGAAACAAAGTGCGGGTAAGCCAAAACAAATCTGACCACTTGTGCCCTTATTCATCAAGCGATAGCGCCAGGTAGTGTCTGACGAGCGCCAGGTAGCGGCAGCTAACGGCGACTACCGACTCAAGTACGCCCGCGGCGGTCACAATGACGCATTTATCAAGCAAAATGAGGCTAGCGCCGGCGAGAGCGACGGCTAGCGCGGCATTCATCATGAAGCCGCCTGGACCGAACAGCGCCGCTGCAAATTCCCTCACAGCGCCAGGTATGAGCTGTCGCTCCCTGGCGATGTCCAATGCATTTCAATGGAGCAAGCTATAATTAATCATAATTAATCCGTATTATTTTTTTAAATTTTTTTTTTACTGTCAAAAAATCGGAGAACACTTCTGCAATGTTAGGATTTATTTTTAAGTCAAAAAAAAAAAAAAAAAAAATATGTGCAGAATTGATCTAACAGGTCTGAGATTACTGTATTCATATAACAAAATGATTCTAAAAACATGTATAATGTTACATTCAAAAAATATGGTGGTTTAGGGGTTAAAAACTAGTTAATACACATCGCCGCCAGCGCTCTGGGGTTTAAACAAGGAATGGACAGCGACAGCACATTCGGAGCGTGATTTTTTGATGAATATGAAGCTAGCCGTTCGCTCTGGCCATTCGTTGTCAGGCGCTCACATACAACGCTGGACCTGTGAAACAGCGACTCCCCAGCCCGTATTCAACATTACCGCACACCGACTGAGTCGCTGTCATCAAGCTAACGCCGGCCAAGCACAGCGAATACTGGCTGGCGCTGAAAAAATCACGCTACAGTCGCTCATCTGTCGCTACCTGGCGCTATTGATGAATCGGCCTCTTAGTCAGCCTCAGACAATCACTCTGACAGTCGGTGAAACACAAAACAGGGGTCCCTGAGCCATATGTGGCTCCTGAGCTACAGATTGGGAACCAGGGACCTAGACAAACTTGCTATAGGTAAATCTTGCTATTAAACATCCAGTCAATTAACATTAAATTACTCCTATGGATACAATAGGTAAGCTGATACAAGGCAGAATTGTGTTCTCCAGAATAGAACACTTGACACTCCTAAGAATGGGGTGCTATGGGAATTATTGGCATTAAACGTCCAGTTAACATTACCATTAATTGACTTACAACCCCTAAGTACCAACAAAGTGATACCTGAGATAATGGAAAACGGAACGTATGTTGGGAATCCTTGATCTAGACTAAAATGCTTGATAGGCTTGCTGTGATATAACACTTGGCTTCATTATATGTCCCGAAAATTTTGGTGGGAGAGACCTCAATCGGTTTCCCATACATTGAAGCCAATACAAAGCGTAATTGTGTTCTCCAGATCAGGACACTTATTATTGTTAAGAATACATTCTTCATCAGATTACTATAGGGAAAATCTTGAAATTGACATCAAATTGCTGTTTTGTGTGTTTGTTTTAATAAAGTTTAAGGTTACTTACGCCCTATGTACCACCCAAGTGAAACTCAAGATAATTAGAAATGGAACGTGGGCAATAAGTTCCTGACCTGCTGTAGACGCATATACTTGATAGGCTTGCTCTGATATCACACTTGGCTTCATGATATATACTGGAGATTTGGTGAAGAAAGAGACTGCCTGGTTCCCCACATATTGAAGCCAAAGTGGAATTGTGTTCTCATGATCAGTTGACAATTTTAGGGGTGACAGAGACAAACTTGCCATAGGGAAATTTAGCAAAAACAAAACAACATTAGCTGACTGTTTTGTATGCTTTAACAAAGTTCTCAACTTACAACCTATGGACCACCCAAGTGATTCTTGAGATGATTAAAAATGGAAAGTGGGTTGGGAATCCTGGACCTAGACTGCTTGCTGTGATATCACAGTTGGCTTCATGATATCTCCTAAAGCAGTGATTCTCAACCTTTTTCCACCAAGTATCCACCAGAAAAAAAAGTTCCAACCAAGTACCACCAAGAAATGGAACAATTATAAGTGTTACTAAAATAAGTAGGGCATGGGCCTTGTAACATTAAAACATTAACATAACAACAAGCAATTAGGAATAATGTTTTACTGATAAAATATTATACCAGACCCATCAGACCCATATTAAAAATCTATATACTTGTGCTCTAGACCAGGGTTCCCCCAATGGTCGTCCTCAAGCTCCTTGTCAAGCAGTGTTCTCTGGATGAAGAGAATGAACTCCTGATGAGGACTTTTTGGGGCAGCAGAGAAAACCCATGTTTGGGGAAATCTTGTGGCTGAATGTCCAGTAAATGAACAAAATTGTTTGCGTTCATTAGGTTTTCCCCAAAAGCATAAACCGTACAGTCAAAGCAAAAGTCATTCTCGGGCTCGGCTGCTAGCGTCATGCTGCAAATTTGTCAGACAGAGAGGCTGTCTGTCAGTGGAAGTGTTGGGCGAGAAAGAGCAGATCCGCTGCCGATGTGTGTTAATACACCCTTTCATGGCCCGAGCTGTTCCTTCCACATGTGAGGCTCCTTGTGGGTGCTGTGTGGAGGGAACCCAGTCATTAAGTGAGATTTAATGTACACAGCAACCAGTCTTTTGGTTATGCAGTGTAAACGCAGATCACACCGATAGCTGGAAAGAATGTGCTCCTACCAAAATTATGTCACTGTCAGGCCCTCGCGCCAGAGGGAATTCCATTTGGGAAAAAAACACCTATTAATAATAGTTTAAGGCTTTGGCTATAGGGATGGGTCTGTCTGCCAGTGTTCTCCCACTCACTTTCTGAAGCCGCTCCAAATATATTCGGAAGACGTGACTGTAATGCCGAGACTTGCCCAATAAGGAGATCCCCGGCACCCCCACCCCCCATAGACCCATGAGCGTATCCCTGAAGACTGAACAGGGTGACTCATTTTCCGGCCTCTCTACACAGAAGACTATAAGATTCATATGAAAATGTCAGATTTTGGATTAGATCATGGATGTCACAGAGTCATCATAAAAACAACGCTAGCAATAGAATATAGACAGCGAGTGAGAGCTTAACCTAATGAATTAGATTGAATGCAATTCCCTGCACATCCTTGAAGGAGCCCAACAGTAAACACATGAAGCTATTTCACGAGACCTTTTGAAAATATTTAAAGTGGAAGTACACAAATTACAGTCCAATATTAAAAATCTGTATAATTGTGCTTTAGACCACTAGGGGTCCTCGAGCTCCTCACTGGTGATGCTCAAGGCCACTGTAAGAATAGGGAGTAGTGATACCTAGAATCTCTGTAGTGGTCTTGCGAGTTGAAAATAAAATGAGCTTTGCTGGTCACACTGAATGGAACACACAGATCTCTTACCTGGGTACAGAGAGACAGGTATGCGGCCTTCTATTTTAAGACCACTGGCCCTTGCATCTTATGCAAAAAGACATTATTCAAATAGAACGTGTCCAAAGGCGGGCAACGAAAATGGTGGAAGGACTTAAACTTAAAACTTATCAGGAGAGACTTAAAGAACTTAATTTGTACAGTCTGGAGGAAAGAAGGGAGAGGGGGGGACATGATTGAGACCTTTAAATATGTGAAAGGATTGAATATGGTTCAGGAGTGTCAGGAAGTGTTTTTAAGAAGAAACTTAATGATAGAACAAGGGGGCACAACCTGAAGCTAGTCAGGGGGAAGATCAGGAGCAATGTTAGAAAATATTATTTTACAGAAAGAGTAGTAGATGCTTGGAATAAACTTCCAGCAGAGGTAGTTGAAAAATCAACAGTCACTGAATTTAAACATTCCTGGGATAAGCACACATCTATCGTAAGATAAAGAGTACATACAGTATACACATAAGGGCAGACTAGATGGACCGTATGGTCTCCTTCTGCCGTCAACCTTCTATGTTTCTATATAATCTAGGTTGGTGATTGCTCCTCTTTGAAAAGGAACAAAAAAAAAAACAGGACTGTCACTGTCCCTGGCTCTGTATCTACTCCCCACTGTGAGAAATCCCTCAGATCGTCTGTAAACTCACCGTCTATGCAATTCCACAGTGCCAATATGTGGCTTGTGCTCAATAGAGAGCAAGCCACTGGCCCCTTCCTATCGCGCCGGTCAATCAAAAATGCTTGGCTGGTTTGTGTCTCAGCTATGGATGAGTGGGGGTCCAGTGGCAGTCCACACAAGCACCGTAGGAATGCCAGCGAGGGGAGTTAACCAGCGACCTTAGGGGTGTCACACAGTGGGGCATCCCAAATCAGAATGCCCCACATAGAGGGAGGGCCCTAGATTCTAAACCGGTGGTTGCTTGAATTTGTTTGAAATCCCCCATGTTGCCAGCAAACTCACCATTACAGCAAACCTTCACCGCATGCATGGGTCAATCAGCTCCAATTAGCTCAGGGCATCAAGAAAAGAATAAATGGAGAGTGAGGCGCTGGCTGTGCCCTGCCTACCGGCCATTCAGAATTGCCTAAGAACAAACTCTAGGCTGGTGGTTGATCCTCTGAGGGATAAAACAAGGATTTGGGGATGCCCCACTGTGTAAAATCCCTCAGACCATCTGTATATTACTTATGCTCCAATGGAGAGCAAGCTGGTGGTGAACAGAGATGCATGGTGGGATTGCCATGAGGTGAGTATACTGGGCAATCCGAGGGGGTTTCACACAGTGAAGCATCACAAAATGGGATGCCCCAAAAAGGGGGAGAACACAGAGTCTTAAAAACTTTGTGTCGGTGGATGGTTCTCTGTAAAGCGAACCAAAACCCACATTTTTTCCTAGCATCCCCTGAATTGCCCCCCGCCCCCCCCCCCATGAGGAGTACCTTTTGCCAATTTTTAATGTGCCTCCTTTATTCTAATCCCAGATAATGGCGCCTGTTTTAGTTGTAAAGCTCCGCCTTCTCCATTCATTGCCAATGTTGTGTGTGGCAATGTCTGCAATGACTGAAAATATCCATTTCTAGTTCTACACCGTAAGAAAGGAATATCGCAGGGGCTTTGGCCAAATGTATTTCACAAGTTCAGTGGGTTTTGGTCCGCTTTAAGTTACTAGAGTGAAAAAGTTCTGGATCTAATGCAAACTGCAGCAGGGGGAGGAAAGGTGAGTATGTTTTTCTTTTTTGCCCAAAAATGAGCTTTAATTGCATGAATACGAAATCAGCCCACCCGGATACCTCACTTTAGCAGCAGCTAAAATGTAACAACCATCAAAGTGTTTTTATTTGTTCTAATTTCTCCGTTACCGTTAGTGATCTGCTCTTTGATGTTCACTGGCCAGGGAGGTCAAGTGGAGGGATTGTACTTAAAGGTGTTTTTTGGCGATAGGGCCACTTCCACCGGGAAAACAGGCATTTTTCCAATCCCTATTCTTATAGCGCCGGTTTCCTGGTTTTGTGTTGGATCAAAGGAATTGTATCAACACATTAAAGAATTCCGCGTACATATAAAGAATTGATAGGAAGGAGCTTTGCCAAGAATGGCTCCAGCATATTCCTGACTCCACCGGGAATGAAAGAGAACTGCATAAACTGAGCGCGTCCATGGCAGATCCCGAAACCAGGACCTCAATGCCATTAGGGGTCAGGCTACGGTTAAGGCTTCATTTATGCCAAAACGCATGCCTTTTGCTGTATATTAACCCAATTTTGCCCATTTAGGTTTGCTTGAGCAGACTGCTGACCCTTACTGCCCCCTCATCCTGTGTGCTGGGACCATGCTCTCTGCATTGTGTGTCTGGAGCTGCCACTGCTAAGGGTCAAATTAAAATAATGGAAGGACAATCCTGTCCCTGTATTGTATAATACGACATTTGTACACTAACATTAAGCTCATACATCCAGGGTGCTACTTCCTAATCCAAACTGTGTAAGCTGTAGATTTTACCAGTCACCCCCGGCCACTGGCGTCATCATCCATCATTTGCAATCAATTGACTCCTGTGCACCACAATGCCGTGAATATAAGCGAGTATGTTGTACTGGTGATAATGGTGTGGGTTGGTTCATCAGACAATGGTTTCGAAGCAGCTGAAGATGGCGGCGACAGTCTTGCAGCGCTGGACTTGGATTGGGCGATCAGGTAAGCGTTACGGACTAGCAGTGTCGAGTATTTTTTATTTTGACTATTGAATGACTTTAAAGCAGAACCAACCGCTGAGCAGTCAACCGGACCTGAAATATAGAAGACTCCAGGGCTGGCCACTGGCCTTCCCCTGGGGCAACCCGAATTAGGATGCCCCACTGTGTGAATCCCACACGGTCAGCGCAAAACTAGCCTTTTCCGGTGGCTCCATCGCCGATGTACACATTGGCAGGTGCATCCTCAGCATCTCCGGCGCCCCCTGCCATACAAATAGGCTGGGGGCTGGAGCATGCCCGTGTCTGGGGATGCGGCTGCACTTGCTGAGCGCAAAGTCATTTGCCAAACATTAATGCGCATGACAAATTGATCTGATTGGATAAGAACCTGCTCATGCGCAGGGACATTCCAAATCAGGATGCCCTGGAGCAAGGAACAAAATCCAGGTATTGTTCTGCTTTTTAGAAAAGTCCAGATTCCTTCTACATTATACAGCAGCACTGTGGCTGATGGAGCAGTGGAGGCCTTGCAGCATGACATTCACCAGTGAGCAGGGATGCTGGGGGACTATGATGGCTCAGCTGGAGGGGGAAAACTGTCTTTTTTTCCAGCACAGGGACTTTAAATGAATGTTGTTACAGACATAAAGTGAGAATCATGCCTGGGTTTTGCTGTGTGCAGTTGCACAGGGCCCCATCCCTACCTCTCTGTAAGGGGGCACTTGGAGCGCCCGACTCAATTAGACCAGCAGGCCCCTCTTTTCCGAAATACCCCCATATTTCTCCTCTTTTTTTTACACATTTCTTGATTATTTTTTTATACCTTTTTCCTTGTTTTTCAATTTCCACTTTCTGAACCCCCTATTTTCATGTTGTTTTCACCCCCCCCATTCTCCTTCCTCTCCATCTGTCACTCTTCAGCTCCTTTATATCTTCCTCATTTATCTTCCGTCGGTCTCTCTTTTTTCTTTCTTTCTATCATTCTTTCTCTGCATTCCTAAAGTTTTCCCTTTCATTTTCTATCCCTATTCAACTCCTGCTTTCTTTCTTTCTCCTCCACCCTATTGTTTTTCTACATACCTTCCCTCATTCATTGATTCTCTCTTTCCTGTTCTCCTACATTCCTCCTATCTTGCTTTCATTTGCACATTTTCTCCATCTTTCTCTTGTCACATTTCTTCAATCTCCTTCTCTCTCACTTTCTATGCCCTCCTATCTTTTATCTCCTTATTTCTCTGTTCCACCTTCACTCCATCCTCTCATTTTATGTTCTTTTCATATTACATTTCTTTTTGATTCCCTCGTTCTGTTTTCCACATTTCCTCTTATTTGTCTCTTGTCTACCCTCAGTCATTCTTTTTATGTATAACGTCTCTTTTTCTTGCCCCATATCTCCCTCTTTTTCTTGTTTCCTCTGTTGTTAGCTTTGCATTGTGTGTGCATTGTGTACTGGCCCGGCCCTGGTGAGAATACATCCCAGATATCGAAATCACATGGGTTATAACCCTTCCTAATTCGTTTCATAACAAAAAATACACTTTGCTAGAGTTTGCCTTTAATTTATGCCATATGGATTTTCCGCTTACTGTAGTTTCATCCATGGATTCATCCTAGATCCACTGTGTCTAAAAGGCAGAAACGCAGCCATGTTGTACAAACAAGCAGACAGGCCAGGCACTCGCTCTGTTGGTGGGAGCTGTTTAGTCACACAAGGCCGACATGTTGACATGAACACAGATGAGCTGTAACAGGCTGCCCCCTAAACCTTATGGCAGCCGACGGATGTAAACCCGGTGAGGGTCATTTAAGGCCAGACTGAAGCCTCAAACAGCGCCGGGATTTAGACCTAACTTTCTAACCCTGCAATTAAAATTGAAATCCCTAAATGAGAATTGGGGGGGGGGAGTGTGCTGTGTATGGCCAGAATTGGCAAAAAGTGCCTACTAACAGCAAATTGCATTGATGTTAGTTAGGTTAAGGTAATACCATTTATTGGGTAACTCAATAATATTGAAAATGCCAGTTTTCAAAGCGATTCAAGCTTTTTCTTCTTCATGCAATATTATATGCTTAGCTTACATTTTCAATCTTATTGCGTTAGCCAATAAATGGTATTACCTTGTCCTTGGATTTCCTAGTTATGTACAAACAATTTCTTCTTCTGTAACATGATATAGGTGTGTGCACATTTTAGGGTGTGTGAGCTGCGCAGTTACAGAGAGAGTCATCCCAATCTCTCTATAAGGGGGGCACTATTCTGACAGCCCTTTAAACAGAAAGCTCTAAACAACTTTTCCACATTTCCTCCATCTCTCTCTATATTTTGCACATTGCCTCTATCCTTTTCTCTCTCATTTGCTTTTTGTTTCACCTGTTTTCCTTTTTGACTTTCACTGCCTAGGCCATTTATTCTTATGTAAGTCCTCAAATGTTTCCCTTATTAATTACCTTCATTGCCTTTTCTGGTCACACCCCTTCCACCTCCTTTTACTTTAAACTTCTGTGTCTTCCTCACTTTTTACCTTTTCTATCCCTTTTTTCCACATCCTCTGCTTCTCTCCCTATTCACATTTACGGGGAGGCTGATTTATTAATAGCGACATGTAGCGACAGTTGAGCGACTGTAGCGGTATTTTCACAGAGCCCGCTAGTAGTCGCTGTGCTTGGCCGTTGTTCGGTTGTTCACAGCGACTCAGTCGGTGTGGCGTAATGTTGAATATTGGGTGAGGAGTTGCTATTTGACAGGTTCCGCGTTGTATGGGTGCGCATAATAGCGACTGGTCAGAGCGACCGGCTTCCACCATATTCATCAAAAAATCACGCTCAAAAAATTCAAGCGCTGTGAAATGCATGTTTAAACCCCAGAGCGCTGGAGGCAAGGTGTTAATAGTTTTTTAACCCCCAAACCACCATATTTTTTGAAACCAAAAAAAAAAAAGTATTTTAAATAATTAAGTAATATGAATACATTAATATCAGACCTGTAATATCAATTCTGTACAATTTTTTCCCTTAAAAAAATTATCTAAAATGGCAGAAGTGGTCACAGAATTTTTCACATTTAAAAAAAAAAAAAAAAAAAAAAAAGTTAATAAGAATTAATTATTCATATTTAAAGATTGTTCCATTGAAATGCATTGGAGAGCGCCAGGTAGCGAGAGGTCATACCCGTCGCTGTTCAAGGTCAGACGCTGGCGCTGTGGGCTGAGGCTGGAATAATGATGAATGAGTCGCTATATGGCGCTATCTCAGTCGCTAAGCAGGATTGGCTTGATAAATGTGTGATTGTGGTGGGGAGCCGGAGTTCTCGTGGCGGGGCCCGTCATTACCGGCCGCTCACCAGTCGCTACCTGTCGCTATTCCTTCATAAATAAGGGCCTAAGTCTCTCGTTATTTTCACAAACCAATCTTTTCACTATCTTTTCCACATTCTCTCTTTGTGTCTCTCCACATTCCCTCCTTCTGGTCTGCCTAAGACTTCTTGTTTTTTTAACTAACTTTATCAACAGCATAACAAACAGACAGTCACATACAGGATGTATATAACCTTCAGATTGAGTTGTACAGCTCTTCTTCAATGTCGCCAGAAAAGGCAGTTTTGATGTCAAAATGTCTCACTGTCATCTGTTAAACAGCTACAGTCATTACATTTCTGAATGTGGTTTGCTTAGCAACTGGAGAAAATGTAGCATCATAATCTTTACCATACTTTTGCGAGTATCCATTTGAGACTAATCTTGCCTTAAACTGGTACACTTTACCATCAGAGTCATATTTGTTCTTGAAGAACCATTTACATCCAACTTCTTTCTCTTTCTTGCGTTGTGGTAGCTCAGTAAGCTTCCATGTCTGGAGTCTCTTCATATGCTGCTTTAATCCACTTCTGCTTCTGATGGACAGGCACTTGTTGAAGACTGTGGCTCTGGTACAGAAAGTGTTCTGACCATAAAAGAAAGGTGAATAGCTGGGATTCCTTTGTTTGGCTTCTCTGATCTCCTGACTGAACGCTGGGCTTGGTTCTTTTGTACCTCCCTTGGTGGTTTCAGAGCCTAATATTCAGCCCCTCTGGTTCTTCTCCTTAGCATATGCCAAAAAGGATATATCCTCAGAAGAAATGACAAACCTCCATTTGTAAATGGATATAAGTAATGCTGGTCAGTGGGAGGTTTCTTAAAAGTTCAAAACTATTCTTGATTGAAGTAGGCCTCCCCTAAATAAGCCCAAAGACTTTGCAATAAAGTATTTATACGAAATACTTCATTGTGAGTTCTTTAGGCACATAAGGTTTAGGGGAGGCCTACTACCATTGAGAATAGTTTCAGAGTTTATCCAGACTTTAGTGCTTCCATTATCCTGGTCCTACGGAGCATGCACGGCCGCTCATCCAATCGGCGCATGTGGAGCTGCTGATGTCACGTCGCCTAAGTCTTCGTCTAATGCCAGAGGCTCCAAGAGCGCTGGCGGCTGCATCCCCGCTTCCCTCTAACAGGAAGCGTGCCCGTGCTGGGCATTCACAAATGTCTGGCACTGGCACGCACTCTGCTTGAGGGATAGCGGGGATGCGCCCGCGGCTCGCGCATGCTCCGTTGGACCAGGAAACAAGGTAAGTGTATGGAGCGACCTGGGGTTTCACACGGTGGGGCATCCCGATTTTGGATGCCCCAGGTGGAGGAAATCAATCGGGCCGGGTATCCGATCGGCGTGGGTTTTGGTCCACTTTAAGAAACGCTAAGGCCACGTAGTGTCGGATGAGTGTCAGGTGAATGTCAGGTCCCAGTGCAATAGGTGTATTTATCAAATCAGAAATTCAGAGGGCCTGTAATAGTGTCCCATCTATCATCAGCATCGGCGCTGAGCTCCCCATAGTGCCAGATAAGACCAGGTGCTCACGCTGCACTGTGTGGCCTCATCCCATACATTACAATGGGCTGGGATGATTATAATTATTTTGGCTACTTTTGTTAATTTTTTGAGGGCTGGCACATGTGCCACGGGATTCCTGGGCTGCTTGGAATTGTTTTTGGAAGTATTTTTTTGCACTTTTGTGTTGCACTGCAAACTTGTGATTTAGACCGTGCAAATCATGTGTCCTGTCTTTCATGTTTCCCCAATGCAATTCCCGGTATTATTTTTTTGTCCCCAGCCCCCCAAAAAATAAAAACGGGGTTTACCACAGGCAGTCCTGACAGCCACCCCCCCCCGGCACTGTTTTTTTTGGTTAAAGGCCGCTGTTCCCAGCCGATGCTAGGGGTTACAGCCGCAGCAGCTTCAATAAGCCATGCGCTGCCCTGACCCGCCGGCTTAGAGGGAGCGCAGGCATATCGCTGCCTAGCTCCCTGCTGCAGACAGGTGCGGGCGCAGATAGACCAAACCCAGGATTTACATCCTGATTTGGGATGCCCCGCTGTATGAAACCCCCCAGGTACCCACCTTTATAGGGGGCCTATTCTTGGTGGATCTCTGAGGCTGAGGCATGCTCCTGCATCCAGCCCCTCAGATAAACTGAGCATGGGAGCGCACCACAGACTGCAGGGAGGCCAGGGATATGCCGAGACCCATGAATATGGCATGGGATCCCGGAAAGGTATTTGTGGGGGTTCCCGGGGTGTTTCACACATCAGAACATCCTTAATAGGGATGCACCAGGTGTTGTAAGTTGCCCATTAGTATTGTAAGTGATATTCTAGACCCCATGGCTGCGAATCTTCCTCTTTAAAGTGGACCTATCACTACCGGGAGGCCCTGGAGTCTAAAAGGCTCCCCGATATTCCTGCTGATGTCCAAATGCAGGGTGGCGTGCACTCGACGCTGAATCCAAAACAACAGCTTTATACTCTACATTAGTATACATAGCATAAAGCACTGTTTGGATAAGCGCATGCACTGTGGGAACAGCGAAAAAGTGACTGGAGTGGGAGATCTCAGGGGTTTGAAACAGCAAGGCATCACGATGCCTGTAGAGCAAGCATAGTGAAAATCCTGGTGATTGGTCCACTTTAAAGTGGAACAAAACCCGCAATGCCCCCTGGGTGAACCCCCGCCAGAATGCCGCTATTCACTCACCTCTTCCTTGTTCCAATGATGCATGCCCGGGCTTTCGTCCACTGACAGCTATCTGCCATGACTATGTCATTCGCCAGACAGCTCTCATTGACTTTAATGGGGAGTGCACGCTGACGCATCCTATATGAATGGCTAGGGCGGGAGCAAGCATAAGCCACCGGGGGGATGTGCTAGCATGAGCTCTCCATTAAAGTGGACCAACACCCAGGATTTTCACTATCCTGGGTGTTGGTCCACTTCCGCGGGGCACCCCGATCGGGGGTCGCCGATAAGGTACGTTTTTAGGGGCTTTCTGGGGGGTTTCACACTGCGGGGCATCCCGATTTCGGATGCCCCGCGGGGAGGGAGCTGATCGGCCGGGGAATCTTATAGATTCCCGGGACGATCAGGGGTGGGTGTTGGTCCACTTTAATTCAATGAGAGCCCAGGCAGATGCCTCGCATTGGACGAGAGCCTGCACATGCGCCATTCGAACAAGGCAAAACAAACTCCTAATCCGGCCAAATCCCTATCCATGTGCCATCCCACTGTGTAAAACCTTTATGGATCACCTGTATACTCACCTTGCCTGTGGTCCCACAGCTCATCCCCGGTTTACCTGGGTGCAGGACCACACACATCAGGCAGAGGGAAACTGGGGATGCTGTTCACTCCTCGCTCTCTATGCCATGCTCTGTAGGCAAATAGAATTCTATGCCCTGCATTAAAGTGGACCATGACGTCGATAAGACTCCAGGGCCACCTGGTTCTCTCTCCTTGGGTCCCCCGTTTAATGATTTGTGAATAGCTGGCACGGGCATGCCCCCAGCTAGAGGCTAGCAGGGATGTGGCCTCTTGACAGCTGAGCAAAGCAGAATGGAACCAAGTACACTGACTGCCTGCGCATGCGCCGTTGCATTGGCAGTCATGTAAGTTTTACAGGCAAACCGGGGGGTTTCACATAGTGGGTCACCCCAAATTGAGTACCAAAACTCAGGATATTTAAAATCCCGGGTTTTGGTGCACTTTAAAGTGGACCAAAACCCACGGCGATTATAGATCTTATAGATTCCTGGGCTGATCAATTCCCTCCCCCAGGGGCATCCAAAACGGGATGCCCCACTGTGTGAAACCCCCCAGGTCTCCCATAAACTCACCTTCTTTCCCAGTCCAACAGCGCATACGAGACCAGCATCCTCGCTATCCCTCTAGCAGGGCACGTGCCAGCGCCAGGCATTTATGAATGACTTCTACGGGCACACTCCCTGTTAGAGGGAAGCAGGGGATGCGGGCGCCAGCGCGCTGATTGGACGAGAGGCTGCGCATGCCCCGTAGGACCGGGAAGAGTGAGTTGGTTTTGGCGACCTGGGGGGTTTCACACAGCGGGGCTTCCCCCAAATGGGGTCCCCCAAGGGCAAGGTCCAAAGCCCAGGATAGAAAAAATATAGGGTTTTGGTCCATTTTAATATGTGTGGTGAGTATACTGGTCATCCCATGGGGATTCACAGAGCCGCACAAGTAAGGTGACACAAGGGGCCTGCTGGGACTCTGTCGCCCAGGGGCCCACAAAACCCTGGAGCTGGCCCAGGATGCAACAGAAACCTTTAACGTGGTTTGGAAATGTAAGTACATCAGGCCTATATGGGGTGACCAAACTAACCCAGTTACAGATATCTGCATGCTAATGATGACACTCAGGGCAACACTCACATTCACATATCAATGGATCCACAGAGCAAAGCCAAAATTCAGAACTGTTAATCTACAAACTACCCAAATAAATGGCTACAATAACAACAGATGTAAAGCATTGCAAAGCAACACTGCCTAAAGGGCACCTAAACCACCATCACCAAAAAATTATGCATCGAACCAATGCAAAGTGCAAACTTAAACATAATTAAACATTAGCTATGACATGTACTATTTCACATTAATTAGAAAGTCCAGAAACACAAAGCAAAAAATAAAAAACAGAACAAGGGCAACAAGGGATCATACTGCTCTGCTACAAATTAGGAAGCAGTAGAAAAAAAATTCACACACAGCATTTGGGTATGGAAAATTTGTGTACTTTTTCACTGAGTTTTCCAATTGTAAAGTGATTTTCAATTGCACACGAAAAAAAATTCACCCGCAAATTCGCACACACGAATTTAATTCAACTGCCTTCGTGAATCGTTTGAAAAATTCTCGCATGCGAATTTATTTTCCAAGCGCTAATTTTTTTTTCTATCTTTAGTGAATCAAGGCCATAGACTCTTATGCTTACAACACAAACAACAAACAACACATTTTTACAATTGAAAAGTGCAATTATTTGCACGCATTTTCGCAATGATTCGACTACACGAATTATATTCATCTGCAATGATGAATCACTCATAGATTTTCAAAAATCTCCCATGCGAAAATATTTGCCAAGCTGATTGGACAAGAGCCTGCGCATGCGCTGTGGGCCCGTCGAAAGGTACATTTTTATAAAAGAAATAAGGTTTCTCACATAGTGCGGAAGATGGGGGGCACATCCTAAAATGTTTCACAGGGTGATATTTAGCTTGCACTGTCTGTACATGGTATAGATGCAAGTACATGATGTGTAGGTGTGTGTACATGGTGTCTGGGGTTTATTTGGGGTACGCTAGTGTCATCTGATGAGGTGGATAAGCCAAGTGACTTGATGGACACTCGGGTGAATGATGAGGGCAGCAGGAAGGATATGGGAGTACAACCTGCCATGGATGAGAAATGGCAGTCGCTTTTCAACTCATTCTTCTTTCCTCCTTAAACGTGTAGATAAAGGCCCCGCAATAATCAGTCCGTTTTATCACGCTGACCTTTCGCCATCTAATTTTTTACATTATTTCTTCTTCAATGCTCCGAAGTTGCCAACAGAACTGAAAACAGCTGTAACAACACAAGACAGAAAGGTCTGGCGGTGACACTGATGCTTCAGACGCTGATATGTCACCGAGAATTGAACAGTAAGGGGGGATTCAGGAGATGAGAGAAACAAGCCTAGGACAAGCCAGGGACCTGAAATATGGGTTTTATATCGTTGAGATACCCGCAGGGTCGCCAACACAGCTGATATTTATTACTACCAAGACAGAGTTATAGAAACTCCCCAACAATCAACTGACTAGACGGCAGTCATATTTATCATTCAAAATAATGTGCTGGAACCTAAAACAAAATTAATTTTAACCAGTATCAGTGCCAGTGAGGTGACACAACCATCAGTCTAATATGTCCTGGAGGTACTCTACCTTCTCAATAAGGTCTTACTGATTCATTCAATGTTGGACTGGTCCATCAGAGCTCTAGAAGTTCCTCTGATGCACCTCAAGCATTGACCCTCAGGCCACCATAAGGGCATTATAGCTGGTCCAAGAATAATAACACAGTGTTTCTGGTTGCCTGATACGTTTTGTGAGTTTTTATCCAGTATGTTAGCAGATTTTTCTCTAGTGGGCCCCCCAGAAAGATCCCCTCTGGTGGGCCCCAAGAATGATCCCCTCTGGCGGGCCCCAAGAATGATCCCCTCTGGTGGGCTACCAAGAATGATCCCCTCTGTTGGGCCCCAAGAATGATTTCCTCTGGTGGACCCCAAGAATGATTTCCTCTGGTGGACCCCAAGAATGATTTCCTCTGGTGGGCCCCAAGAATGATTTCCTCTGGTGGGCCCCAAGAATGATCCCCTCTGGTGGGCCCGAAGAATAATTTCCTCTGGTGGGCCCAAAGAATAATTTCCTCTGGTGGGCCCCAAGAATGATTTCCTCTGGTGGACCTCAAGAATAAAATACCTAAATGCCCCACCAATGAGACTGTCCCACCAAATGCAGAATGCTGGACGTCTGGGTGGGTTAGAACCACTTTGACTCTTTGGTTAAATTGAGGTAGTGGAATCCATGGACTTCTGAGCACTGGCTCCATCACCAGCATCTTTTATGGACTAAATATTCTTAGAGCATGTTATCGGTAATTAATCCACAGGCTAAACCAAACCCCGCCATGCCTATTACTCACAAACTGGTTTAAACTGTCCCACTTTGTGGACCCCAAAAATGGTCAGTTTACCCAATAATTATTCCCTCTGGTGGGCCTCAAGAATAATTACCTCTGGCGAGCCTCAAGAATGATTGCTTCTGGTAGGCCCCAAAAATAATTCCTTCTAGTGAGTCCAAGGTACTGCAGTCCAACACTGGACTTGCTGATCGCCCGGGTCACACACAACAATCCCAAATTGAGCAGCTGAAACTGCAGCTGTTCCTTCTTAATAAAATCATTTTGGGGAGCCCTGCTTTAGGCTACATTTGCAATGCATGCAGTTATCGACATTCCATTTCTGTGCTTGGAGTTATTCATTAAAGCAAATGAATGGAGGGCCAAATGAACAGGAAATGCATTCCAGTGTGACCTCCCCCCACCGCTAAAGATAAACTGTACCTTCTGTGACAGGTAAGTATTTTGGGCTCCAACATACCATTTAGAAGGAGGGTATACACTTAGTTTTCCAAGATGCACTCACTCCAACAGACTGGCCACTTCCCGGTGCTAGCATCTGTTAGATATGCTTATTAAAGCTCACATGGGCCAGGACTAAAATCCTAATTATTAGTGAAAGGCTTTCAGACAGGGCCTGCAAAGTGTCTAATGTATGTTTTGTGGTTGGAAGAGGTGAAACGGACACAGTTCACTACTGAATAATTCAGCTCTTTTTCACTTAAGTACTTTCAGCGAGGCGCATGGGAGGGCAGGTGAATGCAGCGCTGTCTGGCTGGGAGACGTGTAGCTGACCAATTTAACAATGACATTCACCAACATTCCTTTAAACATCCGACGTTTCCTCCAAGGAATTCAAAAAACAGCATCTATGGTGGGGGGGGTCTTCTTTTTGACTCGTCTGTACCGAAACTCAAGACCAGGAACCCTGCAGATAACTAGCATTTGGTCCTCGAGCTGTAAGTAAATGTGACCAGACCCTGGTGCCAACATAAACTAGGGCTCTATCACTTGGATACAACTAGAAAAACAGACAAATTGTGCTTCAATTCTGCGCATGAGCACACATCTAAAAATCGGAGAACCCACAATGACACTGCCCCCCTTTCTAACCCCTTTAGTTACTTCCCTGTTTGGTCCCTGGCTTTAACTGCAACTGGTCCCAAACTCACCTTAGAGGTAACAGTGAGATAGCCCCCTCTTACCAAATTTACTGACTCCCCCCTAGGGGGACACTTGCTTTTCAGGGAGGGGTTGACCTCTGACCATATGGGTATAAATCAAATATCTCAAAAGATTGGGGTAACCCACTTTTACCTCATTAGTCAGATTAAAGACCCCCTCAACCAGACATCACATCAGAAAGGTTTCAGATCAATGAATCAATTTTACTATGAAGCTTCATTACATACAAAGCATTAAAATAGCACTTTCTCTATATAATACATTAAACAAGTGTTCAGTTCAATTTTGGATAGTTTGGTTAGGCTTTTAAATTCCTCCCAAACGCGTTTCACCCAACTGGCTTCCTCAGGAAGGATGTAATTCCATATAATTTTCTGCCTTTTGGGATAATATGTCTTTGTCATGTTTTTCATATTTCATGCCTCTCTATTATCTGGAGTCTTTCTGCAGAATCAGGATAAACAGTCCTTGTGTATTCAGCTGATTCTTGCTATATATCTTTGTTGTTTTTTTTTTTGACCAACAGAGGAATCTGACATGATAAGAACATTTTAAAGCCTAACCAAACCAGCCAAAATGTATCACTGAACACTTGTGTAATGTGTTACGTGGAAAAAAAGTGCAATTTTAATTCTTTGTATGCAATGAAGTTTTTATTTGTAAAATCGATTCATTGATCTGAAACCTTTCTGATGTGATGTCTGGTTGAGGGGGCCATTAATCTGAGTGAGGTAAAAGTGGGTTACCCCCACTCTTTTGAGATATTCACTTATAATTGCTGAGAACATGACTCAATTGTCACGGACCGGGTGGAGCGGACTCGGGTGTGGATTCGCTTTAACTGTGGGACCGATGGCGGGTACCGTGTCAGGGGAGCGGAGTCTAAGAGGCCACCGGTATTCACCAGAGCCCACCGCAAGGCAGGTTGGTCTTGTGCGGCGAGTGACCCCCAGGTCGCTACCCCCTAACAGCGGCCCAGTCCCACAGTCAGCCGAGGTTCAGTGAGGTACACAAGTGGCAGGCAAAAGGCGTAGTAAGTACAGGCAGAGATCGGGGCTGGCAGCACAGGTTCAGAGTCGGGGACAGGCAGAGGTCGGTACACGGGTGAGCAATCCAAGAATGTCTGACTTTCAACAAGCATGGAGAGACCAAGATCCGGCACTGATGGAAAGGAAGTGCCTCTTTAAATAGGAGAAGTGGATGCAGGATTGGATGACCAGGCACCAATCAGTGCTGCACAGGCCATTTAAATCTCAGGAATCTAGTGCGCTCGCCCTCTAGTGGACGGAGACGTGCGCGCACCTGAGCATGTGAGAAGGAAGCATTGGGGGAAGGGAGAGAGCTGGAAACAGCCATGGGGAAAGTGCTGCAAAATGGATGACGGCTGGATGCAGCCATGGAGGTAAGTGAAGTGCTGCTAGATGGGCGTGCAGCGCTCGCCCTAACATCAATCTTGGTTTCCTCATCCTCTATAGCCAGGGTGCACAAAATGTTTTGGTCCAAGGCAGGGGTTCTCAACTACTTTTCATCAAGTACCACTAGTATTCTATTTTCTAATAATATCACGTACCACATGGTGCACATGGGTAATCACCTAGAACAATGGGAAAAACACACAAAACATGTATAAAACTAAATGTCAAAATGGATTTACCACCTCAGGTGCTGGCAGTGAGCGGCCCCCAAGCGCTGTACAATATTAAGGCAGGGTAACTGATTTATGCCTGCCCGCCGCTGATTTTGCCCCACCACCACTCACATACAAACACATACAGAGATTTGCTCCTGCTAGTTCCGGCCGGCTGGTGGGACCAGGAACCAGTACTGCAACATCTGGGAAGCACCAGAAAACATGTGTAAGAAACGGCAGGGGGGGGGGGGGGAGAAACAGCAGCGGCGGGCAGGCAGGCATGAATCAGTTACTCTGCTTGTCTGCTGCATTATTATTGTGCAGCACTTGGGGAAGGGGTTGGATTGCCTGTAATGGAGGGATGCCGCTCACTGCCTGTAATGGAGGGATGCCGCACACTGCCTGTAATGGAGGGATGACGCTCACTGCCTCTAATAGAGGGATGCCGCAGGTCGGTCAGGGTTCCGGTAGGCTTAAGTGTGGTAGGAAAAGGTGAGCAAAGATGAGGTGGGAAGAAGTCAACATGGTTCAGGCAGAAAAAGGTGATGTAGTGATAGATGAGCAGAGCTAAGCAGAGACGAGGTGGGCAGAAGTGAGGTGAGCATAAGTGAATAGGCAAAATTGCCAGGAGCTGCAACTGACGGCAGTGCGGGTTCCAGGTTTTTCATCTCTGCTATATAGACTGCCAGGACCAAGGCTCTCTCTTTCTGCCCACATATCCTCTACACATATCATTAAATTTCTTCATCCCCTGTTAGAGAATGAAAAGCTCAGGGGCTGCCACAGCTTTGTGACAGGTATCCTTTAATAGACTAGTGAAAGGGAAATCCTGCTGATTGCAGCCATGCACAGCATTTTGTGTGTATTACGTTATAGCTTTGTGTGTTTCCATGTGGAGGGAAACCTGGTGAGGTCACTGCGGGCTTCTGTCACACCCCCGTCCCCCCATCCCTTTACATAGCGGTACAATGACCAATTCAGCAATTTGAGTGAATATGGCGTCGTCTATATGATGAACCCAATTGGTAGTTATCAGCAGCTTAGGCAATGGCTCTGGAATCCTCCGTCCTCTGCCAAGAGCCCATGAGTGAGTCATTTCATTCTCAAGATTTCATTTTCCTTGACGTCCAGTGAAATGAATTATTGTGCCCATCTAAAATAGAGCCCGTTTCTTTCCCCGCTACCCTTCTTTTCCGACCACGTTGTGAGCTTCCCGCGAAACACTGCGCTTATTCAGCGCTTAACCAAACAAGAAAGATGAAAGATCCATTCTAAATACCAACTTGATGCTGTTTTTGGAGGGCTTTAAACCTCACAGAAACCATTACCGCAGAAATCATTACTGCGGGCCCCAGGAAAGGCCGCTTTCTTTATTGAATCTAATTCAACAGGAATAAATATTACAGATCAATCCATTAGGAAATCGTCCAGGTGCGCAGAAACGGCAAAATTACTTTTCCTATACCTCAAATGGTTCATTGGAAAGTCGCTGCGCAAACTTTACAACTTGTTTTTGTGTACGGAAAGTGGGAAAAAAAGGGAAACCGGGCACGCGGCGCAGCTATGGGCGGCCACGTCAGAAGGTCAAAACTAAAAGGAATGCCAGTGATATGTGTTTTACTTTCTAGGCCATGGAGAAAAGCAGACAAGAAAAAAAAGGCGATATCTTTTAAAATCCAGAAATTCTAACTATATTGGGTTTTGTTTCTTGCCCCAGGGCAGGCTCAGACTGGCCCACAGGTTGCAGGGGCCCCATTGAGGGTCTTCCTCACCAAACCTGAACTATGTATAGCTTATTTGTGACATCCCAAGTGCACATACACTAACAATACAGCCTGGCATAATGCATGAGTCCTTGGTGTAAGCTGGTAATATTAGTATCTATGAGGATATTAGGATATCCCGAAGTGAATGGCTGACATGGCTGCGCACAGCCATAGATGGATGCAGGGGGGCGGCCTACTACGTGTCCCGGGGGCATCCCAATTCTGGATGGATGGGGGCCACATCATAAACACCAAGCGTGCCAGAGCGTGAACTCCACAGGGTTACCAGCCACCGCAATTTATGTATGCACACACTGCAAGGTATCCTGTTTTGGGTGACCCGGGGAAAGACCAGCGGCAGGCCCTGGAATCTTTCAGATTCTGAGCTTCCGGCCCTGTTCTCATTTGTCCTTCTTTGAGGTATAACATGCAGATCTCACATTATTTGCCTATTTAAAATGTCTCTATTGTTTTGACTGCTAATTATCCCTCAATGAGGGGGTGTGGCCTAACAATTTTCCCTCTTTCCCACCCTGAAAAGTTTGTATGATAAAGGCAAGAGACCCAGACCCAGCCAATATGATTTATATGAAGAAATAAATGAGAATGTACAAATTTATTTATAAAAATAATGAAATTAAATAAAGTGCCAACAACCTCACCATGCACCACTAGCCACGACTACACGCAGGCGCTCACCTCGCAGATTCCCGCCAGAAAAAGCCGCGGAAAGGAATGCGGGGCAGAATCGCGTTGCCTCAGACTACGTCAGCTGCAGCGCGGATCATGTGACTAACGACGACCAACGCAATCTCTCGTTGCCTCATACTGTTTCAGCTGCAGCGCGGATCACGTGATTAACGGCCAATGCGCTTGACTGAATGCTACGCGCACACACCCAGAGAGTTCTGGAACCGGGAGGCAGCGGTGAGGTAGACTTTAGTGCTGAGAGGCGGGGGCATTTCAGGTGTAACAGGAAAGAGCTGCCAAGAAGGTTCCAGAAGTAATGGGTTTATAACCTTGTCCTTCCTGGTTTCCTGTTAAATATATGTTTCATACAACGTTATTATAAGATTAATAATAGAAGAGAATTGTGGGACTAACCTCATTCATTGCATGGATGTGGTGGGACTAAGCCTTAAAGTGGGCCAAACCCGGGATTATCACTATCCTGGGCTTTTGTCCTTCCCCCTGAGGCACCCTGGGTGGGATGCCCTGCTGTGTTAAACACGGCCATGAACCTGCTGTTTTGACCTTTTAGCCCACGGTGCAGATGAGGCTCTCAGTTACGGCGGGCGTGACCGCATGCAGCTGGAAAAGGATACAAGTGAGGAAAGGTAAGAATAGCGGGCACTTAGGGGTTCACACAGCGGGGCATCACAAACCAGGGTGCTCCAGGGGTTAGTGAAAATTTGGGTTTTGGTCCAATATAAAGTGGGTCAAAACCCACATGTCCGGGCCCTCGAATCTAAAAGTTTCCAGGCCTGGCCGCTATCCTGCCCCTGCTACACCAGATGCCCTGCTGTGTGAAACTCCCGGGGATGCAGATAATCTTACACAATCCCGGGGCGTCCTGCAACATGCTCTTCCCCAGCGGCCGCATCCCCAGCTTACCTGTAGCTGTGTGCGCCTCAAGTGGCACCAATCGGCAATCTCAATGGTGCCATGGTTCTTTGAAAACTGGGCAACCGCTGAACCCCTAATAAATATATATTTTCTTAATATGTATCACTATTTTCTGGGGCCCCAGGGGTTAATTTTGGCTATTTACAAGCAGACATGCACTTTGTCAGCTACAGAGAGGCTTAGTGCCTGCAATGATTTATCCTGTGATGAAGCACCGATATCCCTAATTACAGTAAATAGCTGCGGGATCTTAAGAGGATTAGCAGAGTGTTCTTAATATCCACCTTTCTCAGAAGTTTGGTCCCTATACTAATCAATATTGGATTCCACTGCTTTTAAAGAACAAGCGTGATCCTTCTCTCCATTGATCTGTGGCATTAGATTCTCGGCTTCATCTCTAGCGTCCTGGTTTATATCCTATGGGCACAAGAACAGTTTTGTGCTTTGGAGATTATTACTATAGTTTGAGTCAATAATTCAAAAATCTTACAATTCCAGTCTTCTTTTTTTTATTTACGGATAAGAACGCGGTGGACCATTTGGGGTGGTTGCAATGGCAGCTTGTGCAACTGTACAGCTCACACAGGCTGCCATTGTAAGCACCCTGTAAGGGGGCACCAGGGGGCAATATTTAGGTGTCCTAATGCGAAACAAAACCCAGAACTTTGACTATCCCGGGTTCCCCCCCATTTGGGATGCCCGCTGCAAGAAACCCTCCAGCTTCCACTAAAAACTCACCTCTTGCCCATCCTATGGAGCATGGGCGGGCTCTTGTCCAATCAGAGCCATTTACTGTGCATATGTAATGTTTGGTAAACAGCCCTGTTTGTGGCAATTGGCAGCGGCCGCATCCACAGCAACGGCCGCACTCCTGCCCCCAGCCTTACTGAATGGCTGAAGGGCAGGAGCATACGCACAGTCAAGAGATGCTGGGGATGCGGCCGCCCGATCTTCACATCGTGAGGGAGCCAGGAAGCAGGTGCGTTGTGCGGGGCCATGGGCGGGGGGTTTGTTCTGAGAGAGGCCTCTCATTTTCCACAATACCTGTTATCAATGTTCCATGTTTCCTCCCTTTCTTGTCACATTTCTCTGTCTTTTCTCACTTTTCCACATTCACGCTTCTATTTCACATTCCCTTCTGCTATCTCTCACTCTCTCTTTTCCACATCCCATCCTTCTCTCTGCCTCTCTTTTGCACATTCTTCTTCTCTTTATTTTTCCACATCCCAGTTTTCGCTCTCTGTCCCACCTTCTCTCACTTTCCTACATGTCCTCTTTCTCTCTCTCTTTTTTATACATTTCCTTCTTATTTCTGTTTTACACATTCTCTCCTCATTCTTTTTTTCACTTCATAACTTTCACTCTCCGTTTACCACATTCTCTTCTCTCTCCCACTCTTACACATTCTCTCCACTTTCTTTTTTCTATATACCCTCTTTTGCTCTCTCTTTTCCACTTTCCCTCCCCCTTCTCTCTCTCTTTTCCACATTCCCTCCTTCTCTCTCTTTTCCACATTCCCCCTTCTCTCTTTTTTCCACATGTCTCCTATCTCACTTTCCCTTGATTTCTTACTTTCTCTTTTTCACCCCCCCCCCCCTCTTTCTCTCTCTCCTTTCAACATTACCTCTTTCGCTCTCCCTTACACATTCCCTATTTCTCTCTGTGTCTATCTTAAAGTGGACCAGTTACCCCCTGTGGCCGGCCAGGAATCGAAAAGATTCCAGGACCGGCTGCTAGCCTGCCCCCAGGACATCCTGCACCGGAAGTCAAACCACCCGGAGTTCCTGGCTTCTCTACAGCTGTGCGCACTGCCCGCACCCAGCCATTCAATCAGGCCGGGCATGCGGCAGTGGGAACTCCACAGGGGACCAGGGGGTGCGGCGGCCGTTGGCAAGTTTAAATCAGCAGCACATAAGTAAGGTGAGTGAGAGTGGGGGGGGGGGGGGGGGGTACACACAGGGGGGCATCCGGTGCAGTGACCAATCACCAGGATAGTCAAAATCCTGGTGATTGGTCCACTTTAAGCATTCTCTCCTTCTCTCTCCTTATCCACTTTTCCCCTTTTCCCTCTTTTTTCCACATTTTGTCCTTCTGTCTCTTTTTTCCAGATTTCCTCCTTTTCTCTTCCTGTATGCTTTCCATCTCTCTCTTTCACATTCCCGGTTTCGCTCTCTATCTTTTCCACATTCCCTCCTTCTTTCTCTTTTCCACATTCCCTCCTTCTTTCCACCAGGCTTGCCAGATTCTTGTCCCCCCCCCCCCCCCCCCAACGACACATGCGTAAGCAGCGGCTGCATCCCTGCTATCCCTTTAACAGAACAGACATTTGTGAATGGCTGGTGCAGGCATGCTCCCTGTTAGAGGGTAGCGGGGGATGCGACTCAGCGATGAGCTCATAGACGAAAGGGCCGGGAGTGGACCCGAGTGCGCTGATTGGACGAAAGGCTGCACATGCGCAGTAGAACTGGGGAAGGGTGAGTCACATCGGGGTACCCCGGGGCAAGGACAGAAACCAATGATAGTCAAAATCCTGGGTTTTGGTCCACTTTAACAGGTAAAGCTGAGCCCAGATGTGCAGAGTAACTATTATTATTAATATTATTACTAATAAAAGCGAGTATATCTCAGCTTCATTGGACAATTATTCATCAAGGCAGAAGTCTGGTGGGAGGACGGCGCTGTCTTCATGCTGACCCAGTGACCCCATGACTTTTGATTGGACACATTTCTCCTAAATAATTATGGCTGGGTTGGTGGAATGTGATATTTATCATAAAACATTGAAAAAAAAGATAAGAGGACCCTGGATTTCCCTTCATCTCCCCCCCCCCCCCTTCCTTACGTCCATGAGACAGATTGTACTTTCATGCTATTCCTCTTTATTTGGCTCTGGCAGAATATCAGCTTTTCATTTTTCAATTAATATCAGGGCTAAACTAATTGTAGTGCAACCCAACTCCATAGCCCATGTGTCCTGGGGTCAAGCTAGGCCCTTTGCTGCCTGAGGTGAACTATAGTCTCCCACGACTTTTTTTTTTAATACATTCAATTATAGGTGGCCCTGCAGAGCCACCCTTGATTTATATACATGCTGTGTGTATCCCCCGGGATTGCCCAAAATCTCACCTTCTCCTCCTTCCCATGGTGTATGCATGAACAACTCAGACAGAGCCCTGAGCCTCTAGCTGTGGTTCATGCATGTGCCAGCCATTTACTTGCATGCCTAGCTAGAGGTATGCCGAGGATGCGGCCTCAGCACAGGGATGCGGCCTCAGCACAGGGATGCAGCACCGGCTTGTGAAATAGCTGAGTGGATTTGGGGACTTCACAGAGCAGGGGATCCCGATTCGGAATGCCCTATAGAGAGGTAGACCAACCCCTTCTTTTAGAATCGGCTCCGCAACACCCACCTGGAGTCTGTAAGTTTCTGGTGGGGGGTTGCTATACCTCTTTATGTGGCATCCCACAGGCAGAGTCCACACCTGCACTGGTCTGTTACCCCCTCGTCGGGTATCCAGCTCCTCCTGGTTGCCCCTCACATCAGGCTGCTCTCACCAGGGCCAGCTTCCCACCCCGGACGTCGGGGATCCTTCTCTCCACCACTCTCAACCCAGGCTGGCTGCAACTCTCCTAGCCCCACCCCCTGGGCAAAGAGGCATTTCTCTTAACCTATCTACCTAACCTATTCCTTAGCCTATGGGGACAGCTAATGGCCTCCTTAAAGTGGACCAAAACCCACCCTGGAGTCTATGAGACTCCAGGGCAGGCTTACTCGCTCCCCCAGGGCAGATTCAGGAAACCCCACTGTCTGAAACCGCCCAGGTCGCCCCATACACTTACCATGCTTCCCGGTCCAACAGCGCATACGCGCGCATCGACCACATCCCCGATATCCCTTTAGCAGGGCACGTACCCGCACCAAGCATTAGTGAATGGCCGGCGCAGGTATGCTCCCTGTTAAAGGGTAGCGGGGGATGCGACTGGCAGCGCGCTTGCATCTGCTCAGACAAGCTTTTGGACAAAAGGATGGGAGCAGATCCGAGTATGCTGACTGGACGAGAGGTTGCGCATGTGCATTAGAACCAAGGAAGGGTGAGTAGGATCGGGCGACCTGGGGGTTTCACAGAGCAGGACATCCCCGATCGGGGTGAACTGGAGGGCAAAGACCAAAACCCAGGATAGGTTTTTGGTCCGCTTTAAGTAATTGCAACTACACTACACTTACTACAAAATCTCTAGTTCTAACATAATCCACCCCCCAGGGCACCGACCATTCTCTAAGAACCCCCTCCCAGGTACAGGGACCCCCCTCCATTCGGGCTGCTTCTCTTCCTTAGCACTTTCAGCGCTTTGAAAGGGAAAGAAATCACCCATCAAGCATGCCTCACAAACCTCACAATATCAACAGAATTGAATGACTCTGACAGCTGGAAAGCAATTTCCACATTCATTGCAGACATAGATCTGTTCATATTATGCAAAATGTGTCACTTGTCTGTTGGGTGTAGGGCAAGCACTGTATGTATCTTATAGTTGTCCACAGATGGGTTTCATACAGATGGTGCGCTCCGAGGTAGTGTCTAGCATGCCCCAGGATGAATGGAGCTTTGAAACTGGCAGGGGGTGATGGTCTAGTAGTCCCAAAAAAAATTAGACAGCTCAAAAATCCCCTGGGATATTTCACCTGGGAGCACGGACAGACCTCTGTAAGTCCCAGTTGTAGTTATATGCTGCAGGTCCAGCTCACCAAGTGTGATAAAACATAACATTTAATATTACATTTTAAAATATTGCATGACCTGTGTGGAGTAAATACTCCCCATTCCAAGGTAACGCTTTTCGGGGTTACCTCACCCCTTAATCCTACCTTGGTGATGGTCTGATGGCCTGAGGCCCATCAGTCGCAGCAGTCAGTGGTTTTGCACAGCAGTGCAATCAAATCAGGATTCCCCAGGCAAGTGGCCCAAAACCTAGGAGGAAGTGGAAAACGCGGAGCATTAATAAGCACAACATTTGGCGCTGATCAGACGAGAGTGTGTGATCTGGGAAAGGTAAGTTTATGTCCGATTTGGTGTGTTTTACATACTATCCCAGGACATAAACCTGGGATAGTGAAAATCCTGTGTTTTGTCCCGCTTTAAAAGCCTCCATGATGCCTTTTTGAAGTGGCCCATTTCTCTGTCCAAAGTGTGCACCCCACTGGCCAGCCTAAACGTCACACTGAAATGAGAAAAACATATCGGCATTTATCACATCACAAATGTTATATACCTCAAAGGTGCCAAGAGCATTTTTTTTTTATGGGGGGGCTGCCAACTTTTTGCACCTGTGTCCCTTTGAATGAGTTTAGTAAATAAGACGGGCTGCATGTCACTTGGCTGTGCTATGGCAAAACTGAACAGCGGGGGGGAAGAGGAAGACATTAGCAGGCTGCCAGTGTTGTTCCTGTGCAGTGCCGGGGGCTGTGACAGCATGCGACACACGCTTGCTTCTCTAGTTGTGGCTGCAGGCCACGCCCTCCTTCGCTAGCAGGTGTCAGCCGTGAGCAGGAAGTTGTGCACCAGCCTCTTTTACACTTCTGCCAGTTTCACACGCTTGTGCTCTTTTGTCACCGAGCTGAGACGACCTGAACTTCGTCTTCTGACTGTCCCGTCCCGTTGCTTCCTCTTATTGCACCTGACCGGGATCGCCTTTCGCAACTCATCGTCGTCACTCGTCGGCACTGATATTGTGACCTTTTCAATGGACCGCCAATGTGTTTCTGAAACGCCGAGACCTTGTACCACGCAGGATTAAAACTTTTATAGCTTTAACCCATCTCCCCATTTTGTCAGGAAAAAAGGGGGCTCCTTCCACTCCTCATTTTTTTTTAGTATAAAGATGAGCTACCTGGATCCAATCCTAGACCCAGACCCGCTGGGCAGCCACGAAGACGGCCCCGATATCGATTTCAACTTTGATGATCTTTTTGATTATGAGTCTTCCAACTCTGTGGGAGGTTTGTAGACATTCAGAAAAAAATGCAGCGTTCATTGTTGTCAGTCTTGTTATATTGAGCAGTAAGCTATAAGACAGATACAGAGGGCATGGGTGAAAGCGATTGTTTTGTATTAGTTGTGTGTTTTCACACTGTGTTGTTTACCTTTAGCTTTTGTGCAGAAATATGTTTTATGCTCATATATATATATATATACACAAAATATAGCAATATAGTTACCACTGAATTGCAGTGTTTATGATAGGCATGTGCTGCGTCAGACTGGTCCCGCCAGAGCATAGAGGACTCTCCGGTGGGTCCCAGGCACTGACCTAGGACCACCATCAGCGCAGTACAAGAGATACAAGACAGTGTTTCTTGCTTGCCCGGGGTGCTCTCAGAGTTTATTTATCAATTAAGTTACATTGGTGATTTGATCAGATTTTATGTTATTATAATCTAATAGTTTCTTTAGATGAAGGGTGGACCCCAAGCACAATGTGTACTGGTGGGCCCCAAACAGGATTTCATCTGATGGGACCAAACCCCGCAGTAATTCTCCAAGAAAAAGTTTGCGTAGACATACAGCAAGTATCCACAGTCCCATTTCAAAACTGAAAAATGTTACGGGTGGGGGATTTATTAAAGGCGCAGTTCAGGTAGTGGCAGTAAGATGCTCACCATAAGCCTGTCCCATGTGACTCTCCTATTGCTGGAAGTCCGGGAAGTGCTCTTTAAGCATCGAAGCTGACAGCACAAGAATGGAGGACACTTAACTCCCACGATGAATCTGCGGGCAATGTGTGTGTGTGTGTGTGTGTGTGTGTGTGTGTGTGTGTGTGTGTATATATAATATATATATACATTTTTAATGTGTGTTGGGCTTTACATACCCTTTTAATTACCCCCCTCCTGGCTGCCTCAGGAAGCCCAGCTGTAGTCTGAAAAATCAGAGCAGTTCCATTCCCTGCACATAGAGATGACAGCGTACCAAGGTAGTACCCATCATGCTATACATACATGCAGTATGGATGGCGCCCAGCTATAGTCTGCAGCTCCAGCTTCATTCACTGCATGCCAAATTTTGCTTTGGCACGCTGCCTTGAGACTGCCAGGTATGCGTAGAGGTCAGGACCTAGATCTTCTTAAAGGGTAAGTATTAAAGATCCTGAAATAGAGGCTGCTATGAAGCTAATCTATAGTGTTTATTATTTTTAACTTCAGAGCCTTTAAAGCGGACCAATACTCTCTAAAGTGCCCCATCCGAGTACCTCCATCTATGCTGCAAAAACAGCCTTTTTTCCACTGTAGCAATTCCTAGGTCTCCTATTGGCTGATCGGAAATTTGCCAGCTTGCTTGACAAGAGCGTGCTGGCCATATCCCTGACTTACCTCTAGTCTGAAGCGTGCTCTAGCCCCCAGTCCATCTGAATGGCTTCAGCCAAAAGGAAGGTGAGGATGCGGGGTGGGCTGTGAAAAAGCCTTGGGAAAGGTGAGTTTTATGGCGATCCAGGGGTTTCACACAGTGGGGCATCTCTCTAATGCAGGGGTGCTCAACCTTTAGATGAGTGGGGGCCACTTAAACCGGACCTTCAGCGTGATTTAATGAAAAGCCCAAACTCTTAAAAAACGGTTCCCCAGCATCTAAAATTAATATATTTTAAGTTTTTAGTCACTAACTTATTATTCTTTCCCCCGTTGGGCTGCAACTCTGTTCAGGAATTTAGGATACGGGCGCCTTCCATAAGCCGCCATCTTGGATGTTTAAAGGCTCATAACATGCAGTAGATGCAGGTAGGATGATTTTTAATGTGGACAATCTGTATGTACAGGGTGTGGGAAACATATAAGATAGACTCTTATTCAGAGTGAAGGTCCGCTTTAAATAATTTGGAATCTGGTCGGGGCTACACTGAGTAGGGTCAGAATTTCTGTTATTCATAATAGCACGATGAAGATTTTCTACAACAATGAGGATTACCCATTGTCTCCACAAACTCCACTCCTATGTCCTTTCAGCACACCCTTACATTCATATGTAACAATCTCCATATTCTAGCAATACACATGCCCAAGTCACTTACCCAATAGTACCTTATTTATATCCCTGCATTATCATCTTAATCATGTTCCCAATACTCAAACCATCTAAGCACCCATCATTGCTAATCATACATCCTGCTTACTGTCCCCCTATTTAACTATCTTTACACACCAGTTCTATTTACCCCACCCACTTTCCCCACAGCAGGTCAGGGGCCACAACAGATGGCTCTGAGGGCCACATGTGGCAGCGCTGGCTGAGCACATGTGCTCTAATGCAGGGTTTTGGCTAGTTTTGTGTCTCCTTGACCACAGAGTTGCCAGGAAGGGTTTTGATCCACTTTAAGTAAGTTGTTTTGTTTCCAGCCAGTAACCAGTTTTCTAGCATTGTCCAGGGACAAACACTCAGGTGTAGAATGGTTAAACGATTGGTGTCGCCAATGCGGTGCTGTGGTCACCGAGAGGGTTAAATTATGGCGAGCAGGCTCAGGAGGGAGAATTTGCATGCAGTGTGTACACAGCTCGCTCTGTGTCTAGGTTGTATGCTGGAGAAATATTTACCTACCTATCATGACATACATCAGCTTATTAGGGTGACCTGCACCCGCTGCATGGGTGCAGGGCTGGGTAGCTGGATTAACCCCATAGGCAAACAAAGCCCATATGTACATCTTCTCGTAATACGGCATTCCCCAAAAATATGCTGAAACTCCATGCCAGTTGCCCAGCCAAAAATTGCTGTTGGTGATGCTATTATTGTGATCACCTCATACAGAAAATGTATAGGTCCCACCAAGAATGGTGGAGACCAGCACAAAATCAGGGGTTCCTGCGCAGAGGTTTAATTAAAGGCCCTGATGCAACAACAAAAAGGGGGCCCATCTTTAAAAAGGAGCAAGTCTATAAGACTTCCCTGACAGTGCTTACATTGAAAGTGGCTTTTCTTGTGACGATCACCTCCGTCCGGCAGGTTTTAGATCTTTTAGACCCTTTTTTGTGCTGCATAAAGACAGTATTTTATGGCCAAGGTGGTCTCTCCCTTCCATCTTAATCAGGAGATTACCCTCCTTGTGCCCACGCCCCACTCGCCATAAGGAGCGACTCCTGCATTCCCTCGATGTGGTCAGGGCAGTAAAGTTTTACTTGGCTTCTACTCGAGAGGTACATAAGACAGATGTCTTGTTTGTGATCCCAGAAAGACCTAGGAGGTGCTTGGCAGCTGCCAGGAACGTTCTTAGCAGATGGATCAGACAGGCGATCATATAAACCTACGCCTGCAAGGGGAAGGAGGCGCCCTTCTGGGTCACCGCTCACGCCACCTTGGCGATTGCTGCGTCTTAGGCTTTCCAACACCAGACGCTGGTCGTCTCTCCACACCTTCACCATGTGTTGCAGACGTTGGTGAACCCCTGTCCGAGGTCTAAGCTTGTGTGCTGTTGATCTTGGTTATTTATCGCAGTCGGCTGTTGGCTGTTCTTGCACGGTTAGTAGCAAATGTAACCTACTGAAGAAATAATATACTCTAAGACCACTCCAAGCAATACTGAAAGACAGTTTTAGTCTTGGATGTCTTATACTGTCCCGATAGTTGCCCTAGATTAGCGCCCTGAAATGGAGGAGATGAGAAAATGAAATTTGTGTACTCACCAGTAAACTTCCTTTCTCGTCCTCTTCCATTCCAGGGCACCACATCCGCCCTACTGTTCTGATACGACTGCGTCAGTGAATTTTGCTGCACTGTTTCTAGTTGTGCACATTATGCACAGGTTTAATTTCTACCCTCTCGGGGCAGTGGCTGCACTGCTTGTTAATTAAAGCGGTCCTCCACTCTGAATAAGAGTCTATCTTATATGTTTCCCACACCCTGTACATACAGATTGCCCACATTAAAAATCACCCTACCTGCATCTACTGCATGTTATGAGCCTTTAAACATCCAATATGGCGGCTTATGGAACATCAGGCAGCCTGCAAACAGGAAGTGCCTGCTGACTGCTCTGCATTCTGGGACTGCTGACCCTTTCCTGACCTCAGCTCTGTTCTGTCTGAGCAAAGCACATAACCCACCCCCTGTACCTTATCCCACTCTCCTCTCCTCAGTAAGTGTGATGCTTCTGAGTGAAGATGGCTGCACCCGTATCCTAAAGTCCTTTAGCCCAGGGGGGGGGGGGGAAGAATAATAAGTAAGTGACTAAAAACTTAAAATATATCAATTTTAGATGCTGGGGAATCGTTTTTTAAAGGTTTGGGCTTTTCGATAAATCATGGTGAAGGTCCGGTTTAACTGAGGAGATCCTGCCACAGCCTTCCCTATATAGGCCGAGAGAAGTTGGTTTTTGTTATATCTTGCAGTCCCCACCTACGGCTGGGGTTAACCCACACGTTGCTACTGGTGGTGCCCCAGAATGGAATAGGATAAGAAAGGAAATTTACCGGTGAGTACACAAATTTCTCTTTTTCTTTGCTTCACTGACCTCATTCTGTAGTCTAATCTATAAAAGCTTTCGTTTTTACCCGTGTTTGCATGTAAATATGTGTTAAAAATGGACAGAGAGTGTTAGCTGTGGCAGGTTTATTTGGTAATGGCTGATTAATCTGGCTGTGGTCCTGGCACAGGGTTACTTTCCAGGCGGGTGTTCCTGGCCCCTGCGGCATTGTGATAACTTTATAAATCAAATTGTGGAGGGGATTTCTGCTTTTGGGTGACTCACATGTTGGCTGTTTGTATTGGTTACTTTAACCGGCTGGATACCCGTGAGTTATCAATCGCAAAGGGATATTTAATTTCTCAGGATGAAACAATCTTTGTTTCTTTTCAATCACTATCCAGATTTCACAATATGCAGCTCACATACTAAAGAATCTGCAGCACCTCATTTAAAGTGGTCCAAACCTTGGATTTTGACTTCCCTGCTGCATAGGTATGCCCCACTGTGTGACCCCCCCCCCCCCCCCAGATAGTTCAGAAAACTCACCTTTCTCTGATCCTACGCAGGGCTGTATTTACCATTAGGCAACCCTGGGCATGTGCCTAGGGTGGCAACCTTGAAGAGGGGGAGGGTGCTGCCTTTACTACTGTAGTAAACAAAAGAAATTACTCTCATATCCTGAACATTAATGCCTCCTAACAAACACTCCCCCCAGCCACAGAAGGACAGAAGGGGGGGGGGGCAATGGGTTGAACATAGGTCAGAGCATCTCCCCTCCATTGCTTTGGTCATGTGACTCTTGTATGTCAGAATGCAGTAAAAGATGGAACATGCTTGTCTGCTTCTCTGCATTTCCCCCTTTTGTGTCCTCTCCCTGCTCCACACACATACTCTGCATCTAGCCCACTGCATGGCTCCCAACTTTTCAGGGTGGGAAAGAGGGACAATGTGTAAATTAGGCCACATCCCCTCATTGAGGGATGGAAGAAGCCACGCCTCTCATTGAGGGATGGATGAAACCACGCCCCTCATTGAGGGATGGATGAAACCACGCCCCTCATTGAGGGATGGATGAAACCACGCCTCTCATTGAGGGATGGATAGGAGATACATTGTAACAATTACAACAATAGAAACAATTGAATCAATAGGCAAATGAATCATTTATTGCTGCAGATCTGCATGTTACACCTCAAAGAGGGACAAATGAGAATAGCAAGGGACAGGGACTCCAAAGAGGGACAGCCCCTCCAAATCAGGGACACTTGGGAGGTGTGCCATTGCACCCTTTCCCCTACACCCTTTTTTTTTTTAGTATGGATCGTGACCTAACTTTAAAAATAGGGGCGCAAACACTTAAAGTACCTAGGGTACCATGAACACCAAGCACGGCCCTGATCCTACGCCATGGGGTCTCATCCAGTCAGAGCCGTTGTATATGTGATGTTCAGCAAACAGTTCTTTTGATAGCAATCGGCATCACCAGCAGCCACATCCCCAGCAGTGGGCATGCTCCCGCCCCCAGTGTATCTCAATAGCTCGGAATGGGAGCGAGTTCACAGGCCAAAGATGCTGGGGATTGGTCCGCTGGCCGCTGGGAACCAGGAAGAAGGTGAATCTTGTAGCATACAGGCGGGATTCACACAGTGGAACATCCAGATTTGGGATGCCCCAGGCCAGTGGCCATCCCTGGTTTCTTTTGGGTTCCCTCGGCTGGCCCTCTTGCATTTTGTTCTTCTTTAAAGCCAACCTCCAGCCAACATTCCTTTTATAAGTTTTGGACAGTGATCATTTATTTCTTTTAAAGAGGAACAACACCTGGGAATTTCCCTCACCAGAGTAGCAGAGCCGAATGGAGGCGCTCCCTGCTCACTTCTCTAGCTGTGGGTGTGCCCGCGCCACCCGTTCACATAGGGCTGGTGCTGGTATGCAACATCAGTAATTGTTTCTATGCTTTCTTTCTGTCGCTCCTTTTATTTTGGCCCTTATTTAACAAGGGATAGCGCCAGGTAGCGAATGGTGAGCGAACGGTAATGACGGTCACCGCCATGAGAACGCCGGCTCCCCTCCGCAATCACACATTTATCAAGCCGATCCTGCTTAGCGACTGACAGAGCACCAGATAGCGAATCATTCATCATTATTCCAGCCTCACACCACAGCGCCAGCGAGCGACCTTGAACAGCGACAGTTATGACCTCTCGCTACCTGGCGCTCTCCAATGCATTTCAATGGAACAATCTTTAAATATTAATAATAATTTTTTTTTTTTTAAATGTCAAAAAATCTGTGACCACTTCTGCAATGTTAGTTTTTTTTTTAAGGTAAAAAAAAAAAATAAAAAAATTTGTGCAGAATTGATATTACAGGTCTGATATTAATGTATTCATATTACAATATGTTTTGAAAAACTAGTTTTTTTTTTCTCTAAAAATATGGTTGTTTGGGGGTTAAAAAACTACTTTTAACCCATCGCCGCCAGCGCTCTGGGGTTTAAACAAGCATTTCACAGCACGAGAATTTTTTGAGCGTGATTGTGAATATGGTGGGAGCCGTTCGCTATGGCCATTCGATGTCATGCGCTCCCATACAGCGCGGAACCTGTCAAATAGCGACTCCTCACCCAATATTCAACATTACCGCACACCGACTGAGTCGCTATCAACTACAGAACAACAGCCAAGCACAGCGACTACTAGCGGGCGCTCTGAAAATGCCGCTACTGTCGCTCATCTGTCGCTACCTGGCGCTATTAATGAATCGGCCTCCCCGTCTTTCTTGCTTTCATTTATTGTGTCATTTTGACTTTCTTTCCTTATAATCTTTCTTTAATCCAATGTCATTTTTAATTCCTTTTTTTCTTTCTTTCCATTTTCTTATTTATTCAATCATTCGTTAATTTTATTATTTCTTCCTGCCAATCCATTTATAGTTTTTTTCTGTGTAATTTTTCCATTATTTCCTTTTCATCTTATTTTTCTTTCATTCATGTATTTCATATTTTACATTTATTTCCCCCCCTCCCCATAGCTTTTTTACTTGCCAAGCAGTGCAGCAATGCCAGGATGAGAGACTGAAAACTTGCGTGGCTAAGGGGCTTTTCTCATTTGTGTCGTTCCCTTTATTCCTTCCTTCTTTTTTTATTTCATGCCTTCTATTATTTCTGTCTTTCTGTTATTCCTTCTCTTCTGTCTGTCATTGTATCTATTATTTATTTCTCTTATTCATTCCTATGTCATTACTTGTTTTCTCATTTTCTTTTTTTTTCTGGTCTGCCTTCTATTTCTTTGTCTTTCTTTGTTTCATTCATTCTATTAATTTTTCCTCTCTTTCCGTTATTCCTTCTATTTTTTTCTTTGGTCATTATTTTTTCATTTGCTTATATGTGATTACTTGTCTTTCTTTTTTGTGTCATTCTTTATATTTCTTTCTCTCTTTCTTTGTTTCATTTACTCTATTAATTCTTTCTGTCATTCCTTTCCTTATTGTGTCTGTTATTTCTTTCATGTTTCTGTTTCTGTCATTCATTTTTAACATTTGTTTTTTACTTCTGTTCGTCATTCCTTCCATTTATTTCTTTGAGGCCGATTCATTAATAGCGGCAGGTAGCGTCAGTTGAGCGACTGTAGCAGTATTTTCACAGCGCCCGCTAGTAGTCGCTGTGCTTGCCCATTGTTCGGTTGTTGATAGCGACTGAGTCGGTGTGCAGTAATGTTGAATACAGGGTGACGATTCGCTATTTGACAGGTTCCACGATGTATGGGAGCGCATGATAGCGACTGGTCAGAGCGACCGGCTCCCAACATATTCATCAAAAAATCCCGCTCAAAAAATTCTCGCGCTGTAAAATGCATGTTTAAACCCCAGAGCGCTGGCGGCGATGGGTTAAAAGTAGTTTTTTAACCCCCAAACAACCATATTTTTGGAAACAAAAAAAAACAAGTTTTTTAAATAATTTTGTAATATGAATACATTTTTTTTACTAAAATGCCAGAAGTGGTCACAGAATTTTTCACATTAAAAAACATAAAAAAAAAAACTATTAATAACAATTAATTATGAATATTTAAAGATTGTTCCATTGAAATGCATTGGAGAGCGCCAGGTAGTGAGAGGTCATACCTGTCGCTGTTCAAGGTCGGACGCTGGCGCTGTGGGCTGAGACTGGAATAATGATGAATGAGTGGCTATATGGCGCTATCTCAGTCGCTAAGCAGGATTGGCTTGATAAATGTGTGATTGTGGTGGGGAGCCGGCGTTCTCGTGGCGGGGCCCGTCATTACCGGCCGCTCACCAGTCGCTACTTGTCGCTATTCCTTCATAAATAAGGGCCAAAGGGGCCAATCCAGAGCCTGATAATCAAGGGTTTTTGTTCCTCTTTCAAAATGTCAGCTCACCAAGCTGTATTCTCATCATCCAGGGTTTACAGTTTTTAGACAATTTTACAAAACTGAACAGTAAGCACCTCCCCTCCCCTTACACAATTTTTTGTTGTACTTTATTGGACTGTTTTGAAGTTTTTTCCTTCTTATGTTCAAAGAACTAGAGCCATTGAAATGATTTGTCCTCGTTAGCAGGATGGAATGAATTAGGCCGGTCACATGCCAGGCTTTGTACCGGACAATATTGCGTGGCTTTGTAGTGTTCGGCCATAACCACCACAGCATCTGCAGCCTCTAATGAAGCAAGATTAAAGACAAAGAGACTCTTTTAGCAATCATACGAAAAAGACGCTGGCATTTTTGTTCCTGGGCTTGGTCGCTGTGGGTTTTTGCAATGGGCATGGTACACGCTCGGCGCAGACCAAGTCTGATTTTTTTTTTAGAAGAATTTTAACACCGTCATTTTCCAAAGCAGGATAGATACTTACTGATGATGGAGGCAGATATCTCTATACAAGTGTGTGATGGAGGCCGATATCTGCTTCTGCGTCTTACTAGAGTGTGATGCAGTTATAGAGGCCGATATCTGCTTCTGCGTCTTACTAGAGTGTTATGTAGTGATAGAGGCCGATATCTGCCTCTGTGTCTTCTACATACGAGGGTGTAATGTGGTGATAGAGGGAGAAATTTACCTCACTGCCTTCTCCATACAAGAGTGTGGTCTGGCAATGGAGCAAGATATCTGTCTCTATACAAGAATCTGGCGATGAAGGCAGAAATCTGCCACTGTGCCTTCTCCATACAAAAGTGTGGCAATGGAGAAAGATATCTACCTCTCTACATTCTTTATACAAGGGTGTGGTAAAGGAGAGAGATGTGTGATAAAGTGATGGGGCAGATATTGCCTTTGTGTATTCTCTATACAAGATTGTGGCGATGGAGGGAGATATCTGCGCCTTCTCCATACACTTGTGTGGTGTGGAAATAGAAGGGGATATCTGCCTCTTTGCCTTCTTCATACACGAATGTGGTGTGGCTATGGAACTATACAAGAACCAAGACAATACATGTGCCGGCCAGGTAAAGGCAGCATCACACCACTGAGTAATAAAATCCGTTATTTTATTGGAAGCAAAATCAAGAGTGTGGTGTGGAGATGGAGGAAGATATGCCTCTATTCCCTCTCCATACAAGTGTGTGGTAATGGAGGGAGATATCTGCCTCTGTGCCTTCTCCATACAAGTGGCAAGAATTGCTTCCTGATTGCAATGTAGGTTAGATCACTGTTTGCGTAACCTCTAGGGTGTACAGCTATATCCAGGCTGTATCAACCTGAAAGAGTAGTAGATGCTGGGAACAAACTTCCAGCAGGGGCATGCTTGTATATAAAGAGAACATATACACCCATAGGGACAGATTAGATGGACTCATTCAGTTGTCGTTCTTCTATGTTTCTATGTAACGTATAGATAGAGCAGCAGATCAGGAGGTCATTCTTCAGCCTTATCACGCACCACCTACTAGGACTCTGAGTACCACTTGTGGCACTAGTACTATACCTCCCACTATCCCGGGCCACCATCAGCCTGACTGGGACTGCTGTACATAATCAGGATTTCCCCGGGGAATCCGGGACAGTTGGGAAACCACAAATTTCCCAGAGCAACCTGACATTTTCTTTCATATTATTTTAACATAGAAACATAGAAGGTTGACGGCAGAAGGAGACCATACGGTCCATCTAGTCTGCCCTTATGTGTATACTGTATGTACTCTTTATCTTAGGATAGATGGAGGCTTATCACAGGCATGTTTAAATTCAGTGACTGTTGATTTTTCAACTACCTCTGCTGGAAGTTTGTTCCAAGCATCTACTACTCTTTCTGTAAAATAATATTTTCTAACATTGCTCCTGATCTTCCCCCCGACTAGCTTCAGGTTGTACTTGTCAAACCGTATTCCTTCTTACTCTAAAAGTGCTATGGGGTCAATGGACTACTTACTTTGGTAAATCTATTTAACTTATCTCCTCCTTGGGGATACTTGGAATTATTTGTTGCCATGGGGTACTTAAACTGATACTGCAAGCAAAGGTAATTGTTAGATCATTGTGTTTGGCTACATTTGGCACTGTCCTAAATTGTTATCTGCTTTTAAATCTAAGCAGAAATGGAAGAGATATCAGGGTTTACAGGTTGAGCCAATGACATTCTCTTTTTCATCCTGTCCAGCTCCCTCCTCCGCCAGATTCATCATATTGCTGTCAGTGCAGAGAGCTGACTTTGCAGCATCACAGATCCAAGGGTCCATGCCCACTTTTTCAGAAGAGAAATCATGGGGTGATATCTCGGCCACTTCTTCTTCAATTTAAAAACGGAAAACAGTTTAGGACAGTGCCAAACTTAGCCCAACACAGTGGTGTAAGTATTGCCTTTGCCTGCTGTAGCACTTAAAGCGGACCTTCACTCTGAATAAGAGTCTATCTTATATGTTTCCCACACACTGTACATACAGATTGTCCACATTAAAAATCATCCTACCTGCATCTACTTTAAACATCCAAGATGGCAGCTTATGGAAGCCGCCATCTTATCAGGCAGCCTGCAAACAGGAAGTGCCTCCTGACTGTGCTGCTCTGCATTCTGGGACTGCTGACCTTTACCTGACCCCAGCTCTGCTCTGTCTGAGCAAAGCACAGCTATAACCCGCCCCCCCTGTACCTTATCTCACTCTCCTCTCCTCAGTAAGTGTGATGCTTCTCAGTCAAGATGGCGGCGCCCGTATCCTAAATTCCTGAACAGAGTTGCAGCCCAGTGGGGGAAAGAATAATAAGTTAGTGACTAAAAACGTAAAATATATTAATTTTAGATGCTGGGGGACCGTTTTTTTAAGAGTTTGGGCTTTTCATTAAATCACACTGAAGGTCCGGTTTAAACGGTTACAAATAACTGATGACAATATATCGATGATTCCAAAATAGGCTTGTTGTCTGGCTGTAATAGCGGCTGCCTCCAAGTATCTCCCCTAAGACAGGTGTGTTTTGACTTGCCCTCCTCCCTCCCTTTCAGTATGCAGACTGGGTTCCCTAGCAGTACATTTAGAAGAGCTGGTATAGCAGCCAGGCAACTGGTGTTTGTGATGAGCTTGCAGGATTTCGGCCTACAACAACTCTTTGAACCATAAACGTATTGTTCTGCGGCGAGGGATTCCTGCTCAGCTAGGCTCACTCTCCCAGCAGAATTGTGGCGGCGTGACAAGCCTGGCAACGTCTCAGGACATGGCACGTTTGGGAGTTAACTCAGGTGACGTCCCTCAGGGTTGCTAGGGAAGAGTTTGGGATTTTCAGAACAAAAGAGCTTCCCAGCCAACAAGTAACAAGGGATTACTCTGGGAAAACAACTGTGACCAGAACAGGAAGTGAATCTAAATAAACGTCCGCTGTGCAGTAAACATGATGCATTCTTTACGTTGATGGGATATGGCAACTGCTATTCATGCAGAAAGGGGAAAAGGAATAACAGGGCGCCATAATGCGATAAAATATCTCCTGGATCTTTTTTCATACTGTCACCGACATCATATGTGTTCTGAAAGGTTTTGCCTGAACCTGCTTATTACCATCATCTAATTCCAAGAACTTTCAGTACAGCAGTAGTAACCATATTGTCATAGGGGCGGGTTGTGCTAATTTTTTTGTGAGGCACGTTTAAAGGGAAAGTACAGTTTTGTGGGCGGCCCTGTCAGACCTCTAATCGGGGTGTACTCAGACTCTCCACTTAAACCGGACCTTCACCATGATTTATTGAAAAGCCCAAACCCTTAAAAAACGACTCCCCAGCATCTAAAGTTAATATATTTTAAGTTTTTAGTAACTTACTTATTATTCTTTCCCCCACTGGGCTGCAACTCTGTTCAGGACTTTAGGATACGGGCGCTGCCATCTTGACTCAGAAGCATCACATTTACTGAGGCGAGGAGAGTGGGATAAAGTACAGGGGGGTGGGGTTTAGCTGTGCTTTGCTCAGACAGAGCAGAGCTGGGGTTGGGAAAAGGTCAGCAATCCCAGAATGCAGAGCAGCACAGTCAGAAGGCACTTCCTGTTTGCAGGCTGCCTGATGTTCCATGAGCCGCCATCTTGGATGTTTAAAGGCTCATAACATGCAGTAGATGCAGGTAGGCTGATTTTGAATGTGAGCACTCTGTATGTACAGGGTGTGGGAAACATATAAGATAGACGTCTATTCAGAGTGAAGGACCGCTTTAACCTTAATCCACTCCCGTGCTGGACATCTCTCACCCCCAGCGCCAGTATGGTGGGCATGATTGATTGATTGATGAAATTGAAGACTTGTCCTCATGTACATAGATGGCCATTGATTGAATAGTAGGCACACCCACCCACCTTACCAGCGCTGAGTGTGAAAGATGTGCAATGTGGGAGTGGGTGGATTGTAAGTGGGGCGTCTCCTGCCCAAGGGCACTCCTGATTGGATGTCTGTGGCTAAGACTTACCATTTAACTTTGGGTGTGAATTGCAACCAGAACCTTGGGGGGCGGTTTTACTGGATCCCTCAAAAAAAGCGCAGAAACATTATTATGTTTTTGTCCAGGCATGAAAAAAAATGTATGCTCCCCTATTATCCCCTGCAGCCCAGTGCTTGAAAACCCACCCGATAGCTCAATCCTGTCTGATACTGTTGGGTCTCAACCCCACCTCCAGGGGCGGACTGGGGTCATAAAATGGCCCAGGACTTTTTGGTAACAACGGCCCTGCTGTACTTTGTACAGCCCAGTATAGTGCATTAATGTCACATTAATATATTCTATATATTAAACCATACCAAAACCTGGGATTGGTCCTTGCCCCCGGGGTAACCACACGAATCACTAGTAAAACTTACCTGACTGCCCTTCCAATGGCACATGCACGGATGCTTGTTGGCTAACGGTCGAATGGAGCCAAGCATGCTGCCAGCCACATCACTGCTGGCTCTATCTCAGTGCATGTGCCGTTAGATTGGTAGTCAGGTAGGTTTTACTGGGAAAATCTTGGGGGTGTTCCTCTTTAAAGTAGACCTATCACCAGGATTTTCATTATCCTGGTGATAGGTACCTGCCCCAGCGGCCTCCGAATTTGGGATGCCCTGCTATGTGTAACCCCCCAGATTGATCACTCCACTCACCTTTCCACCAGTCCCACTGCACATGCGCAGACGCTCGTCCAGTTTGCACTTTATGTTGTGCTACTAATGCACGACGTAAAGCCATCGTTTTGGACTCCACGCTGGCATAGGGAGCAGCAGGAGCATCCCTGGTTTCCCTACGAAGCGCGCTTCTCGGCCTATCTAAATGGCTGGGCGGATGCTGTAGGGATGCCAGGGAGTCAGCCGTGGGCCACAACTGTGGTGAGTGACCACTGGAATGGTAAGGGGTTCATACAGTGGAGCATCCATTTTGAGGCCCCAGGGACACCTGGAGTCTTATGCCCTTATTCATCAAGCGATAGCGCCAGGTAGTATCTGACGAGCGCCAGGTAGTGGCAGCTAACGGCGACTACCGACTCAAGTACGCCCAGCGGCGGTCACAATGACGCATTTATCAAGCAAAATGAGGCTAGCGCCGGCGAGAGCGACGGCTAGCGCGGCATTCATCATGAAGCCGCCTGGACCGAACAGCGCCGCTGCAAATTCCCTCACAGCGCCAGGTATGAGCTGTCGCTCCCTGGCGATGTCCAATGCATTTCAATGGAGCAATCGATAATTATTCATAATTAATTGGTAATATTTTTTTTTTTTTTTTTTTTTAATGTCAAAAAATCGGAGAACACTTCTGCAATGTTAGGATTTATTTTTAAGTCAAAAAAAAAATTTAAAAAAATATGTGCAGAATTGATCTAACAGGTCTGAGATTAATGTATTCATATTACAAAATGATTCTAAAAACATGTATAATGTTACATTTAAAAAATATGGTTGTTTAGGGGTTAAAAACTAGTTAATACACATCGCCGCCAGCGCTCTGGGGTTTAAACAAGGAATGGACAGCGACAGCACATTCGGAGCGTGATTTTTTGATGAATATGAAGCTAGCCGTTCGCTCTGGCCATTCGTTGTCAGGCGCTCACATACAACGCTGGACCTGTGAAACAGCGACCCCCCAGCCCGTATTCAACATTACCGCACACCGACTGAGTCGCTGTCATCAAGCTAATGCCGGCCAAGCACAGCGAATACTGGCTGGCGCTGAAAAAATCACGCTACAGTCGCTCATCTGTCGCTACCTGGCGCTATTGATGAATCGGCCTCTTAGATTCTAGGGCCAGCTGTGGTTGTGAAATGGTCCACTTTAATCAGACCAAAAACCAAGTGAATAGAACACCTGTGTTTTGGTCCGCTTTATGAAAAACAATAAGGGCTAAATGCAAAACTGCAGGAAGAAGATAGGACCTTTTCTGGATCTCTGTGTAGTAGCAGCTTGCACATTACAGAAAAAAAAAAGTTTATCAGAGAGGACAAAAAAATTGGCTTACTTTTTAAATGTGTTTGAGGTGGTGTCCCTAGAAGGGTTAATTCCCAGCACATCAGATTCAAAGCCCCCTGCTGCTGATCCAGGGATGACATGGTCAGGTGACAGAGGGAGAAAGGACAGACTCTGAACCCTGCTGCCGATGCTCAGCCGCACCATCGGTTCCACCCACGTGTTCTCCTTCGCTTCATGCTGAACCTTATGCGCCGTACCAGCCCTGGCCTCCGACCTATCCGGAACTAATGCTGCAGCCTATGTTGCAGCCCGGCTATCAAAGGCGGCAGCGCCGAGTGCCTAAAGCAAAAAGATAACCAGCACCTGCACTTCATTCACCTGTGTTCCACTGCGGAACACATTGCAAGACCTGGAGCAGCCCAGCAAAGGTAAATAGAGGCCCACAATTGTGGGACTAGCTGCGGCCTACCGGGATTTGTCCCGGTATGCCCTACTGCCAGTCCGCCCCTGCCCACCACCATGTCTGAAACACTCCCCTCTGGCCTTCAGAGTGACACATCCTCACCAGTTCTATTCACTGCAATGGAGGCGGTGTGTCAGGCCTGGGGCATGCCAGGCCAGGCTTAGGCACACCCCCTTCATTGAAATGAATAGAGCGGCTGTGTCCCTGTGATGTCTGATGGACGGCACTGGACTGAATCAGGTGAGCGGATGAATTTCCAGGCACCGTAATCAGGTGCGGGGGATAAAAGGCAAGTATAGCTTTTTCTTTTTTTAGCTGTTTAGCAGGTCTATGGTGACATTACAAAGCCAGATAATGGCATTTCCTCTTTATAATTACCGTGTGAGAGTTAAAGGAGCAGTATAACCAAATATTCTTTGAGGGGGTAGGGGGTTTGCCTATACATAAAAGTCAACCCCACCCAAACTTGTGTTTCTTTACTGCAAGAGAGAAAATCCTGCTGTTTTCCAGAGCTAGCCTGTGGGCAACACTGACTAATGTAATATCTGCCCATAGCAATGCATGATGGGTCAAAACCTGGGGCACTCAGGGAGGATCATGGGCCGTTTTCTCTCCCCTCCACTGCTATGGTCATGTGACTTCTGTGTGTCGTAGTGTCTCCTCTCTACTGCTCTGATCATGTTTGTTTATCGTAGTGTCTTCCTTCCACTGCTGTGCTCTTGTGACTTATGTGTGTTAAGTCTATACGATGTAATATGCTCACTTGCTCCTCTACATTTGATCCCTTGCACCCTGTTTTTTCCACACACTGTAATTAACCCATTGCACCCTCTCCTCCCAAACAATTTGACAGAAACCAGATGGGTAATACTCAGATCAAATGTTATACAAATCTGAGGTTTCTCGCTAGTAATTGATGAAAACTATGTAAATGATGAGACCATTTGTGATATAAAGCACTGTACAATCTTGACCTTCGAGAACCTCTGTTGGAACTTGTGAGACAGGTATATAAAATTGACAAAAGTCATGTAATTGAGTAGTAATCCTCTTCTTGGGTGACATGCACCTAATTTAAGTTCTGGTCCATTAGGGCTGTGGAGGAAAATCTTGATGAGAACCTTTTTTTGAGGAAGCAGTTAGCAGTATTGTGCCCCTATTTTAATGAATTTAAACCTCTGTGGAAGCTCATGAGATGTGTAAGACCTCCCGAGATGTACCCAAATTTCAGTCATTTGGTGTTTAGGTTTCATTATTTTCCTTAAATAGTTACTCTTATTATATATTTTCTGTAATGAAAAAGCAACCATTCTTAGTTTTTCCTTGATTGTTAGCCTTTTGTAACCATATTTAGACCTAAAAAAAGAACCCTTCTTTTTCCAGAAGAATCGACTTCTTCCCATAAAATCATCGGCCCACCTTCCGGAGATGCATACTTTGATGATGTTGCCGGCTATGGTGTCAAGCCTAGCAGTCCTCCAACTTATAAGTTCTCCACAGACCCTTTTTACAGATTCGGACAGGATTTTAGCTTAGGGTCCAAATACCAATTAGACACTCCAAAAGCTGTCGGGGCTGCAACCGTGAGTCCCATGATTAAGATCACTCCATATAATGACCTGAACCACTCGGGTGGTTCCTATCACAGCAGAGAATCAGAATCATTGGGTGAACACCAGACAAACTTGGCTGCCCCCAGCGCAGCAGGGTGTTCCTTGCAACCTGGCTCACGTTTTGATTCCTACAGAGATTTTTCTTGTGTGAGCCCTGGCAGCAGTGCCTCCTCCACAAGTTACCTTTCGGAGACTAATTTCTCTCCTAACACGTCGCCTTGCGTTTCACCAAATAATGGTCCTAATGATGACCTGTGTCCACACTTTCAAAACATCCGTACTTATTCTCCTAGAGCTTCTCCAATAATGTCTCCACGGGAAAGCATCACAGAGGACACCTGCCTAGGACCACGTTCTCCATCTCCCCGGCCCAACTCACGGTCTTCCTCCCCGGGAAAGAGAAGGTATTCTTGTGCCGAGCTCTACAATAGCCACCAAACCAGCGTTTCCCCGCGACAGTCAAGGACTCCATCTCCCCAGACCTCTCCACGTGTTCCCCTACGAGACGATAGCTTTCCTGGAAGTTACAATCATCCCTCTGCTCCGACCCATCTTATGGATGACTTGAACCTTACTTCTGATCCTTCATATGGTGTGCCTTTAAAAATCAGCAAAAACAGTCCAGATCCTTCTCCAGTGGCTTCACATAAAACTATGGCCTGTCACGTATACCAGACTCCAGAGTACCTTGGGCCATATGAGCACGAAGAAAGGAAGAATTCCGATGCAGGATCCTATGTATTAATGCCACCTACCTGGCCAAAGCAGCTGGTGCCCACCATGCCCTACTACAGGTACGGACACTATATATTATCTTCTATGCTTGTTGAGTTTTTTCTGTTTTAATATTTTTTATTTAAAGGAGCACTATTGCAAAAAAAATGGCCCAATGATAAAAATCCATATAAATATGCTGGATGGTGGGGGAAGGGGTCACTTATATACATTGCATCAAGAAATATGCAGCCAGGCTTGTTTTTCTTCCTTTCAATGGAAGGAAAAGGACATCTGGTTACATCTGTTACATTGATTCTTTGTGTTGGCTATCATGGGCCCCAGAACAGCATTACCTTATCTAAAATGTATATATTTGCTCTCAGCTGTTAGCAGAGTAGCTGAATCATTACAGCTGATGGATTTCTACTTCTGGCTAGAAATTGCACAGATTTCAAGTAAGTTTTTCAGAACCAGGGCTCTCAGGTGCTATCCAAGATGGCAGCTCACATGTAGTTTAAGAGCAGGGAATCGGGCTGCTGTTCCATAACATCTGCATGGAGGTATGCCCTCCCAAATAACTTACATCACTGACTACTAGGTCTGCTTTAAAGAAAAACTCTAACCTTTATGAATATTTAGACCCCACTGTAACGCATGCAATGTTATCATTCATTTGTATTCACATTCCCTCCACTTTCTTTGTGTTTTAAAATACCTCATAAGAACAACCAGCTGAGTGCCCCGCTCTGGAGAAATGAGCGGCCGTGAGAAGGTCTGTGCTTCTGTTAATATTCCAATGTTGTGTATCTGACGGCTCATGAACGCACACTGATTTATTATTAATAACAGAAGGAGAGTTTTGCTGCATCAGTCTTGGTATATGTTTCTTTATTGAATACAGCTGTGCTCAAAGCAGAAGTTTAGTCAAAAGAAAAAGTCCCCTTACCTTACTCAGGGGCCCACGCCGCTCTCCTGGCGCTCCGGATCCTGAGCGCTGCCATCTTGCTTTGAAAGCACAGAGCCACATCCTGCAAGCACCCCAAAGTGAGATGCCCCGGGGGTAGTAAAATGGCTGTCCCTGGAGTCTATTAGCAGGAACATAGGCTAGGGATGTGGCCAGCGGGCGTGCTACTTGACCCAGAATATTTGAGATCAGCCAGTTAGCAATCTCAGATTTGCCATCTTGGCTTGGCCAGCACAACAAACAAGCCCGATAATTCAGAAACCAAGCTACCTTGAGAAAGAACGATCACCTCCAGGTACTAGGGGTGGGGTGGGTGGTTTGTCTGCTTTCAGGCAGAAATATTATCTGTTAATTGTACAAGGGGTAATTTTTCACAGCTGACAATTTTTTTGTGCTGTTTTTTCGCATGCATAAGTTGTGCCATGATGGTGCCCATGAGCTTAGCCTACCTTTCCGCTTGGTCATGTGGGCATCTGCATTGCTGGTGTGGATGGACAGATGCTGTAAAAGCTCTAATGGGTAAGAGGGTGAATAAAACCAAGTGAGGGAGCTTTTTCTACATTTCCGTTTATGGTCAGGTCACTACAGTGTGACTTTATTTTCAGAGCTATTCCCTTATAAGCATATTACAGAAGTGAAAGAGGATGAACTCAAAAGTGTCCCTCACTTCCCACATTTGATCTCCAACCAGCCAAAATCAGAATCTTATGTAGCCTGTTTGAGGAACAGGGTAAGACTATGCTTGCTCAGCATCCCCTAAGTCATGTCAGAGGAAGATCTGTCCAATCTGGGGCTTATGGGGAGCTGCATCTCCTTTTCTAAAAAGTGGTGCTGTGCACAGATGTTTGTTCCCTTTTTATGTTCTGAAAAAAAAAAATCAGGTGGATATGAATAGCTATAGAATAGCTATAGACCTTAAACCGGACCTTCACCATGATTTATTGAAAAGCCCAAACCCTTAAAAAACGATTCCCCAGCATCTAAAATTAATATATTTTAAGTTTTTAGTCATTTACTTATTATTCTTTCCCCCACTGGGCTGCAACTCTGTTAAGGACTTTAGGATACGGGCGCCGGCATCTTGACGCATCACACTTTCTGAGGGGAGTAGAGTGGGATAAAGTACAGGGGGCGGGTTATAGCTGTGCTTTGCTCAGACAGAGCAGAGCTGGGGTCAGGAAAAGGTCAGCAGGCCCAGAATGCAGAGCAGCACAGTCAGATAGACTCTTATTAAGAGTGAAGGACCGCTTTAAACCGGACCTTCACCTTGATTTATTGAAAAGCCCAAACCCTTATAAAATGATTCCCCAGCATCTAAAATTAATATATTTTACGATTTTAGTCACTTACTTATTATTCTTTCCCCCACTGGGCTGCAACTCTGTTCAGGACTTTAGGATACGGGCGCCGCCATCTTGACTCAGAAGCATCACACTTACTGAGGAGAGGAGAGCAGGATAAAGTACAGGGGGGCAGGTTATAGCTGTGCTTTGCTTAGACAGAGCAGAGCTGGGGTCAGGAAAAGGTCAGCAATCCCAGAATGCAGAGCAGCACATTTAGAAGGCGCTGCCTGATGACATGAGCCGCCATCTTGGATGTTTAAAGGCTCATAACATGCAGTAGATGCAGGTAGGATGATTTTTAATGAGGACAATCTGTATGTACAGGGTGGGGGAAACATATAAGATAGACTCTTATTCAGAGTGAAGGACCGCTTTAAGTGTTTAGATATATCATATATAGTTAATGTTAGATAACCCACTTACACCTCATTAGTCAGTTGCATACTTCCTACTACCACAAAGAAGTATCCTGGTGATTGGTCCTTTTACCTGGTGTAAAACCTCTCCCACTTATGTATACATGGTAATTGAATGTTTTTGACTAATCAGTTATGACCTACTGGGTGGGATCAGTATAAAAGGGAATAAGATTTTTTAACTGTTTAGATATACCATTGTTACCCAACCCTCTCCTCAAAAACCACCAGCAGGTCAAGCTTTGTGGATATTCGCATAGCTGGCTCTAGAGCTCTGTCAGAGCACTGTGTGGGGATCCACAAAACAGGAGATTGTGATATACAGTGGTTGGTGGGACATTTGGGTGCCTCCTAAGGCTTTAAACCTGCTTATGCTTCTAATACACTGCAGAAAATATATTTTCCCCTCTCCTCTGTGGCTAGCTCATGGGCATTATATGATGGGTTCCTAAATAAAAAAAATAGGTTGAACAGCACCAGAAGGTCCCCTTCTACATAATTGTTTGTGATTACCAAAGTCATTGTTTGTTCTCCTTACAGCATTCCCGTGGCCTCACTTCCTCCTCTGGAGTGGCCTCTGGTGAGTCAGGCTGGATCCTATGAGCTCCAAATTGAAGTGCAGCCCAAACCACACCACCGAGCCCACTATGAGACAGAGGGTAGCCGCGGAGCAGTCAAAGCCGTTAATGGAGGACACCCGGTGGTCCAGGTAGGTTAAAACATATTTACAAAATCGGAACTGGGTGTAAGTAAAGACACCTTCGTTTATGTATGTATTTGTGCTACTCTGTGGTTTACATGCGTACATACTGTATCATGTGCTATAACCAGATGCAAAACGCTGACCCAGGAAACTTTTTTTTCATTTTTGATTGGAATATTGTATTACAGTGAAGAGATCAAAACAATCAGGAGAAAAACAAAACTTAAACCGGACCTTCAGGGTGATTTAATGAAAAGCCCAAACTCTTAAAATACGGTTCCCCAGCATCTAAAATTAATATATTTTATGTTTTTAGTCACTAACTTATTATTCTTTCCCCCACTGGGCTGCAACTCTGTTCAGGAATTTAGGATTCAGAAGCATCACACTTACTGAGGAGAGGAGAGTGGGATAAGGTACAGGGGGGCGGGTTATAGCTGTACTTTGCTCAGACAGAGCAGAGCTGGGGTCAGGTAAAGGTCAGCAGTCCCAGAATGCAGAGCAGCACAGTCAGGAGGCACTTCCTGTTTGCAGGCTGCCTGATAAGATGGCGGCTTCCATAAGCCGCCATCTTGGATGTTTAAAGGCTCATAACATGCAGTAGATGCAGGTAGGATGATTTTTAATGTGAACAATCTGTATGTACAGGGTGTGGGAAACATATAAGATAGACTCTTATTCAGAGTGAAGGACCGCTTTAACTGTTCATCTGGGCTTTTCCTTATTGATATACATATGGGTAACCAGGAGCTACACACCACTGGAATGGGGGAGGGGGGGATCAAGATTTTAATAAAGAATATTTATCTTAGGGATTGACCACTCAATCAAAAAACAAAAGGGTACTCAACCTTTGCTTTCTGCAGGCGATCAGTCCTAGACTGGTCCTAAACCGGTGACCGGTCCTAGACCTTTGATCAGCCACTAGCCCGTGCTTCCCCCGCTCCCTAGGACAAAGCGATATTTGCCATTGCTTCTGTGTTTGGCTCGTGCCCCCACCTCCGCTATCAGTCACAGGGCTGGGATCATTCCCTCCCCCTTCACTACAATGGAGGGGTTGTGTCAGGCCTCATTGCAATGAATGGAGAGGGTGTAACACAGCTTCTGTGACTGATGGCGGGTTGCGAGCCCAGTGCACCATCAATTCAGGCCTGTGGCAGTCCGGGAAAGCGTAGTCTGTGGCGCAGCCTGGGATCCAGTGACCCAATGACTTGTTGATCGTCGGACTAGGACTGATCAGCTGCGGGGGACAAAGGGAAGAGTACCCTTTTCTTTTAATTAATGGGTGTTCAATCACTTAAAGTGGACCAACACCCAGGATTTTGACTATCCTGGGTATTGGTCCACTTCCGCGGGGCACCCCGAACAGCCCCGCTGTGTGAAACCCCCCAGAAAGCCCCGAAAAACTCACCTGACCCCGCTCCCACGTGACTCGCTTGTCCAATCGCCGCCGCCGGACAAGGAGAGGCAGCGCCGGACAAGCACCCAGGTCTGGCATAGCGCTTAGTAAAGTACGGCCTAAATGCACATTTTGCACATAACATTAATAAAAGCAAGATGCATGTGAATAAAACAGTACAACATTATAATAGCATAAAAAAACACATAAAACCTCAACGGACATGCGGTAAAAGTGCGAAAGTGTGAACCCGGCCCATGTGTAAAACCATTATTACAGTCATCAGGAGTTTGTGTGGCAGCAATGACTCAATTCCTCATTCTCTTACAAAGACTGGAAAGCTGTCACATGCCGGCCTAATGACCAGGTATTATCACACCATATTTATTGCAACATAGTAAAAGGGAAATGTCACTTTCTCAAAGCACATACAGACCAAGAATAAAACCATTTACCCATGATTCCTATCAGTAGATGTAGCCATGCAAGTCACTTATTTTCATCTTTGTGATTTCTCAAGTGGCCAGAAAGAGTCATCTAAGCGTGCAATGCTTGAGTATATCTTCTAATATTTACACAGCCATCACCTACTTGTGGACATCTGTTTTGGGCTAGGGACCCTCATCAGCACAAGGCTGGAAGCAATGGCTGTATAGTGAGGAGAGGTCTTTTTTAGAAAATTCACCACATAGGGAGAGACCCATTTTAAGCCCCCGAGGCATCCTGATTTTTGATGCTCTGTGGTGTGAAACTCCCCAGATCGCCCTGTAAAACTCCCATCTTCCTGGTTCTACGGCACATGCACAGGCTCTCATCCAATCAGATCCATTTGCTGTGCACATGTCATTCAGCAAACGGATCTGCCCTTCTGCAATCGAGCGCAAGCAGGTGCATCCCCACATCCCTGAGCTGTGCGTGCACTACCACCCCAGCTATTTAGATATTCTGGGGAGGGAGCGTGCGCTGCTATGAGTGCTTCCGCTTGCGCTCCGGATTGCAAAAGGGCAGAGCCATTTACTGAGTGACAGATGCACAGCAAATGTGTCTGGCTAGCGCATGCGTGCCGTAGGACCGGGCAAATGTTAGTTATTATGGGCGATCTGGGGGGTTTCACACAGAAGGGCATCCAGATTTGGGATGCCCCAGGAGAAAGCCAACACTTGGTTTTGTTCCGCTTTAATATAGTGGGTACAAATGCCCCTGTTTAAGGGTACGAGGTAAAGAGCACTTTCTGAAAACAAAATATTTACATTGCAAATACTGACCAACAAGAGTACTAGGATTTACCCATCATTCTAACAGCAGATGAAGCCGTGCAAATCATCTCTTTTCATTCTTGTGTTATCTCAAGTGCCCAGAAAGAGCTGACTGTGCGCAGACACATTAGTGGTGTGTAATCCTCAATCCCCTGACTGTATCAAGGTTTGCCATGCTGGTCATACACCCTACAATTCAGTTGTACAATCAATCAAAGCAGCAGACCAGTCTCATTGGATCCTGCCACAAGTGTCCCTTTAATCTGTATGGCCTAGAATGCTGATTGGAGGAGAGTTCACACATGCGATCTTTGGAGAGAATAGCACAGAATATGGAGAGAGTAGCACAGAATATGGAGAGAGTAGCACAGAATATGGAGAGAGTAGCACAGAATATGGAGAGAGTAGCACAGAATATGGAGAGAGTAGCACAGAATATGGAGAGAGTAGCACAGAATATGTTTCGGGGGAACTGTATAGATCCTTTTGTATACTACTGTGAAATAGAGACCCCCCACCACTCGAATGCCACATCGAGCAGATGGCCCCACCAAGCCTCTGCACTTCACGTTTGGCAAACTGTATGCCTCTTATTGGGCATCCCTGTTAGACATAGACAGAACCCCCTTCCATAAAATAAAATGTAATAGTGCAGTAGTGGCTATTGTGTGCCAACGCATTTCCTTCTTCACATTTTACCCATCCGTGCACTGTGAACAACACACCAGTGAATAAACACCATGTGAGTGACTTTACATAACTGAATTACAAACTGAGAGGCAGTGAAGTGCAAAAATTAAACTCAGCACCCGGGGAGCAATTGGAAGTTAGGTGACTTGCTCAAGGGCACTTCAGTCATGTCCCATGGTTGGGAATTGAACCTGCCACCTTCCAGTCACAGGCCTGTTTCCCTACCTCTAGGCCATAACTGCCCCCTAAGCACAGCTCAGTCACCATGCTTACAAGTCCTACGGCATCGAGCGGAGAGAGCCTATGCTCCGCAGCCACATCTCTGTACTGCACACCCAGCAAACTGTATGGTTCCTATTGGGCATCTCTATTAAATAAAATACAGAAACCCCATTCCAGCACGATCACCATACTTACCAGTTCCAGGATCCCACAGCATTAAGCAGAGAGCACTTGTTCTGCAGCCGCATCTCTGCGCAGCAAGCCTGGCATACTGTACGGCCCCTATTGGGCATCCCTATTAGGTATGCTATTAGTATTCTGAGAAATGGAGAACCTCCCCAGCTTGATCGCCATATTCACCTGTTCCGGGATCCTGTGGCATTGAAAAGAGTCTTTATCTGCGCACCCGGGAGGGAATGTGTAAACAGGGCCGGCCTTACCATGGGTCCTGGTGGGTCCATGGTCCCAGGTGGCACTTTAAGGGGGGGGGGGCGGCACTTTGCTGGCAGCGGCGGGAACATATTTGGCGACGGTGGTGGGCGGCAACAGCGGGGAGTGTGCGCACTGCTGGGGGAGGCGCGGCTTCCACCAATAGCCAAGCTGGTTGGCTGAGCCACTGCAAGGGGAGGCGTCGCTATTTGACGGGGACTGCTGGAGGCAGAGCTCTAGTCGGGTCTGGAGAGAGGCATAGCGCACACCGGCGGCTGCTTCACACTGTGACAGGTAAGCGGGAGAGGCTGCTGCACGTTCACTATACCTTCAGTTCGGTTGCTTCTGGAAGCTTCCGTGGAAGAGAGGAGGTTCCAACTTATCTAGCGTTCATAGAGCTAGGTGGGCAGTCATCACGTTACAGCCCGGTGCCTGGTGGCTTCCAGCCTGACAAGGGCCGTGGGCACGGGTTTCCCGTTATAGTCTGTACTGTCCAGGTGCCAGATTAAAAGATATCGGTGGCAGAGCTGTACACCTACCTGTGGGTGGCTGCTTGGTTACGGTGACTGTGCATCCTGGGCGGCCATGTTTGCTGGTCACCTGTATAGAGTGTAATTGGAACAGTTGGGGTTGAGCTTGTCCAGTTACAGGGCTACCCCTTATTGGCCATTTAACACCAATGGCTAAAAGACTCCAGGGCTGATTCTGATTTGTGATGTGCTGCTGTGTGTAGCCCCTGCAGTACTTGCATAGCTGGCAATCCAACAGTGTGGGCCTCATCCCTGCTTTAACTTCATCTGAGGCGTGCACCAGGTGGGGAGGGGGTGTGGCCAGTGCCCCCCTTAGTTAGCTTTGTGCTGAATGTTGCGCTGAGCATGCTCATTGCCTGTCTGCATGCTCTGGGGGATTGCTGAAAGTGGTGGGGGGTCCACACACTGGGCATCCCAAATTAAGATGCCCTGTCACAGAGGAATAACACCTGGGAGAAGGACAGTACTGGCTGGTGGCCTTCTTTAATGGAGAGGTGCAGTGTTTCAGAATAGGGCTTGCTTGTCCCATGTTCTTCTATTTATCAAGCTGGGAGACCGTGCCCAATGCTGTGGAATGCTGGATATCCAGCCAAGTGACAGAGCCCAAGAAGTTTGGGTCTAATGTACCTTCTTGTAACAGCTGTAGGTTTCAACTGGGTCCCATGCATGGCTCCAAAACTAAACTGGGATGAAAACGGGTTGAAAACTACCAGTTCATCACCTGCATGGCTGTATTTACCATTAGACAAACCTAGGCATGTGCCTAGGGCAGCCACTTGCAAGGGGAGGTGCCATAGTATTTGGTTACTGTACTATAGTAAAGAAAAAAGGTGAAATAAAGGTGCTGGCACCTTAATGCCCCATCATGACCCCCCCCCCCCCTCAGCCATGACAGTGGGGAGATTCGGGGGTTTTTATAGAGTGGGGCATCACAAATCTGGTTGTTCCTAAGTATCAAAGCCCAGGATAGTGAAAATCCTGGTTTTTGGTTCACTTAAAGTGGAACAAAACCCGAATTGTGATTCTGCGCTATGTGAAAAACCCCCAGTTTGCCTAGTAACAATTTTCTAGTAAAATTTTGTTTTTTTTAATTTGGGGGGGGGGGGGGGGGGGGGGCAGCATTTCACTCTTGGACCCAGGCAGCACAATGTCTTGGGCCAGCCCTGTGTGTAAAGCACAGCTCTATGTGTCACATTTTAAACTGGTGAGTCTGGCGATAGGGCCATGGGCGACTCTATTGCACAGTATATGGCAGGGCATCCCTAATGGGGAACATGCAGAGCAGACTAAAAGTCGGTTTATGAGTCGGATATACATGTGTAAAAGCATGGTGGTATAGGAGCCTCAGCATTGCATTTCATTCTTCTATATAAAGTGTTTGTTCCTTTGCATGTGAGAGGCTGCTAATGGGTGAGATGGTTGATTGCTTTGTCGCATGTGGCCATTTCCTGTCCTGCACGCAGGCTGTACCGCAGCAATGTCTGTCTTTTTATGGCTGTTTCGGCCGTCTAGCGGCCTCTCTGCTCGCTCGTTACACCTTTCAGAGCAAACAAATGCGTTTGAGTGTACGGCAGAACAAGCACATTATTGTGATGTGGAGAAAGCTGGGCAGGTGCGCATAGGATCCGCAGCGATGACAGCTCAGTGTTTACCCAAAGCGCGAGGCGTTTTTCAATGAGCGGCCTAGGCCGATGTTTCTATTGCTTTGTTTAGACAGAGAAGCTGCGCCCCCTCCCCTTCAACCTTGATCTAAAAATGTAAAGCGCCACTTCTGTTGTTGTTGTTTTTCCCCCCTGGCAGATGAGTAGCTATTTTAGACCGAGTGGATTTAGTATTATCTACCCCCCCCCCCCCGTCTGCATTACCCTTCACAACGGACAAGGCAGACAGCTGACACACAGAGGTGGGATTCAAATTTTTAACTACTGGTTCCCTATACATAAAGTTGTCAAGTGCTGCACACATTTAGGTTTTTAAAGTGGACCAAAACTATTGACTATCCTGGGTTTCGGGTGCCCGGCTATGTGAAACCCCCCAGAACGCCCAGATCAACTCACCTCACCGCGCTCCTACGGCGCATGCGCGGCCGCTCGTCCAATCAGCACGCCCGGAGACGCTGAGCTATGCACGTCAAAGTGACGTCTTAGCTCAGCAGCTCTGAGCACGCTGACGACCGCGTCTCGTGCTTTCCTCTAACAGAGAGCGCGCCTGTGCCGGCCCGCGCATGTGCCGTGGGACTGTTTCCCGTTACTGTGCATTGTCAGTTATGTCCAATGCATTCAGGCAGGACCATGTAATGTAAGCGCCAAAATGGCTGCTACCAGGAGAAAAGGAGGCAGCGTTTTAGCTTTGAGTGGCAGGAGCAAACGTAAGTGCTGACAATGATTCAGTATCATGCATGCACAGGGGGCAAGTGAGTATTGAGAGTTTTCTTTTCCAACTGTTCAAGGCTGTTGGTCCGGTTTAAATGTTTGCATACAATCTAATAAAGAGTAAACTGTGTAATACTATTAAAATGTGTCTAAGAAATATTAAGAGATTGTATAACTTATTTATGCCAATTCCTCTGGTTTCTGAGAACTGCTACAATTTTACACCAGCTGTTCTATAGAACCAGGGAATCTGCTGAATCCCACCCCTGCTCTCCACCACCAGAATCCAGGCCGGCCTCCATGTGGCTCTCACCACAGGGGTGCTTCACATTAAAAAAAATGATGTCCTTTCTTGTAAAGCGACAGTAGTCCAGGCAATAATTAAAAAAAATATCACCCTGACAGCCCCCAGGCTTGATTCCTCATCTTCCTGCAGGTCATCGCTATCGAAGGTTCCACCAATGATAGCGCGGTGAACGCTCATGTGAGGCGCTTCCGGCTGGCAATGCTTTTTCTCATCTTTTCCATTCCAGGGCATAACCAGTAGCAACGCGTGGGTTAATCTCAGCCATAGGCGGGGACTGCAAGATAGAGAAAAAATCCTCCCGGCCTATATTGGGCAGGCTGTGGCAGGATATCCTCAATTCTTTTCTTGCAGTCACATGGGACTGTGAAGAAGGATTTTTTTTGTTAGTTACAATGCTGACCGGGAGCGGGGGCTTCGACTCACAGCCCCTCACCAGCTGCAGGGTTCCCAGGGACCCCCGTTAGATGCCCGACGTCGGTTCCTAAGCAGATAACGTGGGATCGTGCAGAGTAAGGGGAGCACGCATGCACCCAGGTAGGTCGTCCAACTGGGTCTGAGCCCTGAGGATCAGGACCCCACTGAAGCAGGGTACCTGATCTCTGGGCCTTGCATGGTGGCCCTGTTGTGTATCTCCCTCTGAGCCCCCGTTCCCTCTACCTCCTGGGTCATGACTCAATGACACCCTGCGAAGGACACAATTTCCCCTTCCCATGGCTGCTGGATGGGGCCTGAGCTAGGTGCCGGGCTCCCTGGTGTCAATGTTGGCAGCCACGCTGGTCAGAGCTCGTCTGGCAGCATTTGGAGGGGGAGGCAACGTTGTTGCGAGGAGGTGTGGCCACCCGTCATGTGGCCACAAAGCCACACATCAGGTGTGCAGGATTTAGAGACTGACAACCAACTGAAGCTCTAGCCTTATTTGGGTTAACTGCCCCCCAAACACACACGCACACACACACATTCTGTTGTGCAGGAATCTTGTGGGAACTTTGTTTCTTTTTTCTGGACCTAATTGCTTTTGTTTTCTGCTGCCATAACCATAATTGCCATAAAGGGCCACCGCTCTGCCAGCAACAGATGTCAGGCCCACTTCAGCTTAATAACTCGCTCTACAGTGTTGTAAAATGTTTACTGGCCCACATGCTTGTCATTGTGGCTGGTCCAGCTCCACACACTTGTGATAGAGGTAGTGCGGGGCTTTGCACGCTCATGCTGGAATGGTTAAGCGGGGGCTGTAGTAAGCTTTGTAATCATCGGTCTGCTTGGTCATGCGGTGCCAACAAATTTCATTGGCAGCCAGTGAACTATCAGGAATGTTTTCTGTAACAGATGGCTTTGCTTTTGATGGTCTCTTCACCATTCCTCCCAAATATCCCTCATTTGGAGAGACTGTCTATCTCTTGAGTCCGTGTCCTCATCCCTTGTTGTTCTCATTTTTTTCACTTTGAGGTGAAACATGCACATGAATAAATGATTCGCCTATTTGCCTATTCACAGTCTTTAATCTGTTGTAACTGTTACAACCTCCTATCTCCTATCCACCGCTCAATGAGGGGGTGTGGAATAATTGTCCCTCTTTCCCACCCTGAAAAGTTGGAAGGTATGTCTTCACTGTTTACCCCTCCTCAACCAAGATTTTGAATAGGGACGCAACCATGGCTTTATTTTTAAAGTGGACCAACACCCAGGATTTTCACTATCCTGGGTGTTGGTCCACTTCAGTGGGGCATCTGAGATCAGGATGCCCCGCTGTGTGAAACCCCCCCCAAAATGTACCTTTTCAACGACGGACAAGCGATGGATAAGCCGCCGCCGCCACCTTCCGCGCATCCCTCTTACAGGGCGTGCGCCCGCGCCGGCCATTCACAAACGGCCGGCGCAGGCGTGCTCACTGCTAGAGGGGCGCGCGGGAGGCGGTGGCGGCTGATCCGACGCCGATAAGGTAAGGTTTTTTGGGGCTTTTGGGGGGGTTTCACCCCACGGGACATCCCGATCTCGGATGCCCCGCAGTGAGGGAGGTGATTGGCCCGGGAATCTTATAGATTGATCCACTTTAAACCTAAAAAAACAAAACAGTGGAAGCCACCCTCTTCATCCTCTGCCACGATCCAGCTCTGGAGCATAAAGGTCTTCACCACCTGAACTCTTACTAGTCACCCAAAAAACAGCCACCCACCGAAACGCCAGAAAGGTAACTGGGAAAACCCGCTCCAAAACAAAATTTGCAAAAATGGATAGTTCTTACATTTAAACCATACTAAAAGTGGAACAAAACCTGGGATGCCCCGCTGTGTCAAACCCCCCAGGTGGCCCCCTACGGAGCGAAAGTGGTGGGGTTTACTCTTTTTGTTGCCATGTACAGGGTGTGCTAAGATCTGACATGCCCTCTCCATTGTAGGAGTGGAGGTGCAGCCCAGGGCGGCATGGGAAGCAATCCAGTGATTGGGTGAGTTGCTGATCACTGGACTAGGAATAATCATCTGTGGGGGACAAAAAGTGAATAGCATTTTGTTTTTTTTATTGTGTGTTCAATCTCTTTAACACAATGTAACTCGCATAAAATCAATCACTCGCACATAAAATTAATCACCCAGAACCCTGTACTTTTTTAATGGGGGGGGGGATAATGCTCACTGAGGGTACCATGAGAAAGGAGCACCTCCCTGCCGCGGCACACACCAAGCCATTTGCAAAGCTGCTACTGTATGTATTTCTAAACAAAGCTGCTTTTTCTCATCTTTTCCATTCCAGGGCATAACCAGTAGCAACGCGTGGGTTAATCTCTGCCATAGGCGGAGACTGCAAGATAGAAAAAAAATCCTCCCGGCCTATATTGGGCAGGCTGTGGCAGGATATCCTCAATTCTTTTCTTGCAGTCACATGGGACTGTGAAGAAGGATTTTTTTTTTTTTAGTTACAATGCTGACCGGGAGCGGGGGCTTCGACTCACAGCCCCTCACCAGCTGCAGCGTTCCCAGGGACCCCCGTTAGATGCCCGACGTCGGTTCCTAAGCAGATAACGTGGGATCGTGCAGAGTAAGGGGAACACGCATGCACCCAGGTAGGTCGTCCAACTGGGTCTAAGACCTGATGATCAGGACCCCACTGAAGCAGGGTACCTGATCCCTGGGCCTTGCATGGTGGCCCTGTTGTGTGTCTCCCTCTGAGCCCCCGTTCCCTCTACCTCCTGGGTCATGACTCAATGACACCCTGCGAAGGACACAGTTTCCCCTCCCCATGGCTGCTGGATGGGGCCTGAGCTAGGTGGTGTCAATGTTGGCAGCCACGCTGGTCAGAGCTTGTCTGGCAGCATTTGGAGGGGGAGGCAACGTTGTTGCAAGGAGGTGTGGCCACCGGTCATGTGGCCACAAAGCCACACATCAGGTGTGCAGGATTTAGAGACTGACAACCAACTGAAGCTCTAGCCTTATTTGGGTTAACTGCCCCCCAAACACACACGCACACACACATTCTGTTGTGCAGGAATCTTGTGGGAACTTTGTTTCTTTTTTCTGGACCTAATTGCTTTTGTTTTCTGCTGCCATAACCATAATGGCCATAAAGGGCCACCGCTCTGCCAGCAACAGATGTCAGGCCCACTTCAGCTTAATAACTCGCTCTACAGTGTTGTAAAATGTTTACTGGCCCACATGCTTGTCATTGTGGCTGGTCCAGCTCCACACACTTGTGATAAAGGTAGTGCGGGGCTTTGCACGCTCATGCTGGAATGGTTAAGCGGGGGCTGTAGTAAGCTTTGTAATCATCGGTCTGCTTGGTCATGCGGTGCCAACAAATTTCATTGGCAGCCAGTGAACTATCAGGAATGTTTTCTGTAACAGATGGCTTTGCTTTTGATGGTCTCTTCACCATTCCTCCCAAATATCCCTCATTTGGAGAGACTGTCTATCTCTTGAGTCCGTGTCCTCATCCCTTGTTGTTCTCATTTGTTTCTCTTTGAGGTGAAACATGCACATGAATAAATGATTCACCTATTTGCCTATTCACAGTCTTTAATCTGTTGTAACTGTTACAACCTCCTATCTCCTATCCACTGCTCAATGAGGGGGTGTGGAATAATTGTCCCTCTTTCCCACCCTGAAAAGTTGGAAGGTATGTCTTCACTGTTTACCCCTCCTCAACCAAGATTTTGAATAGGGACGCAACCATGGCTTTATTTTTAAAGTGGACCAACACCCAGGATTTTCACTATCTTGGGTGTTGGTCCACTTCAGCGGGGCATCTGAGATCAGGATGCCCCGCTGTGTGAAACCCCCAAAAAAGGTACCTTTTCGACGATGGACAAGCGACGGATAAGCCGACGCCGCCACCTTCCGCGCGTCCCTCTTACAGGGCGCGCGCCCGTGCCGGCCATTCACAAACGGCCGGCGCAGGCGTGCACACTGCTAGAGGGGCGCGCGGGAGGCGGCGGCGGCTGATCCGACGTTGATAAGGTAAGGTTTTTTGGGGCTTTTGGGGGGGTTTCACCCCACGGGACATCCCGATCTCGGATGCCCCGCAGTGAGGGAGGTGATCACCCCTGGATGTTGGTCCGCTTTAAACCTAAAAAAACAAAACAGTGGAAGCCACCCTCTTCATCCTCTGCCACGATCCAGCTCTGGAGCATACAGGTCTTCACCACCTGAACTCTTACTAGTCACCCCCAAAAAACACAGCCGGTGGATCATCCACCCACCGAAACGCCAGAAAGGTAACTGGGAAAACCCGCTCAAAACAAAATTTGCAAAAAAGGATAGTTCTTACATTTAAACCATACTTAAAGTGGAACAAAACCCGGGATGCCCCGCTGTGTCATACCCCCCAGATGGCCCCCTAGGGAGCGAAAGTGGTGGGGTTTACTCTTTTTGTTGCCATGTACAGGGTGTGCTAAGATCTGACATGCCCTCTCCATTGTAGGAGTGGAGGTGCAGCCCAGGGCGGCTTGGGAAGCAATCCAGTGATTGGGTGAGTTGCTGATCACTGGACTAGGAATAATCATCTGTGGGGGACAAAAAGTGAATAGCATTTAGTTTTTTTTATTGTGTGTTCAATCTCTTTAACACAATGTAACTCGCATAAAATCAATCACTCGCACATAAAATTAATCACCCAGAACCCTGTACTTTTTTAATGGGGGGGGGATAATGCTCACTGAGGGTACCATGAGAAAGGAGCACCTCCCTGCCGCGGCACACACCAAGCCATTTGCAAAGCTGCTACTGTATGTATTTCTAAACAAAGCTGCTTTTTCTCATCTTTTCCATTCCAGGGCATAACCAGTAGCAACGCGTGGGTTAATCTCTGCCATAGGCGGAGACTGCAAGATAGAAAAAAAATCCTCCCGGCCTATATTGGGCAGGCTGTGGCAGGATATCCTCAATTCTTTTCTTGCAGTCACATGGGACTGTGAAGAAGGATTTTTTTTTTTTAGTTACAATGCTGACCGGGAGCGGGGGCTTCGACTCACAGCCCCTCACCAGCTGCAGCGTTCCCAGGGACCCCCGTTAGATGCCCGACGTCGGTTCCTAAGCAGATAACGTGGGATCGTGCAGAGTAAGGGGAGCACGCATGCACCCAGGTAGGTCGTCCAACTGGGTCTAAGACCTGATGATCAGGACCCCACTGAAGCAGGGTACCTGATCCCTGGGCCTTGCATGGTGGCCCTGTTGTGTGTCTCCCTCTGAGCCCCCGTTCCCTCTACCTCCTGGGTCATGACTCAATGACACCCTGCGAAGGTGGGGCCTGGATGGGGCCTGAGCTAGGTGCCGGGCTCCCTGGTGTCAATGTTGGCAGCCACGCTGGTCAGAGCTCATTCAGAGCTCGTCTGGCAGCATTTGAAGGGGGATGCAGCGTTGTTGCGAGGAGGTGTAGCCACCGGTCATGTGGCCACAAAGCCGTTGTTCTTGTTGTTGCAGGGTGGGGTCTTCTGGAAGCTGCTGCATCCTTTGCCAGTGGGTTAATCTCTGCTGCAGGGAGGTTGCTTTTCTGGTAGTACAGGCAGGTCTGACCAGTAGTCGACAGGCAGGAGGGTGCGGGGACCAGAGCTCCAGCTGTATTGTTTAGCAGTTAGAGCAGCAATTTTACCATGTCGGAGGCATCAGGGGTTTCGTATTTTAAAGTGGACCAAAATCAAGGACAATCCTGCTGCGGTTGGCGGCCGCATTTCCCCGCTGTCCGTTAACGGGGAGCTTGTCCGCACCAGTCATTTGTGAATGCACATTCCCTGCTGGAGGGATAGTGGGGATACGGCCGTTGGACCAAGAAAGAGTGTGAGTTTTCAGGTGACCTAGGTAGTTTGACACAGAGGAGCATCCCGAATCCCCCACAGTTTGCCTGCCCTGGAGTCTCATAGACTCCAAAGGCGGATTTTGGTCCACAAAGAATGGTGCCGTGTGGCCCATGTGCCTGGTCACTGATCACCTTGTGAAGCACGGTCTGGCTGAAACAGTGGTCGGCCGACACTGCTTCTGGGAAGACGCTTACTGCCTTTTTGGGGGGGTCGTCTTTTCGATGAGCCTTTGGATGACCAGGTCCGGAAGGCCACGGGTGGGAAGTCGACTAGGCTTCCACAGAAAAGGAAACTGACGACCTTGTTTCGCAGGATGCTGAATTATTGTCCCTTCAGGAAGTTCGGAGGTTCTACAGACTTCAGACGCCGCAAGGATTTTTTGGGTAAGCGAAAGCCACATAGGAAACCTAGACCCCAAGTGGTCAGCCCACGCAAGACCCCAGCCAAGCCCTCTCATGTTTGACAGGGCGCCCTCACCCGATCAGGTGGGGGGGCGGCTTTTGCACTACTGACAGGTGTGGAGGGAACGAATATCCGACGCCTGGGTCTGGGAGGGTGTTTCTTCCGGATACAAGTTCGAGTTCAGGACCAGGCCTCCACACAGGTTTGTGGCGTCCTAGCCTTCCCACGTTCGAGAAAATTGCGGTGGCTTACGACCGTGCGAAAGAGCTCTTGCTGGACTGGAAGCAGGATTTTTTGCCCAAGGTGGTCTCTCCCTTCCATTTTAATCAGGAGATTGTGTTACCCTCCTTGTGCCCACTCCCCACTCGCCATATGGAGCGACTCCTGCATTAAAGTAATACTCAGCCACTACTCGAGAGGTACGTAAGACAGATGTCTTGTTCCTGATACCAGAAGGCCCAAAGAGGTGCATGGTGGCTGCCAGTTCAGCTGCCAGATGGATCAGCATAAGGCATCAGGCATACAAGCCTACGTCTGTAAGGGGAAAGAGGCACCCTTGGTCACCGCTCACGCCACCAGGGCAATTGCCGTGTCTCGGCTTTCCAACACCAGGTGTCGGTTGGACAGGTCTGCAAGGCAGCGACCTGGTTGTCCCTCCACACCTTCACCAAGTTTTACAGACTTGTTTTCAGGGCGTTTTCTTGTTTTTCATCTGCCGATGCTGCTCTGGATGTTGCAGATGGTGGTGAACCCCTCTCCGGGGGTCTTAGCTTGAGGTGTCACAGTCCCACTCTTATTGAGGGTACTGCCGGTAAATGTTTGATTATAGAAAATAAAAACCATATTGCTTGTAAAAGCCCCACTCCCCCCCGATTACATCACCACATATGTATAGGTAGACACCAGTTGCTGTCCAGAAGACACCACAAATTCAAAAGATGTCCCAAACTTTAATCCATTTTCAAAAAGACCCTGTAGTTTTTGTAAAATGTATTAGAGCATTGAAGATTGCATAGAACAAATGAGGAGAAACAGTGGGTGTGGCAACAGTGCTTTACATATATCATAGTAAAAAAAAAAATAACTGCAATGTTGTGCCTCTAGTTATTACTTCCAGAAAAAAGGGGGCAAGAGATGCTGCTCCAGAGCGTCTCCAGTCTGCCAGCACATAGTGAGGTGGGAGGATGGCGGGATTTCGTAGCTGCAGAGAGAGGCTGCCAATCAGGATGTCTGGGGAGGGAGTGGGCGGTGTTTCCGTTCTCAGTCCATTGAAGGTTGATTGAAGGACCAGTTCAGCGGGGTGGAAACTGAAAGCTGAATGAGGAAGTGATTTCCCTCACTAAGTAGACCGATATAGCAGGAAGGGGAGCGCTGGGGGGGGGGGGGGGGGGGCTCAATGTAAGGTAAGCTACTGATAATTTTTTGTTAACTTCTGACTTTAAACCCTTATTATTATTCTTTAAATGGCATGGGGTCCCTCCTCTCCAGCAAAACCAGCCTGAACACCAGCTTTATGGGCTAGTAGACCAGGGGTCAAAGGACGAACGCCCAGTCTCTGGCCCTAAAAACCTGTATACCAGTTCACAAAGGGTTACGTGAAAAATACACACACACACACACTTCATTATTTATTTATTTTTAAAAACAGTACTTATCTCCCTCTATCGCCGGGTGCTGTGGAGGATCTCTGCCCTCTGGCCTTCTGCCGCTCACTCCCCCTGCAAGGAGGGTCCTTGTTATAAAGGCAGCATTGGCTTCCAACAGCTCACTCACCAGTATAAAAAGGCTCTCGCTGCAGTAAGAACCAGAGTGTGGGGCAGAGAATCTGTGTTCTCTCTCCTGCTGAAGGCCCTGGCCTGAAGAACGAAAGCCTGCCAGGTTATTAGGAGACCCCTGGTGCTGGAACCTGAATGGAGTAGAATGTTTTCCTTCTTTTTGTCTGTAAAGGGGAAAAAAGCCAGCTAGTAGCTTGCAGGTAACTGTTGGAGATGCTGCCACTTAAAGGGCTAAACCTCTTCCCCTTTGAAGTTGTTATAATCAACATCATTTAATGATTAGAATATTCAGTTTCTAATTATAGGGCTGATTCAGCTTCAGATCATTTTTTTTTCTAATGTTTTTTTAAGCTAAAATTGAACTGAATTCATTATACATTTTTTTTCTCCCAAAAAACTTGAGCAAAAAAAATCTTACTGTGCTGAATCAGCCCCTATATCTCTATAATCTTTATTTTTAAAAAAAATCTACAGGTCTATTTCCCATTTGCTTCTCTAGTGACAGGATGCTCATATAACAGAAAACAGAGCTTTTCAAATGGATGATCATCTCATGTGATCAGTAAAGACAGGAAGTGTGCTTAAACCTCAACAAAATGAAAATGACATTGATTCGAAACCCTTTTTTATTCTGTACAAAAAAGCAAAAGACCTGAGTTGGGTTTTACAAAATTAACCCACTGACTTATCAGAAGTGTGGTTGAGTCTTTATTGTGCAGAAACATCACACACTGACTGTCCACTCCGTGTTTTGTAAAGCGCCACTTGATGTTCACATCCTCGTTGTTATCTTGCGGTTGACACAAGTGGTTTTGCTTCCTTTGTTTTGTGTTTTCCTCCACAATGAGGTGTGCGGCCGGTGTGAGGCTTGGGGCCCGAACAATGCTGATGCTGGGTGGTGCTTAGCCCCCTGGCACGGAGATCTGCATCTTGCCTGGAAATCGCCAGTTGCCAGTGCCAGGCCATTCTGATTTTTTTTTTTTTGGTCTCATGTAGATCACAAGGTCAAGTGTTGCGCGTGTTTATTTAAAGCCACTTTGGTGGCAGTGTGTTAACACCAGAGATGCGTCTCGGCACCGGAAGGCTCGTTCATTTCCTCTTTCTTCTGTGAGAAGTTACAAACAGCCACTTAGGTAGAGCTGCGAAATCTTAGGAAGGAAGTAACCTTGAAGGACACAAACCTGCTGTATCTGGTGTTGGCAAGGAGGGCTTTCAGCAATTGGTCAAACTCCTGACATTTGGTTTTGGACCAGGCAAGGGTTTTAATTTCTATCCTCAGCTTATCCTATTTCTAAGTCTTCATAGTGGTCATTTAACAGCACTAACTGTTCAGACCCATATGTGTCCCTAAAGAACAGCCTCCCTTGGTGGGGCATCCTGATTTGGAGTGCCCTATGGTCTAATAGTAAAAAGAAAGTGTAACCCAACTTTGCTTAGCTAGTAGCAAGCTGGAGAGAAGTGGGTGATCTTTAGGCCCAGGGTACCCAGTGTGAGGTGGTACAGTATAGGTGATTTAACCAGGCAGAAGTCCAGGCGCGGGGTAACCCCTGCCACCCTCCACTGGCACTGAGGGAGGAGGAGGGGAGTTACGAAGAAAATACTGTACCTGTCCACTTTAAAGGGATTGTAAACCCAACGGCAATAGTAAGGCTTCGGCTTCGGCTTTTTGCTCACGTCTGGAGGCTCCGCCTCTCAGACCGGTGGATTCAGGAGGTGGTGTCCTCCGGTTACAAGATAGAGTTTGCAGCCTGGCCGCCCCCAAGATTCATCAGATCCCGGATGTCTCAAAACCCTCTGTCAGCTCAGGGTTTGCGCCTTGCGGTTCAACGGGGTCAGGGGTTCTACTCCAATCTGTTCACGGTCCCCAAAAAAGACGGGTCCTTGAGGCCCATCCTGGACTTGAAGGGTCTCAACAGGTTTGTCAGGTTCAAGCACTTTCGCATGGAGACGCTACGCTCGGCTGTCGGTACCCTTCGTCCGGGCGACTTCATGACCTGCATGGACATCAAGGATGCTTATCTTCACTTGCCAATCTTTCCAGGTCATCAGAGATTTCTCAGGTTCGCTCTAGAGGATCAGCATTACCAGTTTGTGGATTTACCGTTCGGTATCACCTCGGCGCCTCGGGTGTTCACCAAGGTGCTGGCGGGTGTTCACCAAGCTGCTGCGGAATCAGGCCATTCGCATCCTCCCTTACCTGGACGACATTCTGATTGCGGCTCAGTCTCTTCATCAGGCCGAGAAGGATACTTTGGTGGTGACCTCCACTCTCGAGTCCTTCGGCTGGGTGATCAACTATCCCAAGTCTTCACTGTCTCCATCTTTGGTGAGGTCCTTTCTGGGCATGACTCTGGATACCTCCCAGGTCAAGGTATTCCTGCCTCAGCAGAAAGTGGAGGGCCTTCAGAAGCAGGCACAGACTTTGCTCTTGTGTCCCCATCCCTCCATCCGGCAAGGGATGCAGTTAGTGGGTCTGATGGTGTCCTGCTTCGAGGCGGTCCCTTTTGCTCAGTTTCACATGAGACCTCTTCAGTTGCATCTCTTGTCAGTTTGGGATCGGGACCCTGTGTCCCTGGATCAGGTATCTGCTCTGTCCCCCCTGGCCAGACAGTCCCTCTCGTGGTGGCTGGACTCAGGGAACCTTCTAGTGGGCCACAGATGCCAGTCTGACAGGTTGGGGGGCTTTTGGAAGTCTCTGAAGTTCCAGGGTCGGTGGGGCCCCCAGGAGGCCCATGCTCCCATCAATGTCCTGGAACCGAGGGCGATCAGGTTGGTTCTTTCTCAGCTGACCACACACCTTGGGGTCGGGCTGTTCAGATCCGCTCGGACAACCAGACGGCGGTTGCCTACATCAATCATCAGGGAGGGACTCTGAGCAAGCGAGCCCTCAAGGAAGTGTCCCTGATACTGTGCAGGAAATCAGAGGCACAGGCATCTGGTGAGCTGATTGCTGCCTGCGCTGTCCCTTTAATTTATCATCAGTCTTAAATACTTTCCCAAATTCCAGTTAGGGCACACATAGTTTTGCGGATCAACAACTTTTTTCAAAAGTCCCATCTCATTTTTGTTTTATTGGGAAGATTAAAAGTATTTCTTCCCCTTTGCTCTTCCCCTTCCTACCACTTTGGCAGCCAGGAGTTTGGCTGTTATAAATGAAGGTAAAGAGGCCTGCTGCTGGCCTATAAATATCGCCCCCTTTCAGTGTGTAATCAATAGCTGAAATCACAGACAAATTAGCATGTTGTTTGCGCAGCTCTCGCCAGGTAGCAGATGTAAGAAAAGGCCCCCTTGTTGGTCCGGGAGATGTGTGTTCCGCCGCCAGCACTCCTTTCGCCCCCTCCACCGGATCATGCCTGCCTGGGGGTCATTATATCAGAGGTGAGAAGATTAAGAGAATGTTTCAACAGAAATAAAAGATCTTTAAATCCCGAAATAGGAAGGCAGACGTTACGTCGGGCTTTTCTTTGCCTGTGTGGCAAATGTGACTCAGGCTTTTTGGTTTGGCTCCAGCTTGAACTGTGCACTGGCTATAGAAGGTTTTATTGTGAACCGCGCACCATCTCTTCACAGAAATCATTTCATCCCCAGCTTTTGGTTATAAAATGAAGCCAATATTCCTCGCTGCTAATGCTGTGCGCGCTTTAAGTTAGTTTAAATTCTAGAAATGTCTACATTCATTTTGTATCTTTAATTTTGGACCTAAAAAGCTGTGACAATAGAGAGAGTGTGTTTGGTAACCTGTGTGCGGCAGACTCCAGGTAGGTGGAGCGTGAAGTGTCGCCATCAAGTGATTGTCCAGACAGGTGAATAACCTTAAAGTGGACCAACACCCAGCGTGATCGGCCTGGGAATTTATAAGATTCGTGAATGGCCGGCGCGGATGCGCTCCCTGTTAGAGAGAAGCGCGAGATGCGGCCGCCAGCATGCTCGGAACCACTGCAGTAAGACGTCTCATTGACTCACCGGCTCCGAGCACGCTGATTGGACGAGACGCCACGCTTGCGTCTTAGGAGCGGGGTGAGGTGAGTTTTTACTTGCGATCTGCACCTTTGTGCACCCTTGTCATAGAGGGTTTTACATTAAATAGTTTTTCCCTATATATTTTGTATTGGCCACTTATACAAGTTAATACCCCCCCCCCATTTACATTGGAGGTCTAGTCAGTCATAATATACAGTTGAGGGGAGGTACAAATCCCTCTTAAAGCAAACCCTATCCCAGGTTTTGTACCCTGCCCTGGGGGGCATTCCAAATTTACGCTGTGAAACCCATCACATTGCCCAGTAAATACTCACCTCTCCCTGGTCCTGCAGCGCATGCGTGGGCTCTCATCCAATCAGAGCCGGTTGTCGTGCATAATAATTGTTTACATCGCTGAGGGAGCTGCCAGAAAAGGTGAGTTTTGCTGGGACCCCGATTTGGGATGCCCCATGGGAATGCTAGCCATACTGGGTTTAAACAAACCTCTACTAAAAGAGAGCTCAGATTATAACGCAACAGGCAGTTAGTAAAAACTTGCCTTGGATTTAAATCTAAATTTTAAAACTCAGAAGCTAGCCTCTCTGCTGCCTGAGGCGAACTAACCCCCCCCCCCCACTTATATAATAAATATATTATACTACCTGTATAATAAATATATTATGCTACCTATATCATATAATCGGTGGCTCAGCAACCGAGGCTCACTGTGGGTCAAGGGATTGTGGTCACTGAGCACCAATTTGTTATACAGGTAGTTTAGTATTTGGTAAAGATGGGAGCATGCAGCAGCTCCCGATCCTCGATGAGTCGTCAAGGAACTAGTAAAAAAAGGTCAAGTGATCGCTTGTCCCCCGCTTTCTTCTAGATGGTGCCGCCTCACTTGGCCTCATTGCAGGTGCATCCCAAGACACCATCAACAGGGGAAAAAAAATACACCCCTAACACACAAGTATTACACATATAAAGCTTCTGTTATTTAGATTGTGAAGAGCTTATAGTACTTATAAATTGGAACTTAGGAGTTCAGGGCTAGAATGTCTCATTACTGGCGGCCGCTCCAGTACCGTGTTCATGTTCTCTTTGTAATTGTGAAAAAAAGCCTCAGTTAATCCTGAAACCGTTTACAAATGGGTTTGAAGTACACACTGTAAGCACAGCACTTGAGACCTGAGGGACATGAATGGGTTTCCTTCTCTGTCTTGTCGGTCAGAGTTTCCTACAGGAAATATCCAGAGAGTAAAGATCCGTCTCTGATGCACAATGAGTTCTGTCTTGGTGCGTCTGTCCGGCCGTGACACCGTCCAATTTTGGTGTCATAAAAGAGCAGACAGAGAGCTTGCCAAGGAGAATAAGTCCAGATCTGGCGACTGCAGACAAGGTGGTGTGCCAGGGACACGCAGGCTAGGAAATGGGAATGGACCCTCACAATGCTCCTGTGTCAGGTGAGCTTGGGTGGGGCCTCATTGCTGGTCTTGCCCTGTAGGACAGGAGACACTTCTTACATGTCTAGATTTATTTGTATCTTGTCTGGTGATTTTGAGCAGGAACATATTCATCAACCAGTTAAAGCTCAACTTTAGCCAACCAAAAGCAGAAGATAATGGCCACTTTGATTTGGGGGGGGGGGGGGGGGTGCGTGCAACCAGAAAGCTGTTGTCTACTACAGACTAGCTGTAAGTGAATGACTCCTCCTGAAGACAAAGATGGATATGTCTTCTGCAGTCAATTCAGCACTGGATGAGCTGCCACGAAGGTCAGGTAAGTATACTGTTTTTCTTTTTTTAATCCATTGAAGAATATCCCTTCCCCATACCTTAATGCATAGACCCCCCCCTAACATTTTGGATCCCTCTCTCCATTAGTTATTAAGATTGCCACACTAGAATGCCTTGCTGCTCTGCAATAACCATCCTTTGTGATATGTATCAACCAAAATGTTCCAGGCAACCCCCAGCCAGCATAAGTACTTTCGACTCACGAGACATCCAAACTCTCTAAACACTCCTGTTGGCTGCCCCACGTTGTCCTGTTATGAGGGGTGTGTGCAATACATTTTCTACGTGAATATAATATCAAAATATTCTGGGAAAATTGAATGTTTCAATGTAATCCCCCGTGACTTCAACACACTTATTCCACTTCATCTCCAGTGATGGGAAGCCCTCAGAATAGAAGGTGACTTCTTGCTGCAGCAGGAGCCCTGTTACTGCCTCTGTGACGACATTCTTATGAGGAAATCATTGCACACGCAGACATTTCTTCAAGTTACGAAAGAGAAAAAAATCTTTGTGAGCCGGGGATGGTTAAACTCCATGAAGCCGCATTTCCTGATAGCTGCTTGTGATTTGGGACTTGTGAGCAGGTGCGTTGCCGTAAAGCAGCAACACATCTGCCAACAACTTCCATGGCGTTTCTCTTTGACTCATGTAATGCATCTATTGTTGAAGTATAGGTGTCTCAAGTAATTGTTGTGTGGCATAAATTCTAGTGATAAAACACCTTTGGTATCTCAGAAAACTGTTGCCACAGCCTTCTAGCTTACTGCTTCACAGGAAATGTCTTTGGAGTTGGTGACCCTGTGTGCTTCTAATTTTTTAGACACTTGTTTGGTCTCGGGATCCTGGTGATGAAGCCATGTTTCACCCCTGTAGAAGTCTCCTGAGTTTTTTCTAAGCAATCAACATTTCTTTAGGCTTCTTTTCTTCTTTCAAATGGGATTTATTTTATTCATAGAACAAAGCTCCAAATCCCTTAATTTTTTTTAGCCTCGCACTGCCCTGCACTTGCCACACTTGCCGCCACATTCAGCTCACATTCACGCTTTCATCAGACAGAACATACTGTAGTAGATAACTTAGTGAACACCCCGCATATTGTGCAATTAAAACCTCCTCAGGCTGCGGAATACTGCAGAATAGGAATATAGGAAATACTATGTCACATGGAAAGCATTCAGATAATTGGCCTTTGTCACACATTTCTTATTCCTCAACTTTCCAGGTTTAGTGCTGCTGCAAAAGGCTGGTGTTTAGTTATGTTATAGTTATTTAGTGATATAGCACAGCATTGCTGCCTTGTGAATGTCTGACAGGCCTCCTACAACAATGGGCCTGTGGAGGAGCCTTAATACCACAGCACTCAGCAATTTATGGCTGCTGATGTTTGACAGCCCAGAATAAATAAGATGCTCTACCACACTTGTCTATGTCTTTGCAGAAGGTATATGACATAAATGGGGGGGGGAGGGTGTTGTTCATGGTTAAATCCCTTGCTCATTATAATGTGTGGTCCACAACCCATTGAATCATTGATAGAAATAGAAAATAGATTCACCTATTTTACCAGGACCTACAAAGAATCCGCATAATGGGGACTTAAAACACCGGCAATCTGGCTGGTCTAGCCCTCTAACGGACCGGGCTATATCAAATAGGGCTGTTGCCATTTCTACATGGCAGGCAGGGCTCTGTTCACTGGTGGTAGTGAAAGGGTTCTGCAGCCTATCAGGGTCTTGAACGATCTATATCAAGGGACCAAACTGCATGATCTTGGTGTCGCAGACGGCAATTGGGACCACAAGGTTACGATTCCTCACAGTTCATGTGTTCTTCTTAATGTTACTGGATGCTCTTTTAGTAAAGGTTAAGGTTAAGTATACAAACAAATCAGGGATATGCTTACCTTACAGATCATTCATCCTGGTGTGCTGCTGAAGTTGTTAATGATGACACCCAGCCCTTCTTCTGTAACCCAGCCTCCAGATTTATGCATGACCATGTTTTTATTCACCCTGAGGGGGGAGACCTATCTTCACCCCTCTTGCATAAGACTATGTATGATAAACCATCTGTGTCTGAGGGGAAAAATCTCTCTCCTTGCTCTGCTTCTCTTACTTGTACTCTTATGTGTATTGCAAATTTTATTGGCAAAAAATAATCTTCCTTTTTTTCTTGCAAAATATCTATGCTCAGTAGTTTAATCTACATAGACAGGAAGATAAGAAGCGCCGCCCCTTTTTTCCCTACATCCAGTCCAGGCCGTCCCAATATCCTCACGATTGGGTGTTTGCCCCTAGGGGGCGCTTGACTGCAAGATCAAAGATGTAGCTCCTCCCGGCCCCCTATAAAGGCAGCTGTCCCTCTATCATTCCCCCGGTGGCACTCTCTCTCAGAACTGGCAGCAGAGCGGCGCCACCTAGCCCGTTGGCCGCTGCAGACTCTATTCCCATGGATCCCTGATGACCCATCCCTGCCTCCCAGCCTTTGGCTGCTACGGGATCCGTGACGGTAGGGTGAACGCCGGGGTCTGTTGGCGTTCGGCAGAGCACATGCTCTGGGCCGCAGACCTTATTTTAAAAGGTAGCCGGCCGCAGGCTTATGGTGACCACTTTGTATATTTTCGTATATGCCCTCCCTGCCCACAAGCTTTATTTCTGGTGTGTGTGCTGCTTGATGTGAGTTTTATTTGTGACTTTTACTTGTGCTCCTCACTGACAGGCAGAAGGTGGGGGCGTGGCTGCTCCTCTACCATGTGGTGGCCCTCGCTGTCAGGGGCCGCCGCCATGACAGTACGGCAGTAGGCGGCGTTCTTCATGACGTGCCGCGGGGGTTAGGGCCCGGCGCCGACGCGCTGCTGACATCACGTCGGTGCCGCCCCCCCCCCCCCCCAGAATCCTTCCAGAAGGATTGGGAGACGCGCTGTTCTGCTGCTGCTGGGGACCAGGCTGGGCCTTCCTGCATGCGGACGCTGGTGATCTCTCCTGTCGGTGTCGTGAGTCCCTCTTATGAATACTTTGAATTCTGTCATTGTATTAAGCTAAGGCTTACATGGTTCTTCTCTCTGTCTCCTTATTCTAAGTATACAGCACGTCCTGTTCCAGAATATTCCTTACACATGGGTAATACATCCACAAGATGGCGCTGGACTGCAGAAAACAGCTTGTGGCTCCTCTCGGCCCTATATAAGTCAGGGACCTCCCACAATTTCCCCAGTTCTTTCTGCAGTCTGCGCTGAGAAGATATAGGAATAGGTACAGCAACCTGGGCAACACCGACATCTTGATAATATTCACCCTTCCCATCCATGAGAAGGTGGGTATATCCCATTTCTCTAGATCTGTCTGGATCCGCTGTGAAAGCGGCAGGAAGTTCAGGGCATAGATGTTCGATAGTTGGCCCGGCAGTTGCGTTCCTAGGTATGTGATCGCAGATTTTGCCCATTTAAAGGAGAATGACTGCTGTAGATTCCCTTTTATGTCCTCCCCGAGAGTTATGTTTAAGGCCTCTGACTTATCAAAGTTTATCTTATAGAATGAGAGTCTTCCGTACCTTTCGATCTCCTTCATCAATACCGGAAGGGACACAACAGGGCTTGTGACAAAGAACAAGAGATCATCCGCGTAAGCGGCTACCTTGTGTATCCCATCCGGGGTTTCAAGGCCATGGATATCACCATTGTGCCGGACCCTGCATAGGAACGGTTCCATTGAGAGGGCGAAAAGGAGGGGGGACAGTGGGCCCTGTCGTGTCCCATTGCGGATGAGCACTGGGTCCGACAGCAAGCCGTTCACCTTAATCCTTGCTGAGGGGTTGGTATAAAGTGCCTCTCCCAGGCCCACATGGCGAAGTGTCTCTTCCATGAATGACCAGTTAACCCTGTTGAAGTCTTTTTCTGCATCGGTGGAGAGAAGCATTGCAGGGATCCCTGAGGATTTAGCCTTGTGTATCACGCTAATGGCCCTAACTACATTGTCCCTAGCTTCTCTCCCTAGGACAAACCCGGTCTGATCTAAGTGTACCACCTGGGCCACCACTGGTGCCATTCTGTTCGCTAGGACTTTAGCGTACAGCTTCAAGTCCGTGTTAAGCAGGGAGATAGGCCGGTAGCTCTGACAGGCTAAGGGGTCTTTACCCTGCTTATGGAGCACTGTAATGTGGGCCTCTAGGTCCCTACTGGAAAATGTGTCCCGTGCTTCTGAGTCCATAATCGTGTTCCAGGCCTTGACCATGTATGGTCCCAGTTCTGCTAGGAAGGTCTTGTAGTAGTTAATGGTGTAGCCATCTCGTCCTGGGGACTTCCCAGCTGGAGACTGCTTTACTACCTCCGCTAGTTCATCTAATGTAATTGGGGCTTCCAGAGCTTCTGCCTCCTCCCTGGGGATTACTGGCATTCCCGAGTTTTTAATGTACTCCCTCTGCTTGCCTTGGTGGTCCCCAGCTTTGGAACTCGAAGGTATGTTATATAGGCCTGTGTAGTAAGATCTGAATGTATCTGCTATCGCCTCAGGGGAGGACTGCTTCTTTTGGGACTTATCCATAATTCCTGCTATGAAATTCTGGGAGCGTTGCTGGCTCAATGCCCAGGCAAGTAGCGCTACTTTTGTTCCCGTTTTCGTAGTATGTACGCCTACATTTTTAAATTGCAAATTTGGCCTTGTCCAGGAGGAGTGTGTTCAGGGCCTCCCTCGCCTGAATCAGTTCGCCAAGCCCCCGTGCCGCCTCAGATTGCTTGTGGGACAACTCCAGGTTTTTGACCCTCTCCAAGAGTTTCGTCAGCTGGGCGGATCTTTTTTTAGTCTGGCCCCTGATCACGCTTTTATGTGCTTCCCAGAGCATTAATGGTGTCACCTCCCCGTTATCATTTTCCCTGAAATAGGCTTTAATACGCTCCCCAATTTCCTTGGATATTACCGCATCTTGGAGAAGGGAAGTCTCCATGTCAGCGGGTATGGGGGCCTATTCATTATGGACAGGTCTAGATATATCGGAGCATGATCCGAAAAAGAGGTCGGGTGTATGCCACCTCCCGCCATATTGCCCAGCAGACTGTGTGAGATCAGAAGATAGTCAATCCTGGAGTATGTGCCGTGGGCTCTCGAGACAAAGGAGTAATCCTTCACTGTGGGGTTAGCAATCCGCCATGCGTCCATCAGCTGTGCCTTGTGTAGTTTTTTTCTAGTGCTCTGAGGGCCGACTGCGGGAGCGCAGACTTGCCTGATGATGAGTCCAGAAGGGGCTCGATGACTAGGTTAAGGTCCCCGCCCAATATCACCTCCCCCTCTGCAAAGCGTAACAACTGGTCTAGGGCGTTGGAGAGAAACTTACATTGCCCCTGGTTAGGCGCATATACTGATGCCAGTGTGTATTTCCTGCGCCCTAGAAGGCCTTTAATCATGACTACCCTTCCCGCATCGTCACACCATTCCTCTTGGACCTCGAATGGGAGGGTTCTCGCGAGCATAATTGCTACGCCTTTCTTTTTTTCCCCTCCGCCGTGCAGCTGATGAACGCCTGCGGGAAATTCCTATTACTTAATCTAGGGCATGCATTTCTTTTGAAATGTATTTCTTGTATGAACGCTATCATCCCTTTCTGTCTTCTCAACTCCTGCCAGAATGGTTATTTTTTCAGGAGAGTTAAGACCCTTGGCATTAAGTGATACCACCCTCATAGTACCTATCTCTAACCTCCTGGAGGGAGTCTGCCAGCGGATAGACACTCTTCTGATTTATTTGGTTCGAGGCCTGGGCCTTTATATGGTCAGGAGGGAACCCCATCCCCTCAAAGGAGGAAAGGTAGGAGACAAGTGCCACAAGGGGGGTGGGATGTGGGATAGGATCGGATAAGGGGTAGGGAGTGGGGTTTTGGTGTGGAGCTGGCGATAATTCGCCTGGTGCTTCCTTAAAAGTAAGCATCGGTTATTGCGCCTTTTACCGCAAAGGGGTGGGTGGATTGCCCAAAAATAGCCTCGCTCTCCCGTCTTGAGAGGCCACAGGGCTTTCCAGAGGGGTGCGCCAAGTACCTGTGGGGTAAGTGGAGGACTGGACACACGTTCAGTGCGCGGGAGATGCACTATGTTTGCTTGTGACTGAGAGACCATTTTACGACTCAAACGCCAACAGGTGTTCTCATATACAAAATATTGACTTCAACTTCAACTTTAACTTATAATTGATAACTAGGGCCATCATCTGACGGCTAACAACACGCCAATCAGGACATTCAAACCTTGCATTAAGCAGTACCCAGATTGGGAACATTACTAAACACTCCTACAACTAACCAACAGAGCCATCGGCCGCCGCCCGACCCCGGTCGCCCCCGGGCCCCCCCCAAGCCAGCCACGGCCAGCCCACTTCCACTTTGTGCCTAAGCCATGCCGGGCGGGGGGAGGCGCAGTCCAGTCAGGTATGTCGACCGCATCCGCTTCCAGGAAGTAGAATAAGTCTGGGAGCTGACTTGGCACCTTCAGAACGAAGTTGTTTCCGTTCCTCCGCACTATCAGCTGGAATGGGTGCCCCCATCTGTATGCTGCTCCGCACCGCTGCACCGTCTCCAGGAGAGGCTTCAAGAGTCGGCGCATCTGCAGGGTTCTCCTGCATAGGTCTTGGAGGACGATTTCCTGCGATCCCTGGAACGTAATGGGGCCTTTCTCCCAGGGCCGCCGGATTAGGTCTTCCTTTATTTTAAAGAAGTGGACTCTGCAAATGATGTCTCTGGGTCTATCACCTTCTTGTGGACGAGCTCCCAGGGCTCTGTGGACCTGATCCAGCTCGATGTGGTTTGTGGCTGGCAGATCGAGGAGCGTATTGAAGATGGACATCACCGTTTGCGCCAGGTCCTGGCCACTCACTGATTCCGTGACCCCTCGAAGGCGGAGATTATTTCTTCGGCTCCTATTTTCCACGTCGTCGTGGGCCAGATACAGATCTGAGAACCGTCTCCTGCTGGTTTCCTGTTGCTGCTCTAGTGTTGATACTCGTTCCTCTAGGGCCCTCTGCGAGGATTCCACGCCATCTACTCTCTGGGTGATCTCCGTTACTGCCCCCTGTAGGGACGCGAGCTCTCTCTTTATTGTCCCTTCCATTCTAGAGACATAGCCATCAAAGTCAATTTGTGTGGGTAAGCCCCTTAGGGCTTCCTTGATATTGACCTTCACCGCTTCCGCTGTGATAAATGGTCTAAGGACCACCCCCGCTCCTTCTCGTATGCTTCCGGGGGGGGGGGGGTCAGGTGCAACATTGGGCCACTGGGATGCTCTGCCATCTCGCCCAGGCCAGGACTCATTGGGGGCGAAGGGGAGCCCGAGGACATGCTGCCGCTAAGGGAGCCAGTCAATCTCTCAAGCGGCGAGCCATCTCCGCTCCGGGGGTTGGCCCCATCTGTGTTCTGGGGAATCCGGGCTGCAGGAGGAGATCTCCAGGGTGAGCCTCTGCTGTGAGCCTGCTGCTTGTGTGATTGGGCTCAAACTTGCAGTGTTTCCACCCCGCCAGTCTGGCTCCCTGTGCTCCATCGCCGTCTCTGTGCACGTGCGCTCCTGGGACGGCTGCAGCAGGCGGCTGTTTGCTCTCCTCGGGCGCCCGACCCGACGCCTCTGCCTCCTCAGTCCGGGGTCTCACTGCTTCTTTTGGTCCCCGCTGAGCAGGGCTCGCCGGCCGCTGATCCCCGGCCCGCCCCTCGCTCCCCAGCTCTCCGGCTGCCTCCGCCGCCATCTTGGATTCTGCGGCCATGGATTTCTTCTCTCCTTTTGCGGGGGAATAGACAGGTATGGAGCGCTCCTTCCCCCTCCGTGCTGTACGCAGTGCCTCCTCCGCTTGGGCATTCGTCTGGGCTCTCTGTTGGTCGTTTGGGTCTTGTTCGGCTGACACTGGCGTGCAGAGCTCCCGCACTACGCTGCCTTACGCCGCCATGTCAAGCCACGCCCCTGAATTCCTTCTTTCTATCTCATGGGAATGTTTATTTGTCTTTCAGGCAGGTTAAAACTTCGGCACTGTGGTTTCTCCCGGCCATCTCCCCTCATTACTCCTACTTCCCTAGCGGTCATTGGGGCATCCCGGGTAGCTATTATTAGCGTTAACCCTTACTGGCCTGTTGTGCCACGATAATCATCATATGGAGGCTTCTGGGGATGATGTGCTTGGGGTTCCTTCAGGACAATCCCGGCTATGTGTTGCGTGTGGGGTATCCCCTATAAGTGATGATGTCAGGGTGTGTGTACCCTGTGCCCAGCAGGTGCTTGCGTTGCAGTCTGGGTTGCCTGCTACTGGGCCTAGTGCTGCGCCCCCTCTGGCTTCGCCTACCCCCCCATGCTTACATATGACCCCCAGTTGGGGGCATGCCAGTGGGGAGTCGCAACCTGATTTGGCTGCACGGGTGGCCAGCATTGAAAAACATATTGTTGGGTCTTCCCTTGCGTAAGGCTTCTGCTAAGAAGATGAGAGCCCTTACTCACTCTCAGGTCCCCACCGCCTTGAGGAGGGGGAATTATTTTCTGATTCTGAATTCTCTGAGGAACAACCTCATATTTACGGTGGTACTGGGACTCCCTTTGGGGAAGACCCGTGGTCCCCTGATGACACTGACAGATTGCTGAGTCACATTTTTGAAGTACTTTGTATTTCTCCCCCGGCAGTGGCTCCGCAGCAGCAAGGTGAGCCTTTTCATACGGTTAAGCCACGCTGGGAGTTCCCTGAGCAGTCTCACTTTAATAATCTAGTGCTCAAGGAATGGGAACGGCCTAGCAAGCTGCCAGGGGTGCCTAAGAGACAAGAGGTATCCCTTTCCTGCTGATGTTGTTAAGAGTTGGTCAGGTCCTCCCGAGGTGGATGCGCCCGTTCTCGTGTTGTCCAATACATCTGTCATGCATTCTCCTGATACTACTTCCCTGCGGGATGGTGAGGACTGGCGCTTGGACCAACTGGCCTGTCACGCCTTTGCCTGTGTGGGGACGGCACTGCGCCTGGTTTGTGCCTCTGCCATTAAAGGGGTGCTTAAGTGTCTCTTGGACGGAGCATCTGAGGATGCGGGTAGAGAAGAGTATAGATCTCTCCTGCTTTGTGAGGAATTTATTGCATATATTCTTTTTGCTATGGATGATGCCATTAGAATGTGTGGTAGAACTTCTGCCTTGTTGGTGGCTATACGCCGCTCTGTCTGGCTACGTCAGTGGGTAGCTGATAATGCTGCTACGAAGGCTCTCACTGGTTTCCCTTTCAAGGGCCTGCGCCTTTTTGGTGAATGCTTGGATTTGTTTGCCAGGGGCGGTAGGTTACCTCAACGTAGGAGGCCGTCCCTGTCCTTTCGGGAGATGGGTGCCTTTCTCCCATCCTTCCGTGGTTCCAGAACTGGCCAAGGAGTCTCCTTTACTGGGGCACGCGGAGATCACTGGGGAAGGGGCAGAGGAAAATCCTCACCCAAGCCCCCTCAGGCATTAAGGGGCGCCCTCACCCATCCGGGTGGGGGGACGGCTCCGGCTCTTTGCTCACGTCCGGAGGCTTCACGTGGAGGCTTCACTTTTCACTGTTCCCAAAAAAGACGGGTCCATCAGACCTATCCTGGATTTAAAGTGCCTCAACAAATTTGACAGATTCAAACACTTTTGCATGGAGACTCTGCGCTCAGCTGTCAATTCACTACGCCCGGGCGACTTCATGACCTCTGTAGACATCAAGGACGCTTACCTTCATGTACCATTCTTTCCAGGTCATCAGAGATTCCTCAGGTTCGCTCTGGAGGATCAGTACTACCAATTTGTGGCCTTGCCTTTCGGTATCACCTCGGCTCCCAGGGTATTCACCGAGGTGCTGGCGGGCGTAATGGCTCTGCTGAGATCTCAGGGCATTTGCATCCTTCCTTACTTGGACGACATTCTCATCACGTCTCAGTCCCTTCAGCAGGCCGAGGTGGATACCCAGCTGGTGGTGTCCACACTGGAGTCCTTCGGCTGGGTGATCAACCACCCCAAGTCTTTCCTGTCATGGTGAGGTTCTTTCTGGGCATGACTCTGGATACATCTCAGGTCAAGATTTTACTCCCTCAGCGGAAGGTGGAGAGTCTTAAGGCCCAAGCCAGGCTCCTTATGTCTTGCCCTCATCCCTCCATTCGGCAGGGGATGCAGCTGGTGGGCCTGATGGTGTCTTGCTTCGAGGCGGTTCCATACGCTCAGTTTCACATCAGACCTCTTCAACTTCACCTCTTGTCAGTATGGGATCGGGACCCTCGGTCCCTGGATCAGGTGTTGGTTCTGTCCCCTCTGGCCAGATGGTCTCTCTTGTGGTGGCTGGACTCAAGAAACCTGTTGGTGGGCAGATCCTTTCTGGCCCCGTGCTGGGAGACAGTCACCACAGATGCCAGTCTGACCGGTTGGGGGGCTTCTGGAAATCCCTGAAATTCCAGGGTCAGTGGGGCCCTCAGGAGGCCCACACCCCTATCAACATTCTGGAATTGAGGGCAATAAGGTTGGTTCTCACCCAATTGACTCCACACCTTCGGGGTCGGGCGGTTCAGGTCCGCTCAGACAACCAGACAGCGATTGCCTATATCAATCATCACGGAGGGACCCGGAGCAAGAGGGCCCTCAAGGAAGTGTCCCTGATACTGTCTTGGGCGGAGGCGAATGTTCCCTGCATCTCAGCTGTGTACATCCCGGGGGTGGAGAATCTGGAGGCAGACTCCCACAGCAGGGGGACTTCTCGTCTGGGAGAATGGTCCCTCAGCAGCAGGGTGTTTCGCTCCCTGTGCCACCGCTGGGGTCAACCAGATGTGGATCTGTTTGTGTCCCGTCACAATCACAAGCTTCCAGTCTTTGTCTCTCTGTCCCAGGACCCTCTGGCCTTGGCCATGGATGCACTAGCAATGTCTAGGAAGAACTTTCAGCTTTCAACACCCTGATCGGCGGTGCCCCGCTGCGTGAAACCCTTCCCCCCCGATTGCCCTAATTAACTCACCTCACCCCGCTCCTACGCGAGCACTCGTCCAATCAGAGCGCTCAGAGCCGCTGTGGTATGTACAGACAAGCGACGGACAACCACAGCGGCTCTGAGCGCGCTGGAGGTCGCGTCTCGCGCTTCCTTCTAACAGGGAGCATGCCCGCATCGGCTATTCACAAACGGCCGGCGTGGTGCGCGCATGTGCCGTTGGAACGGGGATAAGGTAAGGTTTCTGGGCATCCTGGGGGGTGTCATCCCGCGAGGCATCCCGATTTCGGATGCCGCGCGGGGAGGGATCTTATAGGTCCGGGGCCGATCCCCCCTGGTTGTTGGTCCACTTTAAGGAATGGGAACGGCCCAACAAGTTGCCGTCGGTCCCTAAGGGCCTGGTCAGGCGGTACCCCTTTCCTGCTGATTTGATTCGGTTATGGTCTCTCCCTCCCGAGGTGAATCCTCCTGTGTCAGACCTGTCCAATACCACTGTTATGCCGTCGCCTGATAATGCTTCCTTACATGATCTTGCAGACAAGCGCATGGATCAGCTGGTCTGCCATGCATTCACCTTTGCTGGTGCCCTCTTTCGCCCGGCGTGTACCTCGGCTATCGTCTAAGCTAAGGCTCGCAAGTGGGCTGAGGAGTATAAGGAACTCAAGGCTTGCTTGGATTTTATTGGCTTTGTTGTCACTGCCATGATGATGTGGTCAGGGTTGGCACCAGAATTTCAGCCTTGCTTGTTGCTCTACGCCACTTGCTCTGGCTGAAGCAGTGGGCGGCTGATGCGGCTGCCAAGAAGTCCCTCACAAGTCTACCTTTTGTGGGAGGTCGGCTGTTTGGGGAGCGCCTGGACCTTTTGGTCAAGGATAGTAGACTCCCTCATAGAAGAATGCCTGCTCGGCCCTTTTGGAACCCCTATTCCTTTTGTTCCTTTCGAGGTGGAAGAGGATCGTCGTTTCCAGGTGGTCTCAGAGATACCTGGGGCAGAGGTAGGTCCCGCGGCCGACCCAGCTCCTCCTGGGGGGCTAAGTCCAAACCCCCTGCCAAGCCCACTCAGGCATGAGGGGGCGCCCTCACCCATCCGGGTGGGGGGACGGCTTCTGCTGCTTGCCCAGATCTGGAGGCGGAATGTCTCAGATCGGTGGATTCAGTAGGTAGTGTCCTCCGGTAACAAGATAGAGCTGGCAGCCAGGCCACCTTCAAAATTCCTCCGTTCAAGGATATCTCGAAGCCCGCTAAAAGCTCAAGCTTTAAGAACGGCTGTTCAACACCTCCTGCTGATAGGTGTGATTTGCCCTGTACCCCGGCAGGAGCAGGATCAGGGATTTTACTCCAACCTGTTTACGGTTCCAAAGAAGGACGTAACGCTTCGGCCAATCCTGGACCTGAAGGGTCTCAACAGGTTTGTCAGACATTTCCGCATGAAAACATTGCGGTCGGCCGTGAGATTGCTTCGGCCCGGCGACTTCATGATTACGGTGGACATCAGGGACGCCTATCTGCACATCCCGAATTTCCAGGGACATCAGAAGTTTCTGAGGTTTGCGCTGGAGGATCAGCATTATGTTTGTAGCACTCTCTTTCGGTGGTTGGACTCCCGGAACCTGCTGGTTCCTTTCTGACTCCCCATTGGGAGATAGTTACCACTGATGCCAGGCTGACAGGCTGGGGAGGCGTTTGGCAGACCCAGAAGATCCAGGGTCAGTGGGGTCCGCAGGAGAATCGCTTACCCATAAATCTCTTGGAGCTGAGAGCGATCCGGTTGGTGCTTCTACGCTTGACTCCCCATTGTCAACCGATCCAGGTTCGCTCGGACAATCAGACGGCTGTCGCCTACATCAACCACCAGGGTGGGACTCGAAGCAAGAGATCCCTCAGGGAGGTAACCCATATTTTGACTTGGGCAGAGGAGAATGTTCCCTGCATCTCGGCGGTCTACATCCCCGGGGTGGAAAACCAGAAGGCAGACTCCCTGAGCAGGAGTGCCTTGCGCCCAAAGGAATGGTCCCTCAGCAGCGAGACTTCTCAGGCTCTGTGTCTCCGCTGGGGTCAGCCGGACGTGGATCTGTTTGTGTCGAAGACACAATCACAAGCTTCCAAGGTTCGTCTCTCTCTCTCAAGAGATCCTCTAGCCATTGCAACAGACGCTCTGGCGATTCTTTGGACGGAGTTCAAATTTCTGTATGCATTCCCTCCGTTTCCACTCCTAGACAGAGTGCTGCGCAAGATAGCCCAGGAAGAGGTACCAGCCATTCTGGTGGCTCCTTGCTGGCCGAGAAGAAGTTGGTTTGCAGACATAATCCAGATGTCAATAGATCACTACATCATGCCTGACGACCCAGGGCTTCTCACACAGGGGTCTCTGCGGCACCCCAATTTACGGACGCTGGATTTGACGGCCTGGCTATTGAAACCTCAATCCTGACGGAGAAGGGGTTATCGGCCACTGTTGTGCAGACAATGATTCAGGCACGGAAGAAATCTTCCATGATATACTACAGAATTTGGTGGGCCTATATCGCTTGGTGCTAGGCCAAGAACCTTCCTTGCTGGATATTTTCTATTTCTAGGATTCTGGAGTTTTTACAACACGAATAGGACTTGGGTCTTCAGCTGAGCACCCTCAAGGGCCAGGTCTCGGCCCAAGCCATTTTTTTTCCAGAGATACATTGCCAACCATAGGTTGATCTAGACCTTTTTCCAGGGAGTTACCCATGTCCGGCCACCGCGTCAGTGTTTCTGGTGTGGGACTTGAATTTAGTACTATCTGCTCTTCAGGGTCCTCCCTTCGAGCGTTTCAGTGATGCTGCTTTGTCTATATTGACTCTCAAAGTGGTCTTTCTGGTTGTGATCACCTCAGTGTGTCCTGTATCAGAGCTGGCCGCGCTTTGTATGAAACCACCCTACTTTGAGTTGCATAGGGATAAGGTGGTTTTTCGATTTAAACCTGATTTTTTGCCTAAGGTCGTTTTTTGCCTTTTTGCCTAAGGTCGTCTCTCCCTTTCACCTTAATGAGGAAGTTGTCTTACCTTCCTTGTGTCCAGCACCTGCTAATTCCAAAGAACGGACCCTCTATGCTTTGGATGTGGTCAGAGCCATAAAGTATTACCTGGCTGCGACTGAATCCTTCAGGAAATCGGATTTGCTCTTTGTCCTAACAGAGGGTTCTAGGAAAGGATTGCCTCCGGCCAAATCCACTCTCAGTAAGTGGATCAGACAGGCGGTGGTTCAAGCATATTCTGCCAGGAGGAAGGAACCCCCTTTTCGAATCGCAGCTCATTCTACCAGAGCTATCGGTGCCTCTTGGGCTTTTCAGCACCAGGCATCGGGGGAACAAGTTTGTAAGGCCGCAACTTGGTCTTCTGTTCATACTTTTACAAAGTTTTACAAGGTGGATACTTTTACAAAGTTTTACAAGGTGGATGTCAGGGCCTCAGCTGACGCTGTTTTTGGCAGAGAGGTGCTTCAGGCGGTAGTGAAATGAACTACTTGCTGTTCCGCACTGGGAATTCCGCCCTAATGGACACTGATTTTGGATGTCTCATATTGGGACGGCCTAGACTGGATGTAGGGAAAAATTCTATTCTGTGAAGCTCACCTGTAGAATTGATTTTGGATACATCCAGTCCAGGCCGTCCCACCCTGAACTTGTGTTCATTATGTCCTGTATGCCTGTTATGGTGATCAAACATTTTTTGTTCATAGGACACTGTTTTTTCTAGTTTTGCTTAGAGAGAGTACAAGCTGAAGCTATGTGAAGTAACATGGTTTCTTAGGCCTCTCGGTCTGCCCTCTTGTTGAGTACTGCTTTTAAACCACTGGGGAATGATAGCGGGACAGCTGCCTTTATAGGGGGCCGTGAGGAGCTACATCTTTGATCTTGCAGTCAAGTGCCCCCTAGGGGCGAACACCCAATCGTGAGGATATTGGGACGGCCTGAACTGGATGTATCCAATCAATTCTACAGGTGAGTTTCACAGAATTTAATTTTTTCACTGTCACTTGGAGCAGTCCCCGTCTGCTTTTTACATAGACAGATTTTTTTTGCTATTCCTCTCTGTGAGATGGCAGGTGATCAGTCATTGCATAGGTGTGGCAATGACATAATTGCCACACACAACAGTGGCAATGAATAGAGGAGGCAGAGCTTTACAGCTAAAACAGATGCCGTTATCTGGGATTAGCGTGAAGCGGGAGCAGTGAAAATAAGCAAAAGGTCCTATTCATGGGGGGAGCAATTCAGGGGATGCTAGTTAAAATGTGGGTTTTGGTCCGCTTTAAGTCTATCCCATCATCTAGAACTAGGCATTTCTTTCAGCTTTTGGATATTTAAATGGAGTAGGGTCCTAGTTAATCATAGTTAATCAATTCTTTTTTTGAATAGGGTAGGGTGCCTTTAATGAAACTACACAAAATTCATACTTGATTATATCATACATGATTCCTAGGGGGTATCCTGATTTGGGATCCCTCCAGTCAGAATCGCTGCCTGACCCCCACCCAAGCCATATGGCCCATTTCCACAGATAGAATTGCGGACAAGTGTGGCATTCTACATCAGTATGGTCCATAGTAAACATGAATACTGGACCAAACATTAGGCCCCTCCGTCTGGCCTGTGTTGTGGGTGCGGGGTGCAGATCTGGTTGGGAGGTTCCTGGTAAAATATAAGATGTCCTAATTCTTAGACCTTCCTTGCAACATGCAGTATTACACTTCAGATGTTCTATACGCTTCAGCAGGTCATATCACAGTTGTTCCACATCTTACCTCAACACTCTAGCTACACTTGAGACCTTAGTCCGACTAGATTTACTACCATATATGATGTGCAGAAGTCTTGTCAGCTGGTCTTGCTTTGGGCTGCCACTGACTTCTTGTCTCCCCTGAGCTCTGGCTGACATAAGCTGGGCTCTCACTGCTGCTTCTTCCCACCTCCTCTGCTAACATTACATGTATTCCCCCAGATGGATAAACTTCTAAAACTAAGACAGATGTATCTTTCTGCTAACAGGACCACCGCACTCACATGGGTCATAACATGATGGTGTTACACACCTGTTTGTCATGCCTTCCCCTCTATAAAAAAACAACCTTCCTCTGACAATTGTCCCTGATATTCTATGAGACTTTATTTCTATACAGGGATTATCTTATTACTGCCATCTGGAGTCTACTTCCTACTATCACAACTACCTTTGAATCTCCATATAAATGCATGGGGATTCCGAATTGCAGCTTCTTTCATTCCCAATTGCTATAAACAGAGCCGTTTGCTGAACATTAAATATGCATGGCAAACAACTCTGATAAGCCGGCGCAAAAGCTGTAGGGCTGGGAAGAGATGAGTATGTAGGGGCGATCTGGGGGTTGATTTGTGATGCACCGGGGCCAAGAACAAAATTCACTTTAAAGTGGACCAACACCCAGGGGGGATCGGCCCGGAAATCTATAAGATTCCCGGACCGATCAGATCCCTCCCCGCGGGGCATCCGAAATCGGGATGTCCCGCGGGGAGGAACCCCCCAGGAGGCCCACAATCCTCACCTTACCGGCGATCCAACGGCGCATGCGCGAGACGCGGCCGCGTCTCTCGCTTCCCTCTAGCAGGGCGCGCTCCCGCGCCGGCCGTTTTGTGAATGGCCGGCGCAGGAGCGCTCCCTGTTAGAGGGAAGCGAGAGACGCGGCCAATGACAGCGCTCTGGTATGCGCGTCCAAGCAGCTTTGGACGCGCATACCAGAGCTGCTCTTAGCGCTGTCATTGGCCGGACGAGGTCACGTGGGAGCGGGGAGAGGTGAGTTTTTGCGGCGATCGGGGGGGTTTCAGACAGCGGGGCACCCCCGATCGGGGTGCCCCACCGAAGTGGACCAACACCCAGGATAGTCAAAATCCTGGGTGTTGGTCCACTTTAACTGTGGTTACTTACCTTTTCAATCTGTCACACAAATGTCAAATATGGCTTTTTTGTCCACCATCCTAGAACTGTCTGTGAACCCATTTATTAGGCCCTCTCAGGTTCTACTGTTGGTTCACCTTTCTAGAACTGGGTATAACCCTTCTTAGTGGAGTAAAACCTCTCTAATATAATTCCCCTATCTAGAACTAGGTACCCCATTCTATCTATATCTAGCATTATGTTTTGTACCACTTAAAAAATACAGTAGTAGAAAATTGCAGGACACAGCACAGAGGGCCACATGTTTGTGATCGGAGCCTTTATATACCAAGGAGTGAAGAATGTTCCTGCAGTTCCTCTTCTCATCTAATCCAGCCAAAGGAGGAAGGCGGTAAACTGCGTGATTTGTTTAACCCAGATGACTATCACAAGATATTTACATAAGATTCATGGTTCAGTTCAGAACTCTTCTTCACACTTCCCTTGCTACCTTTCTGTGGGTGTGTGTGTCTCGAAAAAATGTAAATAAGATGACATCTGTCACCTAAGTGCCCCGGACATCTGCTTCCATGCGAGGCAGGATCATCATGTGTATTTACAGAAGGATCAGGTTCTTTCACTTGAAAAGAGTCACATGGATATCCTATAGAACAGGGATGCACAACCTGCTGCCCTCGCTATTGTCAGTTGCGTCTCCCAGGCACCTTTATCTACCTCTGATCACCTCTGCCTACATCACTTTTACTCATCTCACCTCTGCCCTTGTCACCTCAGCCCACCTCATCTCCTCTTATTCCACACTTCAGGCTACCTCATCTCTGCTCACCTCTTAACAGTTCTACAAACTTCACCTCTTTCCATCTCACCCCTAGTTACTTCTCCCCACCTCACTGCTGCCCACATCTGCTCACCTTTACATATACATAAAAACATAGAAAATGCTTTAGGGTTATGACTTGCCTGCAGTAAACTTTTCTGTATTTTCTCTGCTTCCATTTTATTGTGGCTCCTTAAAGTAGAATAACAAGACAATGTGGCCCTTAGACAAAGAAAAGGATGTGCACCCCTGCTATAGAAGAAATGTTTGGTGGTTAGGACTTCCAGAGCATATTCCTGTTACCAGCTGGCAAGGCATGCTGGGGGTTGTAGTTAATTTGTGGTGATGGGTTATTACCTCTAATGATCATGCTTTATTCTTTATAATAATACATATTAAAGTGGAGCAAAACACAGCTGGATTCCCGAGCCGATCCATTCCCTCCTCGCTGCCCCTTCCTGCCCCGCTTTGTGAAACCCCCCAGGTCGCCTGCTGCACTTACCTTAATCCCGGGTTAACAGCACATGCACCGGCCACGGCCGCATCCCTGCTATCCCTCTAGTAGGGCGCATGCCATTCACAGATGCCCGGCGCGGGCCCGCTCCCTGTTAGAGGGAAGCACGTGATGCATCCGTCAGCGCGCTCGGAGCCGCTGAGCTTAGACTCCGCTAGGACGCGCATAGCTCAGCGGCTCCGAGCAGCCGTGCATGCGCCGTAGGACCGCGGTCAGGTGAGTTGATACGAGCGATCTAGGGGGGTTCACATATCGGGGCACCCCTGATTGGGGTGCCCCGGGGGAGTGGACCAAAACCCAGGATAGTCAAAATCCTGGGTTTTGGTCCATTTTAATATTAATATCCATTCATTAATTTAGGTATGTTTGATGTGTTTGATCTTTTTTATTTGGCCATATTAAAGGCTAAGTGTAAAAGTATTTCATTATTTGCTTACCTGCCATGCAGAGGATTCTTCCTGGTGTGCTGCTGAATGAAGCTGTTGTTGTAAACCCCTTCCCGTAGTCCACCCTCTGGATTTTATTTATTCATGACCATTGAGAGGTGGCCCTTTCTCCACCCCTTCCCCATCCGATCCAATGCTTGTGTATGCAGGGGAGGATAGCTGCTCCTTTGCTTTGCTTGTCTGTCTTTTCACTGCAGTTTTGTTTAGGGCCATTTCTCAGTGCCAAGAAATGTAAAGATAAAAAAAATCCAGGGACTGGGCTATAGAAACGGGGCTGATCTCAGTAACAATTTTTGCATGAAGTATGCAAACAATGATTTGTTTTTACACTTGGCCTGGACAATATATATATTAGTCTATTAAACTGTAAAATAAAATGTAATTGCTAATCATGTAAACCTCTGCTTGCTAATTTATGGCCAATTCAACTTAACTGCTTGCTGGCTCCTGAGGCTTGCGCTGTATGTATGTATCCCACTATCCTCCCGGATGTAGCACCAAGTCACGTGCCTGTGCAATGGCCACATCAGCTCATTCATGAATCGATGCAAGACGTGAGGAGGCAGCATGAGAACGGAGCAGCGCACGAGGTGACATTAGTTACCAGGGCAAAGTTTGCAGCTTCACAATAAGTTCTGCAACGCCCAAATGCAGAAGTGAAAGTCCCGTGCCACAGAATGTTCATTTTAGTTCCTGCACAGTTTGGAGAATGCCCCCTGCACATAAATCTCACCTTACACCTTACACCTTAACCTCGGTCCAGTGACAAGAATCCAGCGCTGCGACTGGCAGCCAGCACTCACGTGGGCAATACATTCCAGTGCCCAGATTTATGGGCGTTCTGGGGGGTTATGTGCAGGGGCTCAAGCATTCTGGATGACCACCCTCCCCCCAGACTTTCGTTTAGCATTGGGGATCAACACCCTCGCCGCGCAGGGTGTTGGTCTGCTTTAGGCCTAGGCCTAACGTGGGTCGCTCCCTAAAGTGGCTTGCTCCTCCTTCTATACATTTTGCGTAAATATTAGAAGATATACTCAAGCACTGAATGCTGAGCCGGCTCTTTCTGGGCACCTGAGAAATCACAAAGATCATAGCGGTGATTTGCATTGCCTAATCATTAGGGTTATTCTGTATCATTGTTCTTGGTCTGTAGATGCCATATTAATACTTTCTGTTTTGAGAAAGCACATCTGTTTTTGCCATGATGTGATACTTATATAATACAATACTTATATTTTATCTGCAGCTTCATGGCTACATGGGAAACAAGCCTCTGGGGCTTCAGATCTTCATTGGCACTGCAGACGAGCGGATCCTCAAACCACATGCTTTCTACCAAGTCCATCGCATTACAGGCAAAACTGTTACCACCACCAGTTACGAGAAGATCGTGGGCAATACCAAGGTTCTGGAGATCCCCCTGGAGCCAAAGAACAACATGAGGGCAACGTAAGTGCACACATTAGGCTCAAGTGATTTGGTCAGATTAATGTTAAAAGTGTCTACCCTCGACCCTGCAATTTCGTTCCCTTCCAGCCCTGCAGGATGAACCTTCACATGCTCTTCTGCTGTCAGCTCTGTTTCTAACTTAACCACTGGGCAGCTTCTGTACGCACCCCTAATTCTACCAGAGAGGAGGATCCCTCATTGATGAGAAGCAAGAGCACACCAAACTGACCATCCACTACTGAGATGTGTATTAGTAGTCAGGGACTGACGGAGGCCCAGGAATTTACTGCCACCAGCCCATGACCATCCAGGTGTGCTTCTCAGTTGGTCAACAAATCCAAGGCTGTAGCACTGCAGGGACAGATCATTTGCAGGGGTAGAAATTGCCCTGATGGTACTGAAGCTTTGTAGGTGTAGATACTGTGTGTGTGGGGGGTGCTGGTATGGAACCTTTCACACAACCACAATGCTGAGGCTACAGGTTATGGCTGGGTCATGTATTGCGGGAGACCTGCGAGGCAGGGAGTTAAGGAGGTGTTAAAAGTGGAAGTTAATTCAGGCAAATTTATTTAAACGTTTGAACAGCTCAATGTGATGCTGAATCGCAAAAATTGCTTAAACACTGACAATGCTGAATCAACCCTTACACTATTGTACATAAGCCCCTAAACCCCTCCTTAACAGGGTAGGAGGTAGGTTGCATACAGTCTCCTGTTTGCTAACTATAAATCATTAGAAGACATAATGGGAGACGTGGGGTTAGTCCAAACCATTGATGGGACCAAGAAACTCAGCGTACTGTACATCCATCATAGGTCCTTGGTAAACCATTATAGATCATTCTAGATTCCAAGGGCGGTCGCAGGGGTTATGATCCACTTTAATACTAAGCAGTAGGAATTTGAAACTTTCAGGATATTTTCAGATTTTGTCCCAAATTCTGTAAAAATGGCTACCTGTGGGGCCTCGAACCTCATGTTATTAACTTTGAAGTCTTCTTCCAGATGTGGTTGAGCCATAAAGGACACACCATGGCTCCAATATTTTGCAAAACACAGTACAGGTCTTTTAAAGAGTAACTAAAAGCAATAGGGCATCACGTAGTGGGATGTGCCACTGTGTAAACCCCCCTTCAGGTCACAGCAAAACTCACCTCCTTCCTGCCTCCCTTGCTGATGTAAATATTTGCGGCTACATCCCCAGCATTTTTGGGCTGTGCATGCACTCCCACCCCCTGCCACTCAACCCCCACCCATATAAAGGACAAGTTGGTGTCTCCCATGACCTTGCAATGGTGTAGATTATTAGTTGAAATTGTTTAGAGTCCCTGTGAACCAGGACCCACCCTGGAACATAGTTGCAAGGGAGACTGTAGGTCTACTTTAACCTTTGAAGACCTTGCTTGTCTGCTCAGCTTCCTTTTTTATAATAATAAATTGTAATAGTTAAACTGCGAGGAGTGGGGTGGGGGCTGCAGCCACTCCAAGATGGGAGGGGCAGAGTGTTGGACCTGTGCAGGTCTAGAGCCCAGGCCCTCAGTTGTCATTATCTAGGGGGGGGGGGGGTCACACTGGTACATGCTGGAAGAACTAGGAACACGCTGACTGCCCCATGCCCCTGGTGGTTGCACAGCATAACAACAACATACCATCTGATTGAATTAAGATAATGACATTATTGCTTGTATATTGTCTAGTGTGCGCTTAACACAATTAAATATATACTTTACCTTGAGCTGCTTGTTTTGCTTTGATCCAGAACTAACCCACCCGTGTCTTTTCTGTCATATTAGATGCTACTGGGGGCTGGCTTTTGGCCTGATATTTCCCACTAACGAACCAGGGTATCTAACAGAAGCCGGTGGCAATTATTTACAGCTGGCTCGACTCTGTTCACTATTGCCAGTGAAAGGGTCCAGCAATCAGTCATTAGACCGGTATTAAGGAAAATGTATTACGTGATTCCAAGCTGAGGCTGTGACCAGGGCCCGCCTTAGGTTTAAAGTTATACTGTGCAATACTGCAGGATGGCACCCCCTGGGACAAAGCACAATAGTGCCCCCCTCCAATAAACCCAATAATATCTGACAAATTATTGTGGCAGGGTGAGCCACCCCACCAAACAAAACAGATGGCCCCCAACAGCCCCCCTCCACAGTCTGTAAAATGAGGTAAACCCACCAAGAGAACCTCCTAATGAATCCTTAGTTTCACCTTACTTTCTACAGACCCCAATGTGAGCTGCTTCCGTGAATGATAAAAAAACATTTGGCACCCCCTATCATGATGGTGCTCTGTGCAGTCGCACACTTCACTCACTTCAAATGCCAGCCATGGCTGTGATGTTGGTTGGGCTCACGTAATATGGATTTCCTCACAAATCATGCCCTGGCCTCTACTTTAAACTCGCTGGTGCCAGCATGAAAAGTCTTCTGACAGTACATCACATTAGGACTGCCTTAAGAGTGCTGTCTAATTGGATTATTTTATCATTGCCACTTAAGTCTCACCGCTTAACTAGACTTGTAAGTCAATGTTTGCACGGCTTGGTGGTGCCAGAAAGCAGAACTGTAGCTGAACATGGTGTATATTTCTAGAAAGAGCAAATATGTCTGCCTCCTATAGAAGCATGTTAGAGGTTTCTATGAGGCGACATGTCCCAATCATTAGTGGGGTGTAAAGTGCTTCGAGGTCAGAGGTAATCTTGAGCGTCTTAAGATCCGATATAGGAATAGTATTGTTACACCGCTCACACACCATTCCACATCATGACTGCCAAGGCGTGGGCGTATTTTCCCACAGAAGAAATAGCTGACCAGAAAATCATGGTTACCGAGAGCAAAGATGGGCGGACTTCCAGTGTGGAATTGTCCTCCAATTGCATTTTTTATTTTAGGTTTAACCCCTTGCTATATAATGTCATTAACACACTAAAAGAAATTAAATAAAAACTTCCCATAGTTCCCATAGTGCACCCTGATTCATGCCCATCAGCAGGGCCGTCATGTTTTTCACAAACTTAGTCTATTTTTCGGCTTATAGCTCAGCTTGGCGGGCATGGTGATACTCGGATGCCAACACTACCAAGTAAACAACAACCACATATTTGTATGGTCACATTCTGTTCATAGTCGAGATTTTTCTCATTTGAATCTCAGGTTTCTTGTTCTCTTTTTTTGTCATGCTGTTTCTGTTTAAAAAAGCACACTTGGCTTTTGGGTAGTTTTCTGCCGTGGTGGGGATTGTGCAGGAAGTTGTTTTTCTTCTGTGGTAGCGTTTTGCACTGCTTATCTCTGCATCCTTCCTCGCATCTTGTTAGTTTAGGCTCCCTGCAAAGAAAAGTTGAATGACACAAATTATAGATTGGTAACCTGGTTATCGGCATGGCTGATTTTGAGGTCACTGGTGATACAATGGAATATATGTCTTAGAAGATTGTTCATTCAGATCATTAAGAATATTAAAGGTAGGGAACAGAGGGGGAGTGGGGTATGCAACACATGGGTATTGAGGTAGGGAGCAAATGGAGGTTGGGGTACTGAGGTAGAGAGCAGAGCAGTGATGGAGTAGTGAGGTAGCGAGCAGATGCGGTGTTGGACTGAGGGGTTTGAGGCCCACTAGTTGAGCGGTCTCTGTGAGCCCACTGGATTATATTCTGGGCCCACAAACAGAAACTTCATGGCAAACTGTATTGTCTCTGAGTGAGCACTTGAGATGCCACAAATGAGCTATATATAATTCATGTTTTGGTGATGAAGGCCCTCAAAGGGGTCCCTGAGACCAGGGGCCAATGAGGGATTCCCTGGTAACCTTGTGGGCCAGTCCGAGCTTCAGCAGATGGATGTTAGTAGTGAGGTAGCTAGCAGAGGAGTATTGTGGTAGTGAGGTAGGGAGCTGACGAGTATTGGGATAATGAGGTAGGGAGCAGACGGCTGGAGGGGTAGGGAGATGGGGGGGGGGGTCAGGTAGACGGATTTTGGGATATTGATGTAGGGAGCAGATGGATGTTGGGGTAATGAAAAGAGCGGATCAGTTAGTGACATAGGGATAAGATAGGTTGTGGAATAGTAATGTACGGGGCTGATGGGTGTTGGGATAGTAACGTAAGGAGTAGATGGATGTTTGTATAGTGATGAAGGGAGTAGATGGATATTGGGGTAGGGAGAAGAGGGTCTGATAGTGACATAGGAAGCAGTTGGGTGGTGGAGAAGGTAGGGAGCAGATAGAGGGATTGTTGGTAGTAGTAGCAGGTGGCCTGTGAGATGATGTCCGTGCAGTATCTTGATGCAATAATAAGTGGATGTTGAGTAGTTCGGACATATCACAGTGGTGTAACTAAATATGACAGGGCCCCAGTGCGAACATTAAATGGGGCCCTTTCAAGGCTCACACAGTAAACTTTTTTCTGTCTTTTAACAAGAGGTGGATGCAGCTAGACAACTAATGAATAAATAAGGGGGAGGAGCAACAAAGATGGGTCCCCCCTGACCTCCTGTGCCCCAGTCGCACTCCCTATACTTACACCCCTGGACATTGTTACGCTTGACTCCCAATGTATTCTAATAATTTTATTATTAATATATAATAATAAATATTAATTATTAATGTTTATAATTAGCTTTGCCATTGGGCTGGGATGATTGTATTTTATACTTGTGACCAGATTATTTTCTTTTGATGACAGAATTGATTGCGCCGGAATCCTGAAACTAAAAAACGCAGATATTGAACTGAGGAAAGGTGAAACTGACATCGGGAGGAAAAACACCAGAGTGCGTCTCGTCTTCCGCATCCATATCCAAGAAGCCAGCGGAAGGATCGTCTCCCTGCAAGCTGCGTCCAGCCCCATTGAATGCTGTAAGAGCCGTTCTCTGTTCCTTCCCCTCAGGAAATGCCTCATAACATGTCACTGCTTTCTCTTTAATTCTCACTAAGCACCTCCATGATGGCACTGAAATGATGGTGGGGTCATGATAATTCTGTAGCAAGTCTAATTACTTGGGAATATTCTTATAGGTTCACCATTACTAACATTCTTGCTGCCTGGACAGTGACAGGTTCAAGCTGACTTAGCGGGCCAAGGCAGTTTCCAGGGACAGGTCAAGGGTCAGAGGTCAGGCAGACATCAAGTGATATTTAAAGTGGACCAACACCCAGGATTTTGACTATCCTGGGTCTTGGTCCACTTCGACGGACAAGCGGTTCGACAGCCGCGGACAAGCGGCTCCTCCGCCGCCGCCTCCCGCGCGTCACTCTTGACGTGTGCGCGCCCGCGCCGGCGATTCACAGACGGCCGGCGCGGGCGCGCGCACGTCTAGAGGGGCGCGAGGTAAGGGGATTTGGGGTGTTTGGGGGGATTTCACCCCGCGGGACATCCCGATCTCGGATGTCCCGCGGGGAGGGAGGTGATCGGCCCGGGAATCTTATAGATTCCCGGGCCGATCACCGGAGGGTGATGGTCCACTTTAAAGGGACAAGGCAGGCAAAAATCAGTTCAGGTGGTAAGATGGGATAGTTAAAGTAACAAGTGACGGTCAGCAGCGGAGAATCAGATGTAGTAGAATTGCACCCTAGCAGTCAGAACGCTCAGAAATCACAATCTATTGAGGCTGGGGCAGTAATAGCTTTGTTGGGGAAGGTGGTCGGTGATTGTGTATTGTGTTGCAGAGTGTGAGTGCTGGGTGCAGCATGTGGTGTAACAGGAACTGGCTGTACTGGAACATGAATGTCACCTTAACACGATGGCTAAACCAGACAGGAAAAAGAATAGTAATAGAGCAGAGCTGAATGTACAGTAAATACAACACATCAGAAAGGTGCATATACAGACTACAGTTAAGCATTTGTAACAGCGGCATCTAGTATCCTAACTTGCCATAACTGTAAACTGCAGTCAATTTAGCAAAAGTCCTGAAATCACATTTAGAGACTAGCAGAAGCTGTTGCAAAATATTGTCTCCAACAGCCCTTCTCGAAAGCTGAGGCTTAGGGGCTGATTCAGAGCCAGGTAAGAACTCTCACTCCTTTTTAGGAGAGAGAACTGCCATTGACGTTTATTGTCTACCGGGTGTAAAATTTCACCTGGCACTGAATCAATCTACCCCAAGGTAGACAATGAAAGTGAATGGCAGTTTTCGCTCCTAAAAAAAAAGAAGTGGTTTTCTTACCTGGCTCTGAATCAAGCATGCAGGAATTATCTGCATGCCCCTACATGGCTGCCTGAAATGCCAGCCACACTGATAGCAGCGAAAGTGGCACATGGGTATCTGCTGCTCAAAGCCTGGAGCCAATGGAGGACACACTTGGAGCCTTGGAGCAGATGGGTGTCTTACACGGGGCCTCGTTACATTGGCTCTGCTTTGTTTGGGGGTCAGAGATGGATGTGAAGGCTTCTTGTGAGGAGCTTTAGTGCTGTATTAGAATAGAGAACTTATTCCTGCAAGTTTTCTTCAAATCTCAGGGCAACTGACCAAGCCAAACTTTAGTGCACGCTACCATGTAAAGTCACAGCAGCCTAAAGGCAGAATAAAGAATAAAGGAGTCATCATCTTGGAGGTGTGAGCGCTTTCAGTGGTTGTGTACACAGTGGAGTGGAAAAACAAATAAAGTGTTTCAACACACATTGATGCTGAACCTTTGTGAATAATCTTCTATGACTTAGAATGTGCATTTACCTGACAATATTTTTGTTGTGAAAGCACCTGCCCAGGAACCAGCCATGGCTGTAGCTGGCGTGATGGGGCCAGGTGGGTATTATTGGACAGGGACAAGTAATTACACTGCAACAAGAGAATTTTTGGATGGTTGTTGGCTTCGAGTGATACAGTCATATAGAATTTTTGCAATGAATTAGAGTTGTTCTTGAGGTGGTTTCTAGTATCATGACATTATGAAACTGATAAATAGATATACATGATAACAGTGCAGGTTGCAGCGCTGTGGAATAGAAGGAACCCCCAGGCTGCCATCAGCAATACATTGACAAGGCTTTAATATTTTCATGTGCGCTAAAACTGTTTTTCCAATTGCATGGCATGGCCTGCTTCAAGAAGTCCTTACGTATGGGATATTCCGCCACAAGGTGGCGCAGTGTACTGCAGAAGAGTTGTGGCTCCTCCCGGTACCATATAAAAACAGGATCACCAATAGACCACTCCAGTGTTTCCTCTGCAGTGTATACTGCGAAGATAGAAGATGGCTCTTTATATTGCGCAGGTGAGCGGGGCAACCAAGCCTGCGGCCCTGCATGGCTGTTTCCACCTGTTTCCGGACCCTCTGTGCCTCCCAGCCTCGGCTGACGGATCGGGTGAGGGTAGAGGAGCACTAGGGTCAGGTGCTCAAGGAGCGCTGCTCCAAGCCGCAGACCCTGTAACACAAAGGGTAGCCGGCCATAGGCTTTATGGTGAGCCTACTGAGGGATGCAGAGTTCCTGTCCTAGCTTCTGAGGAGGTGAGTGTTTCGGGGACTGTGTGCCCTTTTTTCTCTGGTTCTGGGGAACCCCCCATTCCTGGCCTGGCTCTCGCCGCTGCCTGCTCGCTTTCCTCCCCCCCCCTCTCCCCGATGTGTGTTGGGGGGGGGGGGGCGGGTGGTAGCGGCGAGTGGTGTTTAACAGTGTTGTTTTCGCCGTTGCCACTTTGTACTACGCTCCGCGGCGGCTGGCGCTATATCTGTGAGGCGTTTTTTTTGTATTGTGATGGCGCCGGAGTGGTCACGTGAGCGCCGTTTTTCGCGCTCTTCGGGGGGGGCAGGGCCGGGGGATGACGTGTATCGCGTCGTCCCCCCACGCCCCGCCCCTCGAGGTTCTTCTGCCGGCTCCATTTTGTGTCTGCTGCGCGTCTGGGGCCTCTCTTCCTCCCTGGGCTGCGGCGGTGATCTCCTCCTGTGTCGCTTCCTCCTGCGGTCTGGTGGCTTGGTGATCCTTGGTCTACTTGGTCCATGAGTCCCCTTTGGGGGGGTTTTCTGTTTACTGTGCTGCGCCCGGTCTGCGCCGCTGCCATTACAGCTATTGCACTTAAGAAACAGCTCAAGCGTCTCCTTGATGGCGCTATGGCTGGTAAGAGGGGGGAGGATTATAGGGCCCTCTTGCTTTGCTCTGATTTTGTTGCCTTTGTACTTACTGCCATGGATGATGCAGTACGGCTGAGTGGTAGGGCCTCTGCCCTTTTGGTGGCTATGCGCCGCTCTGTTTGGTTGCGTCAGTGGGCAGCTGACGCTGCTGCTAAGAAGGCTCTCACTGGGCTCTCCTTTGCGGGGCTGCTGCTCTTTGGCGAGCGTCTGGATGTTCTAGCCAAGGATGGTAGGCTGCCTCCGCGTAGGAGGCAGCCTCGGCCTTTTTGGGTGCCCTCCGCTTCCCTCCCCTCCTTTCGTGCTCCCAGAGGAGGTCGTGGCTCCCTCTTCTCGGGTAGCGGCAGAGATTTTTGGGGCCGTGGCAGATCCCGTGGTCGTCCCGGTCTCTCATGGAGTTCCAAGCCCAAACCTTGTCCCAAGCCCCCTCAGGCATGAGGAGGCGCCCTCACCCATCCGGGTGGGGGGACGGCTTCGGCACTTTGCTCACGTCTGGAGGCTCCGTGTCTCAGACCGGTGGATTCAGGAGGTGGTGTCCTCCGGTTACAAGATAGAGTTTGCAGCCTGGCCGCCCCCAAGATTCCTCAGATCCCGGATGTCTCAAAACCCTTTGTCAGCTCAGGGTTTGCGCCTTGCGGTTCAACGACTGTTGGAGTCAGGAGTCATTTGCCTGGTGCCTTCCCAGGAACGTGGTCAGGGGTTCTACTCCAATCTTTTCACGGGCCCCAAAAAAGACGGGTCCTTGAGGCCCATCCTGGACTTGAAGGGTCTCAACAAGTTTGTCAGGTTAAAGCACTTTCGCATGGAGATGCTGCGCTCGGCTGTCAGTACCCTTCACCCGGGCGACTTCATAACCTCCGTGGACATCAAGGATGCCTATCAGAGATTCCTGAGGTTCGCTCTAGAGGATCAGCATTACCAGTTTATGGCTTTACCGTTCGGTATCACCTCGGCGCCTCGGGTGTTCACCAAGGTGCTGGCGGGCGTGATGGCTCTACTGCGGAATCAGGGCATTCACATCCTCCCTTACCTGGACGACATTCTGGTTGTGGGTCAGTCTCTTCATCAGACCGAGAAGGATACTCAGGTGGTGACCTGAACTCTAGAGTCCTTCGGCTGGGTGATCAACTTTCCCAAGTCTTCACTGTCTCCGTCTTTGGTGAGGTCCTTTCTGGGCATGACTCTGGATACCTCTCAGGTCAAGGTGTTCCTCCCTCAGCAGAAGGTGAAGGTGGAGGGCCTTCAGAAGCAGGCACGGGCTCTGCTTTCGTGTCCCCATCCCTCCATCCGGCAAGGGATGCAGTTAGTGAGCCTGATGGTGTCCTGCTTCGAGGCGGTTCCCTTTGCTCAGTTTCACATGAGACCTCTTCAGTTGCACCTCTTGTCAGTTTGGGATCGGGACCCTGTGTCCCTGGATCAGGAATTTGCTCTGTCCCCCCTGGCCAGACAGTCCCTCTCATGGTGGCTGGACTCAAGGAACCTTCTTGTGGGCAGGACCTTTCTGCCTCCGTGCTGGGAGACTGTCACCACAGATGCCAGTCTGACCGGTTGGGGGGCTTTTGGAAGTCTCTGAAGTTCCAGGGTCGGTGGGGCCCCCAGGAGGCCCATGCTCCCATCAATGTCCTGGAACTAAGGGCGATCAGGTTGGTTCTTTCTCAGCTGACCACACACCTTCGGGGTCGGGCTGTTCAGATCCGCTCGGACAACCAGACGGCGGTTGCCTACATCAGTCATCAGGGAGGGACTCGGAGCAAGCGAGCCCTCAAGGAAGTGTCCCTGATACTGTCTTGGGCGGAAGAGAATGTCCCTTGCATCTCGGCGGTCTACATTCCGGGGGTGGAGAACCAGGAGGCAGACTCCCTGAGCAGGGGGACGTCTTGTTTGGGGGAATGGTCCCTCAGCAACGAGGTATTTCACTTCCTGTGTCACCGCTGGGGTCAGCCGGATGTGTCCCGACACAATCACAAGCTTCCCAGATTTGTTTCTCTGTCACAGGATCCTCTAGTCTTCGCCACGGATGCACTAGCAATGTCTTGTACGGAGTTTCAGCTCCTCTATGTGTTCCCTCCTTTTCCTCTGCTGGGCAGGGTGCTGCGCAAGATAGGCCAGGAGGGGGTACCAGCCATCCTGGTGCCCCCATGTTGGCCAAGGAGGGTGTGGTTCGCAGACGTTGTGCAGTTGGCAGTAGATCGGTACGTCTTGCCCAAGGATCCAGATCTTCTCACTCAGGGACAGCTGCGCCATCCCAATTTACAAAGCTGGCTTTAACGGTTTGGCTGCTGAAACCTCTATCTTGATGGATAAGGGGTTGCCGGCCTCTGTTGTTGATTCGGGCTAGGAAGAAGTCTTCGTCTTTTATCTACTACAAGGTCTGGCATGCTTACATTGCCTGGTGCGAGTCAAAGTCTCTTCCTTGTCGGGTGTTTTCTATCCCCAGGATTCTGAATTTTTTACAGCATGGTTTGGATTCGGGCCTTCAACTTAGTACCCTCAAGGGGCAGGTGTCAGCTCTGGCAATTTTTTTCCAAAGATCCTTTGCCAGTCACCGGTTGGTTAAGAATTTTTTCCATGGAGTTACTCATGTGCATCCACCGCGTAAACCTATACTACCGGTTTGGGACTTGAATCTGGTGTTGTCTGCTCTGCAGGGTCCTCCCTTTGAGCCTATCCGTGGGGCTGCGTTGCCCATTCTGACTCTTAAGATGGCCTTTTTGGTGGCTATTACTTCGGTCAGGCGAGTTTCTGAGCTGGCGGCGCTTTCCATCAAACCTCCTTATTTTGAGCGGCATCGGGATAAGGTGGTGTTTCGGCTTAAGCCGGATTTCTTGCCTAAGGTTGTGTCTGCTTTTTATCTCAAGCAGGACATTGTTTTGCCTTCTTTGAGTTCTTACCCTGCTAATTCCAAGGAGTGGACCCTTCATTCTCTGGATGTTGTCAGGGCTCTGAAGTTTTATTTGGTTGCTACTGAGTCTTTCAGGAAGTCTGATGCTCTTTTTGTTCTTCCTGCTGAGCCTAGGAAGGGGTTTGCCTCCAGCTAAATCCACTATCAGCAAGTGGATCCTTCAGGGGGTGGAGCAGGCCTATTCTGCTAGGGGGAAGGTTCCTCCTTTTAAGGTTACTGCCCATTCCACTCGTGCTATTGGTGCTTCTTGGGCTTTTCAGCACCAAGCTTCTGTTGAACAAGTTTGTAAGGCCGCAACTTGGTCTTCTGTTCATACCTTTTCCAAGTTTTACAAGGTTGATATTAAGGCTTCTGCTGATGCTGCCTTTGGTCGCAAAGTACTTCAGGCAGTGCTAGTTTGAACTGCCTGCTGCTACTTTTTGTGGATCCCACCCTACCTTACGGACACTGCTGTTGGACATCCCATACGTAAGGACTTCTTGAAGCAGGGCGTGCCATGCAATAGGAAAAAGACAATTCTATGAGTACTCACCTGTAGAACTGCTTTTACTATGCATGGCACGGCCTGCTTCACCCCACCCTTGTTATCGTTATTCTTGGTTGCCTCTTTATGGTGATTGTTCTAAGTTAGTTGGGGTTGTTACCTTTTTTTTACCCTATTATCTCCCGGCGTCTTGTATAACTGCTTGTCAACGCTGGAGTGGTCTATTGGTGATCCTGTTTTTATATGGTATCGGGAGGAGCCACAACTCTGCAGTGCACTGCGCCACCTTGTGGTGGAATATCCCATACGTAAGAACTTCTTGAAGCAGGCCGTGCCATGCATAGTAAAAGCCATTCTACAGGTGAGTACTCACAGAATTGTCTTTTTAATTTTATATTACAGCCCAGCGATCTGCACACGAGCTCCCTCTAGTGGAAAGGCAAGACATTGACAGCTGTCTTGTGTATGGTGGTCAGCAAATGATTTTGACCGGGCAAAATTTTACAGCTGAGTCCAAAGTTATCTTCACAGAGAAGACACCAGGTAAGCCGCTGATTACATTTATTAAAGTGGACCTATCGCCACCGCAAGCCAGCCAAATAGATAAACCCCTTACCTTTCCCCGGTCCCTCGCCGCGCTTGCGGGCCACGGCTGCATCCCTGCTGCTGTGTGCGCTCCTGCACCCAGCCTATAGGTAATGCATGGGAGCCTATGGGTACTGCCTGGGAAAACCAGGATACGGCCACCGCTGCATCCTGTGCCAACAGGCTGACCAAAACAACACCTGTATGCCGTGCATAGCATGCATCGCATAAAGCAATGATTGGACAAATGCCTGCGCATTTTCCTGTGGGAACAGATGAGTGGAGTTGGCGATCTGGGGTGTTTCACACAGGGTAGCAAAGACCTATCACCAGTATAGTGAAAATCCTGGTGATATGTCCACTTTAAAGAGGAACAACACCCAATAAATTGTGTTATTGCTTTATGGTGAGGCACCACAATTTGGGCTGCCCAACTTTTTGTAACAACACGGATTGCCTGAAAACGTCCCACCTGGGACACTCAGCTAATTCCGATTTCCTTTGCCACACTGACATAACAGCCTCTAGCAGGCCACACTGCGCGTTCAGATACGCCTGGCCCAGGAGCACCTACAGGGTCTGGACCCACCTCCACAGACTTGGTGGAGCACAGTGCCGCTGTGACTGCTAGTTGCACCACTCTTGAGCGCCACATGGCTGCTGTTTGCATTAGGGGATGTTTAGCGGCACAGAGCAGCAAGCAACAGCAAAGGGAAGGCTGATCATGGGCTAGCCGGTTCCAGTATATTCCAGGGCAGATTTTTGGTCCCAGTCTGCCTCTGTGAACAGCTGGCCATCCCAAATCAATTGGGGGGGTTACCCCCATGTTGCAGCAATCAGAGGAAGCCCAGACAGTTTTTACTAGACTTCTGCTTTAGACTGTTGTCTGACGTTGGCTATAACATAGACTTTTCTGACAGTAACCATCCCATGGACCAGAATAATATGCCCCAGACACTTGACCAGACCAGATGCTAGGTGACTGTAGTGACCACTATTGCTTAGATAAGGAGGATCAAATCAGGAGCTTTTTCTAGGGTGTGCAACCATACATCATTAATTTGAAATGAGATCTGCATATGATTAACCACTTGCTTACCACCAAACTAACTATAATCTGATGCATGTATGCCTCATCTGAGTTCATGAGCTGCCAGGTCCCGGCAGATTGCTGTGACTGCTGTTATACATCTGTAATCACAGCAAACAGCTCTGGAGCTAATCAAAGTGGTTCCTGAGCTTTTGATCACTCTGACGGCCTATAAAAGTGACACTAACTGAACAACCTCTGTAAAACCTCTACCTCCACCCATCAGATTTCAGTTCTTCCCAAGAGAAAGTCTAGTTGCAGTTTGATAGGTTGATTTCTAAATCAAAATGACCCATTAAGGAGGGGGGATAAACACTCTGGTAAGTAAGTGGTTAATATGGGTTATCAAGATATATATATATATATATATATATATATATATATATATATATATATATAAATATATCTTGCACATGTAGTGGGATCTCCTGTTGTGTACGGCGGCCGTAACTAAACACACTGCGTCGAGAGTAATGAAGTGAATGTGTCTGGCACGCAGTCCCGTTACATTGCAGAAATCTCCACAATAACTGAAGCCGTCTAAACTTACTCTGTGATGTCACAGGGATATCCCGAGAAAAACATTGCAAAACAGGAAAAAATCTAAGCATTCTGATTGAGAAACAGAGTTGCCATGGCACTTTGCGGCGCAGGGAGACGGGGTGGAAGCCAATGTTTTGAAAGCTTCCCCCCCCCCCTTATGGCGCAGGCCTCTGGAATCTTACAGATGGTAAATCCTCATTAACACAACAATTCAACACATTTTCTCCGTCCTCTTGGGCACAGAGCCCCATACGGGGGAGTCTGTGGACTCCAGCCTGATTTTTCTTGCTCGTGTTTCTTAAAAAGCGCTCTGGATGGAAAAGCCCAGCACCTGTTGGGAGCCGTTCGGATGTTCTGTTAATCAGGCGTAGCAACAGAAATCCCCCTGTCCCCCGGCTGAGTCACAGCCTCTGGGCAACTCTCTTTATTGCTTGCTGGTTCCCATCGTGGAGTCCAGTGAGGAGATGGATTCCAGCTGCTCTGATTATCGTGGTCATACCAATCAATGACTTTAAAGTAGAACGCCACCTCTTTTTTTGCAAGGTAGAATTGACGTCAACCCTAATAAAAGACTGGATATGCAATTGTATCAGATTTTTCACTTGACTTACACTTCAAATGTTGGGGGCTAATGGGAACCTCTATTAGTTTAGGTTAGGTGTGAGGGGCTCACCCGTTTACCAATTTTTTGAGAAACAAGAAATTCATCCTCAGGATAGGGAACCTTTCAGATTATTACTATTAATGTTTATTTATAAAGCACCATCTGAGCTCAGTATGGCAAAGAACATTTGAATGGACCAAGTGCCGCCGATCAAATCCCCACCCCAACCTCTATCGGCGGGTGTTTTCCTAGCTATGATGAGATGTAGCCAGGGGGTGAGGGCTTGTGGAAGAGGTCAACTGGATTGGGCGATCCTGGAGATTTCACACAGTGGGGGATCCCAATTTGGGATGCCCTATAAAGAGTTAGACTGACACAACCATATTTAAATAAGAGAAGCAGAGGGATTATAGCATATAAGTGCTCCTGTTTAGAGGTATACTTAAGACGTTTAAAATTTGTTTGTCATTGTGTCCGAACTACTTTCGCTATGAGCACTGTGTTAAGAAGCTAACTGTCCTTCAAGGAATCAATCGGGGGTCACAGGGAGACCTTCTGCCAATTTGTCTGCCCTTAAGAGCCAATGGAATCTGGAAATTACGGTGGCCTATTTGGGGGGCATTTCAGAGTCATTTCTGCCTGTGCAGAGCCAGGTTTCTGTTGCCTGGTGCAGATTTTCAGTAGTAAGCCGGTTTCTTTGCCACACATTTGGCAGGATCTTGACCTTTTCATCTCTGCAGTCAGCAAAGTTGTGTTACGGGATGCTGGTAGTCATTCGAGGTGTAAATTCTATGAATCACCAGCTCACAATGTTTTCAATGGGGAATGTCCGCTCCACTTAAAAGCGAAAGTTACAACTTGGTTATGAGAATGCAACCTGCTGAATCTGTACAAAGGGAAAGTCCATCAAATTGCCTCCACTTGCCGGCTCCTAATATTTGCTTCATAATTGTATCACTTGCATCTTTTTATATCTCTCTTGCGGTTAGACTTGCACATACCGGTTAGCTGCTAAACCGCAAGACTTTCTGTCAGGTGACTCATCAATCCGAATTCAAGTGTAATAGATGGTGCAGGAAGTCGGTAGGGCTATTGTTTTATTTGCTGAAATTGTAGCAGAGAACAAGCTTTACCTGGTAGAAATAAAGGGTTTGCTATTGCTGAATTTCTATTGGCATTGGCATTAACTCTCCATGCTAGTAATGGGACAGGTGAACAGTGGTTATGTCTGTTTCTGACCCCTTGGTTGGGCACGTTGATCTAGCCTAGTGACTTTTTTGGTAGGATTAGCTTAGATGAAGGTCATCGTTGACACCCCTGTCCTAGCAGAAGGCTGAAACCGAAAACATTAAATTTCATTTCCATAATGACTCCTGAATGGTGCAGTTACCACGTCTGGCAAATAGATCGGTCAGCACATCTCACTCTACTGGCCAGGGCCGCCATCAGGGCAGGGCAGCCAATACTCCAGTGTGAGGGCCAAGGGGCCCTGCCACAAAGAGGGGGCCCCAGCCAGACATCCCTGTTCTTAGACCTGCCGCTGAATGCCACACTATTCTTGCTGGTGTTGATGATGGATGAGGTTGTGCCTACCCCTTTAACCTATAAGTGGTGGCTGGGCCCCTTGTTTGGACTGGACCCTAAGGCATCTGGGATGGACATCATATATGGGTTATGGGGGAGAGGGAAAACACCCTCATTCATTATTAGAACCTACAAGAATAGTGTGGCAGCCAGCAGCAGATCTCAGATCAGGGCTGGCATTAGCCCTCCCCCCCCCCCTATAACCTGTAATGTAATGGTTGGACACCTTGTTTGAACTTTAGTTTTCTATATATTTAGAATTTGGAGCCACCTCAGACTAGGTGCTCAACCATAGTAATGTTCTTTCAAACCGTGTTCCAGCCATCTTAGCAAAAATAAAAATATACAGCTGCATACAACCATCACGTTTTAAACAAAAAAAGTGGAAATAAAACCGAGCTAGGTGTTTTTGATGATATCTGCTCAACATGAAACCTAATTGCCCCAGTAGGTTCAATATACAGCAATATTTAGCAATAGAACACAGAGCAAATTGAATATCAAAATTACAATAAATCAACTTAAAAAATATTTACGTACATACAACAGGAACCTGTTATGTTATTGTAAGCACAATAAAATATTCAAGTAAGTCCAAGTTGGTATTCCCTTGGCTGGTGTTTTCAAAAGTCAGCCAATACTATTTTGCAGGTTATCCCAAATTTGCATAAGCTAGTTGTCATACTTTGAAGGTGCTTTAAAGGAAACATCCACCTCGTGCCCGCCACCTGTTATAGGTACTCTTACCACGTGGTAGTGTAGTATTGCGCCTCAAATTGAGCCCTTCATGACTCTCTTAGCCTTGCTCATTCAGGGTGTAATATCCTCCCCGTTCAATGTGGGTCACATTAGACGTTTTGTATATGTCCCAAAGGAGGTATTACATGTAATGAAAACAATGGAAAAAACCTCTAGCGTGATATCGCTTTAATTTTAAATGCTCTTAAAAATGTTTAGAATGTGCACTCACATTTAAAATCAATTATGACAGCAGTTTTATGGCAACTGAAACTCTCACCCTACTTGCGCTGCACTTCGGCCGATAGTGCCTGGAAGACAGGAGGAGTGTTGCCAATGACAATCCTTCGTACTGTGTGCCCAATGATCCGCCCGTCTGATGTCAACGCGTTTCGTTGCTTGTTGCAACTTTATCAAGACTGCCGTTGACGGCAGATGGGCGGACCATTGGGGGCTCTGACCCCCTTTGCAGCCTTAATGCAGACCTAAATCTTTAGTGTGGTTACTAAGAAGGTTTATAAAAATTCCTCTGAGTGTATTGAAGAAGATATTGTGGCTGCCATAGTCTTTTTCTGAGTCTTTAAACTCTGTCGTCAGCCCTTAAGTGGTCCTAAACCCATAGAGTCATCATGAAGTATTGGCTGTTAAAAAGGTTTTAAAGAAAATATTATTCTTAGTATACAGTACGTCCTGCTTCAAATCTAATACTTACAGTTGGGATATACTCCGCCAGATGGCGCTGGACTGCAGAGACATCGAAAATAGGCTCCTCCCGGCCCCTCAAATACCCGGGGACCTCCCACAAATCCCCAGAATTTCTCTGCAGTCTGGCTGCGAAGGACGAGAAATTGTCTCTCTACTTGCAGGTGAGCGGGGCTATTAGCCTGCAGCCCTGTAGGACTATTCCCACCCGTTCCACTATTAATATGCCTCCCAGCCTTGGCTGCGCTGGTCGGGTGAAGGTAGGCAGCACCGCTGTTAGGTGCTTAGGAGCGCTGCTCCACCGCAATCCCCCACCAAAGGGTAGGCGGTTCAGGCTTATGGTGAGCCTCTATGGGATGCCCCTCCCACACTAGTGCCCCTTGCCCCTGCCTATCGGTGGGCCCTGTTTAAGTGGCCGCTGTCCTCCCTCATTCTCCTTGTAGACTTCGGGGGAAAAGAGGGGGGGGTGTGTGTAAATGTGTATGCTATGCATTCTGTGTTTTGACTTGCCTTTACTGTCTTTTTTAAATTGCCGCCGCCGCGCGCTGACTTTGTTCCGCACTTGGCGGCGGCATTACCTCAGGCGCTGGTGCGGCGTCATTGGCTGCTTGCTCGTTCTGGCTTCGCGCTCTTCTGGGGGGGGGGGGCCCGTTTATGGCGCGCTCAGCGTCATCGCTGATACCGGCCCGCCCCTCTAGGTATGCCGACGCCATCTTTAACCTGTTGGTTGGCCCATGCGCGACGGACCCCTACATGCCGCGGACCGTAAGTGCCCTCGCGGGCGGCTTTATATCTTTCACTTTTGTATACGGTGTGCTTACAGGTCTTGTCTGCTTATGTCTTTCAGGCGGGGTGAACCCTTTTGGCTTCTCCCGGCCCTGTATTAGTATATAACTTGTAGACCTTGTAAAAATAATACTCCCACTTCCCTAGCGGGTTATTGGGGCATCCGGGGTTGCTATATAGCATTATTCCCTATCGGCGTATAGCGCCGCTATAATCACCATATGGAGGCTTGTGACCAGGGTCCCTTCAGGACAAGACCGGCTGTGTGTAGCGTGTGGGCAGCCTCATACTGACGCTGACAAGGCATGGGTCTGTGTACCCTGTGCTGAGCAGGTGCTTGCATTGCAATCTGGCCTGCCAGTGGCTGCACCTCGTTTCACTTCGCCTACTCCCCCAAGCTTAAATCTCACTCCTGCTGAGTTGCATACTAGTGGGGATTCTCAGCCTGATGTGTCTTCTAGACTGGCTACTGTTGAGCAGTTGATTGCTAGTCCTTAGCGCGTAAGGCCCCTGCTAAGAAGCGGCACTTGACGCCTAATGTCACTGTTTTCCCTATGGGTACTGAGGAGTTTTGGAATCTTTGTGGCTATACCCCTTCTGATTAAGGGGAGCTCTTTTCTGATTCAGGCTCATCTGATGAGAGACCAAGGGGTCATGACGATTCTGGCTCTGACCCCTGTGCCCCGAATGACACTGACAGATTATTGACCCAGATTTTTGAGTTTCTGTCCATCTCTCCCCCTGTTGCGGCTCCCAGGCAAAGAGGGGAGCTTTTCCATACGGCAAAATCACGTTTGGAATTTCCAGAGCAGGCACATTTCCATAACCTTGTGCTCAAGAAATGGGAGCGCCCCAGTAAACTTCCCGGGGTTCCAAAAAGTTGGGATAGGAAGTATCCCTTTCCTGCTGAGGTGGTTAAATGTTGGTCATCCCCCCCGAGGTGGATGCCCCAACCCTAGGGCTATCTAACACCTCTGTCATGCATTCCCCTGACTCCACTACCCTGCGGGATGCTGAGGACCGGCGCATTAACCAGCTGGCATCCCACGCCTTTGCATGTGTGGGGACAGCGCTGCGCCCGGTCTGTGCCTCTGCCATTACTGCTGTGGCCACTAGAACCCTTATCAGAAATATGCTTGATAGTGCCCCTGATGATTTGCCTTGTGAGGTGTTTAATGCACTCTCCGGTTGTGATGTTTTTGTAAATTTTGTCCTCTCAGCATTGGATGACACCATCAGAATGTGTGCCAGAACTTCTGCCCTCGTGGTGGCTATACGCTGCTCGGTTTGGCTGCGCCAGTGGGCTGCTGACAACGCTGCCAAGAAGGCCCTCACTGGGTTCCCCTTTAAAGGACTGCGCCTGTTTGGGGACCGCCTGGACCTTTTTGCTAAGGGAGGCAGGCTACCCCAGCGCAGGCGTCAATTTAGGCCCTTTCGGGGTCAGGGTTCCTTCTCCTCCCCTTACCGTGGTGCCAGACAGGGGAGGGGGGTTCCCTTTCCTGGGACCCGGGGAGATTTCTTGGGCAGGGGCAGAGGACGTGGGTGTCCTGGCCCCTCCTGGGGTCCCAAAGCAAAATCTTCCCCCAAGCCCCCTCAGGCATGATGGGGCGCCCTCACCCATCCGGGTGGGGGGACAGCTGCAGCACTTCGCTCACATCTGGAGGCTTCATGTCTCAGACCGATGGATTCAGGAGGTAGTATCCTCCGGTTACAAGATAGTGTTTGCTGCCTGTCCCCCTCCAAGATTCATCAGATCCTAGATTCCTCAGGACCCTGTGTCAGCTCAGGAGCTAGTGCAAGCAGTGCAAGGCCTTCTGGAGCTGGGGGTCATCTGCCAGGTCCCCTTAAGAGAAAAAGGCAAGGGCTTTTATTCCAACCTTTTCACAGTACCCAAAAAAGATGGTTCAGTCAGGCCCATCCTGGACTTGAAGATCCTCAACAAGTTTGTCAGGGGCAGGCGCTTTCGCATGGAAACTCTGCGCTCTGCCATCAGTTCCCTGCGCCAAGGAGACTTCATGACTTCTGTGGACATCAAGGATGCTTACCTTCATATTCCTGTATTCCCAGGTCATCAAAGGTTCCTCAGGATCGCTCTGATGGATCAACACTACCAGTTTGTGGCCTTGCCTTTTGGCCTCACTTCAGCTCCCAGGTTGTTTACCAAGGTGCTGGCCAGCATGATGCCTCTGCTCAGGTGTCAGGGCGTCCGCGTGCTTCTTTATCTGGACGACATTCTCATCACTTCCCAGTCTCTACATCAGGCAGAGTTGGATACTCAGCTGGTGGTGTCCACTCTGGAGTCATTTGGATGGGTGATCAACCACCCCAAGTCCTCACTGTCCCCTTCCTTGGTAACTCCATTCCTAGGAATGAATCTGGATACAGTTCAGGCAACTGGATCTTCCTTCCTCAACAGAAGGTGGACAGTCTGATTGCACAGGCTCAGTCCCTCCTAGCTTGTCCCCATCCCTCCATTAGGCAGGGGATGCAGCTGGTGGGCCTGATGGTGGCATGCTTCGATGTGGTCCCATATGCTCAGTTCCACTTGAGGCCTCTGCAACTTCACCTATTGTCAGTATGGGACAAGGACCCAGCGTCCCTGGACAGGGTCTGTGTGCTCTCCCCCCTGGTCCCTCTTGTGGTGGATGGACTCAAGGAACCTGTTGGGGGGCAGATCCTTTCTTGCCCCTTCCTGGGAGACGGTCACCACGGCAGTTGCCTACATCAATCATCAGGGAGGGACCTGGAGCAAGGGGGCCCTTCAGGAAGTGTCTCTGATCCTGACTTGGGCGGAGGCCAATGTCCCCTGCATATCAGCTGTGTACATCCCGGGGGTGGAAAATCGCCTGGCGGGCTCTCTGAGCAGGGGGACCTCTCACCAGGGAGAATGGGCCCTATGCAGCAGGGTGTTTCAATCTCTGTGTCACCGTTGGGGCCAACCAGATGTGGATCTGTTTGCATCCCGTCACAACCACAAGCTATCGGCCTTTGTCTCCCTGTCCCAGGATCCTCTGGCCTTGACCTCGGATGCGCTAGCAATGTTATGGCAGGACTTTCAGTTCCTGTATGTCTTCCCTCCAATTCCCCTGCGCAAGATTGCTATGGAAGGGGTGCCAACAATTCTGGTGGCCCCCAGGTGGCCAAGAAGAGTGTGGTTCGCAGATGTGGTGCAGCTGGCAGTAGATCAGTACGCTCTGCCCTTGGTGCCAGATCTGCTCACTCAGGGCTCACTACGCCATCCCAATTTACAAACTCTGGCTTTGACGGCTTGGCTGCTGAAACCTCCATCTTGATGGAAAAGGGGCTGTCTTCCTCGGTTGTGGATACTTTGATTAAAGCTAGGAAGAAGTCTTCCTCTTCCATTTATTACAGGGTTTGGCGTGCCTACATTGACTGGTGTGAGTCTAAGTCTCTTCCCTGTCGTGTGTTCTCTATTCCCAGGATTCTGAAGTTCCTGCAGCATGGGTTGGAGATGGGACTCCAGCTCAGTACTCTGAAGGGTCAGGTTTCTGCCCTGGCTATTTTCTTCCAGAAGTCCTTTGCTCAGCACCCGCTGATCAGGACTTTTTTCCAGGGGGGTCACTCATGTGCGCCCCCCACGTAAGCCTATGGTGTCTGTTTGGGATCTGAACTTGGTTCTGTCAGCTTTGCAAGGTGCTCCCTTTGAACCTGTGCAAGATGCTGCCTTGGCCATTCTTACGCTCAAGATTGTATTTCTGGTGGCTATCACTTCTGTCAGGCGTGTGTCTGAGTTGGCGGCGCTTTCCATTCCATATGAGAGACACCAGGACAAGGTGGTGTTTCGTTTGAAACCTGACTTTCTGCCTAGTGTCTGCCTTTTGAATCAGGATATTGTTCTTCCTTCTTTGTGCCCTAATCCTAGCAATGCTAAGGAGAGGGTTTTGCACTCTTTGGATGTGGTTAGTTGTCTGAAGTACTATCTGGTGGCTACTGCACCTTTCAGGAAAACTGATGCTCTTTTTGTGGTCCCTTCTGGTCCTAGGAAGGGTTTGGCTCCTGCCAAGTCTACTATCAGCAAGTGGATTCGTCAGGCTGTGATTCAGGCCTACTCTGCTAAGGGGAAGAATCCTCCCTTCCGCCTTACTGCTCATTCCACTCGTGCTATTGGTGCCTCTTGGGCTTTTCAGCACCAGGCTTCTGTTGAACAAGTTTGCAAGGCCGCTACTTGGTCTTCTGTTCATACCTTTTCAAAGTTTTACAAAGCTTCAGGCCTCAGCTGATGCTGCTTTTGGCCGAAAGGTTCTGCAGGCGGCAGTGGTTTAAACTGTCTGCTGCTGATTTTTCTTGGGGATCCCACCCTACTTTATGGACACTGCTATTGGATGTCCCAACTGTAAGTATTAGATTTGGAGCAGGACGTACTGTATACTAAGAATAATACAATTCTGTGATTACTCACCTGTAGAATTGGTATTTAGAGTATACAGCACGTACTGCTCCAACCTACCCTTGGTTTGCATTATCTTGGATTCCCTGTATGGTGATTGTTATCATTGTTATAGTTGATAGTTTGGATTGTTTAATTCTCCCAGCTTCTCATTAAAGTGGACCAACACCCACGGGTGATCGGCCCGGGAATCTATAAGATTCCCGGGCCGATCACCTCCCTCCCTCCCCGGTGAAACCCTCCCTCCCTCCCCGGTGAAACCCCCCCAGACACCCCAAACTCCTTACCTTATCTTCGGCGGTGGCCGGCCGCCGCCGCCTCCCTCGCGCCCCTCTAGACGTGCGCGCGCCCGCAGAAGCCGAAGTCTAATACTGCTTTTTTTGGAATAAGACAAAGTTCCAAACTAAGGCAACAGGTGTCTGGCAAAATAAAGCCAGACCCCCTTCGAAGCCGGCTCAGGCATGAAGGGATGCCCCCGCCCTTGAGGTGTGGGGGGAAAGCTTCTGCATTTGGCTCATATTTGCAGGCTTCATGTAACAGATATTAGATACAGGAAGTTGTATCCTCAGGTTACAAAGTCAAATTGGGAACCAGACCCTATCAGAGATCTCTGGTCAGGGGTATCCCAAATTCAACAGAAAGCAGAAGCATTGAGATCTGCCGTATCTCACCCTTTTAGAGATTGGAGTTTTTATAACCACAGTGTATATATAAGGATGCATACCTACATTGTAGTAGGTGGCCTACTTCTTCAGTTTGTGGCGCTACCCTTCGGTCTATCATCAGCATCAGGGGTGTTTACCAAGGTGTTGGCAGGTCTCATGTTTTTCTCTAAGAAGTCAGGGATGCATGTAATCCCTTACTGGTTGATATGGGCCCCATTATGTCTGGGGGCCCAGAAGGATATCTTTTCATAGCTTCAAGAGTTATTCTTTTCTGGGAATGTCATGACACGTCTCAGGCAAAAGTGCTTTTCCAACACAGAAGTGACTCAGGGAGAGGCTTCTACAGCACCCCCTACAGACATCACATTCATCAATGCTGGACAGGATAGTACAGCACCACTTGTCCACCCGCTAAGCTAGGTCACAGCGCCCGACACCCACTTACAATGTCTACTAGCGTTTTGCTCTAAGCACCGCTATACAGACGCTTACATGACGCTCAAAGTGCGTTTAGGCTGCGTTTTAGTTAGTTGTCCAAATTACACTTTGGTAACAAAAAGAAGCCACAAAAAATGATATTTCTATAAAAAAATGTCATTTTGGCCCATCTAAGTCCTGTGTTTCCATTAGTGACAAGTCACAATGCAAATTCTATACAAATAAATGTGTGTAATATTAATTGTAATTAATTGCCCATTGTGCTATATAGGATCTTGACCTACAGCGCCTACTATCAACTGGCACTGCTTTAACCAGACCGCTAGTGTTAAATAAGACGCTAGCTGGCAGCTGCGTATCTTAAATCGCATGCGGAGGCAAAAAAAGTGGCGCTGTGTGGCGTTGATGCTTCATAAATTAGGCTCATTATATAATATGTTATATTATATTCCTATTTTTATTATGCTATTTCATAGTAATTACTTATGTTTAATATTTCATAATATGTAGTATTTCATTTTATTATCTTATGTTATAAATATATATATATATTATATATATATTACTCATATATTAATGATGCTAGTATAAATGACAGTATATTACATACATATATTTATTATCTTACGTTATATTATAAATTGGGTTAGGTTTATGTTATATGATATACATGCATTGTATTATATATAGCGTACAGGGTCTCTTGTCTTGCCCTCACCTGACGATTCATCAAGAAAGGTGTCTGTTGGGCCTGATGGTATATTGCTTGAGTTAGTACCTTTTGCACTGTTTTCACAAGACCCCTGCAGATGGAATTGCTCACAATCTGGGATCGAGACCCACACACTCTGGATCACTCTTTTTGCATGACACCGTCAGAAAGGCAGTCTCTATTCTGGTCCTCGGCCTCTTCAGATCCGCAAATGCTTTCTTCCAGTACAGTGGAAGTTCATCACCATGGATGCCAGTCTATCTGGTTGGGGGGGGTGTCATGAAGTCACAAACGATCCAGGGACAGTGGAGTCCGAAGGAGAGCAGAATCTCCACAAAGGTCCTGAAACTGAGAGCTATTCTATTGTATTCAGACATTGAACAATCCATCTGATGGGGCATCCCGTCCGGATTCAAACAGACAATTGGACGGCGGTGGTATATATCAACCACCATGAGGTCATCAGAAGCAGTAAAGCCCTGATGGAAGTGAGCTGGGTTTTTACTTGGGCAGAGAAACCGGTTCCATGTCTTTTGGTGGTACACATACCTGGAGTGGACAACTTGTAGGCCGATTATCTCAGCAGAACGGTCCTGCATCAGAGGGAAGGGTCTCTTAACTAGAGGGTTTTTTAATGGGGGATCCCAGACGTAGATCTCTTGCATCACGGCTCAGTCGGAAGGTCCGAAGTTTGTCTCAGCCCAGGGATCCTCTAACAATAGCAACAGATGTCCTGACTCTTCAGTGGTCAGCATTCAAGCTTCTTTATGCATTTCCCTCTGATTTCACTCCTGGGTCGAGTACTAAAAAAGGTTTAGCTCACAGGGGAGTCCCAAACATTCTGGTGGCTCCTCGGTGACAAGAAGAAGCTGGTTCTCAGACATAGCAAGGATGTCACAGGGCAACTTGTGGAGGCGACGATCCAGATCTTCTCACACAGGAACCTCTAAGGCACCCCAAATCACCTCACACAGGGACCTCTAAGGCATCCCAAATCACAAGTTCTGGCTTGGAAGGCCTGGCTATTGAATCCTTTATCTTGGAAGAAAGGGTTTTTTTTCAGGCCAGGAAGAAATCTTTATCAAGTGATCTACTATAGAGTCTGGCAAGCATTTATCGCTTGGTGCGAATCCAGGGGTTTGCTGGTAGTACTGTTCTGTTTACAGAATATATTGATTTTTTGCAGAAGTCTTGATGAAGGTCTTCAATTTAGGACAAATACCTGCTATCTATCTTCTTTCAGAAACCCACAGCTGAGAATGATTTTATCAGAACTTGTTTTACAAGGAGTCGCTCTTGTGCGGCCTCCTCATATTCCACTTCTGTCTGCTTGGGATCTGAACTTGTCTTTCAGGGTCCTCCTTTTTGAACCATGGTAGATGCGTCATTAAGTCTAAGGGCGCTTATGGTTATCTGTTAGTGGCAATAACCTCAGCAGGCGGGTTTCTGAATTAGCAGCTTATCAGTAAGCCTCGTTATTTGAGTGTTTTAGGATTTTCTTCCTAAAGGTATCTTTTCATTTTAATGAAGAGATGGTTTTGCCTTCCTTATGTCCTGCTCCAGTGTCTAATAAGGAAGGGGTGTTCTTCACTGTTTGGATGTAGTGAGAGCACTAAGGTATTTGCTCACTAATACACAATCTTTCCATAGTTTGGACTTCTTATGTCATACCTGAGGGTCCACGGAAAGGTCTTCCACCAGCTAAGTCTGCCATCAGTCGATGGATTAGACAGACAGTGGTAAGAGTCTATTCTGCCAAGGGGCCATTGGTGCTTCCTGGGCCTTTCAGCATTAGGCCTCGGTGGAACAGGTTTGTAAAGCTGCCACCTGGTCTTCGGTTCATACATTTACCAATTTTACAAGGTAGGTGTTAGGGCCTCAGCTGACGCTGTATTTGGTCGAAAGGTACTCAGGCGGCAGTGAATTGAACTACCTGCTGTACCGCGTTGGGGATCCCACCCATATTAGGCACTGCTTTTGGATGTTACAGGTGTAATGATTAAGGGAAGGCCTGGAATGGATTGGAAGAAAAAACACAATTCTGTGAGACTCACCTGTAGAATTGGTTTTGATTCTGATCCATTCCAGGCCGTCCGACCCGCCCTCTCTTAGCTCTCTTGGGGTTATTATGTCTTGGATGCCTTTTTTATGGTGATTACTCCATTTATTATTTAATAGGACACTTGTGTAAAAAAAAATAAATAAAAAGACGAGAAGGATTTTTCGAGAGAAAACAAGCGGAGGCGGTGTGAAGTAACATGGTCTCCTATATTGGGGGCATCCCGGCCTTAGCCTCTTGTTATGATTTACTGCAATTTAATTACTGGTCTTTGATTAGAGGCAGCTGCTACTCATGGGGGCCAGGAGGAGCCACACCTCTGATCTTGCAGTACACGCCCATCCGGGCAGGAATTACCCAGGGACGGCCTGGAATGGATCGGAATCAAAACCAATTCTACAGGTGAGTCTCACAGAATTGTGTTATTTCTGCCCCCCCCCCCCCCCCAGAACTCATAACGTGATACCTGGGTCCCTTGTTTCAACTTCAGTTTTCTATATAGTCTGAATACTGGGGCCCATTTCAAACTCGGGGCTCATTATTCTTCGATTACAATTCAGGGTTACAGGACCCAGTCTTTTTTATATTGTCACAGGGTCAAACCATAAGTATTCTGATGGCTGGGCCCCTTGTTTCAACTGTTTCCTATATAGTCTTAATACTGCTGTCCATCACATATTGGTTACAGGGCCCAGCCTATATTGTGTCCGGGCCTCCCTAATATATTGTGATGGCTGAGCCCCTTTCCTTTATAGTCAGAATACTCAGGTGAGCTGGCCTTGGCACCAGGGCTCAAGTACAAACCAGGGGCCCGTCCATCACTTATAGGTTACAAGAGGAGGCCCAGATGTTGTTGTAAAAGGCCTGAAATTTTTTGATGTGGCCCTGCTACTGGCACTATGCAGGGTAGACCTAAGTAGTGGCATCTCTATTAAGCAAACACTTGTTTTAAGGTCCTGGTTTTTGTCTGATCAATCTTGACTTTGATCACATAGTCCAATCAGACAAAGTGGAAATTGTAAGTATAGAGATAAAGACCATGAAATCACAGTTAAGGGCCTTATCTGGACAGTTTGAGTAGAAGAATAATGGCACTTGTCCATCTGTAAGTGGCTTAGGCACATTGGCTGCAGTTGGCTTGCTCCAGGCTTATTGGAAACTATAGAGCTGCCAATGAAATGTTGGGTGCTCTTCCCTAAACATGGCTAGTACTTGTCTATGAACAACACAATGAGATCATCTATTTAATTCTGCAGCCAGAAGCTGAAATGTGCCCGCAGATGCTTAGCTATGATATAGGAGAGCCGCCCTCTGATAAGGGCTAGGTTCAACGCCATTTCAGTGGTGGCCAGCACAGTCTGTAACTCGTGGCTCCTTGCCTGGTGATGTTTTGGTCTTGGCACAGCTGGTGCCAGGGTTTAGCTACAGTATTTTGCTGCTCTGTGATTTTGACACTATACATTATTTTCCCCGGCCTGTGGAGGCGTCACATTTTCAACACCTCTGTCAAATATAATTGGTTTTGTGAACTGCAGTTTATGAAAGGTTTTAGCATTGGTTTGGTAAAACAGATTTCCACACATACGGTCTAGTAAGTGCCATGTTTAAACTGCATTTCTTGAAGAAATAGGGGTGGGGGGTCAAGGATGCACAAACCTTTTTGGTCTAATGACCGCATTGTCTTATTGTTCCACATCAACGGGCTGCGATAAAATGTAACCTGTGAAAACACAAACCGTTTACTACAGGAAAGTTGGAACCTTTAAGCATTTCATATGATTGTATGTATAAGCAGCTGTGAGGCAGAAAGAAGTGTCCCAGAATGAAACAGGATGAGGTAACGTTAGTGGAAGTAGTTACAGGTGGCAGAGGTGAGGCGGCAAGAGGTAAAATGGGTAGAAGCAAGAGGTGAGGTTGGCTGATGTGAAGCAGCAAGAGGTGAGGAGAGCGTAATTGAGGTAGGGTGCAACGAAGTATGTGGGAAAAGGTCAGGTGGGCTGAGGTTTGGTAGGTAGAAGTGAGGTAAGGTGGGAGATGGGGAGATGGGACACAGTAAGTACAGGTGAGGAAGGCAGTGGTGAGAGGAGTTGAGGTGTATAGAGGTGGGAAGAGGTGAACAAAGCTGGGTAGATGTGCTGGGGGCTGCAACTGATGAGACCAGAGGTGAGGCAGGAAGAGGTGATGTGAATAGATGTGACTCAGGCAGAGTTGAGTGGAGATGAGGTGATCAAAGGTGGGTAGAGTTGCCGGGGCCACTGATGAGGAGAGCAGAGGTGAGGTGGAAAGAAGTGGGCAGGGGTCAGGAGGGAAAAGGTTAGGTAATGAAAGGTGAGAGGAGTAGAGGTGAGGTGGACAGAGGTGGGTAGAGGTGTCAGGGGCCGCAACTAATGAGGAGAGCAGGGGTGAGATGGGAAGAACCACTTCTGTAAGGAGACGTAAGGAGAGCAGATGTGAGGCAAGAACAGAGGTGAAGCGGTAAAAGGAGAGGGGTGCTGAGGTGTGGTGGGGAGAGGTCAGATTACAGATGAAATAAGGTGGGAAGAAGTGGGCAGAGGTTAGGAGAGAAAAGGTGATGTGGGTTGAGGTGAGGTGGTAAGAGGTGAGGTAATTAGAGGTTGGGGAGGTTAGGTAGACAGAGGTCATAGGTGGGTAGAGGTGCGGACCAAAGAGTGATAGGACCCGAGGATGGTCAACTGCAGCATGGAACGTGGCATGGACTAGAGTCTTTCTCACCCAAGGGCCCACGTAAGCCTGGAGCTGTCCCCTTCTTACCAATATGCTATTTATCAGACTAGATGATTTAAAGTAACCTGGTAGAGCAATAAGAAGTTACCCTTGCATCGGGGGGGGGGCTGGCATCTAATGGAAGGTTCATGTTTTTTTTAGAAAACTGGTCCACATTTCTGTTTTATAGTGGGATGTCGTTTAAGCAGACCTCTAGTCAAAAAAAGAAAGTTCAGTAAATTGCTACCCCTCTTATGATCAGTGGCATAAAAAGTTTGAGAAGGCTTAACCCAATGCAGATGTTGTGGAGTGGCATAAAGATTATTTACTCTTGAATTACATGGGGCGGCCATCTTGCTATACTCCTGGTAGTCCTGCTTACACATGAAAATTATGCCTGTCATCCTTCACACACACAAACACTAAATAAACAGCTAATGTAGCAAAGGAAATCTGAATGAGGGAAGGTGTTACAATTATGTATTTCACTGTCGGTCGCCGCAAAGGCAGTTTGTCAGGGGATACAATGTATTTAGAAGATTACAGCTGTTAGCAAAGCAAAGAGTCATTACAGCTGAAGGCTTACCGGTACTACTTCTGGCTAGAAATAAGAGATTATTACACAGAGCTATGAGGCAATTTTGACTGAGGGACTCTGTTTTTGAGCAGGTCTCTCATGTATGTGGCAAGATGGCCACTGCCATGCATGTTTAAGAGTGCAGAATCTGCCTGCTATTCCACACATATGCATGGTGTTAATCCCTCTCAATAAACTTACTGTATATCACCGATTGCAAGAAGGGGGTTTTAGGGGAGCAATTTACTACGCTTTGATTATTTGAACTGGAGGTCCGTTTTAGGTACTCATTCTTATGAGAGTGCTTTACGCCTACCTGGAGAGACACATGGGGCCAATGCCCTGCAGGCAACATTTACATTTTTTTGGGGGCGGAGGGGCTGCCAGCGGTTTTGCATCATCTATAAAAAACAAGGGCAAGCATTAAAGGGACAGTCCAGGCAATGACAATAAGGAGACAGCAAGGAGCTTACCGGAAGCCTGTCCCACAAGCCTCTCCTCCATTTCATGCAGTGCACTGTAGATGCTGTAGCAGGTCTCTAAAGTTTGCCCCTCCTTTCCTTTTTATTTTTTTCATAACTGTGACCAAATGTGGTTACATGGCTGCCAGTTTAAACAAGCCTGACAAGTGCGACCACCATACCTCCCAGTTGTCCCTCATTTGAAGGGATTGTCTCTCGTTTGATTCCATGAACCCCCCCCCCCCCCCGCCCCTCGTTGTCCTCATTTGTCCTTCTTTGAGGTATAACATGCAGATTTGCTCCAATAAATTATTAATTTGTGTATTCAAAGTGTTTATATTGTTGTAACTGTTACACCATCTCATATCCACCCCTCAATGAGGGGGTGTGGCTTAATTTACAAACTGTCCCTCACCCTGAAAAGTTGGAAGGTATGGCAACCATCACTAGCTGATATAACACATAAGGCCCTATAATAGTAAATATGATTAAGATAATGATTTATTGTGTGCAATAGTGTTTACTCTGTTGTTCCCTGTGCCTCATTGAAAACAGTTGTTGCTGGACTGCAGTCAGTCTTGGATAACGGACAAACATTTGGTTTCCATCCACTCACAAAATTTAGCTATGCGTGTGACAAATCTAAAATCTCTCTGCTGCTATGCCCAAAAATTGGGCAGACCATAGGTATTTGGATTGCATTGCCGCTCCATTGGCTGTGCTATATATATATATATATATCCATAAACACCCATCCTGGGACTTTACTAATTTTAAACACAAAATGTGACCGCATTCATTATATCAGTAATTCTGTTTTTTAGATGGCCCGCAAATCTGGGAGACAGAAGCTACGGTGGATAAAGACAAAAGCCAGCCTGTAAGTATAGGCACGTGCCTCTCCGGCCTGGCATTGAAAACACAGATAGCTTTTATACTGTAGCTGCAAATTTTATTCAAAGTACTGTAAAAGAGACACACCCTTGTCTGACCCAGAGCCATACCTCATTTACTATACAGGCAAGCTATTATTAGGCAACATAAAATACAACGAGGCTCAGTGACAACAAATTACATCGAGGAAATAATGGGCCTTCAGATTTCTCAGTCTAGTGACAGTATGTAGGGATAATACTGATATTCACTGTCATAGGTCCAGCATGAGCATAAAGCATTTAGATCGGTAGCCCCATTAATTACTTCACCTGTACATCTGGGTAGAGATACAAAACCAGACCTGTTGGTGGCTCTTGAGGTTAGGGATGGGTGACATCAATCTAAAGAATAGGCGCCCAACCCTCTACTCAAGGGCTATCAACAGGTCATGTTTTTTGGACTTGCATATAGCTAACAGTCTGTTCACTAACTGCTCCATTTGTGAATCTATGTGGAGATCTACAAAAACTTGCGGTGGCTCTGAAGGCAGAAGAGGGCTGAACATGTGTGATCCAAAGTAGGGGTCTCCAACACTCTTCTACAAGGCCCAAGGTATGCACATCTCCACACAGATACACAGTTGAAGTGAATTAGTGCAACAGAAGAGCTATGGAGTCAGCTATGTGGAGATCCACAAAACATAAGCTGTTGGTGGGAATTGCAGGGGAGGGTTAGGGACCACTGATCTAAAGGATAGTTTGAACATTATCAGAAGCATTTCCTTTTAAAGTACACCTGCATCTCTTCCTGGCCCATACAGGTCCCTGCCTCCTGGGATACTTACTTGGGCTATTTTCCAGGTGTACAGCACGGCTTGCTTAATTTCTTATTCTTTACATGTGGGCAATCTGCCACCAGGTGGCGCAGTCGACTGCAGGAAGACTTGTGGTCCCTCCCGGCCATAAAGGGGCCGGAATTACCCAGAAGACCCCAGTCTTCTCCTGCAGTCTGGCTGCGAAGATGGTCTCTTTCCCTCTCTCCATGGACTTCGCAGATAAGCGGGGCTTCCCAAGCCCGTCGGCCACTGCAAGCCCTATTCCCACCTGATTCCGGGACCCTTCTGCCTCCCAGCCATGGCTGCGGATCAGGTGACGGTAGGGGAACGCTGTGGGTCAAGCATTCGGCAGAGCTTTGCTATGGGCCGCATACCTTTTTTCCGCAAGCCGACCATAGGCTATGGTGAGCCACCCTGTGACCCTGTTTTTCATATGTATCCCACAAGCTTTATTGCTGTTTGTGCTGTGGTGTGTTTCACTTATGTTTTTTAATTCATTTTTACCTCAGATTATGCTTACCCTCCTCGCTCCTGCTCCTCTCGCCTCCCTTACAGTATGGCGTTGGGGGGGGGGGGGGCACGCGGCCCTCGTTCTTGAGAGCGGCGGTTGATATGCTGAGGCGTCTTCCGCGCCGATAGAGTGATCTCCGCGGTGCGGGAGGAGGGGGAGTCCCTCCCGCCCTTTCTCGTTATTCCCGGGCGCCATTTTGGCCTTCTGGCGCCCGAAGTTGTAAGCGCACTGCGGGGGGCGGAGCCACGCGATGATGCGATCCGTCCTGACTGGGCTGATCTGGCACCCATTTTTCTCGCGAGTTCCCCGCTGCCTCACGCTTCATAGCGACCTCTGCAATTTCAGAGGTGGTGGTCTTACGCTCCTAAGGGGACTTATCCAGCGCTGCTCCGGGTCCGATGCCCATGCTGCATGGGCTCTTCTCGACTCTTCACTACACCCTTGATCCGTGAGTCCGGTCTTTTTGTTATTAACTTTTTAGTTTCTGTGTGGTTTTTATGGAGGTGCATGCACTGTGGGGCGCTCATGTTATCCAGGGTCCTGTATTGTACTTGTGGTCTCTTCTTACCATAATCACCATGATGGAGGCTTCTGGGAATAGCGGGCTAGGGAACCCCCAGGGACTTGCTAAGCTTTGTCTTTTGTATGGTACATGCCCGCTGAGCGGACGCAGTGCAGTTTGTGTGCCCTGCGCCCAGAATGTTATTTCGGACCAGGTTGGGGCGAGTTTTATTGACCCCAGTCCCATTGCTCCGACGGCCTCGCCGACTCCCCCACGTCTGCTTCTGGCCCCTAGTGAGGGGGAGGCCAGTAGGGACTCTCGTAGTAATCTTGATCTTAGACTGGCTAGTGTTGAGCTTCAGTTGGCGTGTTCGGCCGCTGGCAAGGCCAAGAGTAAAAAGCGGCATTTGGAACCTGCTCGCTCCATCTTTGCCGATGACGATGAGGATTATGAGGCCTTCAGTGGCCAAGTTTCCGCTGAGGAGGGTGAGTTGCTCCAGGACTCCGACTCCTCCTGGGGCAGTTGGAGGGGCCTTGATAGTTGCCCCGAGTTTTCATCTGAGGAGGACGAGTGGACCCCAGATGATACAGAGCAGCTGTTGTCGGCGGTACTTGAAATCCTGCACATTGATCCTCCTAAGGCGGCCAAAAAGGAGGACCTGTTTCGGCTGGCGAGACAGCGCCTTGTCCTTCCTGAACAAGGCCACTTCTCTAAGATGGTTTTTAAGGAATGGGAAAAGCCCAATAGGTTGCCGTCGGTGCCTAGGGGTCTGGACAGACGGTATCCCTTTTCCGAGGATTTGGTTCGCCTCTGGTCCCATCCCCCGGAAGTGGATGCTCCTGTGCTGGGGCTTTCCAGTACCTCAGTTATGCCGTCTCCTGAGTCTTCCTCCTTACGCGATCATGTTGACAGGTGCATGGATCAGCTAGCCTGTCACGCTTTCACTTCTCTAGGAACTGGTCTTCGCCCTGTCTGTGCTGCGGCCATTGTCTCCATGGCCATTAAAAAGAAGGTGAGGCGTCTCGCGGATATTGCCATATCTCACAAGCGGGCGGAGGCGTATAGGGAGCTCTTAGCTTGTGCGGACTTCCTTGCCTTTGTCATATCGGCTATGTCCGTTTTGGTGGTAGGGCTTCGGCTGCTCTGCTCGCGCTGCGCCATTCTATCTGTGGTTCTTCTTCCTTTCACCCCTCACGTGGAGGACGAGGTTCTTCCTTCTCTGGTGGCCGCAGAGACTCATGGGGGCGAGGTAGAACCCGAGGTCGTCCTGGCCTTGCCTGGGGATCCAAGCCTAAGCCCTCAACCAAGGCCCCTCAGGCATGAGGGGACGCCCTCACCCTTCCGGGTGGGGGGGCGGCTTCATTTTTTGATCACGTCTGGAGACAACGCGTCTCGGACCAGTGGATTCAGGAGGTGGTGTCCTCCGGATACAAAATAGAGCTTATAGCTTTGCCGCCCCCACGATTCATTTGGTCCCGGATTTCACAAAATCCAGTGACGGCGCAGGGTCTGAGGTTGGACGTCCAACATCTTCTGTCATCAGGAGTTGTTTGCCCTGTACCGCTGATAGAACAGGGTCGGGGATTCTACTCCAATCTGTTCACGGTGCCCAAGAAGGACGGCTCCCTGAGAGGTTCAAACACTTCCGCATGGAGACTCTACGGTCGGCGGTGAATTTTCTTCGGCCAGGCAACTTCATGACAACTGTCAGACATCAAGGACGCCTATCTGCACGTTTCTGTCTTCCTGAGACACTAGAGGTTCCTGAGGTTCGCTCTGGGGGGATCAACACTATCAGTTTGTGGCCTTGCCATTCGGAATCACCTCGGCCCCTCGGGTGTTCACCAAGGTGCTGGCGGGTGTCATGGCTCTGCTGAGGAGCCAGGACATTCGCATTCTTCCTTACTTGGACAACCTGCTGATTGCTGCACCATCTTTTCATCAGGCCGAGAGGGATACTCAGGTGGCAGTGTCCACCCTTGAGTCCTTCAGTTGGGTGATCACTTATTCCAACTCCTCACTCTCTCCCTCTTCGGTGAGATCCTTCCTGGGAATGACGCTGGATACTTCTCAGGTCAAGGTGTTTCTTCCTCAGCAGAAGGTGGAGGGTTCAGATGCAGGCGCGGGCCTTGTTATCGTGCCCTCATGCCTCCATCTGCCTGGGGATGCAGTTGGTGGGTCTCATGGTGTCTTGCTTCAAGGCTGTGCCCTTCGCTCAGTTCCACATGAGACCTCTTCAGTTGAATCTCCTGACTGTCTGGGATCGGAGTCAGGAGTCCTTGGAGCAGAAGTTCGCTCTGTCCCCTCTGGCCAGACACTCTCTCTCGTGGTGGTTGGACCCGAGAAATCTTCTGGTGGGCAGGTCCTTTCTGCCGCCGCGATGGGAGATCTGACCGGTTGGGGAGGAGTTTGGCAATTGCTGAAGTTCCAGGGACAGTGGGGTCCTCAGGAGGCTCACACACCCATCAACCTCCTGGAGCTAAGAGCGATCAGGCTGGTACTTTTTCAGTTGACTCTCCATCTTCGGGGTCTTGCGGTCCAAGTACGTTCGTACAACCAAACGGCTGTCGCCTACATCAATCACCAGGGCGGGACTCGGAGCAAACGAGCCCTCAAGGAGGTGTCCCTGATCTTGTCATGGGCAAAGGAGAATGTTCCCTGCATCTCGGCAGTCTACATCCCAGTGGTGGAGAACCAGGAGGCAGATGCTCTGAGCAGGGGGACTGCTCGTCTGGGGGAGTGCTCTCTCGACAACGATATCTTTCATGCCCTGTGTCGCAGTTGGGGTCAGCCGTACGGGGATCTGTTCGCATCCCCTCACAATCACAAGCTTCCAAGATTCGTCTCCCTGTCAAGAGATCCTCTAGCCTTCGCCACGGACGCGCTAGCAATTCCTTGGACGGAGTTTCGACTCCTCTATGCCTTTCCTCCTTTTCCTCTGCTGGGTCGTGTACTGCGAAAGATAGCCCAGGAGGGGGTACCGACCATACTGGTGGCCCCCCGTTGGCCGAGGAGGATATGGTTCGCGGACGTCGTTCAGATGGCTGTGGATCAGTTCATCATGCCCGAAAATCCAGAGCTCCTCACTCAAGGGCAACTTTGCCATCCCAATTTACAAACACTAGCTTTGACGGCTTGGCTGTTGAAACCTCCATTCTGACAGATAAGGGTTTTCCGACTTCGATCGTCAGCACCTTGCTTCAGGCTAGGAAGAAATCCTCTTCTATGATTTACTACAGGGTTTGGCATGCTTATATTGCCTGGTGTGAGTCTAAGTCTTTTCCTTGTCGCACATTCTTCATTTCTAGGAATCTGGAATTATTACAACATGGTCAGGAGTCGGGTCTACAACTGAGTACCCTCAAAGGACAGGTTTCTGCCTTGGCAATTTTTTTCCAAAGATCTTTCGCTAATCGCAGACTAGTAAAAACGTTTTTTCAGGTATTCACTCATGTATGTCCACCTCGTAAGCCTCTGCTACCAGTGTGGTATTTGAACTTGGTGCTTTCTGCTTTACAGGGTCCACCTTTCGAGCCCATATACGATGCTACTTTTTCTATTTTGACTATTAAGGTGGTCTTTTTGGTTGCTATCACTTGTCACGTCTCTGAGCTGGCAGCGCTTTCCATGAAACCTCCTTATTTTGAGCGGCATCAGGATAAGGTGGTGTTCTGTCTTAAGCCGCAATTCTTGCCAAAGGTTGTATCTGCCTTTCATCTCAATGAGGACATTGTATTACCTTCCTATTGTCCTGCCCCTGCTAATTCCAAGGAACGGAACCTTCATTCTCTGGATGTGGTCAGGGCTCTCAAGTATTATTTGGTCGCCACTGAGTCTTTTTGGAAGTCTGATTCTCTTTTTGTCCTTCCTTCCGGACCTAGGAAGGGCTTGCCTCCAGCCAAATCCACTATCAGTAAGTGGATTAGACAGGCGGTGGTGCAAGCATACTCTGCCAAGGGGAAGGAACCCCCTTTCCGTGTTACAGCTCACTCTACTAGGGCTATTGGTGCCTCTTGGGCCTTCCAGCACCAGGCTTCAGTTGAACAGGTTTGTAGGGCCACTACTTGGTCTTCGGTTCATACTTTTTCCAAGTTTTACAAAGTTGATGTTAGGGCCTTAGCTGACGCTGTTTTTGGCCGCAAGGTGCTTCAGGCGGTAGTGGTTTGAACTGCATGCTGTTGCTCTCTGGGGATCCCACCCTTCTTTTTGGACACTGCTGTTGGATGTCCCACATGTAAAGAATAAGAAATGAAGCAAGCCGTGCTGTACACCTGGAAAAATACAAATTTGTTTGGTGATCGTTTAGACTCTGTTGCCGGAGGGGGTAAGTTACCTCAAGGCAAGAAGCAGCGCCGGCCTTTTCGGGGTTCGGGCTCATTTAACCCTTCCTTTCGTGGCTCTCGGTCAAGCAGGGGAACGTTTTTCACTGCGTTCCGAGGGGAAGCCTGGGGTAGGGGCAGAGGACGTGCCCGACCCAGGACTTCCTGGGGTACTAAACCCAAATCCGTTGCCAAGCCCGCTCAGAAAATTCGTTTTCTTCTGTCCAGCCCTCGTCCGTCCATCAGACAATGCATGAGGCTGGTAGGTTTGATGGTGGCTTGCTTCGAGGCAGTGCCATTTGCTCAGTTTCAAATCAGCTCCATCTTCTATCGGTTTGGGACAAATGTCCTTGTCCTTGTGTTCTGTCCCCTCTTGTCTGGCGGTCCTTCCAGTGGTGGATGGACCAGAGGAATCTCCTGGGGGGCAGGTCCTTTCTTGCGCCCTGTTGGGAGACGGTCACCACGGATGCCAGTCTGTCAGGCTGGGGAGGCTTCTGGAGGAAACGTCAGTTCCAGGGGCTGTGGGGTCCTCAGGAGGCCCATATCCCCATCAACATTCTGGAGCTGAGGGCGGTTCGGTTGGTGCTATCGCATCTGACACATCACCTTCAGGGCTTACCAGTTCAGGTTCGCTCCGACAATCGGACAGCGGTCGCTTACATCAATCACCAAGGAGGGACTCGCAGCCGGAGTGCCCTCCGCGAGGTGTCTATGGTTCTTGCTTGGGCCGAGAGCAATGTTCCGTGCATCTCGGCAGTCTACATTCCAGGGGTGGAGAACCTGGAAGCGGACTCTCTGAGCAGAGGGACCTCTCGCCGGGGGGAATGGTCCCTCAGCAACAAGGTATTTCTATCCCTCTGTCGCAGGTGGATTTGTTTGCCTCTCGTCACAATCACAAGCTTCCGGCTTTTTTGTCTTTGTCCCAGGACCCTCTGGCTCTGGCAGTGGATGCCATGTCTCTGTCCTGGCAGGAGCTCGGTCTCCTGTATCTGTTTCCTCCCTTTCCCATGGTGGGCAAGGTGGTACGCAAGCTGGCTCAAGAGGGTGTGCCAGCAATCCTGGTGGCCCCAAGGTGGCCAAGACAGGTGTGGTTCTCAGAAGTCGTCCGACTGGCGGTCGATCAATTCAGGCTGCCTCTGGTTCCGGATCTGATCACACAAGGTCAGCTTTGTTACCCCAATTTACAAACGCTGGCTTTGACGGCGTGGCTGCTGAAACCTTCATCTTAAAGGAAAAGGGTTTGTCTGAAGCTGTTGTCCAGACTCTTGTCAGGGCTAGGAAGAAATCTTCCTCTAATATCTACTACAGGACCTGGCGGACCTACATTGATTGGTGTGAGGCTAGGGCCTTTCCTTGTCAGGTGTTTTCCATTCCTCGGATTTTGGAGTTTCTTCAGCATGGTCTGGACATGGGTTTTCAGCTTAGCATTCTTAAGGGGCATGTGTCCGCTCTGGCAGTTTTATTTCAGAGATCTTTCGCTCTTCATCCTTTGGTTAAGACCTTTTTTCAGGGGGTCACTCATGTGCACCCTCCTCGCAAACCCATGTTAACTTTTTGGGATTTAAACTTCATTGTGTCCTAAACCTAGCAATGACAAGGAGAGGGCCTTGGAGATTCATCACGCTGTTATTAGGGCCTATTCTGCTAAGGGGAGGGATCCCCCTTTCCAGATCACTGCTCATTCTACTCGTGCTGTTGGGGCTTCCTGGGCGTTTCAGCACCAAGCCTCTGTTGAACAAGTTTGTAAGGCTGCTACTTGGTCTTCTGTTCATACTTTTTCCAAGTTTTATAAGGTTGATGTGCGGCCTCAGATGATGCTGTTTTTTGCCGAAAAGTTCTGCAAGCTGCAGTGGTTTTATTTGTGCACTATTGCCTGTTGGGATCCCCACCCTTTTTGGACACTGCTATTGGATGTCCCACGTGTAATTAATCTTTCCAAAGCAGGGTGTGAGACATACTTGGAATAATACCATTTTGTGATTACTCACCTGTAAAATGGGTATTATAAGTATGTCTCACACCCTGCTTCATCCCACCCTGATTTTTATCTTGGATCCTCTATATGGTGAACTTTTTTCTCATAGACTTTATTGGCTCTTCCTGGTCTCCTTACTGCTTTCTTATACTGGGGTTTGTGTGGGAGGTCCCAGGTATTTATGGACCGGGAGGGGCTTCTTTTTCTTGTCATCTTCTTCTACTGGACCATAACCCACGTGTAATTAATCTTTCCGAAGCAGGGTGTGAGACATACTTATAATACCCATTTTACAGGTGAGTAATCACAAAATGGTATTTTTTCCCTGTGTTCGGTCCGGGTGGTCCCAGTTTTCCATATACGTGTGGGACAGCCCGAACCGAACACAGGGAAAAGATGATATAAATGGCCCTGCCATATCCTTGTGTTGAGCGCTATGTTGATACTTTACATTCTAGGAAAGCTCCTCTTTTCCAAAACATCTAAGAGCATTCCAGACCTGTAAAAAAAATGCTGAAACAGACACCATGGAGGTACATTCCAATAACCATTACACCAGCCATATCCAATACTATCTACCTTAGATCGGATCAGATCCTTCCTCTATCAACTACCGATAATGCAAACCATACTTAAAAATTGCCAACAGAATGTGTAAGTCACATTGTAGGTCCTCTTTTAACAGGACAGAACATAACCACTCTGCGTTGTATTTCAGAACATGCTTTTTGTGGAGGTCCCAGAATATCCAAACAAGCACATCACCAGCCCGGTGAAAGTCAACTTTTATGTCATAAATGGTAAAAGAAAACGAAGTCAGGCTCAGCACTTTTCCTTCCACCCAGGTAAGCACAATGCAGAGCGATTTCCTGTGAAAGCTGATGAGGAGTGGCCGGGGAACCTGACAGGAAGCTGTCACTAGATTGTGGCTTTGTGACTTTATGCATTGACTGTACTGACTGTCTTTCCTACTAATTGTTCAGATAATCGTGTTTCTTTGTTATAAACCCCTTTCTGTCTTTCATTTTTATTTAAAAAAAAAAAAGAATACATTTAATGCCCTACACAATGTTTCCTCATGAATCTTTACCAAACTGTTGTAACACTGAGAAAAGGCAGGGCCACCTCCAGGATTATTTGGGCCCTTTGGCAACAGAGTCTCAGTGTCTCAGTATAAGAAGGGCAAGGTTTTGCTCTGTCATCGTGGCATTGCTGCCCCACTTAACCAGAACTGAAGAAATAGGAAATTAACATAATGAATGAAATATAAGAAAAGATACAAAGTAAAATAAGAAAGAATAAAAAATAAGAATAGGAGGTATGAAAAAAAAGAATAGAGTGAAAGAAAGACTAGATGGTATGACAAAAAGAAAGAATAGAAGGTTATGAAGAAAGAAATAATAGAAGGATTGAAAGAAAGGAAGAATAGACGGTACTGCAGAAAGAAGGGATAGAAACAAATGGAGAATAAAAGAATAGAAGGTATCGCGTAAAGAAAGTATAGAATTAATGAAAGGGGAAATAGAAGGTATTGTAGAAAGAAAGAATAGAAGGCTGTGCAAAAAAGAAAAGAAGGTATTGCTGAAAGAACGAATAGAAGGAAAAAAAGAAAGCAAGAATAGAATGAATGAATGTCAAAGAATGGAAAGAGAAATAATATAATAAATGACAGAACAAAAGAATAGAGGGAACTGCAGAAAGATAGTGCCCAGTTCTGGTTATTGCATTGCCCGGCGTCCTACATAAGGGCTGCCCAGGGAAGAGGTACAGTAAGGACACTGCCCACCACAGGGAAGAGGTGTGTCACATGACCTTCATGTGAGGTGGGTCCTACCGACTTTGGACCTGAAATAAGGCGATACCTTTTGTAGGCTGACTCGGAGCTTTGCGAATACTTAGTTCTCTCTATGTCTCACCTATAATTGTGCATACAGTGCAATGCTTGAGAATATATTATAGACAAGTAGCCTGGAAAGGGTACAGTTCAGTTCAGAGGCCCTTGCATTGTGATTGCATTGCTCAGAGCTCATGATCGGTGTGGTGAGCCTTTTATTGTCTCTATTGCGTACCGGCAAAGGGACCAATACAAATGCCTTAATTGTTGGGTGACTGTATGGCTTGTGAGTCATCTGTCCATGTATCAGGCCCCGGTGGTTTAACATTTGCTTGTGTCACTGCCCGGCCTTGGATTTCACCTTGTGAATCATGCGAGTTGTGTAATATATTGATTAGTAGCCAAAAAAAATCTGGACATATTGTGGAGGCATTCATACATTGTCGTAATGAATTCATGCGTGACTCTTTGTGTGTGTAAATGCTAATTGAATGATCCCTCCATATAACCATGTTTCCCCCGAAATTTCCCATGGGATCCCTCCTGCTGATTTTCAAGGAATCATCCCCATTAGGGGGTTAAAAGACCCTTTCGAAATCTTGGCTCTGGCTAAAGCAAGGAAAGACAGTCCTATGTAACTATGCCATGCTCCGGACGGCATGGACGAGTGGCCGTGCATGTACCATTGGACCGAGGAAAGGTACGTTTCCTGGGCAAACGGTAGGGTTTCACACAACGGGGAACCCCAAACTGGGGGTAGTAAATATCACCACTTTAACGTGAGCCAGGCAGACACACAAGTACAACAGTTACAGGCATCGGTAAAGATTAACCTCATGAATGTAACACTTTGCTTGGACAGTCCTTATAATGTTAAAATAGACCTCCTTCATTACCACTTTAGCTTTCCCCCCACTGACAGCTGATGGTTAGCCGCCCTACACTGGTGGTGGAATTGCCAGCAACCTAGTGAGCATGATTGGCCATCGGCCGCCAGATGGGGGAGCCAGACAGTGAGGGAACACAAGTGGTTAAATAGCTTTGTCTAGTATCAAGTATTCTGTCAGTGTCCGCATGACAGGACATCCCAAATCACTACAGGCGTGGGCAGACATTACTTATGACAGCCATAGGCTTGATTCCTTGTAGTCATATTGGTTGAGCCCAGGGGCAGGCCATAGAGAGACCCGAAAGAATACCTAAAAGGTCGGACTGCTTTGGGGCTGGTTGAGCTGCTTGCTGCTAACAGCCCCATCCAATGCCTGTATCTCAGGGGTGGATATGGCCACTCTTAAATTGATGTTATCATCATGCTTCAGCATTGCAGGGGTAAGAACATCGGCAGGAGTTTCTTGCCTGTGGATATGCAATGGGCCTGGGAATGGGGGGGGGGGGTGGAGGAGACTAGGAAGGCATCTACAAACAGCAGCTCTAACAGGCCTAAAACAGTGTTGCCCACCAGGAATTCTCCCAGGTCTACGTCTACAGCTGGCCCAGGCCTGCAGGCTGTCAGGTAAGTAGCGTTTTTTTTTTCCCTGTGCCCTAATAAATATTATTGTAGTCAAACTTCAGTTGATCGTTTGACTTACCTAGTAGCTAATATTCGCTTTCTATCTTGTGTTTCAGTGCCATCCATTAAAACCGAACCCCTTGATGAGTATAACCCCTCCATAGTGGCAAGCAACCCACATAGCGGCCTTGGCTCTGTGTCGCAGAATTACTACCCCCAACATCCAATGAATAACAGTCCTACATCCTGCCCGGTGGCCAACTTGGTCTCCTGCCAGCAAGTGCGAGCTGGTGTCCCGTCCCCCGATTCTCGATATCCACAGCAGAGTCCATCAGCCACGGCCTACCAGAGAAGCAAAAGCATGAGTCCCAGCCAGCTGGGCTTTCATCAGAGCCACCTAGTGGCCCCGCAGATCACTATTCCTGATGCTCACAGATCCGTTCTGGTTCATGCCAGCTCTCCAGTCCACTCTGCAACCACCCCCCAGCCATCTCCCGTCATTCATTATTCTCCCACCAACCACCAGATGAGGTGTGGAAGCCACCAGGAGTTCCAGCACATCATGTGCGCCGACTTTGCTCCTAATCTCCCACGACCCAGCCAGGCCCAAAGAATCAGCCCCAGTCCTTACCCAACAGTGATCCAGCAACAGTCCAGCAGCCAGAGGTCCCCAAAGAGTGTCCCTCCAGGCACAGAGCAGAAGGAGATCTCACCTGCCGAGGTCACCGTGAAACAGGAACAAAACCTTGACCAGGCCTATCTGGATGATGGTAAGAAACTGGAACATTCTGTCACTTTGTACCCACTAGTGCAATTAGTAAGTGTAATGACATTATATAGATAAAGTGTAGTAACCAAAGTGACCAACCTGACTGGGGGGGGGGGGGGGGGGGGGCTCTTTTGCTGGTTAATTTGAAAAGTTTATTTATGATAGGTTTTCAGCTGTGGTGTGATGTAGACACATAGAGTTACACTTAGCCTTCCTGTCAGCAGTGCAGCATTTCTGTGGATGCAAAGGCTTCCAGGCAGGACTTCTGTATGGGGCCTGACCCCAAAGAGGGACCCAGACGCCACCTCTGATAGTAGCACTGGTATCTTCATGCAGCCTCCTGCCCCCCCCCCCCCCCCCCGCTGCTAAAAGTGGAGTTAACCTGTAGTATGTGTCCTAATTTCAGCTTCTCTCACCCACCCGTATTCCTAGTACCACTTACCCAGCCCCCCCATTGACACTTATTTACCATTCTCTCACCCCCTTACAAGTGCCACCCACCTTTTACCTAGCTTCTCGCCTACCCAGTCCAACGTATCTCTCTCCTGAAACTGGCTTTCATTATCAGCTACTCCCAAGCCTATTACCCCAAACTATGAAAATGTTGTGTCTCTTGCAGGCTATGGGGCAGGCGGATCTGCATGCCCAATGAACAGTCCAGTGGCAGTTTTTAATTTCGCACTTCTGTCTGCCTCATTGCAATGTAACAAGCTGGACCTGTTGTTACATTTCAAAAAGTTAGACAGCTTCCTGCTGTTTTACTTTGTAACAGCCAGACATGTGGCTGCTGTTTACAATGTAACAAGGGTAGCCCAAATGCCACATCTGTAGCTTGGTCTGATTACATTGTGCATCATGCTGTTTCTCCCAGCAGGGAAAGTAGGCTACTCACTGACACTTATCGAGCTTGATGAGCTGGGCATCAGTTTATTTGTCCAGTAAGTAAATACGTTGCTTCTGGTTTGATGACAGCCCTAGTCTCCACTCATAACCCCCTCTCCTGGTAAATTATCCAGTCAATAGGGTGCTGCCTATCTTGGATAATGCTGCATAATAACCCCACCCATATAGAGTGGAAATCTTTGGCACCTGGTGTAGTCCTTAGTAATACTGGCGTTGTAGAAGTTGGTGACCACCCTTGACTTGACCAGAGGCTGACCTTAAAGGGGAATTCCAGTCACCCCTAACCCCCCCAAAGAAAAAAATCTCTTCCCTTGCCCACCATCCAGTGCTGTTTTCCCAGACCCCTTGAGCACTGCACATAAAGCCAGGAATGCGCACGGAGCCAGGGGGAGCCTGGGAGAAGGTGCTGAACCGCGGACGAGGTAGGGTTTTTTTTTTCTTTCTAACTCCCATCCTGCCTCAGCACCAGAGGAGAGCGAGGGGGGGACCCATGATGGACATCCTCTTTAATGGAGAGGTTTCATGATAGGCACTAGGGAGCTAATTATGTTTGCTGGCCTGGCCCAACTATAACACTGTATCACTAATGTCACATGCCACACATGTTGAAGCCATTTTTGGCATGCTCCTCTTTTAGGCTTGCTTAGACCAGTTCTAATTGCTTCCTGACTGGGTTCCAATTCCTAACTATTCACCCTTCGACAACACAAGTCCCATTCTAACTATAGTTTTTCCCCACAGTTACCATCCTGTGTCCTTGCTGTGGCCTGTGGTAATTAATTTGTCTCTTTCCCAGTCTAGCGAATCTATTTTGACTAAGAGAAGGCTACTAATCCTCACAGTTACCAACACACTAGACACAAATACCACATACGACATATTATTAGACCCTGGCATAGTGATGACCTGGGAAGCACCCAAGGGGGTGTCTGGGCCTATCTTCCCCTGGTGGAGCATATTGCTGCTGCGGCTGCCTTCTGAAGCACTCTGTAGCAAACAAGCAATCAGACCTTAATGTGCACTCCTTAATATTTCCCCCCAAGAATGCATACCTGTAAGGGGGCGTAAATTGAGATTGGCAGGTTAAATGTGTATCTTGCCTTATCAGTCTTGGTGAATGGAGGTCACCAATCGGATGTTCCATAGAGAGGTTATACAGGATACACCTTACCAATGTTAAAGCCATTCAGTAAGCTCCCTCAATCCTACATTGACACAATACTGAGTACATCGTGGACTGTATAGCAGTGACTGTATCGCAATAGTATATAAGCATTTATCACACACTGAGCTCTGAGCTTTACTCTCGATATGTGCACAGCCAATGGGCTCACTCCTCCCCTGGAACATTAAAACACAATTAATTTGTCATGCTTGTTGCCTAAAAGCATCACACTGCGTTTCCATGTTGAGTGCTGGCACATGACACAAAGCAGATGGAGCCGTGAGACGGCTGCGGCAAGCAGCTTCAGCAATCTGCGCAGAGAAAGAGAAGTGAAGGCAATGAGCGCAAGAATGGAAAGAAAGGATGGAAGGGAAGAAAGGGGAAGGCGTAGGAAATGTAAGAAAAAGAGAGAGACGGTCTGTCCCCGCCCCCTTCCATATAATATGGAAGGGGACAGAAATAGAAATAGAGAAAATAGAGAAAAAAATGGAAAGGCTGAAGTAAAGTGGAAAAGAGAGAAGATGGGAGAGACAGAGACGGAAGATAAGACATAGAGTCATGGAAAAGAGAGAGATGGAAAAATGTGGAAAAGTTAGAGAAAAGGTAAAACAGAGTAAGGCATAGAGGAGAGGAAAAAAGAGAGATGGAAGAATGTGGAAAAGATAGAAGGTTATACAGAGTAAAGCATAGAGGAGAGGAAAAGAGAAAGGATGCGGAAATAGAGAGAATGAGAGAAAGGAAAATGTAAAGTAGGTACAAATAGAGAGATATGGAAGAGACAGAGGAGGATGGAATATAGAAATGAGAGTGATATGGAAGGAAACACAGATGAGGGGATGTAAAGCAGAAAGAGATGGAGATAGGTAAAGCCAAGAAGCAAAAAAGAAAATAGCCAGCAAAAAGTTTTCTAAAAAGTGTCTTAATGGCACCGCCTACACAGAGGTTGGGATAGCATTATGTGCCACCAGACAGCTCTCACACCCCAAAGGCCGACCATGCAGCTGGGCCTGATATAAGACACTGGGTTTGGGAGAAGAGTTCCACTGTCCTCCTTGGGTAAGGGGCCCGAGGGTCAGACTGGACTCTTAATTACCTTACTCCACACACCGTTATGTGATATTTACAATAGTTTAATTATTAGAAACATGCTATATACATTTGTTTACATGTTTTCTCTTGTGTATTGCAATTATAGTGCAGTATTCATACAAGTATTTTTCTCACATATTATACACTATGGGGTTGTATTCAACATTTCATTATCGTGAGTTACCCATGTGGAAAACAGTCCATTCTCTAGTTTTGGGTTCTCCCACTTCACGGGTGCCCAGATTGGGTATGATCCCTTCAGTTTGTAGCAAGTTATTTTCTCAAGGGTGGTGTTTATGATGAATTCTAGCCCTCTTCCAGTTTGTGGCCAATTATATTTGGTCCCATCACATTCAGTTTGTAGCAAGTTCTTTTAGGTCACGTCACAAACGCGTTTCACCTACTGGCTTCATCAGTGTGCGGACCTTTCCCTATTGGTGTGTGTGACAATGGATTAATGTCTATTGGATTCATCATTCATCTCATTGGTAAACATGTTTTCCGTTATGGGTACTCACGTGGTTTTACTTGTTGACACAGATTTGTGGCTTTTGGCTGCTGATGGGTGGTACCATTTCCCTTTATGTAAGGGAAATGGTACCACCCCCCCCCCCCCCCACTGATATAAGACAGTTCTTTTGGGCTGTTAAAGTGAGAGGCACATAAGAAAAGCAGGTCTCAACTTCCAGATCATGAATGGGCCTGTCCAAACTACTTAGTCAGGGGGTGGCAATCTAAGCAGTGGTCTGAAGTGATCCACCAGCACTCAACTTCATCGGTGATGTAGTATATTGAATCATAAAACCCAACATTTCAGGACCTCAAGTTTCCTGGATTCTGCTTGTTTGGACATTGTTAATAAAGACATCATAAGAATGATGTGTTCATCGCCATCCGGAGAACTGATGAAGTCAGTCTGGCAGTGTCATGGAAATTATAAAGTAATTGGACAGATACAGTGATCTGTATCAATAGAGATAAACAGCCAGACAGCTCCAAGCTGTATAGAAACCGAAGCTCCCCTTTCTACTATACAGGCAGGGCTCATTGTTCTTTAGTGTTTGGGGACTTATATGGGACCCTTAACATCGAGTAGGGTAGACTCTGCTACTGTACTGTACACTATGGTTCTATACTAAGCGTTGCAGAAAAGGGAGAAAAAACAATGCTGGCTAGCAAGGTAAAGTCTAGTTTAGGCATAGTGAGGTTTAGTTCAGCACACAGAGCACATAGACAGCTCATAATGTTTAAGTACAACATAAACAATATAATTTGTGGTTTATGTGATTTACATAACATTGCTTGATCTGTGACATGTCATGTGCTCTCCCTGTATAATTTCACCTTATTATACTGACCATTGTTTGGGGACCTCAAGGTAGGACAGCTTTAGCCCATTTGTGGGCGATGGGTGTGATTTGGGGTGTGGCCTTTTTTGTAGGGCTTTGGAGGAACAGATATCCACAACATTCTATGCTACGCATGTGTGTAACTAAGGCCCTGATTTATCAAGCACAGCCAGACTGTGCCACATCGGTGCAAATTAGAGTGATGCAAGATATAAGGGTTGATTCAGAGCCCCTTTCTCACCTTTTTTTGCGTGAATATTTCCATTCTCGTTCATATTTTCCCCTCGTCTGATTCAGCAAAGCCTTTTTTCTGCGAGAACTTTAGTGTGAAATGTTTTCATTTATGCATGATTTTTCGTTTGGTAGCTAGACCTCCATAAAAATGATGAGAAAGGGGCTCTGAATCAACCCTATAGTCTATTAATGTTTTTCACACTTGCACTGCACTTTATAAATACATTTACTAAAACATGCTAAAAAAATTATAAATTATATTTTTCACTTCTCTAATTTTCCGTGAAATGGCATTGTCTGGTATAAGAGCTTGATAAATCATGCCCAAAGTCCCCCCCCCCCCCCCCCCCCCATCACATGCTCCAGGGATCTCCAGTCCACATGTTGGTGATTGAGCCAATGCTCGGTCAATTTATTCATCTCACTTCCACCACATTCAGCGTGTCTAGTCTAGTCCGTAAACCGACCAGGCATCCTGTGGGGCAGTCTTCACCATAATATCAGCAAAGTGGGACATTTAGGTGTCTTCTGGGTGAAAGCCGGACAGAATGCCTTAATGTGGAACTGCCCCACCAAAAATGCGACATCAGGTCAGTTGTCATTTTATATATGAGGCTCAGAAAACTGTAAAAACCCTGATAGATTTGATCTAATTTGGTTGGTATGTAATTCCAGTCATCTGTGCGAATTAACAGCATTGAAATAAATGGGTTTAGCATAGCCGTGTCACACTGTGCCTGCGAAGCCGATCCAGCAAAGGTCCATATTAACTCAATTGCACAGTCAGACATAAAAAGTTCAAAAGTAAGGTAGTTTGCTTTGTCAGACATAATGTTACATCAAAGAAACATTGAGCTAAATCGAAAATACTTAGTTCATTTCCTCAGACCTGATGATAACATTAAACTAACCAACTGACATTTAGCGCCTTATTTATCAAGCATTTCTGCTGGACTACAGTGCAAATTATAATTTATATTTTTTACAGCATGTTTCTGCACTGCTAATATTTTAGTGAATGTGTTTTCACTATATCCAGTCCAGGTCGTCCCAGAAGTAATGACAGTTGGGTAATCCACCACTAGATGGCGCTCCTCCCGGCCTCCTATAAAACAGGTGTCTCTCTATGATTCCCAGTGTTCTTCCTGCAGTCTGCTGCATAAGGATCGTATGGATACTCTCTCCTGGAATACTGCAGCTGAACGGGGCCTCCTAGCCCGTCAGCCGCTGTATCCTTATTGCCACCGTTCCCGTTGGACCCACTACTGCCTCCCAGCTTCGGCTGACCGGGACGGTGAAGGTAGGGTGAATGCCGGGGTCAGGCGTTGGCAGAGCTAGGCTCTGGGCCGCAGACCCTACCTAAAGGGTAGCCGGCCATAGGCTGATGGTGAGCCTATCTAGGGGGGAGAGGAACCACCTTATGCCCACGGGTTCATTGCCTCCCTGCCCCACAAGCTTTATTGTTGTATTGTGCTGGTGTTTATTAACTGGACTTGCTGCCCCTTGTGTGCTGGTGTGTTTTTTACTGACTTTTAACCTCACATATTTACCCTCCTGTGATTTTTACTGACTTTTTACCTCACATATTTACCCTCCTGTGTTTTTTACTGACTTTTTACCTCACATATTTACCCTCCTGTGTTTTTTACAGATTTTTTTTACCTCACATGCTCACCCTCCTTGCTCCCTCGTCGCTCCGCTCTCTCCCCTCTCCTTCATGCTGCCGCGCTGTGAGAGGGGGGGGAGGACATCAGCGCTGCACGGGCTGGGGCTGTGGGCCCTGCCGCCGGGTGCGCGCGTGCTGCTGGCTGGCCCAGGCTGTGCGAGGGCGCCGGGCTGGCGATTCTGCTGGGCTCCTCCGTGGGCTACCTGATGTTGCGGGGCCCTCCGCCATCTTGGGGCGGGCGTGATTTTCGCGCCGTCGGGGGGGGGGGGGGGAGCGGGGCCACACGATGACGCATTTCGCGTCACGGTCGTGCGGCCCATCCCTCAAGGAACGTGTGCTGCTGGCTGATCCGCGCCATCTTCTCCTCCTGCATGCTGCTGTTGTCTCTGTCGGCCCTTTGAGCGGTGTCGTGAGTCCCTCTTGACATATTGTCTTTTATGCGCTGGGCATGTGCTGTGGGATGCTTATATGTTGTTCACTTTGTGTCTTCCAGGTAGGCCCCTTAATATTAAGGGTTGTGGTTCCTCTCAGCTTCTGCCCCCCCGCTCCCGCCCCCCCTCTCTCTCCAAGCCCTCTCCCTGTAAAGAGAGATCACTTAAGAGGGATCATTTCTTGCGGGCTGGGCAGGTTGGGTCGTTAGTGCCTTGTACCTGTTAACATAACTCAAATCACCATAATGGAGGCTTCTGGGGATAGTGAGCTTGGGACCCCATCTGGGCGGGTGAAGCTCTGCCCCATGTGCGGTGTTAGCCCTATGGGCGGACTCGGCACGGTTGTGTCACTTGCGCCAGAAGTGTTATCTCGGAGCATGATCGGGCGGTCGTATCTGCCCCTAGTCCGTTATTGCCTGCGGCCTCTCCAGAACCCACACGCTTGCTCTCAGCCCCCAGCGAGGGGGAATCCAGTAAGGGGTCCCAATCTGATTTGGCGTATCGAGTGGCCAGCCTTGAGAGACAGATCTCTCGCTCGACTCCTAAGAAGGCCACAAGTAAGAGGCGGCATATTGAGCCGGTCTATTCTGATAATGATGGAGATGATGATGATGATCTCTTTGGAGGTGTTGGCCTTGATAGTGGGCCCGGTCCTTCCTCGGATGAGGCTCCCTGATGATACGGAGCGGTTGCTGACTGCGATCTTTGAGACGCTGCACATTGTCCCTCCTATAGTGGCTCAGAGGAAGCAGTGTGGATTGTTTCGGCCTGAGAGACAGAGACAAGTCTTTCTTGAGCAGGCCCTTTTTTTCTAACATGATTTTCAAGGAATGGGAAAGGCGTAACAAGTTACCGTCAGTGCCTAAGGGCCTGGGCAGGCGGTATTCCTTTCCCGAGGAGCTGGCCCGGCTATGTTCCCATCCTCCTGAGGTGGATGTCCGGGAGCGGGAGCAGTCTGCAGTGAGCTTGCTTCGACCTGGATGCTTATCTGCACATCCCTATATTCCAGGGGCATCAGTAGTTCCTGAGGTTTGCGCTGGAGGATCAGCACTACCAGTTTGTGGCGTTGCCATACGGGATATCCTCAGCCCCCCCCGTGTGTTCACCAAGGTGCTGGCGAGCGTCAGGCTATCCTGAGTATCCAGGGCATTCGCCTGCTGCCTTATCTGGACGATTTACTGATTGCGGCTCAGTCTCTTCTTCAGGCACCTGGTCCGTGTTGTCCACTTTCGAGGATTTCGGTTGGGTAGTCAATTATCCTAAGTCTTCAATCACTCCCTCGATGGTGGGGTCTTTTCTGGGCATGACGTTAGACACCTCTCTGGCCAGGATATTCCTGCCACAGCAGAAGGTGGTCAGTCTTCAAACGCAGGTGCAGGCCTTGCTGTCTTGTCAGCAACCATATGTCCGTCTGGGGATGAAACTGTGGGCCTGATGGTGTCATGCTTCGAGGCAGTGCCCTTTGCTCAGTTCCACTTGAGACCTCTTCAGTTGAATCTCTTGACCGGTTGGGATTGGACGCACGAGTCACTGGAACGGGAGTTTTCACTGTCTCCCCCGGCCAAGCAGTCCCTTTTGTGGTGGCTGGACTCCCAAAATCTGCTGGTAGGCAAGTCATTTCTGCCTCCACGGTGGGAGATTGTCACCACGGACGCCAGCCTGACCGGCTGGGGATGCTTTTGGCTGACTCAGAAGATCCAGGGTCAGTGGGGGCCACAGGAGGCCCACTTACCTATAAATATCTTGGAGTTGAGAGCGATCCGGTGGTGCTTCTTCACTTGACTCCCCATCTAAGAGGTTGTGCGATTCAGGTTCGCTCGGACAATCAGACGGCGGTCCCCTACATAAAACACAGAGGCGGGACACAAGCACGCCCTCAAGGAGGAGGAGGATTCTGACTTGGGCAGAGGAGAATGTTCCCTGCATCTCGGCGGTTTATATTCCTGGGATAGAGACCCAGGAGGCAGACTCCCTGAGCAAGAGCGCCTCGTGTCTGGGGGAATGGTCTCTCGACAACAAGATTTTTCACGCTCTTGTCCCTGTTGACCTATTTGTGTCCATACACAATCACAAGCTCCAGAGATTTGTCTCCCTGTCGAGCGATCCTATGGCCTTTGCCACAGACGCGCTGGCAATTCCGTGGACGGAGTTCAGGCTCCTTTATGCGTTCCCCCCGTTTCCACTCCTGTGCTGAGTGCTGCGCAAGATAGCCCAGGAGGGGGTGCCAACCATCCTGGTGGCTCCTCGCTGGCGGTGGTGCAAGCATCTTCAGCCAAGGGGAAGGAACCCCCTTTTTCGTGTTACAGCTCATTCTACTAGAGCTATTGGTGCTTCCTGGGCTTTTCAGCACCAGGTCTCTGTTGAACAAGTTTGTAAGGCTGCCACTTGGTCTTCAGTTCATACCTTTACAAAGTTTTTAGAGGGTTGATGTTAGGGCCTCGGCTGATGCTGTCTTTGGCCGAAAAGTGCTTCAGGCGGTAGTGAAATGAACTACCTGCTGTTTCGCACTGGGGATCCCACCCTAATGGACACTGCATTTGGATGTCCCAACTGTCATTACTTCTGGAACGACCTGGACTGGATATAGTGAAAAAAACAATTCTGTGAAACTCACCTGTAGAATTGTTTTTGAGTATATCCAGTCCAGGTCGTCCCACCCCGCCCTTATTCATTATATCTGGATTGCCTGTTATGGTGATTACTATTTTTATATTGGACCGTTGTCCTTAGTTTGATGGAGAGAGTACATGCTGAAGCTATGTGAAGTAACATGGTTTCTTGGCCTCCCGGCCTGTCTCTTTTCTTACTGCTGTTTAACCACTGGAGAATCATAGAGAGACACCTGTTTTATAGGAGGCCGGGAGGAGCGACAGCGGTGTCATTACTTCTGGGATGACCTGGACTGGATATACTCAAAAACAATTCTACAGGTGAGTTTCACAGAATTGTATTTTCCTGCAGTGCAGCAACATGTGTCAGTGCAAAAAAAAAAAAAAGTGATATTTTACACCACTCTAATTTGCACCAATGTGGCGTAGTCTGGCAGAAGTGCTTGATAAATCAGGTCCTCAGTTAAACTGACTATTTTGGGTGTGGTTTATCTATCCACATGTTTTTAAGGAACAAGTATCCACAGAATTATATGCTACTCCTTTGTCTGTAAGTAGATGTAGCCCGGCCCCCGGACATATGCTTAAAGCACAACTTGGATTTCTCTGGTCTGTAGAGAATGATTGGGGGGACCATGGGACAAAATGCCTTAAAGTGGGATAAAGAGAACTACGTTTTCTTGAAAACTTACCTGAATATACTCCGTCTGAAAGGTATCATCTTATTTCTGCACTTTAAACTTCTTCTTTCGAAAAAGGCACAGTAACACTGTACAACACATCACTGCTCGCAGTTAGGCATAGTCACGCATAGCCATGCTGACTCACACAAGTAGCTAGAAATGTTTAAAAACATTAATTATTTAAAAAAAAGGAAAATAGGCAACTAATTGTGTTCGGACGTAAGCTTCAAAAGAAAGCTCTGCATGCACTAAAAAAATGAGCCTAAAAATGAATTTAGATTTCAAAAAATCCCAATATACTGCAGATCTTCTAGTATGCTTCATAACCCTCCGCAGGCTCATATTGGCCCACAGGGTTACCAGGGAATCCCCCAGTGGGCCCCTGGGCTCGGGGGGGGGGGCTTTGAGGGCCTTCATTTTCAAAACCTAAACTATGTATAGCTGGGCCTTGAATATAAGTCAGTGATTCTTCCATCTAAGCGTGGGTTGGGCCCCCACAGTCATGTCTACGGGTGGGCCCCAGACACCCCACTCCGACACTAAAATCATTCCCATTTTGTTCTATGGCAGTGAGCCTAACTGTGCAGCAAAAAAGGCAAGCCCTCCAACCTGCACTTAGAACTCAGCACAAATTATTAATATATTGAATTCCTTCAGTCAATGTTGGACTGCAGTGACTGGGCCCACAATTAGAAATGACTCTGGGGGCCCATCCCACACTTCCATGCACACAGACATTTCGGTATCATCCAAGTGTGTGTGTTTGGGATGCCACCCATAATACATAGTTCAGGTTTTGAGCCGGAGGGGGATTTCCTGGGCCCCCTGCAGGCCACGTCGAGCCTGACTTCAGTTTGTGAGCACAACGAGACAACGATAGCTTAGAGATAATACTTTGTCTGCTGTGCTGGGCTATGCCGACCTGTGCCGGACCAGAGCATCCAGCATAGCTTGAGTACCTCAAGGCCTAAGTCGCAATACCCAATGTATCAATTTATTTCATCATATCTGACAGTTGAAACTCTCTGTATCTATGAATCTCCTGGTCCTCATTAAAGGGCCAGGCAATGGCAATAATAAAGCAGCAAGAAGTTCACCTGAAGCCTGTCCCATGTGCCTCTCTTCCATTTCCTGCAGTACGCTGTAAATGCTTTAGCAGGTCTCCAAAGTTTGCCCCTCCTTTCCTTTCCATTTTTCCATGACCAACTCCAAATTTTGTCATGCCACCACCCTGTTGCTCCGCGCTCTCATTGTAAGTGAGCCAGGCAAGTACAACCACGCTGAGGGATATAGGTGGTCATGTAACCACATTTGGTATGTGGTCCTGGAAAAATGGAAAGGAAAGGAGGAGCAAAATTTGGAGACCTGCTATAGCATGTACAGAGTTCTGCAGGAAATGAAGTAGAGGCACATAGGACAGGTGTCCGTTAAGCTCCTTGCTGCCTTATTATTGCCATTGCTCGGACTGTCCCTTTAAAGCCTTTCCCCCCATTTTCCTGTATGTGGCATCCCGGGAGGTTTTGAGATGCTGGATCTGATAGAAATTACAACAAATCTGGCCGAGTTTGCCACTTTGCGTGCGTGTCCCAGGCGCCAGCCAAATCGTGGGCTGCCAATATGGAGTCACTTAGGCAGATCAGAAGTGTGTGATCTCTGTAGTGATAGTCGGTGGCCCCGAGTCATGTCTGTCTCATAACATTCCAGCAGATAATAAAAGTTCTTTTATTCTTAGGATATAAATACAGCACAGAGCTGTTGTATAATGAAGTGATCTGTGCTCTGTGGCCTACGGTTATTTGGCGTGCCTGCACCGGGCTGTGACTCTCCAATGCTTCCCTTTCTGGAATGGTGATTGTTGGCACTCCCAGTCCTTTGCTGAAACATTGGGAACTTGCACGCCCCCCCCCCCCCCCCCCTTCCCTGCTGAATGTTTTAAGAACGACCACTGAGACCTCTTTCACAACAGAGGCCTGGAGTCTCAACAGCAGCCAGACTCTTCTTCTGCCCCCATGCCTGGTTGGTCACAGTGGCGGTCAGAACCTTGGCCAGGATGCCAACAATTTGCTGTCTGCCTATTCTCATAGTGGCCATTCTCTTTTGACTAGATATAAAAGTGAAGCTGTGAAAAGGAAAAAACAAATCTTAAAGCATTGGTCACTAGAGCTAGTACTAATAGAACTGACCCCCTTTGCACTAGTGACAAATGCTTAAAGATGTCCACCATTGGTCTTTCTATAAGCAAACATCTTGTTGAGAATTCTTCAGATCTGAACAGATTTAGAATACCAGTAGTCTACCCATAGTTCTTAGGCGTAGTTTGGGTTTTGTGTTGGCTAGAGCCAGCCTTGGGTTAAGTGTCGTCTTGTGCAATATTTCAGGATGGCCCCCCTAGACACACACACAACAAATAGAAAACAAGCAACAGAGGAAACCTGGAAAATAGCAATGAAATGGAGGTGAGGGGAAAAAAGATGGAATGCATAAAAAAGTTAAACAAGAGAGAAATAAGAGGAAATATGGAAAACCCATCGAGAGAAGGAAAGAGGAATGTAATATGAAGAGAAGGCGAAAAGAGAAAGAGGATGGAGGGAAGGTGGAAAAGAGAAAAAGGAAAGAAAAAAAGATAGAATGATCTGAATAGAGCTAGAAAAAGAGAGGGCAACAATAGGAAAGAAAGAGAGCATGAGAGACAAAAGAGAGAGAAAAAAATAAAACGAGAGAGAGAGAAAGATAGAAAAAAAATTGAGAAAAAGATACTGGAAAAGGGAGGAGAAGGGAAAGCTGTAAGTTGTAAAGAAGGTGGAAAGAGAGTAAGATGGGAGAAAGGAGGCAAGAGAAAGATGGAGGGAATGTGGAAACAGCATGAAAAAAGGGGGGATAATGAAATAAAAGAGAGGGAAATTCAAGGGTAGGGTACACCTTAACAGGTGTACTGATAGGAGCCACGCTCCTCCGTGAGACCCCATATTAGGGGGTAGGCGGCTACCAGGTAGGTGACCCTGGTTTGGGATGCCCTGTCCGTTTTCCCCACCTACTACTGTAGTTGGGGACCTTCCCCTTCCATTACTCCCTTCTTGCAATGGGGGGGGGGGGGCTGTGTCCTTCACTTATAGTCCTTCCTTTTTTGTTTCATGTGAATGTGTATTGGTGTGTGTGTTTGTCACTGTATGCGCCATTTAGGAGCCGCGGGCTCCGCGCTTGGTGGAGGAGAGCTTCTTCCCCTCCTTGCTGTCCGCCTGCATATCTTGGGCAAAACGGCCGACTCGGCCATTTGTTTCCACCGCTGAGGCCACAACCCCTGGCATTTTTGAGATTGCTGACTGGCTAATGGGACCCAGCCTGCTGGCCGCATCCCCGGTTTGCTTAGTGTTCCCGCCCCATCCCATCTGAAAGGCTGGGAGCAGGCGCATGCCTCAGCTACAGGGATGCCTGAGATGCAGATGCCGGCAAAGACAGTGCTGTGAAAGCCACCAGGAAAGGTGATCCCGGGGGTTTGACGCAGTGAGACACCCTGATTTTGGATGCCCTGGAGCCCTGGAGTATTTTGGACTACAGGACTGTGCCGCTCTACGTTCAACCTAGGGACCTAGTATCAAATTACATGTCATGGGGAGCAGCAGTTCTCTGTGTATACAGGACTCGCTTCTCTATTCTTGGTGTACAGACCTGGTGTATGTTGCCAATAGCAACTGATTGCAGGTAGTAAAAACTGCTATCACAAAATACACCTTTATTCACATGAAAAAATGAAGAAAATACCAGATCAGCTCAGCACTTTGAGGACATACTTTTGGCATAAAAAATATACACTTCCATCGAAAGTGTACTTACCCTTTGAACGAAAACTTACCTAATCACCAGGTGAATATTTATTCATCTTAACTCTGAAAACTGCCTTAGCACTGGAGGGAGGGGGTGGGCAAAATGACTGGGGGTCCTTAAAGTGTTATTGCCCAAGACCTGACCAATCTGCATTCATCACGTGTTAAAGTAAGGGGAAGATGTTCTGATTTATGGGGCTTTGCTGCAGCATTGACCCCCTTTGTGAGTGGCCGCTCGCTCAAGCACGACTAAAGCCAGGTTGTGATCCAGCAGGCCCTGGCGCAGATCACACAAACACACTGAGAGATAAATCAGGAACGCTGTTGTGTTGGCAGCGGCGGCCCGCTGGCTTCCAGAATCCCTGGCTGGTTTTGGTTTGGAGTATAGTGCCTGAGGGTTGGCTTCAGATTCGGCATTTCCTGCGTAGACACCCCACCGATGACGTGTTGTATGATGGTCTCATCGCACTACTTCTCTGCCGTTAACCCCTTTCCTGCTGTTATATACGCTTGTGTTTGTTACTTATCCCTACAGGTACCCCTGATCCTCTCCCGGAGGAAGTCACTGGTCTGCTTCCCCAGGGGTTTGCACGGGGAAAGTCTGCCCCAGTGCTTGCACCCTCATTTGATGAATCAGGTCATAGCACGCAAGATTTAAAATAAAACTCCCATGTGCAAAGATTCCCACCACCAGCCCCTAACATAAGTATTTAGTACCCAGGACCCAAAATTAAACTGCCCCCCTCCCTCAGTCACAGATCCCTTCTTTAGTGCCTAAAATGAATATGCAGTGCGTCATATCCCCTAAACCAAAAAACACAGAGTGTGTTGGGGGCAGAAGGTGCAAGGGGTTAAATTCGGGCTGTATGTGTAGAGGGTGCAAGTGTGTGTACATGGGGACCTAAAAGGGGTTAAATGCATGCAGTGATTATATGTGTGGGGAGGAGAGAGTGCAAGTGTGCATGTGCATGGGGAGATGCAAGGGTTTAAATACAGTGTGTGTGTGTGTAGGTGTAAAGGGTTAAATATAGGCAGGGTATGTGTGAAGGGGGAGAGGGGACAAGAGGTTAAATGCAGACAGTGTATGTGTAGAAGGGGAAAAGGGTTCAGGGCACTGCATGTATCCCTCTCGACACACAAACATACTGTCTGCATCTGTGGTGGAGAGTTTTTTAGGCCAGTTTTAGGACTTATTTTTTATTTCTCAGATTTCTATAGCTCCCCCTGCAGGTGGCCGCCCTAGGCACAGTCCTAGGTTTGCCTAATGGAAAATACGGCCCTGGGTAAGTATCAATACACATATAAATGTATTTCCTCTTCGTAATTGCAGATCTGCTTTAATGACCTTTATTACGTGATTTTATCCTTTATTTGGTGCCATATAAACTAAATACAAGAGCCAGTGCAGGTAGTGTGGTCCACCTTGCCGATCACCTCTGCATGTGTCATGGGCATAGACTCCCTCCCTGGGTGCTCAGACAATCCTGTGAGTGCAACATTTTTGAAACCATGGGCAGATAACGATCTTTACAGCACCCTATCTTGTTGCTAGAGGAAGCCCACATAGTGGGGAAGCCAGGGTCTGAAAGGTATGACTACCGAGCACCCTGGGGATTGGATGTTTATGGCAAATGCCTGCCTCTCTTTAATAGGGACCCTTGGGGGTCCATTGGGGTGTCGGAATGCCAACAGAACATCATGCCCAAACAATTTCCAAAAAGTTGCTCCTCAGGGATAGATATATCTTCAGGGGAGGTTTATGATTGGCTGTAGACAGCCTGGAATATTCAAAGGGTGGTCCCGCTCTTGCCAGAGCTGGCACTAATTTTCTGTGTAGCATTTAAGTGCGGATCTCTGCAATTATATCCCTCCATGTCATCAGCGGAACGCGTTCTTTCCTCAGCCCTGGGGTTTAATTTTCAGTTGTGTTTTGCTCACCGCCCCTGCACTGTAAATTAGACCCGGGGCATACGGTGACTTCACATGAAATCAGACCTTGTAAGGTAAAATTATATTTTCAGGAGAACTAGAGTCTGTAAGTGCGCTCTGCAAAGGCCACCCATACGAAATCCCTGCACGACTGCCCAATGTGGACTGGGTGTCAGGCCTGCTTCCCGTGCCTTGCTTGATTTCTAAGCGGGTCTTCTCATCAGTTCTGGGCTGCCACAATGAGACCAACAGGGCTCTATTTCTGTAGTGTTATCCAAAATCCGCTGTATTACAGGAGAAAAGGATGAAAGGGATTTTTCAGGCAAAAGATTAAAAAAAATCTTATCTTGCCAAGCATTCCTCCAGTGCTGTGCCTCCTCTCAGCTCGGCGCCCTGAATGAGGAAATATAATTTCACATCTGCCCTCCAGCGCCACCCTGCCGATGTGGGCCACCAATATTAGCCCGAAGAGCTCGGCCAGGCCACGCCTCCTCTGTACTGATGGCTGGAACGGCAGCCTCAGAGCCCCCATTCAAGCTCAGCTAACCCCTCCCTTCCCAGCACTGCCCCACCCATCATGCTGATTGTTATGCAGCATCACAGCTCCAAGGGCCACACCCACATGCTTCAGAAGAGAAATCATGAGGTAAAACTGTAAACCTTGATATCTCTGCCATTTCTTCTTTAATCTAATGGGGGTGACAGCTATTCCCTGATCACCCTGCTTCAACAATTTTACCTGAGATGTGCTTTGGCATTGGCAAATGGCGCTCACAGTTTGGCACGAGCAGGCAGCAGACCCCACACTCCCCCCACTGTGCCTGGTGCTGTACCTGCTAATGCTGACAAGTGACATTTTGTTATTTTTACTAGGACTTAGGGTTAGGAAGGCCTGATACTTACTTACCAATGTGTGCAATACTCTGTGGTGGCCAGCACCCATTGGAGTTAGTCGACTGGATGTGTGCCACACTTTGCCTGTTACATGGCCCTAACCCTATTAGAGGTTGGCAAGTCACATGGCTTGCACATTTAGCTATGGCATCCCTATGTCATGCTTATTAGCTGTGTCAATAGATGAGAGGGGAGCAACAAGTGGGGGCAACATGCCCATCAGGGGTGAACCTAGCCTTTCTGCTGCCCACACTTTACCAAATAGTGCATATCAAATATCATGGGTGGCTCAGCTGCGCTACCCCACACAGCAAGCTAGAGCTAAGGAACAGGCCTGATAAACCACCAATGACTAAGTGAATTTAAAGAACATGATGGCTTGCAGTGGCACCCCAATCCCATCAGAACCACTAACTAGAAAAAAATGGGTCCAGCAACTGCCTCCCCCCACTTTCCTCTACCTGGCATCACAGATGCTGTTGTTTTTGCCCTGAATTAGATTAAACTATTTACTAAGTATTGTAATCATGTGGGCCAGATAGTCAGCCATTCTCCATGTTCATTAATCTATCTGCAGGTAACTAGAAGGTGTGTAACTTGGGACTGGCATTGTGGGTTTAGGAATCCTTTCCCATCATTACTTGCTGTGCCCTGAAAGTTTTTCACACCTGAAATGTGTGACACAGCTCTGGCTTTGTGGTTTGAGAGGAGAAAGTGCTACATGCACAAATAGGAGTTGATGTGTGCCATGGAGACCCCTTATTTAAAGGGGACCAATAGTCAAAAATGACTTATACCAGACTAACACAACAAACAGTGCTCATATGCATCCCTCTCCAGGGCAGTTTAGATTTCTGCACATAAAACTTAATTTACTGGTGCTGGAACAATGTAAACATTTTCACAATTTTCACAGAGGACCACGTCAGCATTCTTGCTGCCTTTAAAGGGACCGTCAATAACAAACGCAAAACAAAATGCATATGTGATCATTCAAACGGATGGTTACTGACAAATTATTTTGGTCAGGAACGATGCAGAATTATTTTGCCCAGGACAAATAGGGATGCAGTGATATTTTGCCCAGTATAGCACACACCAGTCACTTATATAGGCACAACGCCTGGGGGCAGGATTAGAGGCTGCACAGTGCTCCACAATCACTTAACACCTGTCAGTGGGACACAAAAAAAGGCTTAGTGGCCCTAATCTGTCCTGCGGTCCATGAGTTTGACATATAATCTAGAGAGAGCGAGACTCAATTACATTCTCCTTCTGCTGTCTATGACACCATGGCAGATACCCAGTCTCACTTTATATCAACATCGATTAAATAATGTAAAAGAAAAGTTGGTGTCTCTAGCAAAAGAAAATCAAGTTGGTGCTGTTCACCACTGTAAGCGTTCAGCCACAGAGAATCCATGGGTGTCACCAGGAGCTAGGTACTGTTGGTTGGTGCTTTATCAGAGAAAATGACAGTGGTCTCCGTAAGGCAATCCAGCCCATCTTACGACACTTTTGGACAGTTCCCAGGCAAAGGACTTATAAATCATTTAGTAACACCAGATACCTCTTTGTTTACGGACCCCTGAAGGCTCTGTTAACAGCTGACACAGCATCCGCACATCCACTTACTAGAGGAACATTCGATGTGAGGTGCACCCAGCTAGGTTTTCTGCCCATGTAGTACGTAACTGCAACAAGAAATGGGTTACAGTAGTGTGGAAATGCTGGGGTACAGAGATAGCCAGAAGCTGTGCACACAGTCACCTATAGGTAGCAGCCCACCTCTAAGGAAATCTGAGAGGCTCCGCTAAAGACCTCCACCTCCCGGGCTCCATTTCTCAGTCTTGGAAGTTGGGTTATGAAAGATTTTGGATTTCATGGAGTTTCTTTTCCATGTAAACAGTTACGTTGCTGACTGCACAAATCCAAGTAACCCGAGAGCGAGATGCCCGGCCCAGCTCTAATGCCAGCCGGCTCTGCTACACCACAAATCCACAGAGCCGCCACGCTGGTATTCAGACAACTCCTAATATAACAACAGGCCCAAGACATAACAAAACTCCATAGCCTGGAAAAATTAAAGCAGATCCAGCATGCCACTGACAAAGGCCATAGTAACTTCACCTGGGGGATCCCTAAATCTGCTGCTCTTGGTAAAGCGAACCCACATAACCAAGAAAAAGAGCTTCTGGCACTTACAGGGCAGTGTCATGACACTTAGCGGGTACTGAACGATGGTGTAAGGAAAACCTTGCTTATTAGATATTGTAGTCTACTGTGAATGCTCTGGACAAAACCGTGTGAGTAGACATAGCTTGGCGATATGTCTTGGACCTGTTTGCTGCAGACCCTGACCTGTCCATTACCTTGACCGCTCCCCGGCTGCAGACCCTCTGCCATTCTCCTGCATCACTTTTCTTCTCCGTGCATCTCTGACCTCATCTCCAACTACCCTCAATGGCTGAGCCACTAATGTTTTTCACTCCTGTAACCTCACTCCAGACAAGGCAGTGAGGATTCTCCTAGGCAGCTGCCATACTTTGGACGCCCCCACTACATGGGGAAGGTATGTGATCTATACAGTGCAGAACAGATTGTAAGTGTCTCTAGTACAAGGAATGGTAGGTGGTCTGTTCAGGGCAGAGTAGCACAGGGGATGGCATGTGGTCTTTACAGGGCAGAGCAGTACAGGGGATAGCAGGTGGTCTATATGGGCCAGAACAGTACAGGGGGTGGCATGTGGTCTGTACAGGGCAAACCAGTACGGGGGGCGGTAGATGGTCTGTACAGAGCAGAATAATACAGGGGATGGCAGGCGGTCTGTACAGGGCAGAGAAGTACAGGGGATGGCAGGAGGTCTGAACAGGGCAGAAAAGTACAGGGGATGGCAGGCGGTCTGTACAGGGCAGAGAAGTACAGGGGATGGCAGGTGGTCTGAACAGGGCAGAGAAGTACAGGGGATGGCAGGCGGTCTGTACAGGGCAGAGAAGTACAGGGGATGGCAGGAGGTCTTTACAGGGCAGAGCAGTACAGGGGATGGCAGGCGGTCTGTACAGGGCAGAGCAGTACAGGGGGATGGCAGGTGGTCTCCACAGGGCAGAGCAGTACAGGGGATGGCAGGTGGTCTGTACAGGGCAGAACAGTACCGGGGATGGTAGGTGATCTGTAGAGGGCGGAGCAGTACAGGGGATGGCAGGTGGTCTCCACAGGGCAGAGCAGTACAGGGGATGATAGGATGTTTGTACGGGGAAGAGCAGTGTAGCGTATGGCAGGCACTCTTTATGGGGTGGAGCAGTACAGGGAAGGTAGGTGGTCTGTGCAGGGCAGAGCAGTACAGGGGATGGTAGGTGGGCTGTACAGGGCAGAACAGTACCGGGGATGGTAGGTGATCTGTACAGGGCAGAGCAGTACAGGGGATGGTAGGTGATCTGTACAGGGCAGAGCAGTACAGGGGATGGTAGGTGATCTGTACAGGGGATGGTAGGTGATCTGTACAGGGCGGAGCAGTACAGGTGATGGCAGGTGGTCTCCACAGGGCAGAGCAGTACAGGGGATGATAGGATGTTTGTATGGGGAAGAGCAGTGTAGCGTATGGCAGGCACTCTATGGGGTGGAGCAGTACAGGGAAGGTAGGTGGTCTGTGCAGGAGAGAACAGTACAGAAGTTGGTAGGTGGACAGCAGACTGTAAATAGTACACCCTGTACAGGTGTTGGTAAATAGCCTATGCAGGGCAGGCATGGTGGCGTGCAGAGACAGGTCGCTCTGTGCCTGGCTCCCCTCCAGCTGTATGAGTGTGCAAGCTCTTCTCGCGTCTGACACATGACAATGTGCTATGGCAGGAGCAGCTGTATCCAGGGAGTCCCCGTCTGTGGCACCCACACAAGTATGCCCTGGCACCCTGACAGAGCAGGAAATGAATTGTCTTCATAACACAGCGCTCCCCACTACTGCGCCTTCGTGTGTTGCATTTGTTATGATAGCAAAACAAGTTCTATGGAAACCATTGTGGAAGTGCTTGGGCGGCCGGGGAAAGCCTCTGTTTGTTGAACTTGGCCCCCGTCTTCTCTGGGAGAGTGAGCCTCTTATTTTAGGGAGGATCCTGGGAGAATCTTCTGGCTTTCCACCGCAGCCTGCCGCGCCAAGCTTGCACTAGGTGACCACCCCTCCGGGCATGCCAGCCTATACATGCGGGCACCCAGAGCTCTCACACATGTAGCATCATGGGTTAATGATAATGGGTAAGCGTAGGAGTTAGAGTAAGGGTTATGTTACCCCTCCCATCAGTGGCATCGCAACTGGAAAGTGTGAGACGGCGTAACTGGGTTTCCCTCCATAAACAGCTGCTTCAGCTTCTCGCTCCCACACTGGACGCTGCACTCCCACCACCAGCATTTAACCAGTTATCTGCTCTGCGGCACTATGTGAAAGAACCACAATTTAGGAGCTCATGGAGCTGTGTGTGATAGGGACATTAAACAGCTGTACTCTGCAATAAATACCACCAATCGGAGGAGGTATGTCTGCAACGTGTGGGCAGCTGTTTCCTGTCCCATCTCATGGAGTTGTTCTAGGTAAAGGAGAGAATCTCCCTAATGCAGGACTTACTGATGGTGAGAGGGGATAGGTGAGCTTAGTTTAGTACAAGATACAGTATAGCTCTGCTTTGGATTGGGATTGGGATTGAGGTATGCAAACAGGCAATCCCAGGGTTTCCCGAATCAGGATAATCCTGTATAGCAGACCAATACACGGGTGAGAGAAGATCCTGGGTTTTGGTCAGCTTTAAAGAGGAGCAACTCGAGGGGCAGTGGGCTCCCTCTTTATGGGGCAACCTGAATTGAGATGCCCGCTGTGTGAAACTCCCCGGATCACCTGATTTACTAACCTCTTCATGAAGCCCTCAGCCACAACCAGAGAAAACTATCCTTGGGGCCCCATTAGAGAAAACAATTCTTGGGGCCCACCAGAGGAAATTATCCTTTCGACCCACTATTCAAATAAAACACAGATAGATTGTAAACATTAAATATGATGTTTATTGACCAAAAAGCAAATAACCAAATAAAATATACCCAGAGAACACTCTTGGCAAGTCAAAACAATGTTTTATGCTTGGATCTATTCTACTGTCTTTTAAGAGGACCTTCACCCTGAATAAGAGCCTATCTTATATGTTTCCCCCACGCTGTACATACAGATTACTCACATTAAAAATCATCCTACCTGCATGTTATGAGCCTTTAAAATGGACCAACACCCAGGATTTTCACTATCCTGGGTGTTGGTCCACTTCCGCGGGGCACCCCGACCCCGCTGTGTGAAACCCCCCAGAAAGCCCCAAAAACTCACCTGACCCCGCTCCCACGTGACTAGCTCCACCAATCACCGCCGACGGACAAGCGAGGTCCGTCAACGGACAAGGTGAGAGCGCCCGCCGCCGCCTCTCGCGCGTCCCTCTTACGCTGTTTGTGAATGGCCGGTGCGGGTGCGCGCCCTGCTAGAGGGATGCATGAGAGGCAGCGGTGGCCCTCACATGCGCTGTCGGAACGAAGAACAGGTAGGATTTGCGGGCGTCCTGGGGGGTTTTCACAGGCAGGGAGCTGATCGACCCGGGAATCTTATAGATTCCTGGGCCGATCAGCGGTGGGTGTTGGTCCACTTTAAACATCCAAGATGGTGGCTCAGGAAGTGTCCTCTGTGCTGCTCTGCATTCTGGGAATGCTGTTCTTTTCCTGACCTCAGCTCTGCTCTGTCCGTGCAAAGCACAGCTATAACCCCGCCCCCTGTACCTTATCCCGCTCTCCTCTGCTCAGTATGTGATGCTTCTGAGTCAAGATGGCGGCGCCTGTATCCTAGAGTCCTGAACAGAGTTGCAGCCCAGTGGGGGGAAAGAATAAAAAGTGACTAAAAACTTAAAATATATTAATTTTAGATGCTGAGGAATAGTTTTTTAAGGGTTTGGGCTTTTCATTAAATCATGCTGAAGGTCCAGTTTAATGTTGGCCTGTTGGCTCTGGTGGCCAGTCCGACCCTGATGATGCATTGCTAGGACTTTTCAATGCAGCCAGCTGAAGATAGAAGATAAATATATGTATTAATATATAGCACTTTCCTGTAAATATATGTATTAATAACATTTGATGTTCATTTGCATTTCCATAGTGGTGCCACTGTTTTTGTAGGGGTTGGGGTGGTGTGGGACCCCCCGCTTGGTTCATAGAAGATAAGTTCTCAGCAGCGGGTTGCTAATAGAACTGGCTGCAGGGTTTAGCGAGTATAGTTTGCTTTGGGAGAAATGGAGGCCCCCACACAGCATTTCCCCCATCACAGCGTTCCCCCCATCACTGGCTTAGCAAGAAATCATGGCTGGGGCACGATAATCAATATAGAACAAAGCTTATCCGGCGCTGGCCGTGCAGTGCATGATCCAAATGCTAGTCGCTCACAGAAGCCTGTTATGTAATGGCTCAGCCATGATGGCGGCATAATATGAGGCTGTTGGGAGTGAGTGGCAGCTGCGGGTTCACCTCCCGTCTGGGTGTGGCGGCTCTTCATTGTCGATGGCCAGAGGGCTCTACTGCTGGTGCCAGAAATAACTTCACAGCGGAACGTGCTTATAAATCTGCTGATTGTCCACGACGTGTACCGGCATGGCCACCTCCGATGCTGCACTGGCACTTTTAGGATAACATCTTTAGTTGCTATTCTGCTTGTTGCCACAAATCAGTTGTTCACATCTGGTTAATCGACGGACTTGTGACGTGTGTGTTTGGGGGCCTTTTCCGGCACTAGTACTAACACCATTGGTTGTGAACCTCACTCTAATATATGCTTGGGAGTGGAGTAACGCCAGTGGGACTACCCAAACTGTGGGTGAGAGGCACTTGCCAGTCCTTACTTTGGGTCTTTAGTGCAATTCTTTTGGGAATAGTTCCTTTTCTCAGTGAAGGGTCTCTCTGTCCTGCTGCATTCTGCATGGGCACTGTTTGAATTGACTTTTTAAAGAATTATACCTAGGGCTTATTTTTGAAGTAGCATACTGAAAAATCATGCTAGGGATTATTTTCAGGGTATGTCATATTTTCAGGGGAAACAGGGTATATCTGGTTGTATTTTCTAGTTAGAGAATTTGTGCTAGTCCTGTGTGTTAGTTGCTGCTGTGGTAGTAGCCTCCGCAGCCATTCAGCTGCCCATGCCTCTGTAGCTCATGTAGAGGGTCAGTGTAGAGCAACTCCCTGGGCTGTGCGTTGCAGCTCTCTGCCAAGAAGTCCAGGAAGGATTGAAAAACAAGTTGCTCTTTGCCTAAACGAGTAACTGCTGTCCCCCACCCTGCTGCACCTGCCGTGTGTGTAAAGGTGGAAGCCCCAACCCCACTGTTTGTGTGACCAGAGGGACCTTCCTGACGCTGATAACCCTTCAGCTACCTGTGCTGCCCCGAGAGCATGAAAACAGGATATGAGGAGAAGCCAGATTCCACTCACATCCCTGCATTGCTGACCCGCCAGATCTTCATTTAGTGTTGGGGGGGGGGGGGTTGTGGCACGCGGCTGTCTGCTGGAAGTACACAAGTGACTCACGGTTGCACTTCTCCATGGAGCTGTATGTCTATAAAATACAATTAAAGTGTAACAAGGTTGCCAAATATGATTTATAAAAAGGTATCCAGAGAACAGCACTGTGTATCAGTGCAGCCTTGGAGCCAAGACCCACCCAAGCATGAAACAAGCGTTTAAATTGCACCAAATGTGATTTATGAGAGATGGCCAGAACACAGGTTCTACATTTCAGAGGTTTGCCTGAATGGAAACACCAACTATTTGGGACCAGTACCATAGTCAGGCTTTCAGAAGTCTCATGGAGGTAACAGCATAGCTACACAAAATATGAACACGGTTCAGTAATGGTGCCGCAGCATTTGGATTCCATGTGAAAAACCGGACAGGACATGCTGGTGCTTGTAGTTCCAATGCAGCTATGATATTGGAAAACAAAGAGCTACGTGACACAGAGAAGCCTCATAGGGATTGTAGAACATTGCAAGAAACAGTTGCATATCAGGCTTCATCACACAGCAAGCACACAAGGATCTGGTCTTTACTTCCCCAGACCACCCCCGATTTATCTAGCTCCACCCCCGATTTATCTAGCCCCACCCCCATGAGAAATTACATGTGGGATCTGAGTTTCTGTGCTGAAACAGCAAGTGGAACCAAAAACTTTTGAGCAAAAAGAAGTACCAATCACAATTGAAATAGCAGCACACTCCATTATGACAGAAGAACCTTGCGGGGCAGAAGGACAGCTTGATAATAAATTGGCAGCCATGGCTGGCATTGACGCTCCATTTCCATTAATGACTGGCCCACCACTCCAGCGCCTGCGTAAGCTGACCCAGAGCAGACGGGAGCACTTTGTGGTTGGAGGCCAGAGAGCGAGAGCGTATCCACTGTATATCCATGCCATAATACCAACCACCTGATCCACAAAATGCCTCACCATCTGAAATCCTCCTACACTTTTCCCAGCAAAGTTAGACAAGCACTCTGCCCTGTGGAGGAATGCATCTCCTGTAATGCAGCTGTAGATCTTACCTTAGCCTCTGTTAGGCAGGCCACTCCTTGCCTTGTAGGTAACACAAGTTTGATTCTCGTCAGGAACTCTCTGAAAGCTCACCTTTCTCTTGCATCTTTGCTCTGTGATAGGCTCACAGGCTGGGGTTGAGGTTTGCCTTGCATGTTAAATGTACAGTTGACCCTGTTTCAAATCCTTAGTGTTGTGATGTGTCAGTCCGTGCGCAAGGTGCAGCCAATGAAGATTGTTACTTAGAGGACCGGCCACCCCCAACAAGTCCAAACAGATCTGATTTCTATTTAGTTGGGAACTTGGTGATGAGCACGGTTCACCCAAGTAGGCAGAAGAACTTCATGTTCTAGTGTTGACTCTTTCTTTGGACCTCTGGGTGGCTGCTGAGTTTGGTTGTGGTGCTCATACTAATCAATTTACCTCTTTTTCAGTTTGTGTTTTGGAGGCCAGGGCTCAAACCCAGACCACTCTTGCTACACTATGCTTGAATATTCATGTGTACTGGTAGAGGTGATGTCAGGCCAAGCCGTATGCTTTGCTTTTGGAAAGGCATACTAGTGTTTAGTTGAGGAAGTCAATATTTTTCAAAACCAGGGTTTGAACTCCAGCAATGACTGGAATTAAAGTTCTTATACATGTGTTTGTTTGTGGCACTCAGAGTTAATGAATTAATTCTCTGTCTTCATGCTGAAATGGTAATGAGAATGAGCACCACGCTGTAAGGTAGCTCAAATTGTTTCCTGCACATAAGTCTTAGAGCTCATGATTCTAGCCCTAGATGTGTTCCTTGTAGTACACCTGAAACATTAGAACCGATCGCATGAGTTGCAAGCAAAGGTGATAGCTCAAAGGGTTTACTTGGTAGTGACGACCTGAGTTCAAGTCCCTGAGCAAGCTCTGTCTGGGAAAAATCTGGAAAAATGAATAGGTTATGAACATGGATGATACAATCTGGACCTGGAGAAAATGGTCACAAAGAATCAATGTGTTTCAGCAGTCTGTAGAGGACAGCTACAAATCATCTAAATTGAGTATTGCTAAGCTGACAAAAAGAAAAGCCCAAGCTAGGTTGTGGGAAAAAACATTAATGTTTTATCTAGTCCAAGCTGGATGACCAATATGGATGGTATTAGTGAATATGGCTGTTTTTGTTTTGGACAATACTTCTCAGTTATTTTCTGAAATGACTCTCCACTACTACCCCTTATGTATTAATTCACCACACACACACCTCGAGCCTCCCAACGCTATGCAGCATATCCAGCCACATCTTGTGACCAGTGGCTTAACTAAATATGACAAGGTCTTGGTGCAAACATTAGATGGGGCCTTTTTTCTGCCTTTTAACTCAGTTGGATGCAGATAGACAACTAAAGAGTTAAACAGATAAGATAAATTGTGCTTCCTTTAAATGATGCCGAGTGAGAACAAATATGATAAATAAGGCGGAAGAGCAACAATTATGGGGCCCCCCTGACCTCCTAGGCCCTTGTGGGGTCGCCTGCACCCCCTAAAGTTATGCCCCTGCTTATGACAATGGCTAACCCTTATGGTTTTACCTATGAAGTGCACACAGTGATTAAAACACAGAGTCACATTGTTGTAAAGAAATCCAGCTTGATCCCCCCTCCAAACACACACATCCATCAGTGTTGCCGTCAGCTCCCAGCGTTAGTAGGGTGTAGTGTGGTGAATGCTCTGTGTAGGTCATAAGGTAGCTGGAGCGAGGGATTTGGGGGTGCACAGGCCTGGTAACTATGCCAGGACCGACAGGTAACACGTAAACCAGGGGAGGCCAACAACATACTGAAAAGTCATCTTTATTTTTGTAGTCCAGAAGTTTACCTGTACATTATATATGAGTGACGGTCCACACCATATATGCTGCTCGTACAATCTTTCCAGGACCTTGCTGATTATGCTCATTAATTGTCCAGAGAGGCCAACCCGTTTGCAAGCTGTGTGGTGAGCTTAAAGCGGAAACAACACCCTCTGTCTTTTCCAGGAGCATCCCGTATTGGGATGCCCCGCTATGTGAAACCCCCTGGGGTGTTGCAGAGCTCACCTGCTTGTCATGTCCTCGGCGACATATACATATTCGGGCTGTGAGCAGCGATGGGGATGCCGCTGCTGCACTCCCAATTGCTGAAGCTCTTTATGGAAACAAAGCCATTTTCCGAGCATTACATATGCACGGCAAACAGCTCTGATTGGACAAGAGCCCACGCGTTCACTGGGGAAAGGTGAGTTTGCATGGGAGTTCTGGAGCGTCCCACTTCAAGATGCCCCGGGGGCACAAACCTAACCTGGGATATACTGTTGGGTCCGGATTTAGGCTATTTCCGGTAGTTATAATGAGCATTTGATCACGACCACACTTTTTTATATTTTTAAAAGAAGATTTACTTCATATTTATTGTGCAAATATTATAGTGTACACCATAAATTACATTTGTACATTCATATTTCATAATTATACTTTCTCTATACTTATAATTTATTCCATAGATTTTATGTGGTTTACTTGATAGTCTTCATAGACTGTTCAAATATCAGGCATAAGCAGTTCAAATACCAAGCATAGGCAGACATGTTTCGCCACAACTTAGTGGCTTTATCAATGCCCTATGAGAAGAGTCGGGTCTAGGAGATGGGCTGGAGGTCAGTGCATCGATCTTGATATCAGGTAGCCAGAGCACATGTGCCAAGTAGTCCGCCAGGCGTGGAACCATCAGAAGCCAGTGAGCTGTAGCAGCTCAAGATTTGTCCACTGGAGATTGCCAACTTTACTGCTGAATATCCAACATTGCCCCAAGCGGGCCGCCCCCCGCTCTGCTCCGATCACAGCGCACGCCCGATCCCCGCCAGCTGCCGGCCTTGCACGTCCAGCGGAATTCCCATCCGATTCCTTCCTCCAGACACTCAGCCTCAACCTGGGATAGTCAAAATTCCAGGTTTTGTTCCACTTTAATAGAAAGACAAAGCATATACAGCAGTGAATAGCTGCAGACATTTGACCCCCTTACCTTCCATAATGTCGGGGGCAGAGTGGGAGACGTGTTGTCACAGTGGCAGTATGTCCAGCTTCTTCTTGTCTGTATCAGGGGATGAGGTGCACGTGTATCTTTATAGTTGCTCCAGGCTCACATCTGAGGCTCAGCAGCTCCAAAGAAAATCTGTAATAAAATAAATCCAGTTTACCATAAGTATGTGACGTTATTAGCAGCACAATTCTCAGGGAGGCTGAACAGTCAGCATTTCCACTGGTAAAATTATTGTGGCAGCTTCTGTTGTGTCTCAGGAACTTGCTCATGCTGATAGAAGTAGCTCCACAAATGCTAACATGCACATATTGCTCTTCTGTGACCACTGCTGGGCTTGTGTGGTTCATAGGCCCGCGCTAATCTGTATCACTGTGTGCGCTGGAGCAGCCAGAGGGCTTCATGTGAGGCCAGTTAGGAAGGACAGCATGAGCTCATGGGAAAACTATGGGGCCATATATACTCTGCCTGGGACATACCTGACACATGATTGAATTCCAGCACACAGAGGTAGTCAGGAGCCACAGATGGTGCATGCGCAGCGTGGCGACTGGTGTAAATTTGAACGTTGCTCTGGATTTTTTTTTCACTGCCCAAACTGAACCCTGGTTTTTGTAAATCTCTTTCAGAGCTGATAGATACAAACCTTAGCTGGATAAAAAACATTATATGAGGCCGAGGCGAGCATTGACAGGTAACTCCTCCTCCTCCTCCTCCTACCTCTGCTCCTGGCAGCTGCTCACATCTCTCATGCCGTCTCTCTGCACTTTATTCTTGTTTCACCCTCAGTCCACAGAGAGTCTCGCCTGGTCTCTCCGGACCTCTCTCCTGTCTTCCAGGGCCATGCATGATCCCTCCATGTGTTATCTTCTCATGGCTCCACTGAAATGTGCTCACCTCTGATAACTGCTGACTGTGTGACATGATTCTTGTGACATGCTGAGAGGCAGAACTGCTAATGACATGGAGATCGAGGGGGGGGGGTATTTAAGCTGAAATATGATTGGATGGAATGCTAACTTAAAGGACCAGACCTGTCAAACTTTAAAATCATTTGCCTGGCAGCTTACCTGATACAGTGTCAGGCACATGTGGTCTGTTCACTCTGGTCACAGTAAGGTAGAAGAATTTCTTTTTTTTTTCCCACCCCCCCAATCCTGCTCACCAATACAATCCTGAGGCTCTCTGTTAGTGATAGGCTAGAATCAATCTCAGTTCACTTCACTTGCATGAATCAGCGTAGGAGGTGAAACTTTAATTTATAATTACTCCGGCACAATGGGAATACTTTTGAGTGTGCCTGGACAATCATTATACTTATAATAATAATCATTATTTGTATAGACATACCTTCCAACTTTTCAGGTGGGATAGAGAGACATTTTTTTTTATATTAGGAATGCCCCCTCATTGAGAGATGGATAGGAGAGGAGGTTGTAACAGGTACAACAATATAAACATTTTTAATAGGCGAATGAATCATTATTGATGCAGATCTGCATGTTACACCTCAAAGAGGAACAACGAGGAAGAGGGGGATATGGATTCAAAACAAGGGCCAGTTCCTCCAAATCAGGGACGGTATGGATAGCGCCAACATATTCCGCAGCGCTCTAAATCAGAGGGTTCATGTATAAACTGACTTTCGGTGGGACAGTCCCACTTTGAAGCCCCCTGTCCCTCTGTAATCTGGAAAACCTAAATGTCCCACTTCGCTGACATGGGGAAGACTGTCCCACCAAATGCAGAATGCTGGACGTCTAGGTGGTTTACAACTGCTCTGACTGGTTTAATGGTGGTAGTGGAATGCATGGACTTCTGAGCATTGGCTCCATTACCACCATCTTTTATGGACCAAATATTCATAAGCATAATATAGTAACACCCTAAACCACACCCATCACCCACAAACTAGTTTAAACTGTCCCACTTCGAGGACCCCAAGAAATGGTCAGTTTATTCATGTACAGACAGGGTGAAAACAATGACACAGAAACAAATAAGTCCAGTATTGAAACAAAAGAAAAGAGTGCCCTGCTCACAAGAGCTTACAATCTAAGACTTCTTAGTGCTTAGGGGGAGCTGCCATTACTGACAAGTATGTGCGTGTGGAGGGGAGAGAGGGCGCAAGGGGTGAAACGCAGTCCACAGAGAGATCTGTTATTGTCACCCGACTCCTGTGACACACACACACACACACACACACACACACACACACACACACACACACTGCATTTAACCCTTTGCATCCCACAGACACATACACACAGAGGAGTATTTTTTTATTGGAGCTGTGTGGCAGTTAGGGATATGGGATTTTTTTAATACTTGCAGACCACAAAAGGGCACAAAAGTGCTTAAAAGGAATAGTATTTTGTTTCTTTTTTACTTAAAGGAGCAGTATCGCGAAATTTGCATTAAAAAAGATAAATAATTAAATAGCCACACAATAGCTTATAACATGTGTATAAATAATCTGGCGATAGAAAAAGGAAAAAATATATGCCTCTCTTTTAAATTGTATAATTACAATGGCTCAGTCCATTTGCTGAATAGGGGGATCTGCTGGGTTGTATTTAGTGAGCTGCTTCATTTAGCCCACTGGTCTCCTAGCAACACTTTACCTCAGAGGCTGACACTGTAATCAGTGGTAACGGCTGTGTGTGTGTGAGGTGCTGCTTTTGTTATGAGACCAGGTGACTCAAATGTGTAAAATCTATACAAAATAAACTAAACTGACTGAAAATGACTGAAATTCTTCTTTGAATAACTGTGCAGGAAAATCTAAAGGTATTAAAGTGGAACAAAACCCTGAGTGGCCGACCCTGAAGTCTATAAGACCCGGCCATTGACCTTGCCCCTTGGCATTCTAAATCAGGATGCCCCACTGTGTGAAACGACCCCTGGATAACCACAGATCCCCCCATTTTTCTGGCGCGCTCACGCAGATAGTCATTTAGACAGGCCGGGCGGCCAGAAAGGTTACTGCTCAGGCTCCCCATCTGCAAACAGAGCTGATTGGATGAGAGCCCGCGCATGCGCTGTGGGACAGGGAAAGGTACGTTTTCACAGGCGAACTTGGGGATTTCACATATCAGGGCATCCCAAGTCGGGATGCCCCTAGGGGCACAAAACAAAACTCCAGATAGTGAAAATCCTGGGTTGGTCTTTGCTCAAAACACACAAAGCTGAAAGATCGATCATTTGGAAAAATGAAAAATAAGAATATGGAAGAGAAAATGGTAAACTAAAAGATTCTGCAGCAGAGCCAACATGAAGGGAAAACTGTCAAAATCAGCTAAATGACTTCTAGAGCTTTTCTCTCTGTTTTAGATATATAAGTTCTGGCCAGGCAATGTTGCAATGTTGTTATCTTATGCTGGACGGCTGCCAGCACTGAACAGCTGGTACTTTGATACATTGTTTCACCCCTCTCCTCAGCATGGAACAGGCCAGAGTGTCGGCCCCAACACTCAGAAGACATAAACATGAGCTATTAGTCTCCAGCTGCTCAACACACATTTGTATTTCTTACTCCAACACTTACCTACATTCAAAGTACCATTTAAATATAAGTCACCAAGAAAAATTCGCGATACTGCTCCTTTAAGGCATGCTTTTATGTATTGAAAGTTGTCAATTAAATGTATTGAAAGATGTGACTCTTACTACCCCCTCCTCCAGACTGAACATGTAAATCTCCTCCTGCTGGTGGTAATTCTTCCTCCAGGCTTTGCAGCATGTTTGCTGCCATGTCTGGACTATTGTTACTATAGTAACAGGCATGTAAATTTTGCTTGTTTGAAGACCAAAAGTTTTGACCATCTTGCTTTTTGGTCATCTCTTTTCGGACATCGCCGAAGTCTTTTCAGACTTTGGAATGCTTTGTGAAACTCCCAATGATCTCCTGTATATTCACCTCACCAGTGATCCCGTGGTGCATACAATGGATTTCGTCTAATCAGTGGTCTGTTCTGCCCCGTTTCCCCCTGGCTGATGTCCCTGCTCCCCAGCCCAGTCTATCTAATGGCTGGGTGCCAGAGCGTGAGAAGTTGAGAATGAGACCACAGCCCATGCATGCACACTTGAATTGCCTGCAAGGTGAGTATACCTGCAATCCCAGGGGGTTTCACACAGGGGGGCATCCCAAATCCCAAGTATAAATGACTCCAGGGCCGACCAAAGAGGGTTTTGGTACATTTTAAGGTTTTTCTTTCTGCTAAACACATGTGAAATGCATGTAGATTGCATGTTCTGTGTGTGTGACATGCGCTGCTGTTCATTTCAATTGATGTGAGGTCGACCCTCCTCTCTATTCCTGCTCATAGGTCACACACGTCATGACATGTGACACGCTATTATACACACACACACATCGCGGCCCACCCCCGCCTGTTGTTGCAGACACGATTTCCATCTGATGCTCTGCTTACTTGCTGGGTGCAGCTATTATTAGGAAGCAGTACCGCAACCACAAGGTCTAATTATTGCAGCAGTGCCCGAACAGCAACATCCGCCACTCAGGTCTCTAATGGGCGGGGGGACAATGTTCTGTAGTTTGTCAGACAGGAGAAACCACAGGTAGGACAGATTCATCAGAGGCTACAGCAAGAAGATGAGGAGTCGGTAGCCTGGGGGGGGACAATGTTCTGTAGTTTGTCAGGCAGGAGAAACCACAGGTAGGGCAGATTCATCAGAGGCTACAGCAAGAAGATGAGGAGTCGGTAGCCTGGGGGACACTAGTCTGGTTCTAACCCTTCCTTTATGTATCTAAAACAAAAGGCTTATTGGGTGGAGTCACAGTGTAGATTTGCCCCAGTTTCCCCTGTGCTGAGGATTGGACTGAGTTTTCCATCCAGTGACTCCGTCCATCAGCTTTTGATACCCAGGCATTCATTTGTCCTCAGAATTAGGTTTGGTCCACACTGGCCCGACCCCCACCTGCATTGTGAGCTGTTCCAGGGCTATCAAGTGGCCGCAGTTTTAAATTCACCACTCAGTTAGCAAGAAGAAGTTGTCCACCTGCTTGGCTTTGCCCCATGTGCAGCATGTCATGCCCCGGAATCTGTGTAGAATGATTGACAGGGATCCTGGACAGTATAACAAACAATCTGGGGGACATCACTGATTCTCCCAGGCACCAATGAGGTTGTTGGAGTAATGGTGTTATGCTGTCCTGAACTCATGTGATGTCACCTTTTCTCACAGGCACCATTGAGTTTGTTGTTTCTTATGTTGTCCTGGACAGAATGCTGACAAGAATCCTGGACAGCATAACAATCTGCCAGATCCCTCTTTTTCTCCCAGGTACATTTGAGTTTGTGTTTTATGCTGCCCTGAATAGAAATCTGCCTAGAATCCAGGACAGCATGACAGAATGTGAGATCACTTCCTTTCCCAGACACCAGCCAGTAGGTTTGTTGTTGTTTCTTATGCTGCCTTAGATAGCAAGCTGATGAGAATCAAGGGCAACACAACATTTTATCTCCTCAGTAGGGACATGTGAGCCTATTGTTTTGTTATGATCCCGCTTTTTCTCCCAGGTACCATAGAGTTTGTGTTTAATGCTGCCCTGGATAGCAGGCTGACAAAGTAATGGACAGCATAACAGCACATGGGATCACTCAGGCACCGACCAGCGAGCTTTGTTTCTTATGCTGCCTTAGTTAACAAGCTGATTGGAATCAAGGACAGCATAACAACCTGTGGGCTCACTTTTCTTCCAGACACCAGTGAGCTTGTTGTTTCTTATGCTTCCCTAGATAGAACACTGACAAGAATCCAGCACAGCTTAAAGTGGACCAAAACCCAGCTCGATCGGCCCAGGAATCTATAAGATTCCCGGGCCGATTGATTACCTTCCCCCAGGTCACCCAGTTCACTTACCTTGCTTCCTGGTCCAACGGCACATTTGTGGCCGGCACAGGCACGCACCCTGTTACCAGCGTGCTCGGTGCAGCTGCCCTTAGATGGTCTGACGTCAGCACCCCCGAGCACGCTGATTGGACGAGTGGCCGCGCATGCATCGTAGGGCCTGGAAAAGGTGAGTTTCTTCAGGCGATCTGGGGGGTTTCACACAGCCGGGCACCCCCGATCGTGGTGCCCCGGGGGAAAGGACCATAACACAGTCCTGGGTTTTGGTCTGCTTTAACAAACAACCTGTGAGATCACCTCAGTAGGCAACTGTGAGATTGTTGTGTGAGCTTGTTGATACTTATGCTGCCCTGGATAGAAAGCAGCTGTATGTGATTGATCCTCTTGGAATGATCAGGTCCCTCTTGTCTTCTGTCTTCACAGTAAATGAGATTATCAGGAAGGAGTTCTCCGGCCTGCCCACCAGGAACCAAACATAGAAGAGGGCAACTGGCAGACCTTGCGCACCAATCATTTCCTCTGCAGCCTGCAAGCTCCTCCCCCTCCCCGGTAACCTCTCCAGCTCAACCACACTCTCCGCCTCTGTAACCGTGAAAAGCCGGCAGATGTCCTTCTGAAACTTATCTATAGCCTGACAACAGGAAGTCCTGAGTGCCGCCATATATCAGAGCATGCCCTCAGCAACATCAGCCACCCTTAAAGGAGACACGCCTCAGCTACTTGACAACTTCAGGACATTTAGCTTTACAACTGGATTGCCCGGCCAATCTCCTTCATGCAGATGGCATTTCCAAATAGACCCATCATGATTGGTTGAGGATGAACGGTTCACTTACACAAAAAACATTCCACAGCCGTCCACATTCCGTTTTCTATACAGCAAGTCTGCCGTCCTTCCCCTCCCACAGACCCGCCTATTATAGCACCTTATCCCGCCCCCCTGCCCCAATAACAGCCTATAGCCTGCTGCTGCAAACATTCAGATGCGTCTATTTTATGTTAGAGGAAATATTCTATACATAGCTTCAGAGCGACTTTTGTATAAAGATTGCCTGCGGCATTTACACCAGGGACAGAATGACCAATCAGCTTCTTGTGTATATAGCCCCTGCCCCACCCCTTCCTGCCGCTTCTTAGGCAGTCCCTGGTGTAAATGCCCCCCGGAGGTCTCCTATGTAAATAAGAAGAGCAGAGTCTGTTATTTATTATGTCTAATCAATGTCCCCGCTTTTGATCAAAATATATATAGAGCCGCCGCCCCTGTAGAGCTTGTGCCCCTTCCCAGACTGGTGACAGCCAATCGGAAATGTGTTCCCATCACAGCACAGTGTCTGGTTTGGTTGGTTTGCTGTAGATGTAAGCCTAAGGAACTCAGTACATGATGCCAGTAACCCCTTCCCTCCTGCCTAGTCTAATGAAGAAATTGCAATTGCTGTCCTGACTTTTAACTGGATTATTTACCCCCAGCCTCCATCTTTGTACTCAGCTGTGCCCCCCCCCCCTCCACACACACAATGTGACCAACACTGTGCCTTCCAGCTGTATACCAAAGAATCACTCTGGGGGGGGGGGGGGTCAGTGGCCATACACTGGCACCTCCAGCCACCCAAGCCACTGCCAGCCACCTGCCTCCTGAGATCCCAGAACATGCTCCCAGTAGATGCTTATAGGAGCTCAATAGTTAAAGGGATTATCCAAGCTAAGTGTAAATACAAATCATTGCTTGCCTAACTGCCATGCTGGGTTTTATTTATTCATGACCACCTTTTATTAGCACAGAAAGATGGACCTATATAAAGAAGTAGGGAAAAGACCGACCTGCGGTGCAAAGAGCAGCCATCCTCCCCTGCACACACAAGCATCGCTGTGCTCCTGATGCAGGAGGGGCAGAGATGAGTCACCTTTCTTAGCTAAAATAAAGGTGGTCAGGAATAAGTACAATTCAGGGGCTGGCCTACAAGAAAGGGACTAAATCTCAACAACAGCTTTATTCAGTAGAGCACCAGTAGACGAAGCCTCTTTATGGCAGGTAAGAAAACAGCGATTTGTTTTTACACTTAGCCCGGGCAATCCATTAAATCTCTGGAGAAGTATTTGGTTATGAAGCTGCTTTCATTTTAACCCAATCTTCTCAACATCCACCTTCACGTGCTTGGCCCCTTGCCCTGCATTAGAGTTTGAGCAGGATCGTGCTGCAAGCGCCCTCTATGGGCCTCACTTTTCTCACGACCAAAGAAGTTTGCCGGCAGAGACACATCTGCTGCTGCAGAAGCTCTTTATATGTGTGCAATATATAGGAAGCCATAAAGCCTTGGTGGGAGCTACACCGCCATATTATGGAGAGCCAATGAGGATAGAGGCATGATAGATAGAATGGTTTCATGATTGGCCATCTATTGAAAGCAGCCTATAGGCTCTCCCATCACACCATTCATGGACAGAAGAGCTTTCGTGATTTCTAAACACTCCCTGTGTGGTCGCAATGGCTGCCTGAGCCATGTATCAGGGTGAGGTTTCTCTGGTCCTGCACGCAGCCCTGACTGTGTCCTGGTGTCATATGGCTTTAGGTCAGTTTTTGCTTTGGCCCAGGTGACATGGGAAGACTATGATGCATGCAGGACCAGAGACACCTCCCAGCAGGGGAGCAAAGGCCATAGGAGAATTCCCAGAGGCCTGCACTGCTTTGGGACCAACTGGGCTGCACTTCACCCCCCGTGACAAAATGTACACCAGTCCCTGCCTCCCTCCCCCCTATATCTGGCTTAGGGGGCCCATGTTTTGCCCCTGCAATGCTTATATCCCCAGCATCATGGCTGTAGGGGCCATATCCACCCCTGCCCCATCCTGTATCCTATCCTTTCATGAGAGGCCTGCTATTTAACCTCATGCGGATGGACGTACTTGTTGACCAACTCCCTGGAGGCGGGACTCGGAGGCTCATGGGTTGGCCAGGTGCAAATGTTTGGCCCCACCTACCAGTGAAGACATGGCTCAGGCTGACATCTGTGTGACCTCTCTGTCTGCACATAGTCAGGCCCGCATGGGGAGCACACAAGCTGCTGTTTATGGAGTAAGCTGCTATTAGCTCTAAACATGAGACTGTCACTCCCCTCACTCCCAAATGGAGTTGCTCCCAGAATCCCCAGCTAGTCCTATGTGATGGGTCATCATTTCTTTAGATTGTAAGCTCTTTGAAGCAGGCTGATTAACCCTTTAACCTGTCCTGTAACACGCGATGCCTTACAGCAGATAACTGTGCAATATCCCTTGCAGAGACACGCCGGCCATATGTGGCCCCGCCAAGGTTCATCTCAGCACACAGGGGCCCCGGTGTCTTCTCATACTCTGCCACCGCCGCCACACAATAGCGCTTAGACAAAGTTCTCAGATGTTAACCGAGCATGTTTTCTACATAAATACATTTTATATTCGCTAGCCCGTCTCCGTCTTTTTATTGCCTCTGCAGGAGCAAAGTTATGGGGGATCTGAATTCCTGTCATGGCTTAGCACAGGAAAGCCCTGGGGCGCCCAGGTTCAAAAGAGTTCCCACCCTCATTAATGAGATATCCCATTTTGGTGACACCCAGGACACTGCTGTAAGCACAACTTCCTCTTCTTCCCCAACACCCGTGGAAGAGGAGTTCATAAGGGAGCCATGTGTCTTACAGGTACAAAAGGTAAGTACAACAATCCTCCAATTAGTGACCACTTCCTTCACTTGCACACCACCATACACTGCTGTAAGCACAACTTCCTGTTGGTGACACCTATGACTCTGATGAACTTCCTGTTGGTGACGCCCATCTCTCAAAAGAGGAAGTGAGGGTGATTCTTGCCAAATGAGAATAAAAATAAAGGCCTAGCTGAACTTTTGGCTGGGTTTGGGTCAGCATTACAGAGACATCTCAATTTGGGATGCCCTTCGTGAGAAATGCCCTGGATTGGCTGTCTACTTAACCCGATCCACGCTCCCTCGGCACATGCGTAAGCTCTCGTCCAATCAGAACTCACAAATTATGCCGATTGTGGTGTCTCTCCTGGTGGCGCGCATCTGGTGGGTGCTCACATCATTTATGCCACCAGAGGGCCACACGTACCATGGGATCAAATCCAGAGGTTGGGTATACAAGCAACTAGCAGGGGGTTCAAATAGTGTAGCATCTCAAATTGGGATGCTCCAGGTCAAACTGTAACCAGGCCCTGGGGTCTTTTAGACTCTGGAGCTGGGTTGCCAGGGCTGTGGTTTGCTTTAAAACAATTCAGATGCGAGAGACCGCAGCAGCCAATCAGGAATCAGTTAAAATAAAGAACAGATAAAGAATCTCTAGGGCTTCCAATCCCAGCATCCTGGGGGTATCTGAGCTATTTGTTCCACTGATAGAAAGATCTGCAGGTATGTGATTGCCCCCTCAAATGCCAGCCACCAAAAGTGGACCAAATCCGGGGTTTTGGTCCTCCTGGAGGGGGCATCCCAACTTGGGATGTCCTGTTGTGGGAATCCCATAGGATCGCCTGCTTCCTGCTGAGGATGCGACCATGGCACTGAGTCGCAGCGAGGGTTTGGGGAAGAGGTGCGTCAGTCAGGCGACCCCTGAGGCTTCACAAAGCAGAGCATCCCAATCTGGATGGATGCTTTCTGCTGAGCCCCCCTAACCAACAACATCCACCGACTATAAACCCTGGAGCAGGGGCGATGTCTTTTCCCGGTACGGTATATACGGCTGGTGGATAATTGGTCCAGCAACTCTCCGCACAGAGATCTGCACAAGAGAGTACCGCCTCTGTCATTGCACATCTGAGTGATCGTGTAGATCCCCTGAGTCATCCAAATCCCAACACCGACCTTTACCTTTTACGATTTAACACCTGTCAGAGTTATGGCTGTGTGTAAGGAGATGACTGGTGCACAACTTTTCATTTGTGTGCTTTGAAGCGGAACCAAACCTCTGATTTTGACTTTCCGGGGTTTTGTTTCATACCTCCGGGGTATACAGAATTGGGATGCCCTGCTGTGTGAAACCCAACAGAATACCCTCTTGCCAGTCCTACTGCGCATGTGCGGGCTCTCGTCCAATCAGAGCCATTTACATCTAATCAGAGCAAGCGCATCCCCAGCAGTGGAGCGCACTCACAGCCTGAGGATGCCAGGTTTTGTCTGCCAGATGTTTACATCGCAGAGGGCACCAGACAGCAGGGGAGTTCTGCAGTTCTCCAAGGGGGAGGGGGTGACACAGCGAAGTAACCCAGTTCAGGAAGCCCCTGGAGAAGGCCAGCGTCCGGCCCTGGAATCTTCGGCGCTTTTCATGGTGAGCAGGGTCTGTGTGGGGATCAGTTCCCATCCTATCTTGATCAGAACCAAGCTCAACTTTTATGATCTTCATGGTGAAGATCCTTCAGCAAGTCGGTCACTCTGGGGGCTCATCTGGGGGACCTCCCACCATACTGTGTGTGGCAATGCACTGATCACTGTCTTGGCAGACTTGTCAATCAGAAGCAGCACCACTGAGCCACAAGACAGGTCCCACCCCGCCCCCCTCTTTCTTCATTGGTCTGCAGAGGATGGCGCAGTCTGATGGCCGCCTGATCTATGACCGGGACTCCCTGTAACAGAGCGACTTTCAAATAATTTTTGCAGAGCAACAGAATATATAGGCGCCGACTTTCAAGGGCTCATTGTGTTTCATGTTGTGGCAATCAGACCCCCCAACATGCTGATGCCCAACTCCCATCAAGCTTTTCTTTCATAGAGTGGGGACAGGTTAGAGCCAGTTCAATGTCTGAGGAGATTTAGCCTCACTTTCTGACTGTCGTGAAGTTCATGGGTCCATGGGTGTGACAGTGCCCCACCCCATCCACCACTGTTGGGTCCCAATGACGACCACTGTGCTTCCTCAACATGGTAACCCAGCAGGCAGCGGGTGCAGAAGTGGTTCTAACCTTGACCTGCCCTATTCAAAGCTGGAATTCTGTCTGGAGTTGCCCTTAAAGTGGACCAATACCCACAGAGATCGGCCCAGGAATCTGTAAGATTCCCTCCCCCCCGGGGCATCCAGAATCGGGATTCCCCGCTGTGTGAAACCAGATCGCCCATAAACTCACCTTCTTTCCCGGTCCAACGGTGCATGCGTGAGCAACGGCCACATCCCCGCTATCCCCTTATCAGGGCGTGTGCCCATGGCAGGTATTTGTGAATGGACGGCACGGGCACGCTCCTTGTTAGAGGGTGCAGCCACCAGCGTACTCAGATCCGCTCATATTAGACAAGTTCCTGGATACAAACCCAGGATAGTCAAAATCCTGGGTTTTTGTCCACTTTAAAGTCGACGTATCACCGGGATTTTCACTATCCTGGTGATGGGTCAGTTTTTCCTATTTGGGATGGGCACAATTGTGTGAAACATGCCAGATCACCGACACAACTTCCCTTTCTGCCATTCCCACGCCGCATGTGCGGGCTCGTGCAATCAGCGCATTATGCCGTGCATACTATACTAATGCATGGCATAAAGTGTTGCTTTAAACAGGGCGCCAGCATAGGGAGCAGGAGCTGTGGGGCATCTAAAATTGGGATGTCAGCTGGCCAAGGTGCCTTTTAAACTTTGGAACTGCCACAGATGGTGATAGGTCAAACACATCAAAGCCCCCTAAAACCCCTCCCCCATGGCTTTATTCTAAGTATACAGCACGTCCTGTTCCAGAATATTCCTTACACTTGGGGTAATACATCCACAAGATGGCGCTGGACTGCAAAAAACAGCTTGTGGCTCCTCCCGGCCCTATATAAGTCAGGGACCTCCCACAAATTCCCCAGTTCATTTCTGCAGTCTGCGCTGAGAAGATAGAAGATAGCTCTCTGTGGCGCAGGTGAGCGGGGCTTATTGCCTGCGGCTCTGCAGGACTATTCCCACCCGTTCCGTTCTATATACTGCCTCCCAGCCTCGGCTGACAAGGTTCTGGTGAAGGTAGATTAGTAAGCACCAGTAAAAAAGGTGCTGAGGAGCTATGCTCCTACCGCAGTCCCTGCTCTGACAGGGTAGGCGATTTAGGCTGATGGTGAGCCTTTTGGGATGCCCCCACTGCTTCTCCGGTTGGCCAGGCTCCACCTGTGCCTTAATCCTTCCCATAGGTTCCCCTCCTCCCTCTTCTCCCTTTGTTCCCTGGGTGCCCATGGCTCCCCGGGAATCCTGTCTTTAACAGGGTGTCCAGTTGTTTAAAGCTGTGTCTTTATCCTTGGTGTGTTTTTTACTGTATACGCCGCCGCCACCGCGGAGGCGGCGTCATTCACTTCAGAGCTGCCGGGCCGCTATTGGCCGGCAGGGTCACGTGTGCGCGTTCTGCGCTCTTCGGGGGGGGCGGGCTCCGGGGATGACAATTTTGACGTCACATCTCCCCGGAGCCCGCCCCTAGAGGTCTGCGGACGCCATTTTCTTTGCCATTGCTGCGTGTGCTGCTTGGCTCCCAAAGCGGTCCGTGAGTAACCCCGGTGGGGTAAAAAACATTTTTCTGGATTCCTTGCTGTATTCTCATGGGAATGTTTGTTATGTCTTTCAGGCAGGTTAAAACTTCAGCTCTGTGGTTTCTCCCAGCCATCTCCCCTCATTATCTCCCACTTCCCTAGCGGGTTATTGGGGCATCCCGTGTAGCTCCTTAGCGTTAACCCTTACTGGCCTAATGTGCCATTCAAATCACCATATGGAGGCTTCTGGGGTTAATGGGCCTGAGGTTCCTTCGGGACAAGCCCGGCTATGTGTTGCGTGTGGGGTATCCCCAATCGGTGATGATGTCAGGGTATGTGTATCCTGCGCCCAGCAGGTACTTGCACTGCAGTCTGGGTTACCTGTTGCCTCAGCCTGATTTGGCTGCACGGGTGGCCAGCATTGAAAAACATATTGCTGGGTCTGCCCCGCGTAAGACTTCTGCTAAGAAGCGGCATTTATCTCCCGCCGTTTCCCTCTTTCCTATGGAAGCTGAGGAATTTTTTGACACTACTGGTTATTCCCCCCTGGAGGAGGGGGAATTGTTCTCTGATTCAGAATCATCTGAGGAGCAGCCTCAGGTTTATGGTGGTACCGGGTCTCCCTTTGGGGAAGATCCATGGTCCTCAGATGACACTGACAGGCTTTTGGCTCATATTTTTTGTGCTCTGTATCTCCCCTCCTGCCGTGACTCCGCAGCAGCAGGGTGAGCTTTTTCATACTGTTAAACTTTGTTTGGAACTCCCGGAGCAGACTCACTTTAATAATCTGGTGCTCAAAGAATGGGAGCGGCCTAGCAAGCTCCCTTCCGAGGTGGACGCGCCCGTTCTGGGGCTGTCCAATACATCTGTCATGCATTCCCCTGACACTACTACCCTGAGGGATGGTGAGGACCGGCGCATGGACCAGCTGGCTTGCCATGCTTTTGCCTGTGTGGGGACCGCGCTACGCCCGGTTTGTGCCTTTGCCATTACAGCTATTGCTATTAAGGGTTAGCTTAACAGTCTCTTAGATGGGGCCTCTGATGACGCGGGAGGAGAAGAGTACAGATCTCTCCTGCTTTGCTATGAATTTGTTGCATATGTTCTGTCTGCCATGGATGATGCCATTAGAATGTGTGGGAGGACTTCTGCCCTTTTGGTGGCTATACGCCGCTCTGTTTGGCTGCGTCAGTGGGTAGCTGATAATGCTGCTAAGAAGGCTCTCATTGGCTTTCACTTTAAGGGGCTGCGCCTCTTTGGTGAATGCTTGAATTTGTTTGCCAGGGGCGGTAGGTTACCTCAACGTAGGAGGCCGTCTCGGTCCTTTCGGGGGACGGGTGCCTTTCTCCCTTCCGTCCGTGGTTCCAGAATTGGTCGAGGAGTCTCCTTTGCTGGGGCTCGCGGAGACTATTGGGGCAGGGGATGTGAGAGTTAGCAGCCTGGCCGCCCCCAAGATTCATCAAATCCCGGATGGCTCTAAACCCCCTGTCAGCTCGGGGTCTGTGCCTTGCTGTCCAAAATCTTCTGGAGTTGGGGGTCATCTGCCAGGTGCCTTTGAGGGAAAGGGGCAGAGGCTACTATTCCAATCTTTTCACTGTTCCCAAAAAAGACGGGTCCATCAGACCCATCCTGGATTTAAAGCGCCTCAACAAATTTGTCAGATTCAAACACTTTCGCATGGAGACTCTGCGCTCAGCTGTCAATTCACTACGACCGGGCAACTTCATGGCCTCTGTAGACATCAAGGGCACTTACCTTCATGTACCAATCTTTATAGGTCATCAGAGATTCCTCAGGTTCGCTTTGGAGGATCAGCACTACCAATTTGTGGCCTTGCCTTTCGGTATCACCTCGGCTCCCAGGGTATTCACCAAGGTGCTGGCGGGCGTAATGTCTCTGCTGAGATCTCAGGGCATTCGCATCCTTTCTTACTTGGACGACATTCTCATCACGTCTCTGTCCTTCCAACAGGCCGAGCTGGATACCCAGCTGGTGGTGTCCACACTGGAGTCCTTTGGCTGGGTGATCAACCACCCCAAGTCTTCCCTGTCACCGTCAATGGTGAGGTCCTTTCTGGGCATGACTCTGGATACATCTCAGGTCAAGATTTTTCTACCTCAGCAAGCCCAAACCAGGCTTCTTATGTCTTGCCCTCATCCCTCCATCCGGCAGGGGATGCAGCTAGTGGGCCTGACGGTGTCTTGCTTCGAGGCGGTTCCATATGCTCAGTTTCACGAGACCTCTTCAACTTCACCTCTTGTCGGTATGGGATCGGGACCCTCGGCCCCTGGATCAGGTGTTGGTTCTGTCCCCTCTGGCCAGACGGTCTCTCTCGTGGTGGCTGGACTCGAGGAACCTGTTGGTGGGCAGATCCTTTCTGGCCCCGTGCTGGGAGATAGTCACCACAGATGCCAGTCTGACAAGTTGGGGGGGCTTCAGGAAATCCCTGAAATTCCAGGGTCAGTGGGGCCCTCAGGAGGTCCATACCCCTATCAACATTCTGGAACTGAGGGCGATAAGACTGGTTCTCGCCCAGTTGACTCCACACCTTCGGGGTCGGGCGGTTCAGATCCGCTCGGACAACCAGACGGCGGTTGCCTACATCAATCATCAGGGAGGGACCCGGAGCAAGAGGGCCCTCAAGGAAGTGTCCCTGATACTGTCAAGGGAGGAGGAGAATGTTCCCTGCATCTCAGCTGTGTACATCCCGGGGGTGGAGTATCTGGAGGCAGACTCCCTCAGCAGGGGGACTTCGTCTGGGAGAATGGTCCCTCAGCAGCAGGGTGTTTCGCTCCCTGTGCCACCGCTGGGGTCAGCCAGATGTGGATCTGTTTGCGTCCCGTCACAATCACAAGCTTCCAGTCTTTGTCTCTCTGTCCCAGGATCCTCTGCCCTTGGCGATGGATGCACTAGCAATGTCTTGGAAGAGCTTTCGGCTCCTCTATGTGTTCCCTCCTTTTCCTCTGCTGGGCAGGGTGCTGCACAAGATTGCCCAGTAAGGGGTGCCAACCAAGCCACACTGGCTTTAACGGCCTGGCTGCTGAAACCTCCATCTTGATGGAAAAGGGGCTTCCTGCCTCTGTTGTTAATACCATGATTCGGGCCAGGAAGAAGTCCTCGTCATCCATCTACTATAGGGTATGGCATGCTTACATTGACTGGTGTGAGTCTAAGTCACTTCCCTGCCGGGTGTTTTCTATCCCTAGGATTCTGGAATTTCTGCAACATGGTTTGGATTTGGGTCTTCAACTTAGTACCCTCAAAGGTCATGTTTCTGCTTTGGCCATTTTCTTCCAAAGATCCTTTGCTTACCATCGTCTGGTTAAGACCTTCTTCCAGGGGGTTACTCACGTGCGTCCTCCACGTAAACCTATGTTACCAGTCTGGGATTTGAACCTGGTCTTGCAGGGGTCTCCCTTTGAGGCCTCAGCTGATGCTGCTTTTGGTTGCAAAGTTCTGCAGGCGGCAGTGGTTTAAACTGCCCGCCGTTACTTTTTGGGGATCCCACCCTACCTTACGGACACTGCTATTGGATGTCCCAAGTGTAAGGAATATTCTGGAACAGGACGTGCTGTATACTTAGAATAATACAGTTCTGTGATTACTCACCTGTAGAATTGGTATTATACGTATACAGCACGTCCTATTCCATCCCACCCTTGTTATCATTATTCTTAGTTACCTCTGTATGGTGATTGTTCATATGTTCATTTTTGAATTCTGGTTATTATTGTTCTCCCGGCTTCTTGTTAACTGCTTGTCAATACTGGGGAATTTGTGGGAGGTTCCTGACTTATATAGGGCCGGGAGGAGCCACAAGCTGTTTTCTGCAGTCCAGCGCCATCTTGTGGATGCATTACCCCAAGTGTAAGGAATATTCTGGAACAGGACGTGCTGTATACGTATAATACCAATTCTACAGGTGACTAATCACAGAACTGTATTTTTCCCCACTAGCCACTCCCAGATTTGAGAGCACCTATTGGCTGACATGCCCAAGCCTGCTGGCTGCATCTCCGGCTTCCCTCTACTCTGAGGTGCACTCCCACCTCCCGCATATCCGAATGGCTGGACACTAGAGAGCACCTCAGGTAAAGGGAAGGCTGGGAGCTGGCACATGCCATGAAAATGCTGTGGGAGCCGCGGAAAAGGTGAGTTTTTGAGGGTGATCAGGGCTAGTCACTTGGCTGGCCTTGGAGCATCCCGATACGGGATGCCCTGGGGCCAGCCAAGTGGCTATCCCTGGAGTTTTCTAGACTCCAGGGCTGACCAGTGTGGGATTTTTAATTCGCTATAAGCCCTGACCCCGCCATGTTGTCCATAATACAATAAACAGAGCTGCCCTGGCACCCCGGTGACCCCGCACATCCGCACACTGCCCAGGCTCCATATTCATGAGCCGGGCTCCCCACACACAGCTCTTCCCAGGAAACAAGTTTGCTGGTTGCTCAGAGACCCCCTGGCCGGCACCCGCCCCGTCCTGTTTGTGTGTGTGTGGACAGAGATGCATTGTGACAGTGGGCCGGGTGAGTCAGAGCTTGCAGCATCCAGGAGAGGGGGGGCGTGCAGCTGGAGACACTCAGCACACAGAAACGCCAAGGAAACCGCTGGAAGCACTCACCGGGCTCCCCGGACACGCCAGCAATGCTAACCCTGTCTCCCCGGCAACCATGAGCCCCTTTTTTGTGAATGGACCTTGGGCGTCACCGGATAAACCCTGTGCAGCTGTATCAACTGACACCGGGAAGTGTTGCCCCTAGCAACAAGATTCCAATGAAAAGGTTTAGATTCACTTAGATTCACGTGAGTCAGTGTAAAGAGTACTCGATTTACTAATCAGGTGACTTCTGAAGGTAACTGGTCACACTGAAGCAGCTGTATCAAGTGACACCAGGAAGTGTTGCCCCTAGCAACAAGAGCATGTGAGTCAGTCAGTGTAAAGAGGACTCCATTTACTAACCGGGTGACTTCTGAAAGCTATTGGTCACATTGGATTTTATTTAGGAGTATAGAAGTATATGGGGGCTGAATACATTTGCACCCCCCACTTTTCATATTTTCCTTTTTTGCACATTTAGCAAAGCATGTAACATTCGCAGAAGCACCTTTATTCTGCTCTATCACTTTAAATCTCAATAAAATACATTTAAGTTTGTGGCCGTAATGTTTACAAAGGTGGAAAAAAAAATTCAAGGCTCTGTATGAGGGAGGTAGGTGAGCACAAGGCAGGGAGCCCGGCCTAACCATCCACTACGCAGCAGTGTCACAGACACAGTAAAATGAATAAAACACTCACATTTTTTTATCGCAGATCTGGAATCTCTGTCTCATGTAAATAAAGTCACGTAAATAACTTTCTGAAATACTCAGGCTCAAACTTACCCATGGAGTTACCAGGAACTGAGGGCATTTATCACCAAAACAGTTTATTTGTGGCATCCCAAGTACATACATGACTGGGCTAGCGTTCCAAATGCCCTGCGTCATACACCTCTCACCACCAAAATAACCAGTCCGGACCACCATGTTGTTGGAAAGATTAAATTTAATCTGCCACAGCCCAACATATCTAAAAATGTACAAGCAGAAAAGAGTCCCCCCTATTGTTCCGGGTCTCAGAAGCCTAGGATCACCAGAATGAAGGGAAGGGGAGGGAACATAAATACAATTCTGTGATTACTCACCTGTAGAATTGTTATTATGAGTATACAGTACGTCCTGCTCCAGATAAGAATCATTACACTTGGGTATTACTACGCCATATGGCGCTGGACTGCAGAGGCCGCAAAATTGGCCCCTCAAATACCCGGGACCTCCCACAAATCCCCAGCATTGAAAAGCAGTTAACGAGAAGCCGGGAGAAAGAAAACAGAACCAACTAGTAACTATAACAATGATAACAATCACTATACAGGGGATCCAGGATAATGCAAAACCAAGGGTGGGTTGGAGCAGGATGTACTGTATACTCATGACTGGGCTAGCGCTCCATATGTCCTGCGTCACACCTCTCACCTGCCAAATAACGAGTCCAGACCACCATGTCGTTGGAATGATTAAATTTAATCGGCCACAGCCCAACAAATATAATAACACTGTACAAGCAGTAAAGAGTCCCCCCTATAGTTCCGGGTCTGAGAAGCCTAAAAACCCAAGAATGACGGGAAGGGGAGGGAACAAAAATAAACATCCCGACCCCCACCAAGCGGAAGCCAACATAAACTCGGCCGCAAAACCTCCTAGGCCAGGGAGCTTAATCGGGCTAACCGCCAGTGACCAAAACATCCCCTTCCCTCCCAGAACGCCAACCATCCGAAACTCATTAACCAAATCGTCCTGGCCGGTTTCCAGGGAAACAGCCGCATACCCTACCCAAGGAACTGCTACCTCAGACCCGAAACCCGAGAGGAGACCCGCCAAAGCCAAGCAGCGCTAAAACCTTAGCGCTGCTTGGCCCGCCACAACTCCACCGCCATATCGATCCTCTCCTTCAATGACATGTTAAACAAGTCGTTCCCCATGTCATTCAAGTGGACCCCATCGGATCGATAGAACCCCCTAATCCCTTCTACCTCGATGTGGCGCACACTCAAACCCCCATTCAGCCTCACAAACCTCGCTATCGCCTTGTTAACCTTAACCCGAACCTTCTCGATGGCCAACAAGTCTCTAGCGTGTCGCCAGGCAAAACGGGGGACAATCTGAGACCACACCAACACCACCCCCGGAAATACACCCAGGAAAAACAATAAATCCCGTGTTATGGACTTGATCAAGTGCCGCATCGGCACCTTCCCCAAGTCATTCCCCCCTGCGTGAATAACCAAAACCCCCGGCGGCCCCTTCCTTGCCGCCACACGCATTGTGTGCTCCCGCATGTCCTCCCAGCACAGGCCTCTCACACCAGCCCAGCTCAACCGAGCCCGATCTTCCGGAATGCCCAGCTGCATTCCATTCCTCCGAACCACCGCACGCCGAGCCGACCAGTAAACGTATGAATGGCCGACGATCACGACCGAGCATGCCGAATCTAAAACAAAAAATAGGGAAAAAGGGGGAAGGGGAGGGAAGGAGGTGGGAAAAAAGTTATCGACCGATCCACTCAATCACCTGTACAACTGATCAATCCTGTCCGGCCGAAACCGCGCCGATTCCCACCTCCCCAGCCTCTTTATTAAGTCATCCGGCAGCCCCAGCCTAGCCGCCTCTGTTGCGGCCCCAATACGAAACGAGTGGGTACCATATTCGCTGCTTTCCAACCCCAACTCCTCAAGACACTTCCTAAAAACCGCCAAAAACTGGAACCGCGACAAGAAGGAACCATCCTCGTGCATGAGTAGCGGACCGTTCCCACTCGGCCTCACCCTCAGGAACTCCTCGACCGCAGCAGCCGGACATGAATCACATTGCCGCAACCTCCCCAAAAAGATACTAACCCCCCGCCCCCGCTGATCTGTCTTAGACCGCCTTATCCGTAACGCCACCCCTTCCTCCGACGTCACTGCGTCACCCAAACCCAACCCACCGGGTACCCGCTTGCTAGGGCTTACCAGCTCCCCCACTCTCAGGGCCCCAAAGAATGCCAGCGAAAATGCAGCCCTAAACAAACTCACTTCGAAACCCGACGCACAAACCCGGGACAAAACACTGAAAATCCCCCCCAACAAACCCCATGACACCGGCCGCCTGTTATCAGCCCTCCTGTGCTCTTTCCGCCAACCCTTCAGTGCCTGCCGCACCCAAAACGCCTTGGTCATATCCACCCAGCCCTCCAGATGGCACAGGAACGCCAAAGCCGACATCTTTTTGTCAACCGAAGCCGGGGTCGCGCCGCCCTCCAACAACTCGCACACGTACAAGATCAACAACCCTTGCCTATCGAGCTCCGTTCCAGGCACCCCGAACTCCTCCGCCAAGGCCCACCACTGCTGCCACGTCTTTACATATGAAGCCCAAGTAGATGGTGCAACTGACTTTTGAATCAAGCCAAACAGGCGTCTTACAGTATTTCCAGCAGCCAACTGGGGCATGACTCGCCGACTTCCCTCGCCTCGGGTGCCAACTTCCTGAAGCGTTCCCACTGCGAACGAGAAAGAGCGTCAGCTATCCCGTTTTCCACCCCGGGGACATGTGCCGCCCTGCACCACACATTATACCGCAAACAACCCAACACCAGCTGCCTGAGCAGCACCACCACCGGTAGTGAAGACGAGGTCTGCGTGTTAACTGCCGCAACCACCGACATGTTGTCTGACCGGAAACACACCGCCTTGTTCCTCAGCACCTCTCCCCATAACGTCACCGCCACCACCAGTGGGAATAATTCCAAAAAAGCCAAATTCCTCACCAGGTCTGAGTCCCGCCACCGCCCTGGCCAGGGGCCCGCACACCATCTCCCCCCCAAGTAGGCCCCAAAACCTACTGAGCCCGCCGCATCCGTGAAGAGCTCAAGCTCGTCATTTGCCCTCACCGGGTCCTGCCAGTACGCCAGCCCGTCGAAAGACCTCAGGAAAGTGATCCACATCCTGATGTCCTCCTTCATCGCCGCCGTCAACCGGATGAAGTGATGCGGCTCCCGAACTCCCGCCGTCGCCAGTGATAGGCGCCTGGTGAACACCCTTCCCATAGGCAAAACCCGGCACGCGAAGTTCAGCTTCCCGAGCACTGACTGCAGCCGCACCAACGTGACCTTCTTGGCCCCCAGAGCCCCCTCCAAACCCCCAACCAAATCCTCAATTTTGTCCCTCGGCAGCCTACATACCCTCTTTACCGTGTCGATCTCGATCCCCAGGAATTTTATCGTGGTTGCTGGACCTTCCGTCTTGTCGTGTGCCACCGGCACCCCAAAAACCCCAAAAACATTTAACATGGTCGCCAACAACAACTCGCACACCCTGGTGCCCCCCGGCCCTACGCACAAAAAATCATCTAGGTAATGAGTGACGGACCCCACGCCCGCTCTTTCCTTCACCACCCACTCCAAGAACGAGCTAAAGGCTTCAAAATAGGCGCATGAAATTGAACACCCCATTGGGAGACACCGGTCCACGTAATACCCCCCCTCGAAAAAAACCCCAAAAGATACAAGCTATCCGGATGCACTGGTAGCAGCCGAAACGCAGATTCGATATCGGTTTTTGCCATCAATGCCCCGGGGCCTGCTTCCCTTACCATATCCAAAGCGAAGTCAAACGACGTATAAGACACCGATGACAGCTCTTTGTCTATCCCATCATTCACCGACCCACCCCTCGGGAAAGACAGGTGGTGTATGAGGCGAAATTTGCCTCTCTCCTTCTTGGGCACAACCCCCAACGGGGACACCACCAGATCCTCCAGAGGGGGGACGCTAAATGGGCCCGCCATCCGCCCCAAAGAAACTTCTTTCCCCAACTTTTCCCTAATCACCTCGGGCCGTTCCCGAGCCGATTTCAGATTCTTAAGCGAGCGCACCCTAGGAGGCGCTGCACATGGAATCCGAAAACCCGACTCGAAGCCCTCACCCAGCAAACGCGCCATCCCTTGATCAGGGTACTTACTTAGCCAGGGGCCCATCTCTGCCCCTTTCACCGGAGATACCCCCTTTTCCAATACCCTCGGCCCCTCTGCGGCCGCCCCCCCGTCCCTTCTTAAAACATCTCCCAGCTGAGTGGCTCCCTCCGCAGCCTGAACACTCGTGCCGGAATTTACACGTGGGCCCCCATTTGCAGAAGGAGTCATTGAAGGCCCAGCACAAACCCCGCCTGGCCAAATCCGCCCCTCCCGACCCCATTGAAGCGGCGGCCCCTTGAAAGGGGGATGATCCCCCCCCCGGCAGCTGGGTATACCCCCCCCCTCGCATTCATCACCCTCAACCACAGCCCTATATCCCTATGATCCCACCCCAACCTCTCACTCACCGACATCCGTTGCCGGAACTGCTCGTCGTACCGAAGCCAGGCCAAGCCCCCATACACCCGGTGAGCCTCCCAAATGACGTCCAGATAACAAAAAAGCGACGAGCAGTATTCTGGGTTCCTCTCCCCAATAACGCTCGCCAGTATAGCGAACGCCTGCAGCCAATTCCCGAAAGTCCTCGGGATCAGCCGAAAACGCCTCCTATCCTCATCCTCTTCCTTCCGGTACTCCCTCCCTTTTTCCCACCCCTCAATCCCAAAACGCTCCAAGGGCAGCAACGTAAATATATCCACGTACTCCCTGCGCCATATTTTTTCCCTCACTTCCTGTTTTAGGTGCCCTCCAAGTGGACCCTCGAAACACACGTAAGTGTTCCCCTTGGCCGAATCCGAAATCGGTAGGGACCTATCCCCCCCCCCTAGCTCGCCCAAACCCGTATCTTCAGCATTCCCCCCCCCCCGATATCTACCTGCGCCGCCCCTTGCTCCAGAGACCCCCCCCCGGCGCCACTTGTCGCCCCCGGCAACCTTGGTGCCCAAACTGCCGCCGGCCCCTGTGGCGCCCCCTTGGACCCCCCGCACTCCCCCGAGTCCCACCTGGCTAACAACTCCCTCACCCCTGCCATAAAACCTGCCACCCCTGCACCTATGCCCCCAGACACCCCATCCCCTGCTTGCGATACTGACATGACATTAGCAAACATTTGTGGCTCACCCTGCGTGGTGCTCCCGCCGCCTGGTCCTCCCGTGCGCCGATCCAAGTCCTGAGTCCCTGGGCCCGACTGGTCCAGGGACCCGCTACCCGCCGGACATCCTGACGCCACCGCAGTTCCTGGTGCCGCCGCCACGCTGCCGGATGATGATGGCGCCCGGGAGCCGATCGCCGCCCCCGACCGTCCGCCTGCCCGGCTGCCGCTGGCCTCCAACCGCCCTCCTGGTGCCTCGACCGCCGTGCCGCCCGCCACCGTGTCCTGGTCGGCCACCGCCTGCGAAGAAAAGAGGAGAGGCGAGCAGCCGGTACTGGCCGGGAAGCCGAGCCCCCGGCCGCATGCGCGCATGTCCGCAGAGCCTGGACCTAAATGGGAATGGGCCGGGGAGGACGCCATGCGCACCAGCTCCCCCGGCTGGGGGGGCGTAAGGTCAAAGGGCCAGGCGCTCAGGGACGCGGGGACCCGCCAGGCCGAGGGAGCCATGGGGAGTGGGGGGCATCCCGTGTCGCCGGGGGAAAGGTGTGCGGCGGGGGCGCCAGCGGAGCGAAAAAAGGGGGGTGAGGGGGCGGCGCTCCCGCCAGGGGGCATGCGCTATGGGAGAAGGGGGGGTCAGCGCGGGGGGCGAAAAGGGGGTGTATGCGTGTGTGGTGTGCTGCTTGGGAGCCCCCGCCGGCGTCCCACAGGACGCCGGGGGCCCCGCTACTAGACCTGGGGGAGGGGGGGTCCCCTCCCCCACGGCCGCTCTCCGCTCCGATTGGAGCGGAGCCTTGACCCCCGTGGAGGACCCTGGCGGAAGGGGGGCGGGGGGGGGAGGAGGAGAGGAGCCCCCTCCGCCGGCTTGTACGCGGGGAGGGGGAGGGGGGGGAAAGGGGGCGTGTTTGTGGGCGAGCCCGGCTGCTCGCAGCGAGCTCGCCGGACCCGCATGGCACTGGCACTGGTACTGGCAGAGGCGCAGCTCCCCGCCCACGGGAACGGCGGGGAGCAGCAGACCTCCTGCGGCCCGAGCAGCGCTGCTCCGGCCGCCCCGACGAGCGAGGAGGGGGCGGAGCCGACGGCCCCCACGTGCCTGCCTCAACCCCAGCCACAGGGGAGGGGGAGGCAGGCCTCTTCTGCCCCGAGCCCCGGCGCGCAGGCCGGGAGCCCGAGTGATGTGGGGGCGGAGCCTGCGCCCCGGCAGCAGCAGCAGCCTCTCCCTGCCCAGAGAGGGAGAGGCGAACACACGCCGCCGGAGCGCGGCCGGCGGAGGAACACGGGGGAGGCGCTGGAGCACCCGCCTCCCCCCGACGAGAACGAGCTGAGGCTCGCCTTCCACGGCCCGCAGGTGAGGGCCGCGACGCATTGGGAGGGGTGGGAGGGGTGGGGGGACGGAGGGGGGGAACAGCAGGCGCGGCGGGCGCCGCGTCCATCCCCCGCCGCGAGTGTCGCCGGGGTGGCGACGGGCTAAGCCGGGCGATGGCCCGGCGTGCCCGTCGGGGGCGGGAGGGAGGTGGCGGCGGGGCGGACTGGGGGGGCAGTAAGCTCCTCACCCAGTCCTCGCCTCGCCGCCCGGCCTCCCTGCGCAGCGCATCTAAAAGGGCCTCCATGGTCACTTGCCTGGGTGGACGAGCGTCAGTCAGACCGCTCGTCATCCACGCCGGGGGTCAAAGAGGAAGGGGAGGGGGACAAACGTCCCTTTATACTCCCCCCCCCCTTTGAGGTCACTTCCCCCCAGTGACCACTTCCCCCCATGGCTGGTCTGCCTCCGGACGGAGCGCAGGCCAGTCATGTGGGCTGCCCTCCTTAAAGGGACGGCGCTTTCTTAATAACAATTCTACAGGTGAGTAATCACAGAATTGTATTATTCTTAGTATACAGTACGTCCTGCTCCAGATAAGAATCATTACACTTGGGACATCCAATAGCAGTGTCCATAAAGTAGGGTGGGATCCCCAAAGGTAACAGCAGACAGGTCAGACCACTGCCGCTTGCAGAACCTTGCGGCCAAAAGCAGCATCAGCTGAGGCCCTAACATCAACCTTGTAAAACTTTGAAAAAGTATGAACAGAAGACCCAAGTAGCGGCCTTGCAAACTTGTTCAACAGAAGCCTGGTGCTGAAAAGCCCAAGAGGCACCAATAGCACGAGTGAAATGAGCAGTAAGGCGGAAGGGAGGATTCTTCCCTTTAGCAGAATAGGCCTGAATCACAGCCTGATGGATCCATTTGCTGATAGTAGATTTAGCAGGATCCAAACTCTTCCTGGGACCAGAAGGGACCACAAAAAGGGCATACGTTTTTCTGAATGGTGCAGTAGCCACCAGATATACTTCAGACACCTAACCACATCCAAGGAATGCAAGACCCTCTCCTTAGCGTTACTAGGATTAGGGCACAAGGAAGGAAGAACAATGTCCTGATTCAGATGAAAGGCAGATACAACCTTAGGCAGAAAATCTGGCTTGAAGCAAAACACCACCTTGTCCTGGTGTCTCTCAAAGTAGGGGGGCTGGTTGGAAAGCACCGCCAACTCAGACACACGCCTTACAGAGGTGATAGCCACCAAAAAGACAACCTTGAGAGTAAGAATGGCCAGGGCAGCCTCCTGCACAGGTTCAAAGGGAGCACCCTGCAAGGCAGACAAGACCAAGTTCAAATCCCAAACAGGCAACATAGGCTTACGTGGGGGATGTACATGAGTAACCCCCTGGAAAAAAGTCCTGATCAGAGAATGCTGGGCAAAGGACCTATGGAAGCCAGGGCAGAGACATGACCCTTCAGAGTACTGAGTTGGAGCCCCAGCTCCAACCCATGCAGCAGGAACGCCAGGATCCTGGGAACAGAGAACACACTACAGGGAAGAGACTCACACCAGTCAATGTAGGCACGCCAAACCCTATGAAGAAGAAGACTTCTTTCTAGCCTTTATCATGGTATCAACAACAGAGGCAGACAGCCCCTTCTCCATCAAGATGGAGGTTTCAGCAGCCAGGCCATCAAAGCCAGAGTTTGTAAATTGGGATGGCGTAAGTGACCATGAGTGAGCAGGTCTGGCACCCTGGGCAGAGCGTACTGATCTACTGCCAGCTGCACCACGTCTGTGAACCACACTCTTCCTGGCCACCTGGGGACCACCAGGATTGCTGGCTCCCCCTCCTGAGCAATCTTGCACAGAACCCTGCCCAACAGGGGGAATGGAGGAAAGACATACAGGAGCTGAAAGTCCTGCCATGACATTGCTAGGGCATCCGTGGCCAAGGCCAGAGGATCCTGGGACAGGGAGACAAAGGCCGGGAGCTTGTGATTGTGACGGGATACAAACAGATCCACATCTGGTTGGCCCCAACGGTGACACAGAGATTGAAACACCCTGTCGCAGAGGGCCCATTCTCCCAGGCGAGAGGTCCCCCTGCTCAAAGAGTCTGCCTGTAGATTTTCCACCCCCGGAATGTACACAGCTGATATGCAGGGAACATTGTCCTCCGACCAGGCCAGGATCAGGGACACTTCCTTGAGGGCCCCCTTGCTCCGGGTTCCTCCCTGATGATTGATGTAGGCAACCGCCGTCTGGTTGTCCGAGCGTACCTGAACAGGCCGGCCCCGAAGTTGTTGGGTCAAGTGAACCAGAACCAACCTGATCGCCCTCAGTTCCAGAATGCTGATAGGTGTGTGGGCCTCCTGAGGGCCCCACCGCCCTTGGAACGGCAGGGACTTCCAGAAACCCCCCCAACCTGTCAGACTGGCATCCGTGGTGACCGTCTCCCAGCAGGGGGCCAGAAAGGATCTGCCCACCAACAGGTTCCTGGAGTCCAGCCACCACGAGAGGGACCGCCTGACTAGGGGGGACAGCACAAGGACCTGGTCCCGGGACACAGGATCCTTGTCCCATACTGACAAAAGGTGGAGTTGCAGAGGCCTCATGTGAAACTGGGCATAAGGGACCGCCTCGAAGCACGACACCATCAGGCCCACCAGCTGCATTCCCTGCCTGATAGAGGGATGAGGGCAAGATAGCAGGAACTGAACCTGCGCTAGCAGACTGTCCACCTTCTGCTGAGGAAGAAAAATCCTTGCCTGAACTGTATCCAGATTCATTCCCAGGAAGGGTGTCACCAAGGAGGGAGACAGGGAAGATTTGGGACGGTTGATCACCCAGCCAAATGACTCCAGAGTGGACACTACTAGCTGAGTATCCAGCTCTGCCTGTTGGAGGGACTGAGAAGTGATGAGAACATCGTCCAAATAGGGCAGCACGCGAATGCCCTGAGACCTGAACAGAGACATCACTCCTGACAGCACCTTGGTGAACACTCTGGGAGCCACAAATTGGTAGTGCTGATCCTCCAGAGTGAGCCTGAGGAACCTTTGATGACCTGGAAAAACAGGAATATGAAGGTAAGCATCCTTGATATCCACAGAAGTCATGAAGTCCCCTGGACGCAGGGAACTGATGGCAGAGCGCTAAGTTTCCATGCGAAAGCGCCTGCACCTGACAAATTTGTTGAGGATCTTCAAGTCCAGGATGGGCCTGACTGACTTATCTCTTTTGGGTACGGTGAAAAGGTTGGAATAGAAGCCCTTGCCCCTTTCTCGTAAGGGGACCTGACAGATGACCCCCAGCTCCAGAAGGCTTTGCACCGCCAGAACTAGAGCCTGAGCTGACATAGGGTCCTGAGAGATCCGGGATCTGATGAATCTTGGGGGCGGCCAGGCAGCAAACTCTATCTTGTAACCGGAGGACACTACCTCCTGAATCCACCGGTCTGAGACATGAAGCCTCCAGACGTGAGCTAAATGCTGAAGCCGTCCCCCCACCCGGATGGGTGAGAGCGCCCCTTCATGCCTGAGGAGACTTGGGAGAAGACTTAGGCTTGGAGCCCCAGGATGAGCCAGGGCGTCCACGTCCTCTGCCCCTACCCCAGAAATCTCCTCGGGCTCCGGTAAGGGAGACCCCCCTCCCCTGTCTGGCTCCACGGTAGGGGGAGGAAAAGGAGCCCTGTCCCCGAAAGGGCCGAGACTGCCGCCTGCGCTGGGGTAACCTGCCTCCCTTAGCAAAAAGGTCCAGGCAGTCCCCAAAAAGGCGTAGTCCTTTGAAGGGAAACCCAGTGAGAGCTTTCTTGGCAGCGTTGTCAGCAGCCCACTGGCGCAGCCAAACCGAGCGGCATATAGCCACCACAAGGGAAGAGGCTCTGCCACACATCCTAATGGTATCATCCAAGGCAGAGAGGACATAAGTCACAAAAACCTCACAACGAGAGAGTGCATTAAACTCCTCACTAGACACATCATCAGGAGCACCATCTAGGACACTTCTAAGCAGGGTCCTAATAGCCACAGCCGTAATGGCAGAGGCACAGACTGGGCACAGCGCCGTCCTCACACAGGCAAAGACATGGGACGCCAGCTGATCAATTCGCCGGGCCTCACCATCCCGCAGCGTAGTAGAGTCAGGGGAATGCATGACAGAGGAGTTAGATAACCCAAGGACCGGGGCATCCACCTCTGGAGGGAATGACTAACACTTCACCACCACATCATCAAGAAAGGGATACCTCTTATCCCAACTCTTAGGGACTCCGGGAAGCCTGCTGGGACGCTCCCATTCCTTGAGCACAAGATTATTAAAATGGGCTTGCTCAGGAAACTCTAAACGTGGCTTAGCAGTATGAAACAATTCCCCCTGTTGCCTGGGGGCCGCAACCGGGGGAGAGATAGACAGTACCTCAAAAATCGGAGCCAAAAGCCTATCAGTATCATCTGGGGCCCAGGGGTCAGAGCCAGAATCATCATGACCCCTGGGCCTCTCATCAGATGACTCCGAGTCAGAGAATAACTCCTCTTCTTCCAAAGGGGTATAACCAGACAGTTCCAAGAACTCATCAGCCTCCATAGGGAAAAGAGTGACATCAGGCGTCAAGTGCCGCTTCTTAGCAGAGGCCTTACGCGCCAAGGTATTAGCAAGCAACTTCTCAACATTAGCCAGTCTGGAAGACACATCAGGCTGAGAATCCCCACTGGTATGCAACTCAATGGGAGTAGGTGACGTCATACGAGGCGCAGGCCCAGCTACTGGTAAACCAGGCTGCAGCCCAAGCACCTGCTGGGCACAAGGTATACAGACGCACATTGTCAGCACTAATAGCGGACACCCCACAAGCTACACAGAGCCGGGCTTGTCCCGAAGGAACCCCGAGCACATTATCCTGAGACACCTCCATATAGTGATTATAGCGGCACAATAGAGATAGGGATTCACGCTATAAAAGCAACCCGGGATGCTCCAATATCCCGCTAGGGAAGTGGGAGTAATTTACACACTAGGCCTCACAAGTTTAATAACTAAATAGAGGGAGTAGGGCCGGGAGAAACCAGAGTTCGACCCTTCTGAAAGACATAAGCAAAGAGAACCCCATAAGTGACATGTATAATGACATAGGGTAAATAAAGCAGCCCGCGAGGGCACTCACGGACCGCGGTAGGTAGATGCCAGCCACGCAGCAGCCGAATCCATCGAAAAATGGCACCGGGTATACCTCGAGGGGCGGGCCGCGGAGACAGTGACGCGGAATGCGCCATCCGCGAGTCTCCCCCGAAGAGCGCGAAGCAGCATACGTGACAAGCAGCCAATAACAGCGCGCCAGCACCTGAGGTAATGCCACCACCAACCGCGGAGCACAGTGGAAGCGCGTGCGGCGGCATATTAAAAAAAAACAAAAAAAACGCAACCAGTGCAACCAAGGCAGCGCGGAGACTGACACCAACCAGAAGCACATAATACAGTGAAGCACCAAGGCATATACACCCCCCCCCCCCCGAGAGCTACAAGGGAATGCGAGGGAGGGCAGCGGCCACTTAACATAGGGCCCATCGATAGACAGGGGCAATAGGGTGGGAGGGGCATCCCATAGAGGCTCACCATATGCCTATACCGCCTACCCGTTGGTGGGGGCCTACGGTGGAGCAGCGTTCCTAAACACCTGACAGTGGTGCAGCCTACCATCACCCGGACCAGCGCAGCCAAGGCTGGGAGGCACATTAAAAATGGAACTGGTGGGAATAGTCCTACAGGGCCGCAGGCTAATAGCCCCGCTCACCTGCGAGAAGAGAGAGCCATCTTCTTGTCCTTCGCAGTCCAGACTGCAGAGAAATTCTGGGGATTTGTGGGAGGTCCCGGGTATTTGAGGGGCTGGGAGGAGCCAATTTCGCGGTCTCTGCAGTCCAGCGCCATCTGGCGGAGTAATACCCAAGTGTAATGATTCTTATCTGGAGCAGGACGTACTGTATACTAAGAATATTAACATCCCGACCCCCCACCAAGCGGAAGCCAACATAAACTCCCTAGGCCAGGGAGCTTAATCGGGCTAACCGCCAGTGGCCAAAACATCCCCTTCCCTGCTTGAACCCCAACCATCCGAAAATTCTTAACCAAAATCGTCCTGGCCGGTTTCCACTGGAAACAGCCGCATACCCTGCCAATGGAAATGCTACCTCAGACCCGAAACCCGAGAGGAGACCCGCCAAAGCCAGGCAGTGCTGAAACCTTAGCGCTGCTTGGCCCGCCACAACTCCACCGCCATATCGATCCGCTCATTCAATGACATGTTAAACAAGTCGTTCCCCATGTCATTCAAGTGGACCCCATCGGATTGATAAAACCCCTTCACCCCCTCCACCTCGATGTGGCGCGCGCTCAAACTCCCGTTCAGCCTCACAAACCTTGCTATCGCCTTGTTGACCTTGACCGGAACCTTCTTGATGGCCAACAAGTCTCTAGCGTGCCGCCAGGCAAAACGGGGAACAATTTGAGACCACACCAACTCCGGGAAATACACCCAGGAAAAAAAACAAGTCCCGCATTATGGACTTGATCAGGTGCCGCATCAGCACCTTCCCTAAATCATTCCCCCCTGCATGAATAACCAAAACCCCTGGTGGCCCCTTCCTTGCTGCCACACGCATTGTGTGCTCCCGCAAGTCCTCCCAGCACAGGCCTCTCACACCAGCCCAGCTCAAATGAGCACGATCCTCCGGTATGCCCAGCTTCATTCCGTTCCTCCGGAACGATCAAGGCCGAGCACGCCGATTCTAAAACAAAAAATAAGGAAAGGGAAAGGGAGGGAGGGAGGTAGGAAGATGTTATCGACCGATCCACACATTCACCTGTACAACTGATCAATCCTGTCTGGCCGAATGTACCACAGAAACCGTGCCGATTCCCACCTCCCCAGCCTCTTTACTAAATCATCTGGAAGCCGCAACCTAGCCGCCTCTGTCGCGGCCCCTATTCGAAATGAATGGGTATCATACTCGCCACTTGCAAGCCCCAATTCCCCCAAACACTTTCTAAAGACTGCCAAAAACTGGAGCCGTGATACTGGAACCATCCTCGCGCATGAGCAGCGGACCATTCCCATGCGGCCTGACCTCCAAGAACTCCTCAATGGCGGTAGCCGGGCATGTAGCTAAAAAGGCGTCTTACAGGATCTACAGCAGCCAACTGGGGCACGACTCGCCGACCTCCCTTGCCTCGGGTGCCAATTTCCTGAAGCGCTCCCACTGTGAACGAGAAAGAGCGTCAGTTATCCCGTTTTCCACCCCGGGCACATGAGCCACCCTGCACCACACGTTATACCGCAGACAACCCAACACCAGCTGCTGGAGCAGCACCACGACTGTAAAGAAGACGAAGTCTTTGTGTTAACCGCCGCAACCACCGACATATTGTCTGACCGAAAACACACCGCCTTGTTCCTCAGCACCTCTCCCCATTGGGTCACCGCCACCACCAGTGGAAACAATTCTAGAAAGGCCAAATTCCTCACTAGAGCTGATTCCATCCATCGCCTTGGCCAGGGGCCCGCACACCATCTCCCCCCCAAGTAGGCCCCAAAACTGACCGAGCCCGCCGCATTTGTGAAGAGCTCAAGCTCCTCATTCGCCCTCACCGGTTCCAGCCAGTACTCCAGCCCGTCAAAGGACTCCAGGAAAGTAATCCACATCCTGATGTCCTCCTTCATTGCCGCCGTCAACCTGATGAAGTGATGCGGCTCCCGAACCCCCGCCGTCGCTAGTGATAGACGCCTGGTAAACACCCGACCCATAGGCAAAACCCGACATGCGAAGTTCAACTTCCCGAGCACTGACTGAAGCTGCACTAACGTGACCTTTTTTTTTCCCCCAGGGCCCCCTCCAACCCCCCAACCAAATTCTCAATTGTATCCCTCGGCAGCCTACATATCCTTTTCACCGTGTCGATCTCGATCCCCAGGAATTTGATCACGGTTGCCGGACCTTCCGTTTTGTTGTGCGCCACAGGCACCCCAAAAGCCCCAAACAAGTTTAGCATGGTTGCCAACAACAAATCGCATACCCTAGTGCCCGCCAGCCCTACGCACAAAAAATCGTCTAAGTAGTGGGTGACGGACCCCATGCCCGCTCTCTCTTTTACCACCCACTCCAGGAACGAGCTAAAGGCTTCAAAGTAGGCGCACGAAATTAAGCACCCCATCGGAAGACATTGATCCACGTGATCCCCCTCGAAAAAACACCCCAAAAGATACAAGCTATCCAGATGCACTGGTAGCAGCCGAAATGCAGATTCGATATCGGTTTTTGCCATCAATGCCCCGGGGCCTGCCTCCCTTACCATATCCAGAGCGAAGTCAAACGACGTATAAGACACCGATGACAGCTCTTTGTCTATACCAGGGGTGGGCAATTATTTTTTCCATGGGGCCACATGAGAAGCTAAAAATATTGTGGAGGGCCGCTGAGCTATGGGCGTCTAAGCGACGTCTAAGCTCAGCGGCTCTGAGTGCGCTGGCGGCTGCATCTCGAGCTTCCCTCTAACAGGGAGCGCGCCCGCGCTGGCCATTCTCAAATGGCTGACACAGGCACGCGCCCTGCTAGAGGGATAGCGGGCATGCGGCCGCAGCTCGTGCATGCGCCGTTGAACTGGGAAAGAAGGTGAGTTTATGGGCAACCTGGGGGTTTCACACAGTGGGGCATCCCGATTTTGGATGCCCCGCGGGGAGGGGATCTATAAGATTCCCAGGCTGATAAAGCAGGGTTTTGGTCCACTTCAAACGTTCTGATGTGATAATTTACCAGCCAATCAGAGAAGCCCTTGGCTTCTGGCAGTCTGGAAGGAGAGCTCATATCAGCTGGGGCAAAGTGTAAGAATGGTGGGCAGCAGGAAGGGGGCATGGTGAGAGCATGGTGGACAGCAGGAAGGGGGCATGGTGAGAGCATGGTGGGCAGCAGGAAGGGGGCATGGTGAGAGCATGGTGGGCAGCAGGAAGGGGGCATGGTGAGAGCATGATGGACAGCAGGAAGGGGGCATGGTGAGAGCATGGTGGGCAGCAGGAAGGGGGCATGGTGAGAGCATGATGGACAGCAGGAAGGGGGCATGGTGAGAGCATGATGGACAGCAGGAAGGGGGCATGGTGAGAGCATGGTGGACAGCAGGAAGGGAGCATGGTGGACAGCAGGAAGGGGGCATGGTGAGAGCATGGTGGACAGCAGGAAGGGGGCATGGTGAGAGCATGGTGGACAGCAGGAAGGGGACATGGTGAGAGCATGGTGGACAGCAGGAAGGGGACATGGTGAGAGCATGGTGGACTTCAGGAAGGGGGCATGGTGAGAGCATGGTGGGCAGCAGGAAGGGGGCATGGTGAGAGCATGGTGGACAGCAGGAAGGGGGCATGGTGAGAGCATGGTGGACAGCAGGAAGGGGACATGGTGAGAGCATGTGGACAGCAGGAAGGGGGCATGGTGAGAGCATGGTGGACAGCAGGAAGGGGGCATGGTGAGAGCATGTGGACAGCAGGAAGGGGGCATGGTGAGAGCATGGTGGACAGCAGGAAGGGGACATGGTGAGAGCATGGTGGACTTCAGGAAGGGGGCATGGTGAGAGCATGGTGGGCAGCAGGAAGGGGGCATGGTGAGAGCATGGTGGACAGCAGGAAGGGGACATGGTGAGAGCATGTGGACAGCAGGAAGGGGGCATGGTGAGAGCATGTGGACAGCAGGAAGGGGGCATGGTGAGAGCATGTGGACAGCAGGAAGGGGACATGGTGAGAGCATGGGGGACAGCAGGAAGGGGACATGGTGAGAGCATGGTGGACAGCAGGAAGGGGGCATGGTGAGAGCATGGTGGACAGCAGGAAGGGGACATGGTGAGAGCATGTGGACAGCAGGAAGGGGGCATGGTGAGAGCATGGTGGACAGCAGGAAGGGGGCATGGTGAGAGCATGTGGACAGCAGGAAGGGGACATGGTGAGAGCATGGTGGACAGCAGGAAGGGGACATGGTGAGAGCATGTGGACAGCAGGAAGGGGGCATGGTGAGAGCATGGTGGACTTCAGGAAGGGGGCATGGTGAGAGCATGGTGGACAGCAGGAAGGGGGCATGGTGAGAGCATGGTGGACAGCAGGAAGGGGACATGGTGAGAGCATGTGGACAGCAGGAAGGGGGCATGGTGAGAGCATGGTGGACAGCAGGAAGGGGGCATGGTGAGAGCATGGTGGACAGCAGGAAGGGGGCATGGTGAGAGCATGGTGGACTTCAGGAAGGGGGCATGGTGAGAGCATGGTGGACAGCAGGAAGGGGGCATGGTGAGAGCATGGTGGACAGCAGGAAGGGGACATGGTGAGAGCATGTGGACAGCAGGAAGGGGGCATGGTGAGAGCATGGTGGACAGCAGGAAGGGGACATGGTGAGAGCATGGTGGACAGCAGGAAGGGGACATGGTGAGAGCATGGTGGACAGCAGGAAGGGGACATGGTGAGAGCATGGTGGATAGCAGGAAGGGGACATGGTGAGAGCATGTGGACAGCAGGAAGGGGGCATGGTGAGAGTATGGTGGACAGCAGGAAGGGGACATGGTGAGAGCATGTGGACAGCAGGAAGGGGACATGGTGAGAGCATGTGGACAGCAGGAAGGGGGCATGGTGAGAGCATGTGGACAGCAGGAAGGGGGCATGGTGAGAGCATGGTGGACAGCAAGAAGGGGGCATGGTGAGAGCATGGTGGACAGCAGTAAGGGGACATGGTGAGAGCATGGTGGACAGCAGGAAGGGGACATGGTGAGAGCATGGTGGACAGCAAGAAGGGGACATGGTGAGAGCATGGTGGGCAGGTACATGGTGAAAAAGAGACAGCAGGCAGGAAGGGAAAACACAAGCAAACGACATAATCTTTCTGAGCACTTACTGATGCTCTGGAGCTCCTACTCTGTCCTTCCAAAGTCTCCAGGTCTCTATCACCTGCTCATCGGGTCTGGCTTCCTCAGAGGAAGGGAGAATGTGCCAGACCCGACGAGCCGAGCGGCCGATCAGCTGCTGCTTAACCTAAGCCTCTCACACTGTACACAGGCGATCACCTAAGTTAAGCAGCAGCCGATCGGCCACTCAGCTCGTCGAGTCTGGCATGTTTTCCCTTCCTCTGCGTCTCTTACTGGCCAGCTCAGCCCGGGCCGGTAAGAGCCTAGCAAAGGGCCGTATACGGCCCGCGGGCCGTACATTGCCCAGGTCTGGTCTATACCATCATTCACCGACGCGCCCCTTGGGAAAGACAGGTGGTGTATGAGACGAAATTTGCCTCGCTCCTTCTTGGGCACAACCCCCAACGGGGACACCACCAGATCCTCCAGAAGGGGGTCGCTGAATGGCCCTGCCATCCACCCCAAGGAAACTTCCCTCCCCAACTTTTCCCTTAGCACCTTAGGCCGCTCCCGAGCCGATTTCAGATTTTTAAGCAAGCGCACCTTGGGAGGCGCTGCACATGGAATCCTAAAACCCAACTCGAAACCGTCTGCCAGTAATTGAGCCACCCCTTGATCAGGGTACTAATTTAACCAGGGGCGCATATCCTCATCGGGGATACCCCTTTTCCCAGGACCCTCGGCCCCTCTGCGCCCCCCGACCCTTCTTAAAACATCTCCCAACTGAGTGACTCCCGCCACAGCCCGAACATTCGTGCCGGAATTTGCACGTGGGCCCCCATCTGCAGAAGGAGTCATTGAAGGCCCAGCACAAACCACGTCTGGCCAAATCCGCCCCTCCCGACCCCATTGAAGTGGCGGCCCCCTGAAAGGGGAAGGAACTTCTGGCAGCTGGGTATACTCCCCCCCCTCGCATTCATCACCCTCAACCACAGCCCGATGTCCCTATGATCCCACCCCAACCCCTCCCTTATTGACATCCGTTGCCAGAACTGCTCGTCATACCTAAGCCACGCCGAGCCCCAGTACACACGGTGGGCCTCCCAAATGGTGTCCAAATAACAAAAAAGCGGCAAGCAGTGTTCCGGGTTCTTTTCCCCAATACCGCTTGCAAGTATAGCAAACGCTTGCAGCCAATTCCTGAAAGTTCTCGGGATCAATCGAAACCGCCTCCTATCCTCATTCTCCTCCTTCCGGTACTCCTTCCCCTTCTCCCACCCCTCAACCCCAAAACGCTCTAAGGGCAGTAACGAGAATATGTCCAAGTACTCCCTTCGCCATATTTTTTCTTTCACCTCCTGTATTAAGTGCCCCCCAGCGGACCCTCGAAACACACGTAGGTGTGCCCCTTGGCTGAATCCGAAATCGATAAGGACCTATAGCCCCCCCTAACTCTCCCAACCCCGGATCTTCCGAAATTTCTCCCTCCCTGCTATCTGCCCACACTGCCCCTTGCTGCAGCGCCCCCCCCCCCGGTGCCACTTGTCGCCACCGGCACCCTTGGCGCCCACACCGCTGCCAGTCCTGGTGGCGCCCCTTGGACCCCCCGCTCGCCAATAACTCCCATCTGGCTAACAACTCCCTTACCCCGGCCATAAAACCTGCCACCCCCAAGCCATCACCCCCAGACGCACCACCCCCAGCTTGCGATAACGACAAGAGATCGGCGATCAATTGTGGCTCACCCTGCCGAGCGCTGTTCCAATCCCTGAGTTGCCATGCCCGACTGGCCCAGTGACCCGCTTCCCGACGGACGTTCTGACGCCACCGCTGTTCCTGGTGTCGCCGTCATGCTGCCGGAAGATGATGGCGGCCCGCTGACGCCCGCCGCCACGAACCGGCCACTTGCCCAACTGCCGCTGTCTTCCATCTGCCATCCTGGTGCCTCGACCGCCATGCCACCCGAAACCGGATCCTGGTCTACCACCGCCTGCGGGGAAAAAAGGAGAGGCGATCAACTGGTACTGCTCGGGAAGCCGAGTCCCTGGCCGCGTGCGCGCGCGTCCACAGTGCCTGGACCTAACTGCAAATGGGCTGGGGAAGACGCCATGCGCACCAGCTCGCCAGGCAGGGGGGCCGCCAGGTCAAAGGGCCACGTGCTCAGGGACGCGGGAGCGTGCCACGCCAGTGGGGGGAGAGGGGCATCCCGCGTTGCCGGGCGGAAGGGCGACAACCCGGGAGGGAACTCCACACAAAAAAACGGTCGTGGGGGAGCAGGGATGACGCTCCTGCAGGGGGGCCCGCGCTGTAGGAAAAGGGAGGGGTTGGCGCGGGAGTCATCCCTGGAGTGTGTGGAGGGGGGGAATGTGGTGTTCTGCTTGGGGGCCGGCGCCGGCGTCAAGAGGGACTATTCCTGCGGGGGAGGAGGTCCCCCCTCCCCGGGTCCGCACTCCGCTCTGTCCAGAGTGGAGCCTTGACCCCCATGGAGGAACCCTAACTGCCTGTTGCGGAAAGGAGCCCCCCCCCCCCCCGCCGGCTTGTATGCGGGGAGGGGGCGGGGAACACGTGCTCTGGGCTGTGAGTGCGCTGCGCCCGCATATTCCCCCCCCACTGGGGGGAGGGTGATGACACCGCCGCCGCTCCCTGCCGACGGGGACAGCGGGAATCGCCACCAGGATAAAGAGGAGGCAGGGGCGGGGCCGGCAGCTCAGACGCTGCAGCCCCGCTCTGCTTTGCCTGGGAGACCCGGGGAGGAGCCGGCTTCTTGTGGCCCGAGCTACGATGCTCGGGGCGCGCAACACTGCGGGGAGGAGGCAGGGGCGGGGCCAGAAGCTCCGACGCTGCAGCCTCGCCCTGCCCTGCGAGGGACCGACGGAGCGACGCCAGCCTTTTGCGGCCAGAGCTCCGACGCTCGGGCCGCGGACCAGCTGAGGAGGATGGCCCAGGAGGGGGAGGCAGCTGAGCAGCTGCCGCCTCCACCGACCCGGAACCCGCCCGAGCGTCAGCAGAACTACCATGGCCGGGGCCACAAGGTAAGCCCCGCGCTGCTGAGGAAGGAGGAGGAGGGTGAGGGGAGGCAGGGACAGTGGCTGTCCCCCGCCGATCTGAGCGGCGGGGGGGAGAGGGGCTGAGCCGGGCCACAGCCCGGCGTGCCCGACGGGCGGGGGGTGGTGGCGAGGCGGACTGGGAAGGGATTAGGGTCCTTACCCAGTCCTCTGCTAAAAGGGCCTCCATTTTTTTACTTATCTAATTGGCTGGACGAGCGTCAGTCGGACTGCTCGTCCATCCACGCCAGGGGACAAAGAGGAAGGAGAAGGGGACTGACGTCCCCTTTATACTCCCCCTGAGGTCACTTCCCCCAGTGACCACTTCCACATGGCTGGTCTGCCTCCGGACAGGAACGCAAGCCAGTCATGTGGGCTACCCTCCTTAAAGGGACGGTGCTTTCTTACTCCTGAATGTAATACTTGCATCTAAATGTGGGGTGGGCCCCCATCGGAGTCTGTTCTACTGGTAGGCCCCAGGCATCCCAGTCCAACACTAGAAACACTAATTAACCCCTTAACAACCCAGCAAAATTCATCAAGACTGAGCAGATGACAGTCTCTGTGAGAAATGACAGGGTGACTGCTTGTGTACTGACAGTACATGACCCTCCAGTTCACACACGTTGGTAAAGGGCAGCCAATGCTAGACTGACGGAACTGGCAATAGGAGCATCGCCATACCTTCCAAATATTCAGGGTGGGAAAGAGGGACAATTGTTAAATTAAGCCACACCCCCACATTGAGGGGTGGATAGGAGACTTGTAACAGTTAAAAAAATATAACACTATAGATGCAGATCTGCATGTAACACCGCAAAGAGGGCCAAATGAGAACAACGAGGAACTGGGACAAAGACTCAAAAGAACAGTCCCTCCAAATAACAGTTGAAAGTTATCCATCGCTGTCAGGATCAGGCTGCCGTGTAAAGTGAACTGCTTGGGACATTGGAGGAATGTGGAGTTAGGTTAAAGAGGAACAAAACCCAGGCCACCCTGAGCTCTCCCTGAGAATGCCTCGCCGTGTAAACTCCATAACATCCAACTTTTCAGGGTGGGAAAGAGAAACAATTATTAAATTAGGCCACTCCCCCTCATTGATTGATGGATAGGGGATAGATTGGATCAGGGACAGTTGGGAGGTATGTATATTCCCAGCAATCTTACCTTGTTCCTTAACCGCACAGCATATGCATGAGCCTCTGGCAGCATCCCTAGCACCCCTCCACTTAATTGCATGGCAATCAGTGATGATTGGAGGAGAGCCCATGCATACACTGTGGGGGAAGGTAAAATTTTGGGGCAATCCCAGCCATTGCACACAGCAGGACATACCAAATTGCGGTACCCCCATTAAGTGGACCAAAACCCGGGAGGGTAAAAATTCTGACTTTTGGTCCACTTTAGATGTCACTAGGTCCCGAGCTATGTTCAAAGTCTAAAACTTTATTTTTCTGTTAGCTTATATCAAGCTAAGCTGGCAGGAGAATGTGCAGGGAGACAAAGCTACTACTAATTAGCCGCTTCCTCCACTCATCAACCTCTTATGCATGTCCAAAACTGAAGCTATATCTTCACACTGGATATCCTGTGAATGTAATGGAATCAAAACTGTAAGGGGGTTAACAATGAATGAATTAATAGTTTGTAAGGGGCAAATCATTTGTTCCCAATGAGAAGAATTACTTTCACACAGAGGAGACATGTGTGTGAACATGTGACATGAGAGTGAACATGCAGAGGAGGTGGGAGCGGGCTTCATACATTGTAACGTCATGCATTTTTTAAAGGGACAGGTGCCCATACAGGCATACATTTTAAAGTAACACGGAGTGGGTGAGGGTTGGATACTCAGTCCCCCCAGGTCATGTTTTTAATACACAGGGCTTCCTATGCAGAGGCAGCTGTGACACAAAACAGGAAGCAGAACTTCCTGGCCCTCGGTGACAATCAAGTGAAAATATTTTGGTCAGAGCTTTACTTTAACCCCCATCCCCATGCATTATTGCTGCTGGACCACCTTCAAGCAGCTCGCTCACCAGCGGAGAGGATCAGATCTGTAACAGAATTATCTCAGAGCATGAGACCAACATTTAGCCTGTCAAAACAAAAACCTCTCCACTCAGCCGCTCCCCGAATCCTGCCAAGCACCATCATGTGATCAGACCCAAGGTGAGTGATGCGATCCACCACAGAGCTTTATGTTTGTATCCACAGCTTCAATCCACCACCGCAATGCCAGAGGGACGAATCGATTTCCAGCATTGATCCAAGGAAAAGCCAATGCTGAGCCAGCTTCACCCACCCAGTGTCTGGACCCCCCCCCCCCCCCCCCGCAGCCACACTTACACCCTTCACACTCCTCCCCTAGCAACCACATAGACCCCCACCCACATTTACACCCCCACTCCCCCCAGCAGCCTCATGTACACCCCTCCCTGCTCCCCCCCAGCAGCCACAGTTAAAGAGTAAGTCTACTTTCAGTGGAATTTTTATATTTTTATATTTATATATATTTGTGTGGCAAAATTATATCTTAAAGGCACTGCGCTTATCTAGCATTTTTAATGTTAGCAAATAGGTGTTTTATGAAAGCAGTTTTCATCTGTTGCTATTGGCAACGTACACCAATTGCATTTGGTGTAAATTACCAATAGCAACAGATTGCAAATAGTTGCACTGCTGCTGGGCATGTGTAATGTTGAGTGAGCTCCCTCACATCAGCAGTGGCCATAGAAGCAGTGTTCTGTGTGTACAAGACTAGCTTCTCTCACCTTGGTGTACGTTGCCAATAGCAACCGATTGAAAATTGCTTCCAGAAAACACAAATTAGATAACATAGGAATTTTAGTCCATCTCCAAGCTTGGGGGGGGGTCTGGACCTGTGACCCCCCATCCCCATGATGGTTGGCTTTAGAACATGTCTAAGGGATTCTGTTCTTTTTGCTTTGCTATAAATAAGATTGTTTTAAGGCAAGTTTCAGAGCTTTTGCGAGTTACTGGTTGTATTTTCCAGTGAGGTTGTATTATAGGTGAGTGGAGTTTTCAATTGAGGAACATCAGACCTTTTTTGATGTTCCTCTCTGATAATCTCCCCGCCCTCACTGCCTTTTGGATGTCAGCGTTTAGGATAACATCCTGCTGAATTCCTGGCCCATTTCCACCCCCTCCCCATCTTAGCCATCCATGAGTGATGGAGCATGCTCACTCCTTCGCCGGCCGCTATTCAGATCCCGTGCGCTGCTCTTCAAATCTGCATTTGCGCCCAGTGTCATTGCAGTGTTGCCCTACGGATGTCGGCGAGGGTGCAGAGGGTTGCCGAGCTCGATGTGACCGGAGAGGTAAGTTTACTATTTAAATGCTCAACCGGAGGGGCAGGAGGGCTGGGCAAGCCAGGTTTGGTGAGTTGTTGTTAACTCCCCAGACCTACAATGTTCCTCTTTAAGAGATTTTATATTGGGGGACTTTAAGTGTTTAAGAGCTTGATTTGTTTTTTCAGTTGTTGCTTAAATAAAGTTGTGTTTTCACTGCTGTTCTTGTAACTGGGATAATGTGTAGCAACATTGGAGGTCTACTTCAGTGCAGAATTGTCAGTAGCATATGTATACACTACTGGAGCAGCATTTCCAGGGTGAATACCGCTGTGAAGCTCGAGTTAGAGATCTGGAGGTGCAAAATGCAACACTGAGGGAGACTAACAATCTTGAAAGGGACAACCTGCTAACTGAAAGGCATTACGTGGGGTAGAAACAAAGGGTGAATTAATGGGTCAGGAGTAGCAGATAGCTGGGTAAATCTAGATAGATGGAGTAGAAAGGTAGCACAGAAAAGGAAGGACATACCTGTGTCTGTGCACCTTAGCAAAAGTGCCAAGCTGGGTAATGATGCAAGAGTGTCAGTCTCAGAAATGGCAGCCCTAGCGGATACTGCTCTCCCTAACAGACGGGAGGACAGCCAAACTAGTGAGTGGGTGGTTGGGACTGGAGATAGGACTAGACAGGTAGTGGTAATACCGGACTATATTATCAGGCAGACTGCCTTAACTGAATGGTTTGCTGTCTCCCTGGTGCCAGGGTTCGGCATGTGGTGGAAAGGGTGGATAAATTACTTGGAGGGCTGGGGATGACCCAGCTGCCATGGTCCACGTGGGGACCAATGCCAGAATTAATAGAAGATGGAGGATCCTTAAGAATACATTTAAGGAATTAGGCATCAAGTTGAAGGGTAGGACCTCCAAAGTTGTATTCTCTGGAATACTGCCTGTGCCATGCGCTACACATGAATGACAGCAGGAGCTTAGAGAGTTAAAAGCATGGCTTAAGTCCTGGTACAGGGCAGGAGGATTTGGATTACTAGAACACTGGGCTGACTTTTCATTGGGGTACAAACTGAATTATACAGACAATTTGCACCTGTATGGAAGGGGTTGTGCTGCTGTGCTAGGTAAGAGGGTATTAGAAGGGTGGAGGGGTATTTAAAGGGCAAGAGAGAAGACAAAGGGGAAGACAGGTTACTTAGGGGACAGTATATGATTGTGCGTGGAGGATTGGAAGGGTGGAGGACTGTTATGATGGATAAGGAGATCCATGTGTTACAAACCAGCAGTGAGAAGGCAGATGCATTACCGCAGAAGCTAATATTAAAGATCAACGTGTCAAACTAGATGGGAACTTAGGTGTACGTTCACAAATGCCAGCAGTCTGGCATGTAAACTGGGGGAACTTGAAGCTCTGGTACTGGAAGAAAGTATTGATGTTATCAGTGTGGCTCAGACATAGCTGGATTCCACACTTGACTGGACCGTCAGTCTTCAAGGTTTTACTCTTGTTCGCAAAGACAGAGCAAATAGGAAAGGGGGAGAAGTGTGTGTCTATATATAAAACAAGAATTCAGAGTATATATTGATGATGGTAAACTAGCAGAAGATTGTGAGGATGTAGAATCCGTGTGGTTAGAAGTGCGGGGGAATGTAAACAATGTTAAAATACAAATTGGAATAATCTATAGGCCCCCAAACATAACTGAGGAAATAGAGGGTCAGCTGCATAAACAGATAGAGCGGCGTCATGGGCTGTTATAGTGGTGGTGATGGGGGACTTCAACTATTCAGGAATCGACTGGAGACATGGTTCTGCTTCTTCTGCAAGGGGGAGAGCATTCCTCAGCCTACAAGATAACGATATGAATCAGTTTGTGGAGGCACCTAATTGGGGTGATGCTCTTTTGGATCTAGTAAAATGAAATGATGATGACCTGGTAAGGACGGTAACAGTCCGTGAAAATCTTGCTAACAGTGACCACAGTATAGCTGTATTTACCATAAACTGTAAGAAACATTTTCTGTCTGGGAGGGCAGAAACACTGAATTTTAGGAAAGCCAACTTCCCCAGTTTTAGGGCTGCACTCCTGGACATAAACTGGGAACATATGTCGAGGAATAAGGATACAGATGCCAAATGGGAGTGCTTTAAATCAATTGTGAGTACCAACGCTGCAAAATGTATTCCTATGGGTAACAAATATAAGCAGCTAAAATTAAACCCCTCATGGCTTACACCTGCGGTTAAAATAGCAATAAAGAACAAGAAAAAGGTATTTAAAAATTACAAAGCTGAGCTCTCAGCTGTAACCCATAACGTATAAATCAGTAGAGAATGTAAGAAAGAAATAAAGTTGGCAAAAGCACAAAATGAAAATATGTGGCCAAAGAAAGCAAAACCGACCCTAAACATTTCTTTAACTATATCAATTCAAAGAAAACTAAATTGGAACAGGTTAGATGCCCTAATTAAAGGAGCACTATCGCCAAAAAAGGACCAAAAATAAAAATCCATATAAATAGGCTGGATGGCGGGTAGAGGGGTCACTTATACACCCGACATCAAGAAATATCCAGCCAGGCTTGTTTTTCTTTCTTTTAATGGTAAGAAAAGGACATCCGGGGTGACAGGCTCTGTCACACCTGATAGACTCAACCTGTCACCCTGGGTTTTATTCCTACCATGAGAGAGTAAAACATAAACTTGCCGTGAGTTTTATTTAGCTCGGTTGTATAAGTGACCCCTCCTCTCATTAGCCAACGTGTTTTAATATAACACAATTGTGTGATAGTGCTCCTTTAATGATAATGGGGAATTAATCACTGGGGATAAAGAGTCGAACTGGCAGAACTGTTAAATGTTTTTTTTAGCTAGCCAATACAGGAGATGCCACTGATAGCAATAGCCCAAGTATACTATCGCACTTCATTGTGGGAAAATTGCTTGAGAGGCTATTAATGGACTACATACATGAATATGTAACTATGCATAGTATTATAAGTGACTAAGGCCAGAAGCTATCAGACTAACCTGATTGGCTTTTATGAAGAGGTGAGTAGAAGCCTGGACAGAGGAGCAGCTGTAGATATAGTTTTTCTGGATTTTGCAAAAGCATTTGACACTGTCCCTCCAGAGACATGGAGTCACAGGGTAGGGATGTAATTTTGCCTCTTTACAAGGCACTGGTGCGCCCTCACCTGGAATATGCCGTCCAGTTCTGGGCACACATTCATAGAAAGGATTCTCTGACTATGGAAAGGGTGCAGAGGAGAGCCACCAAACTAATAAGAGGAATGAAGGATCTTAGTTATGAAGAAAGATTGCGGGAATAAATCTGTTTAGTCTTTGAAGGAGACGACTGAAGGGGAACTTGATTAATTTGTATAAATATATAAATGGCCCATACAAAAAATATGGGGATGCGAAAAAAATCTCCAGAGGCGGCACCATAAGAACTATACTGTGGAATAGCCTCCCACAGAAGCTTGTTACAGCATCAACATCTGACAGCTTCAAAAAAGGATTAGATGCTTATTTAGAATAAAATAACATTAACAGTTACTATTAGCTATTATGAGTAAAAATCAAAAATAACTTTCCCCAAACCGTCTCTTATTTGATCTTGATAGACTTATGTCTTTTTTCAACCATATTAACTATGTAACATGAGTGAAGGAGTACACATAAGGGGTTATATTGGCAGCAGTACTCAGCCTCCCAATCTATTACACAAGGTTATGTGTCCTAAATGTAGAATTGCCTTGACACAATATTGCCTCTAGGTGCAACTACCACTAAGCAGTCTATATGGCTGCTTTGGGGTCCTGGATTACTGGGGCCTAGTCACAGTTGTTTTCCAAAAAAGGCTGTAGAAATACTGTATTTGGTGGCAGATGAGGGACCTTTGTACCAGTTTACTAAAAGATCATGTGTTTTCTCGCAAAAGAATGGTGCTGAATCAGCCCTGGTATTTACACTGATCAACTGGTCGGCAAATACTGCACACAGCGCAACCAGCAACCGGGTCTGTGGTGGGGGGGCCACCAGGACCTCAGCATTGGACCTCTGGGCGGTGCCTGGCTGGAGGGGCAGACATCCATCTGGTAGAGTAATCGGGAATGAATAAAGGCCTGTGCAAGGCGGGTGAGTAATGTAGCGGTCCAGGTGAGTCAGCTTCTTGATGTGTCACAGCTATAAAAATACACAAAGTAAACTTGCTGCACTGACCAGGGAGGGAGGGAGGTCAGGAGCAAAGCCACACTGTAACGTAAGAGAACGAGGGGATCACCATGGCTACTACACATAAAAAAGTGAGGAGGGGTCTCCATCATCATTGCTGAGCTTAAATAAGGAACTTTTTAACAGAGTGCCTGTCAGCCAGATGCTTCTTTCTTTCCATTTTTTTCACAGAACCTTAGTGCTGATTTGCCGCACAGCGCAGTGAGTTTGTAAATCCTCCATAACTGGGACTGTCAGGGTTTATGTGGGCCCTTTGTGGATAAGAGTCCCAATTGTCCCCTTGTGGAGTGGTATGATACTCCATACATGGTGATAAAGTTACATGTATAGTTACAGGCTGATTCATTTCTAGTGCCAGGTATTGGCAGATGAGCGTTTGTACAGAGGCGCTAAGAGCGACCGCTAGTAGACGCTGTGATGGGCTATCAGGCGCTGTAACAGAGCGCCTCAGTTGCTGTAGTAACCTGGCCGGCATTGATGAATGAGATGAGATGTTGGGTGTTCTAACACCAGTACAGCGTTGCAGGGAGCGAGAGCTAGCACCAGCTCACTGCGACCGAATCTAACGACTCACACCATATTCAACAAAAAAAACACACACAGCGTCGGTGTTCTGAATCTGGTCGCTATAGCATAGAGCGCCAGACGCTGTGTGATTAAAGTCTGTTTTTGAACACATATCCACCATTAACAAAGCAAAAACACATGGAATGAGATTGTTGTAACATTGTGAAATTAACACTTTAGTGCCAGACCTGTAATGACAATTCTGCATAAAAATATAAAAAATACAAAAAGTTTTCAAAACTGGCTTTTCTAGGCCAGGAGAGGCCGCACAAGTATTCGATAGAAAAATAAAATTAAACCCAAAAAACCCTGTTGAAATGTATGGGAGAGCCACAGGTAGCAACAGGTAATACCTGGCACTCTGGAAGCTAGAGCGCCGGCGCTATACACAGAGCCGCCTGTAATGATGAATCGAACGCTACATGGCGCTGTTAGAGTCGCTCACCAGAATCACTTTCATAAATGTGGTATTGCGTACAGCGCCCGGCGTTCACCAGACGCTGCCTGCCGCTACGAGGCACTACCTGCCGCTATCCCTTAATAAATAAACCCCTAAGACTATAAGGACTGCCAGAAAGGCTGACAGTCTTTAATCTTGGTTAGTGCACGGCCTTGCCTCCTGCATAGGGGCTGTCCAGGGTAGAGATAATGACCAGGTAACCTAATGCTTACTCCAGTTACTCCACTCAAACCCAGCAGGGTGCAGTGACTCCACCCAGGTCCAGCAGGGGGCAGATTCTCTGCTCACAGCCAGAAGAGAGCAGTTGCTCCACTCAGGCCCAGCAGGGGGAGGATACTATGGTCAGGCTCAGCAAGGGGCAGTTACTCTGCCTAGGCCCAGCAGGGGCAGTTACTCCACTCAGGCCCAGCAAGGGGCAGTTACTCTCCTCAGGCCCAGCAGGGGCAGTTACTCCACTCAGGCCCAGCAGGGGGAGGATACTATGCTCAGGCTCAGCAAGGGGCAGTTACTCTGCCTAGGCCCAGCAGGGGCAGTTACTCCACTCAGGCCCAGCAAGGGGCAGTTACTCTCCTCAGGCCCAGCAGGGGCAGTTACTCCACTCAGGCCCAGCAGGGGGAGGATACTATGCTCAGGCTCAGCAAGGGGCAGTTACTCTGCCTAGGCCCAGCAGGGGCAGTTACTCCACTCAGGCCCAGCAAGGGGCAGTTACTCTCCTCAGGCCCAGCAGGGGCAGTTACTCCACTCAGGCCCAGCAGGGGGAGGATACTATGCTCAGGCTCAGCAAGGGGCAGTTACTCTGCCTAGGCCCAGCAGGGGCAGTTACTCCACTCAGGCCCAGCAAGGGGCAGTTACTCTCCTCAGGCCCAGCAGGGGCAGTTACTCCACTCAGGCCCAGCAGGGGGAGGATACTATGCTCAGGCTCAGCAAGGGGCAGTTACTCTGCCTAGGCCCAGCAGGGGCAGTTACTCCACTCAGGCCCAGCAAGGGGCAGTTACTCTCCTCAGGCCCAGCAGGGGCAGTTACTCCACTCAGGCCCAGCAGGGGGAGGATACTATGCTCAGGCTCAGCAAGGGGCAGTTACTCTGCCTAGGCCCAGCAGGGGCAGTTACTCCACTCAGGCCCAGCAAGGGGCAGTTACTCTCCTCAGGCCCAGCAGGGGCAGTTACTCCACTCAGGCCCAGCAGGGGGAGGATACTATGCTCAGGCTCAGCAAGGGGCAGTTACTCTGCCTAGGCCCAGCAGGGGCAGTTACTCCACTCAGGCCCAGCAAGGGGCAGTTACTCTCCTCAGGCCCAGCAGGGGCAGTTACTCCACTCAGGCCCAGCAGGGGGAGGATACTATGCTCAGGCTCAGCAAGGGGCAGTTACTCTGCCTAGGCCCAGCAGGGGCAGTTACTCCACTCAGGCCCAGCAAGGGGCAGTTACTCTCCTCAGGCCCAGCAGAGGTAGTTCCACTGCTTAGCGTGACCAGGAGGCCCCAAGATCTCTATGGACTGTGTTGAGATCACGTTGCGTGCATTTCCCAAAACATGCAAAAATGCAGCACTTAGATGTGAATATGGCCATCGATTTTAATGGGTAGGATTCTCCCCCCTTTCATGCTGAAGGCCAACTCCACTGTTCCTTTTGCTGTTCTGATGACATCTTGAATTTTGGCTATTTTCAATCTCCGGTGAACAAACAAGTGGTAAAGCAAAATATTGGTTTGAGGGAGTTACTCTGCTCAAGCCCAGCAGGGGGCAGATACTACACTCAAGCTCAGCAGTGGGACTCTCGGGACCAGCATGGGTAACATTTTCTGCTCAAGCCCAACAAGGGGCAGTTACTCTGCCTAGACCCAGCAGGGGCAGTTACTCCACTCATACCCAGCAGGGGGCAGATACTCTACTCAGACCCAGCAGGGGGCAGATACTAGACTCAATCTCAGCAGCAGGCAGTTACTCCTGTCAGGATCAGAATGGGTAATATTTCCTGTTCAAGCCCAGCAAGGGGCAGTTACTCGGTTTTGGCCCAGCAGAGGGCAGTTACTCTATGTAGGCAGGGGGCAGATGCTCAAATCAAGCTCAGCAGTGGAAACTTACTTCACTTGGGCTCAGCAGGGGTAAGTTACTCTGCTCAAGCCCAGCAAGGGGCATTTACCCTGCTCAGGGCCAGAAGGGGGCAGTTACTCCACTCAAGCTCAGCCGGAGGCAGATACTCCACTCAGGCCCAGCAGGGGTAAGATGTACTGTGCCTCAGCACTCCCAGCATGAGCAAGTCCTGGCCTTGTGACCACTTTTGTAGGTGGTCATGAAGCAATGGAAAGGAAAAGAGAGAAAACCCTCTACAGTATCTACAGCACACTGCAGGAAATGGATTATGGGACTTGCTTCAGGTGAGCTTCTCGCAGCTCTAATATTGCCATTGCCTGCCCCTTTAATTGAACTTTCAATCTCCAATAATCTAACTAGAAGTGTGGACACACTTTCCTATTGAGGTCACAAGACTGTAGCTCTAACTCTTCCCTACATTATTCAAGTTTTGGCAGGAGTTATGCTTTAAATCTTTTCCCAGAGACACCCATAACCTTGCTGTGTACTACAGCCCCACAACGCCACAGGAAGTGTGGGGGAGTCAAATCAGACCAGTTTGCTCTATGGAGTGGGGATGGGGGATCATTGCAGGCACCCACCACCATCAGGAGTCAGGGCCTGACCATGGGCAGTATATTGCCACCTAAGATACTGGATTCTGGTTGCATGGTCTGAGGATGACACAAGGAAAGTGAAGTGGAAGTTCACTCTTTATGTGACCTCTCCCCATCCTTAACTTGCCTGGGATTCAGTGCTGTCCCCCCCGGCATCTTGGTTCCTGGGTGCAGCCATCTTGGATAGAATTCACAGAGTGTCTAGTCAATCACTCCGGTCCATGGCTGCCACTCAGAGTCCCACAGAAACAGGAGAGAATTGTGGTAAACAGGTGAATTGTTTCAGTGTCCTCTCAGTACCCTATTTAAAGTGAACCAAAACCCAGGATTTTGACTATCCTGGGTTTACCCCGGGGGCACCCCAATCGGGGGTGGGAAAAGGAACAAAACTCAGAATAGTCAATAGTCAAAAATATTGACTGTCCTAGTTTTTTGTCCACTTTAATCCTCTCAGAAGTGGGAGGGGGGGGCATGAAGGCGCTAAGGAGAGCAGCCACATTTTCACTTTCAGTCCATCAGCGTTTATTTAATTTGCAGTAAGATGTTTGTGGAATATATTTGATTGCTTATTGCTTTTTGGAGATTGTTCATGCACTTTTTGGACATTTGCTATTTATTAAGATACTGATTACAGGTTTAAGATTGTTCTTTGGAATTTTGATATTTAGTAATATTACTTCATCTGCTTTTTTGATGAATAAATTGTTTGCTCTCTACCATTTGGCCCTAATGTTTGGATTTGTGTATGCTCTTATAGGTGGGATTTATTCATTTCTTGGTTCATGCGTTTAACCTATTCCATGCCACATGTTTGAGATTAGATATGTTATCATTTAGAGGATGCCGCTTACTTTAGGGGGGGGGGTTTGTTTTGTTATTATTTAATGCCCAAATCAGGCTCAGCACAGGGGGAGGGCAGGGTGGCTGTGGGGTTACAAACAGCTCAGACTTCCTCTTTTATTCCCCCCCCTCGGGGCAGTTGACGCTTCATCTCTGTTTCATAACAAAAAATGTTTAACAGCCACCGTGTTTCCACCTATATGTGAGAAAATGTTCCCCCGCCATGCCATCACCTTGGCTCCTCAGTCGATAAAACACACTGAATATTTTAGTAGCTCTCATTATGAAACCCATTCGAGAGTGCTAACTATGGCGGGGATCTGACCCATACAGGATAAATGGTGAGAATTGTGTTGCTAGGGGCAACATAGGCACTTACAGCCGACTACCATTACAGTCATGTTGCTCCTCCTGCAGGGACATGACTGTGACATCAGGAACGAAATGACATGTTTATCAAATGATAAAATACAGTATTGACCAGAGACTGCTATGTGTATGGCCGACATCAGGGCTTCTGTTTTTTGAAGTCACAGCCAGAGCACCAACAGAACCCACCCCACCCTGGGAAGGATCTATAATGAAACCCACTCCTAAGTGAGAATTCCTCTTAGTGAATTCTCGCTGCTGCTACAATTCTCCAACAGTGCCTGCAGGGGGCAGCAGAAGACCCCAAATGCAGAAGACAGAGTTCAGAGTTGTGGACAAACGTAGTGTGAGAACGGGGCAAGGCCTTATGGTAAATGTCCCTCTGTGCAAGGGTTCAGGATGGTGCCTGACAAATGGAGAGCAAGAGATAGAGGAAACCAGACAGAGAGAAAGAGATATGGGGGGAACAAGGTGAAGAGAGAGACAGACAAATGAAGGACACAAGGACACAATGTAGAGAAAGGGAAAGAGAGAGATAGAGAGATTGAGGAAACAAGGTAAAGAGAAAGAGAGTATAATGAATGGAGAGAGAGATAAGGAGAGAGAGAGAGAGAGATGGATGGAATAAAAGGGCAGAGAAGTGTTTGAAAAAAAAATATAATTTGTGTCATACACTCCCCTGGTACAATAGTCTGATATACTTGCATTCTGGAGACCCTCAGGGGATCATAGATGCACACCATAGACATGTAAAACATGAATTGTATTTAGGCTTTAAACAAAGAAATAAGATCTGGACATTCAGATACATATTGTAATACAGAGGTGATCACTATGAGATTTTGTAACACTTTTCAAAGAAAATAATCTTATAGAGGCAGCAGTGTCTGGAAAGTGTAACAAGACAAATGTAACAAAAATAAAAGATACATTATATGTACACAATCCCCTTGGAAAGCTGCCAAGCATCATGGTGTGTCTGATACAATCAGTCTGATTCAGAGCCTGCATGTGAATGCTTGTTTTTTTCGGGAACTGATCTCAGAAACTAGGAAATTGCGAACATTCGTATCAGTCACAGCGTTCCGAAAAAGTGCGTAGGTGGCTGCATTTGCTTTGCATACGCATACAGTTTAACCGAACTTTTATGGTATTTGCAGCCAAAGTAGTTTTGGAAGCTGAGCTTTTACCTGTTTTCGGACATAACTTGATCGGAAGCAGAGGGTGGTTATCAATGGTACACACTCAGATTGGGTCACTGTTACTAGTGGAGTACCACAAGGGTCAGTTCTGGGACCAATTCTCTTCAATATATATATAAATGACATTGGGTATGGATTAAGCAGTAAAGTCTCAATCTTTGCAGATGATACTAAGCTGTGTAAAGTAAATAAAACAAAAGAGGAGAGCAGGCAGCTACAAAAAGATTTAGATAAATTGGAAGCATGGGCAGTTAAATGGCAAATTACGTTTAACACAGATAAATGTAAGGTAATGCACATGGGAAGGAGAAATCTGTGTCATGATTACACACTAAATAAAGAAACACTTGGTAAAACAACAATGGAAAAGGACCTAGGGGTTTTAGTTAACAATAAGCTCAACTGTAGTAATCAATGCCAGGCAGCTGCTGCCAAAGCAAATAGGATCATGGGGTGCATCAGGAGGGGCATAGGTGCTCAAAACCAGAGCATCATTTTACCCCTGTACAAGTCAGACCCCATATGGAGTACTGTGTACAGTTCTGGGCACCTGTGCTTAAGAAGGACATATCAGAACTGGAGCGCGTTCAAAGAAGGGCAACAAAGTTAATAAAAGAAGTGCGGGGGCTAGAGTACCCTGAAAGATTGTCAAAGTTAGGTTTATTTAGTTTAGAAAAAAGACGCTTGAGGGGTGATCTAATAACTATGTATAAATATATTTGGGGTCAATACAAAGATCTGGCCCACAATCTATTTATAACCCGGAGTGTAACTATAACCCGAGGGCATCCACTAAGGTTAGAGGAAAGGTGCTTTCTCCGCCGACATAGGAGGGGATTCTTCTCTGTAAGAGCTGTGAGACTATGGAACTCGCTGCCAGAGGAGGTAGTAATGATGGATACAGTAAAAACTTTCAAAAGTGGCCTTGATGCCTTCCTGGCATGTAATAACATTTCCAGCTATGGCTACTAGACCACTGGAAGGAGCTGAACTGGATGGACTAAAGTCTTTATTCATCCTTACATACTATGTTACTATGTTACTATGCTGTGGAGCTCATTGTTCTTGGTGTGCTGTGTCCTTGCGTGGCTTTCTGACAAATGCCTTTTTTGTTGTAACCAGCTATTTTAATGTGCTTCCTGTCACTGAAATTCCCCGCCACTGTACCCATGGTAGTTTGCATATCCTTACACATACTTACCTTTCTCCCCTTTAACTTTAAAACTCACCCACCTGAGTCTTGCGCCACTTCCGTCTGGGGTGGCCCCATCTCCGTGTACTCACCCTCTGATGATTCTGTAGGGGCAGAGACGCACAACACACCAGCACTTAGCAAACATGTAATTAAACTTTACATGCAGCACAACCTGTGTGTTTTTGGGGGGACAGTGGCCTACCGGAGTGTGCAGGAGCTGTGGGCGACTCCAAGCCCAACACACCTTCCTCTTCAGCCGGCTTGCTTCTGGGTGGGCTTGATCCACAGCCAGCTACAAAAGAAAGTATAATTTAGTAAAACATGTTACCCATTACCCTGATAGCTAAACTTCTCTGTTGTATATCCACTTACCTGGGAAGTTCTGGCTGTAGAACCTCCACACCCAGAGCCACTTTTGCCGCTTGAGGTCCGACCAGTGCTGCATGATTTGGGTTAAGGTGTAAGGTGACACATCCCCTCGCCACTCACATGGGCTGCCACCTCTGCCAACATCCTCTTTTTTCACGTGTGAGGGGCTTGATGTTGTACCTCTGATACATGAAAGTCTGCAAACAACCAACAGATGTGCATTGTTGACTTATGTCCTCTGTTTGGGTCTGCTTTAGCTCCACATGACTGCCCCTGCCCCTTTAAGTAATTTTCAGGGACAGTGCAAGCACCCATACCTCATATACGCTTTATGTCAATGTTAACTAATCCATCTCTCCCATCCCAAAATAGCAGAGGGTTGCAAGCGCTGACGGCACGCTTAACTTTTCTGTCTGCTACCAGTGTCTGATAGGGCTCTGTGACCACGGCCAGCAACAAAGCAAAGCCAGCTCTCCCATCCTGCAATAGTAGCGGGTTGCATGGAAATGTCAAACATAAATCACTTAGGCACTCATGTGTCGCATACAGACCATGGTCCATGTGACAGTGGCAGGAAAGTATTGTTTCCCTGTAACGTTGGAATTCCAGGCCTCTGCCAATGTGCCTTTGTTCGTATTCCGCGGCCACTGTCACCTGTTTTCACCTTGGCAGGAGTGTAATGCGGCACACATGCGTAGGCGAATAGCATGAAAGTGTAACTTACTATCATAATGTCCCCCTGCTGCTCACGGGTGAACACGGTGGATGCCATGTTGGACCTTTGGATTTCATCCGAGGCACACATGTGCTGTCATGCCCTGGTGGACCCCGAAAGTGTGCTTGCATCCATACACCAATGTAGACTATAGTTTGCTTAAACCTTTGAGGGGCTGTTAAATAAACCAAATTGTTTCCACCACAATTTACCACTCAATTAGGTATAAAAGAACAGCTTAGCAGTTTAAGGCATCAGCAGCAGGAGTCCGAAAACTTAGGCTCCCAGGGCTTCTGGCACAGCTCACCACAAACCAACCTACAATCAGGTCACCAGAGCACTATGCGGACCCCAGGACAGACCCCAGAGTGGGTCCCACTGTGGAGTCCACAACGAAGCGCCATCAGGTAGCTGACTTTATATCCCCACAGAAAAGGGGCGAGGTGCTGTGATCCCTTGCCCACAACCCCCCCACACCGATCACCCGGCAGCTGTCATCAAAGCTTCATGAGACATGGTGTGTGTGTCTTTTTTTTACTGTTGACCCTTTGTGAACTGGTAAGGGATCCATGAGACTCCTTTACCAGTTCACAAGACTTGGGAGCTGGCAAGTCACCTGTGGATAGCGGGTGACTTGCCATTAACCCCAGCTCCCCAATTACCTGCCTCCCCAAAGCCTGGGGGGGCAGAAGGGCTCGGGGCCAATTTAGGCTGTGTGGGCTTGTAGCCAGCAGGGCAGGGGGCCATCTAAGCTGGCCCCTGTGCCCTGTTCTACAAACCCTGCATAGCTGGTCTCCGAGCTGGTTATGCTGGGTAGGGGGAACCTCAAGTAATTTTTTGTAGATTTTTAACCCTTAATATTCACAAAAAAAATGGACAGTTACAGCGGTACCACATATGTATTGATAGACACCCTTTCCTGCCCAGGAGACTCCCCCAAACTGAAAAAGCGCTTCAGGAGATTTTCAGATAAAATGCAACTATGTTATGCAATATGCGCACCTTGCAGCTTTTCAAGAAAAACAACCCTTTACATTTGAAATACCCCCAACAAACTATATATTCTCTGGAAGTACACACCTCAGGCTTTCTAGGCGTACCAGGTTTGTTGACATGGGTACAGTTTTCTGGAAATAATTTCTCAATGTATTCTTTGGTTGCACAGAGTTTCCCTAAAAAAACAATAGAAAAGCAGAATCAAAACCACATTTTCCTAAAAAAAGATATATGCAAACAAGAAAAAAAACTGAAAATCTGAAAAAGCAAGGTCTCCCAAACAGAACAATACCCAACATGCAAAGGTACTGTCAAGGGAAGATTTGCCAAACACACCAAAGTAAAGCATGTGCGTAACGGTAATTTTACTTCAAAATTTCAGCTCTGCAGACAAAGTGCGCACCTTGTGCTTTTTCTACAAAAACAACCCTTTACATTTGGAATATCCCCCATAAACCATATATTCCCTGAAAGTATACATGTTAAGCTTTCTAAGCATACCCAGCTTGTTGTAGTGGGCTCATCTTTCTGAAAGTAATCCCTCGAAGAATTCTTAGGTTGCACAGGGTTTCACTAATAAATGTATAAAAAAGCAGAATAAAAAAACACCTTTTTATAAAATTTCATTTTTTATAATTTTTATAATATAATATGCAAATAAGAAAACACAAGCTAAATCGGAAAGTGCAAGGTCCCCCGAGCAGAACAATACCCAACATGCATAGGTACCTGTAACCTTTTAACTGCCAGCCTACTTGAGATTTTGTCACCCTCTGCTGACAGGATATTTTTCACTATTTTGCGTGATGTTTAACTGTGATTTTTGCAGGAATTTCCAAGAAAATGGCATATTTTCTTTTTGCGGCAGAGTTTAGGCTTTAACATGAAATGTCTTGTTTGTATTTTTTCTACTGTTTTTTTATATATTTTAAAGTAAATAAGTAAAAAAAAATAAAAATAAAACATTTTTTTTTAATAAAGTCATTTTTTTCTAAAGTGTGTGGTGTGTTTTTTTTTACTGTTAACCTTTTGTGAACTGGTAAGGGGTCCATGAAACCCTTATACCAGTTCACAAAGCTCTGGGTCTGGCAAGTCACCTGCGGCTAGTGGGTGACTTGCCATTAACCCCAAAACCACCCATTACCTGCCTCCCCAAAGCCCGGGGGGGGCAGAAGAGCCGTGGCCCTAGGCTATGCCGGCAGGTAGCCTGCAGGGCCAGGGGCCACCAAAGAGAAATGGGGCTTTCACATGCAATATGGTTTTCTTTAATAAAATACATGTTTTAGTTGAAATAAAGGAGACAATTTAAAAAATATATATATTTCTTTACTCACCTCTGATCTTCAGCTCCTGTGCCCCTCTCGGCGATCCAATGCCAGTGATGGCTGAACAGAGGAGGGGAGAGGCAGGCGATCGGAGGATCACCTACCTCTCTCCTCCTCTGCCCAGCCGTCACCTGGCATCTGACAGCAGAAACGCCGGGTGCCCCGATGACGCCCAGCCGGTGACGTCAGAAGTCCGGCCCCGAAGGGGCAGAGCTAGCAGTAAAGATGGCGGCCGCCATCAGAGGTACGGAGGGAGGAGAGCTGTTAGGCCCTCTCCTGAAGGCGGAAGAGCGGGGGGGTGATCGGAGCCCCCCCCCCCATGAAGAGCAGAGCCGGCGGGAGCGATCGGGCATGAAGGTGTGTAAATGTCATTTTTTTTTTTACAGGAAATTCCGGCAGCTGGTAAAACGGGGGGGGGGGGGGGGTACCCTATTTTGGGCACTCCCCTACAGCCGGAGGAGCCCCTCTGGTTGAAGAGGAGACCCAGCCGGATCGAACGAGGGGTCAGGTGAGTGCCTTTTTTATTTTACTTTTTCTGCTAGCAGGGGGGGAAATTCAGGCACGTAAAATTTACGTGGCTGGCAGTTTACTGCAGGGGAGACAAATCATGGAGACAAACTGGCAGTCCAACAGCCCCACTTTTCGGCAAAACACCAATAGATATTTTAAAGTTGTGCAGCGGACCACCAGTTTGCTCCATGAGGACCCGGCTGAAGTGGTTATGAAGCAGCAGCATCACCACCAGCAGATGGAAACGCTCCTGGGGCTCTGGTGGGGGCCAACCAGGTTGCCCTTCAAAGGCTGGAGGCCAACCAGGTTGCCCATCAAAGGCTGGAGAGGCTTCAGGCACAGCAAGCTGCAAACACCCAAAGCCAGGCAACATCCCCCTAACCTGCCATGCAGGACTTTGGATTGGGGGGGTTCCAGAGCTTTAGTTACGTCAGACAGGCACATTTTTATTGATCAATTTTATGTTGACTTGCATGAGTTCTGCCATATCCCAACAACTTGTGACAATTAACATGTAATTAGAGAATACATACCAAAAAACATAATTTTGGATGTTATTTAATCACACTCAGACAAGTCAAGGGATATAATAAATTACAAATTACATAAGTGGGGGAAAAAATCAAATTCAAGAAAGTCCACCAAATGCTGGCAAATGTTTTGGCCCGCTTGGCTCTGGGTGCCATCATACAGATGGCCAGGAATCTCTGGAGCACAAACAGGGGTTGTCTCTTCCAAATATGCTGACAGCCTCTCGCTCAAGGCAAAGTTATGAAGGCTGATGTACACCATAATAATTTGCACCGCCTTCTCTGGCTTGTTTTGAGGGGCGTGTGTGGTCCAGATAGCATAATTCGGCCTTCAGCAGCCTGAAGGCACATTCAGCTACAGCCTGTGTGCAGTGGTGGGCCTCATTATAAGCCTCCTGGCCAGGAGTCTGGGGTCTTAAGAAGGGCTTTAGGAGCCAGGGCAGCAAGTGATAACCAGAAACACCTAAAAGACAAATTAAAATGGAAATTAAATTACTAGCAGGTAACACAACATCAAAACAGTCTAGACCAAATATTAAGTATTACAAAAGAGTAGGGCCAAATAAGCAAAAGGTAAGGCAGGATGCTCGGACTAAAAGCTTTTGTAACTGTAATAGGGAAGAAGGGGATATTCAAAGAGGGGCATGAGCACAGTTGAAGTGATGGAGGGCAGGGAGACCAATTAGCTAATACAAGAAACTTGAACCAGTTACAAAAAGACTTACCCATAAGTCAACCGCCAGCCAGCTCGCCACACTCAAAACGAGTGTATAAACCGTAACTCCTCAAGATAAATGCATTGTGGGACGAGCCAGGGAAGCCGGCCAAAACACAAATAAAGTCCCAGCCCCAAGACACATTGGACATTGAAAAAGTGGCCCATCTTGCAGTTGCTGAAAAAAGTCACAAATAAAAAAAGGGTCACTAGACTGGCAACAACAAATGAACAGCAAAAATGAACAAAAAAAAAAATACAATTCTGTGATTACTCACCTGTAGAATTGGTATTATATGTATACAGCACGTCCTGCTCCAGAAGATATTCCTTACACTTGGGACATACATCCAGCAGATGGCACTGACTGCAGAGACAGAAAAGTGGCTCCTCCCGGCCCCATATATACCAGGGACCTCCCACAAAATCCCCAGTATTGAAAGCAGTTAGCAAGAGACCGGGAGAACTATAACCATTATATGAAAATTTGAATATAAGAACGATCACCATAAAGAGGTAACTAAAGATAATGATAACAAGGGTGGGGTGGAACAGGACATGCTGTATACATATAATATCAATTCTACAGGTGAGTAATCACAGAATTGTATTATTCTAAGTATACAGCACGTCCTGTTCCAGAAGATATTCCTTACACTTGGGACATCCAATAGCAGTGTCCGTAAGGTAGGGTGGGATCCCCAAAAGTAACAGCAGACAGTTTAAACCACTGTCGCCTGCAGAACCTTGCGGCCAAAAGCAGCATCAGCTGAGGCCCTAACATCAATCTTGTAAAACTTTGTAAAACAGAAGACCAAGTAGTGGCCTTGCAAACTTGTTCAACAGAAGCCTGGGGCTGAAAAGCCCAAGAGGCACCAATAGCACGAGTAGAATGAGCAGTAAGGCCTTCCCCCTAGCAGAGTAGGCCTGTATCACAGCCTGACGTATCCACTTGCTGATAGTGGACTTAGCCGGAGCTAAACCCTTCTTAGGACCAGACAGAAGCACAAAAAGAGCATCAGTCTTCCTGAAGGATTCAGTAGCCACCAAATAGAACTTCAGAGTTCTGACTACGTCCAAAGAATGCAAAACCCTTTCCTTAGGGTTACTGGGATTAGGACATAGAGAAGGCAAAACAATGTCCTGATTGAGATGAAAGGCAGAAACAACCTTAGGCAGAAAATCTGGCTTAAAACGAAACACCACCTTGTCCTGGTGTCTCTCAAAATAAGGAGGCTTGATGGAAAGCGCCGCCAACTCAGAAACACGCCTAACAGAAGTGATAGCCACCAAAAAGACCACCTTAAGCGTAAGAATGGACAAAGGAGCCCCTTGCAAGGGCTCAAAGGGAGACCCCTGCAGGGCAGATAAGACCAAGTTCAAACCCCAGACTGGTAACATAGGCTTACGTGGGGGACGCACGTGAGTAACCCCTTGGAATAAGGTCTTGACCAGGGGATGCTGAGCAAAGGATCTTTGGAAAAAAATAGCCAAAGCAGACACATGGCCTTTCAGAGTACTGAGCTGAAGGCCCAGATCCAAACCATGTTGGAGAAACTCCAGAATCCTAGGAATAGAAAACACACGACAGGGAAGCGAGTGGGACTCGCACCAGTGAATGTAAGTACGCCAAACCCTGTAATAGATGGAAGAAGAGGACCTCTTCCTAGCCTTGATCATGGTATTCACCACCGAGGCAGGCAGCCAGGCCGTCAAAGCCAACGTTTGTAAATTGGGGTGGCGTAGGTGTCCCTGAGTGAGCAGATCTGGAACCAGTGGCAGGGCGTACTGATCTACTGCCAAATGCACGATGTCTGCGAACCACACTCTTCTTGACCAACAGGGGCCACCAGGATTGTTGGCACCCCTTCCTGAACTATCTTGCGCAGCACCCTGCCCAGCAGTGGAAACGGTGGAAACACATACAGGAGCTGGAACCTCGTCCAAGACATTGCCAGGGCATCCGTGGCCAAGGCCAGAGGATCCTGGGACAGAGAGACAAAGACTGGAAGCTTGTGATTGTGACGGGACGCAAACAGATCCACGTCCGACTGACCCCAGCGGTGGCACAGGGAGTGAAACACCCTGCTGCTGAGCGACCACTCTCCCAGACGAGAGGTCCCCCTGCTCAGAGAGTCTGCCTCCAGATTCTCCACCCCCGGGATGTACACAGCTGAGATGCAGGGAACATTTTCCTCCGCCCAGGACAGTATCAGGGACACTTCCTTGAGGGCCCTCTTGCTCCGGGTCCCTCCCTGATGATTGATGTAGGCAACCGCCGTCTGGTTGTCCAAGCGGACCTGAACAGCCCGACCCCTCAGGTGTGGGGTTAAGTGGGCGAGAACCAACCTGATTGCCCTCAATTCCAGAATGTTGATAGGGGCATGGGCCTCCTGAGGGCCCCACTGGCCCTGGAATTTCAGGGACTTCCAGAATCCCCCCCAACCTGTCAGACTGGCATCCGTGCCAGCAGGGGGTCAGAAAGGACCTGCCCCCCAGCAGGTTCCTCGAGTCCAGCCACCACACTAGAGACCGCCTGACCTGAGGGGACAAGACACACACCTGATTCAGGGACACAGGGTCCCAATCCCATACTTACAAGAGGTGAAGCTGAAGAGGCCTCATGTGGAACTGAGCATATGGAACCGCCTAGAAGCAGGACACCATCAGGCCCACCAGCTGCATTCCCTGCCTGATGGATGGATGAGGACAAGACAGCAGGAGCTGAACTTTCTCTTGAAGGGCTCCACCTTCTGCTGAGGAAGAAATATCTTGACCTGAGCTGAATCCAGAATCATGCCCAGAAAAGACTTCACCATGGAAGGAGACAGGGAAGATTTGGGGTGATTGATCACCCAGTCGAATGATTCCAGTGTGGACACCACCCTCTGAGCGTCCAGCTCTGCCTGATGGAAGGACTGAGAAGCGATAAGCATGTCGTCCAGGTAGGGAAGAATGCGAATGCCCTGAGATCTCAGCAGGGCCATCACACCTGCCAGCACCTTGATGAATACTCTGGGGGCCAAGGTGAGGCCGAAGGGCAAGGCCACAAATTGGTAGTACTGATCCTCCAGAGTGAACCTGAGGAATCTCTGATGACCTTGAAAGATAGGTACATGAAGGTAAGCATCCTTGATGTCTACAGAGGTCATGAAGTCCCCTGGGTGTAGGAAAGTCACAGCTGAGCGCAGAGTCTCCATGCGAAAGTGTCTGAATATGACAAACTTGTTGAGAAGCTTTAGATCCAGGATAGGTCTGATGTACCCATCCTTTTTGGGCACAATGAAAAGATTAGAATAATAGCCTTTGCCCCTTTCCCTCAAGGGCACCCGGCAGATGACACCTAGGTCTAGAAGGCCTTGGACAGCCAGGGAGAGGCACTGAGCTGACGAGGGGTTTTGAGCTAACCGAGATTTGATGAATCTTGGGGGCACAGCACTAGGCCCAGCGGCAGGTAACCCAGACTGTAGCGCAAGCGTCTGCTGGGCGCAGGGTACACACACCCTGACATCATCACTTATAGGGGATACCCCACACGCCACACACAGCAGGGCTTGTCCCGAAGGAACCCCGAGCACGTTATCTTGAGAAGCCTCCATATGGTGATTATCACGGCACAACAGGCCAATAGGGATTGACGCTAATAATAGCAACCCGGGATGCCCCAATAACCCGCTAGGGAAGTGGGAGGTAAGGGAATACAATAGCTCTCCAATAAGAGTAAACACTAAATAGAGGGGATAGGACCGGGAGAGAAAACCACAAGTTTTCGCCGCCAACCGCGGAGTGTAGTACAAACGTGCGGCGGCGGCGGCGGCAAAAGAAACCAATGCAATCAATTCAAAAGGGATCAAAAAACAACACACAACATATAGTAAAGACATGCACCTCCCCCCCCCCCCCCCGAGATCTACAAGGGAGAGCAAAGGGGAAGCGACGGCCAGCCTAAAGGGAGAAAACTGGGGGGACAGGGGGTGAGGGGCATAAAGTGCGGGAGGGGCATCCCATCATGCCTTACCCTTTGGTGGGGACCTGACAGCGGTGCTGCCTACCTTCACCCAAACCAGAGCAGCCTGAGCTGGGAGGCAGTAAAAGGAAACGGGTGGGAATAGTCCTACAGGGCCGCAGGCTAATAGCTCCGCTCACCTGCGAGTAGAGAGAGCCATCTTCTAGTTATCGCAGCCAGGACTGCAGAGAAGAACTGGGGATTTTGTGGGAGGTCCCTGGTATATATGGGACCAGGAGGAGCCACTTTTCTGACTCTGCAGTCAGCGCCATCTGCTGGATGTATGTCCCAAGTGTAAGGAATATCTTCTGGAACAGGACGTGCTGTATACTTAGAATAAAGGGCCAAATGGGACACAGGAAAGCTGTTTGGGGGGAGGAGAAGCTAGGTTAGCCTCACGAGAGGAGAGTGGGCTAAAAGGAGGAGCTATGTGGACCTAAACATACCGAAACATATACTCCTGAGCAGCTGGGGGAACCAGAGACATATGTGTACAATCAATGGTGCCCATGACACTTGTTGAAAAACCCAACCTCACCGCTTTCCTGGCTGCCATGCTGGAAAAAAGAGATATATTTCCCCTGCAGAACAGCCATGCTATCAAGAAATTTAGTCAGGGGTGGCTCAGCGAAAGCTGGGACATGCCAACTTAGAGTGCCCCTAGCCTCTGGAAGGAGCCATTCGCTAAAAATGTAAGACAGCCAAGCAATTTGGTCATACCTCCATTTGCACGCCCCTTTCTTGCGGCGGGGGCCAACCATGGCCAAAACTCTGAGTAAAGCTTCTCAAGAGAAAGGGGGTTCAGTTGGGTCAATTTAAACACCTTCTGTTTGGTCATCTGATCGATATCCGTGTGACTGCGGTTATGCCAAAGCTCTGGAAGGTACATGGTTAACAGCCCCCGCTGCTGCAGACAATCGTATGCTTCACAGAACTCCATCGTAGGTGCGGAGTATGTAGGCTGTATTTTAACTAGCAATAAAAGACCATTGAAGTTTTTATATTATATGGTGAAAAATCGGTTTGGCGTATGCATACTGTAATTTCCTGCAAAAAAGGACAACTCAGCCACAAATACAAGGCTCTGAATCAACCGACACAGAAAATAGACCAAGTTCTAGATCATTTTTTTTTACGTCAATCTCACAGGCGGGAATGGATGCAAGAGAGGCTCTGAATCAGGCTGATAGTAAATGGCACCATCTGACCCCATCAGGGTAATAAAAAGGGGCTATAAATACAGAGACATAACAAAGTCTTTATTACAAGGGTAGACTGCCTATCCACATATACTATCGCCAACTTACTATGGCAGATTAGGGGATGAGAATAAGAAATATGGTTTGAGATCTACTTTGTCATTAAGGCCCAATGCAACCACATACTCACCTAAATGCGCGATCTTGTGCTGTTCAAATGTGTAGCTGCATTCCCATCCCTCAACTATGTGTGCCCTCCTGGCAGACTAGCACAGAGCAGGGAAGCAGAAGAAATCCTCTCTGATGTTGCATTGGAACAATGTAGGATCCCAAAATGAGATGACTATGTGATTCTGACTGTGGGGGGTCCATATGGTATTGGACTGTATGGCATCCCTAACGAAGATGCCCCCTAGAATGCATTTTAATGGAATCCTGTGATTTTGACTATCCATATCTGATTTAGGATGTCCTGCTGTGTGACTCCCATCTCCCTCTTTCCGTATGCTCTACTCCCTGCCTGCCACTCTCATATACCCCCGGCCACTGTCCTCTATCGTCTGCGCTGTCCTCTACTCACTGTTGCTGTCCTCTACTAACTGCCATTCTCATCTACCCCCTACCGTGTCCTCTACTCCCTGCCACTCTCATCTACCCCCTGCCATGTAATCTACCCCTACCACTCTCATCTACCTCCTGCCAACATCTTCTACCCTCTGCCACTGTCCTCTACTCCCTGCCTCTGTCCTCTACTCCCTGTCATTCTCATCTACCCCCTACCATGTCCTTTTCTACCGGCCACTCTCATCTACCCTCTGCTATGTCCTTTACTCCCTGCCGCAGTCTTCTACAACCTGCCCATTTCCTCTACCCCCTGCCACTGTCATCTACCACCTGCCTCTGTCCTCTACCACCTGCCTCTTTCCTTTACCCCCTGCCATTGTCATCTACCCCCGCTGCTGTCCCCTACCTCCTCCCTACGCCCCACCACTGTTCTCTACCCCCTGTCACTGTCATCTACCTCCTACTGTGTCTTCTACCCCGTGCCACTGTCATCTACCCCCTGCCATGTCATCTACCCCCTAGTGCTGTCCACTACCCACTGCCCCTGTCCTTTACCTTGTGCCACTGTCCTCTACCCCCTGCCGCTGTCCTCTACCACTCACTTAACCCCTCCACCCCCTGCCACTGTCCTCTACCACTCACCTAAACCTTTTACCCCCTGCTGCTGTCCTCCACCACTTACCTAACCCCACCACCCCGTGTCACTGTCATCTACCACTCACCTAGCCCATTCACCCCTACCACTGTCGTCTATCACTCACGTAACCCCACCACCCCCAACTGCTGTCATCCACCATTTTCCTAATCTTGCCACCCTCTGCTGCTGTCCTCCACCACTTATCTAACTCCTCCACCCCCCACTGTCCTCTAATACTCACCTAATCCCTCCTCTCTGTCACTGTCTTCTACCACTCACCTAACCTCTCCACTCCCTGCCACTTTCCTCTACACATAACCCCCACCCCCTGCTGCTGTCCTCCACCAATTACCTTACCCCTCCAACTTCTGCCACTGCCCCCTTAATTCTTACCTAATCCCACCATCCCCTGCTTCTCTCCTCCTCCACTTACCTAACCCCTCAAACCCCTCAAACCCCCTGCCACTGTTCTCTACCACTCACCAAACCCCTCCACCCATTGCTGTTGTCCTCTACTGCTCATCCAACCCCTCCTCCTCCAGCCGCTGTCCTCTACGTCTCACCTTACCCCTCCAATCTCTGCCTCTCTCTTCCTCCACTTACCTAATCCCCCAACCTTCTGCCGCTTTCCTCTATCACTCTACTTACCACTCACTAAACCCCTCCACCCATTGCTGTTGTCCTCCACTGCTCATCCAACCCCTCCACCTCCAGCCATTGTCCTCTATGTCTCACCTTACCCCTCCAATCTCTGCCTTTCTCCTCCTCCACTTACCTAATCCCTCAACCTTCTGCCGCTTTCCTCTATCACTCTACTTACCAAACCCCTCCATTGATGTTGTCCTCCACTGCTCACCCAACCCCTCCACCTCCAGCCGCTGTCCTATACTTCTCACCTTACCCCTCCATTCTCCGCTCTCTCCTCCTCCACTTACCTAATCCCTCAACCCCCTGCAGCTTTGTTCTATCACTCTACTTACCAAGCACCCACATCCAGGTGCTGCTGTCCTCTACCACTCACCTAACCCCTCTCCCCAGCAACTGACCCACTCCTCTGACCTAGCATAGCAGAAGGCTCATCCCCAAGAATCCAGCAGCAGCAGCAGAGCAGAAGGAAAAACTAGAGGACCAAATAGGGGCAGCAAGTACCAGAGGGCAATCAGCACAAAGAAGGCTGGGTGACTGACAATAAGGATAAGGAAGTGGTGGTGAGAACTGAGAGGCTGACCCTCAATGCAGTGCAACACAGGTAACTATAAATTCACCTTGCCCACTGTGCAACCACTTCCAGGTCCCCCTTCAAATAAAGCACCAGGAGAAATAGGTAGGTATCTTTGCACTGCAGGACTCACAGGGGGCAGAAGAGGGCCAATCACCATGATTTTCACTAACCTTGCGATTTTGTCTCTCTAGTGGAGCATCCCAATATAATAATTCTTACCTTGTGGGGATCCCATGGCATATGCACATACTCTCCTCCAATCAGTGGCTAGTGCACCATTCAGATGTACTATGCCACTCTGACAGAGCTGACATTAAAATGGCTTAGTAAAGCCGAATGCAGCATGAGCAGCTGGCCGCTCCCCTTTGGCAGTGCACAGCCATGCCAACCATTCAGAAATGCCTGGGACGGGTACGGGCACCATCCAAAGGGAAGCATTGGAGAGGTGAGTATACTAGGCTTTCCACACAGGGGAGCATCTCGATTTGGGATAGGAAATCAGCGGGCCCTGGGCTTTAAGCACCCTGTGAACTATGAACCCTCCCTCACCCAAAGGTCTTGCCCTCCCTTTCAGCCACTTGTGAGCCTGACATTAGCTACTTACCTTTATCCTCTCCTCCCATTTCTCATCTTCAAAAGTTTCGAGGTAGGCCATGAACCCCCTCCCACCCCAACTGGACCCCCTCAGAACAAAATCCTGGGTGTGCCACTGCATATGATATAAGGTGCACTATACTGGTGCTGTCAGTTTGCCATGGAGCTGAGGCTGCCATCACTCCGAATGCCTGTGTGGAGGATGCTGCTTTTCCATGCTAGTTTTTGATTAAAGGAATTCAATCACCAAAACAGTCTGTTAAAATCTCCTATGAAAGGGCAATAGGAGTAGTAATTTATACCTCTCGTGTAATAAAGAATCCTGCCAAGCTTGTCATTTTCTATTACTGAAAGAAAGAAAAACCAGGGGTGATGTTTTTTGGAAGGTACCATTCCTTTTGTCCTCAGGCAGGTCCCGATGTAACAACAGAATGGTAGATTCACAAACCTGTGTTTCTTCTTTTTCCCAAATAATATAAAAATAATAGTAGTTTGGAATGTTTTTGATGCAGAGTGTACAAGCCACCCCTTATCTTGCTATCTAAAATATGTATGTACATTTTTATTATTAGATGATGCTTCACACTCCTGAGCTCACGAATTTAACCTCTCCTGCTGTAATTCAGCCTCTTCAGATGAGGGGATTATAGTCTTGTGTTACAGTAGCTAAAAGGTTATTGGCAGTATTCTCCCTTGAGGAGGTCATTACTGCTGCTTGATTTAGCCAAAGCTTCTAGGATTTGTAGTCAGAAACTATATTAAGGTCAGGAAAGCCATTCCTACTTTAGCGACACAAATCCATAGGAATATAAAAATCTTGGAAGCAGCATGCTGACACATAAATCACAGATCTGAAAGCACAGTCCTAACAAATGTTTATTTTACATTCCAAAAGTAGAAAACAATAAGGTAGAACACCAAAAAACTGACAAACACACAGAAATCACAGCTACACTGCAGCACATGCAGACTTCCTAGCCTCCCCTTACCATTGCTGCCATCAGAGGGAATTACCCTAACCCAGGAATTGCTCCTCTCCTGCAGGGCATCCTTTTTCCTTGGGCAAGCCTAGCACTGAATATCCCTGGAGTGTACTGTCAGAATTATTTCCAGCAATCCCACAGTGCGTGCATGGGCCGCCAGCCAATCAGTGGCTTGTGCTCCATTCAGCTTTTACTTGCCTCCCTGACGGTGTAGTAAAACTCATTGGAGTGTGATGTGCTGGCCACCCCCACCAGCCAAATGCCTGGCTGGAATATGAAATTCATTTGAAGGTGAGCGGGGATACAGAATTCGGATGATCCTGGTTTGCCTTTAACTGTGTGTGGGATCCAATGAGCATTCATTGCTGTGTACCTTGCAGAGCTGCATCCATTCACATACACCTCGCACGGGATGCTGAAGGGGGCTCATACCACAGGAGCTCAAATAATGGATGAGTCGGGGTGGTTTCACACAGGAATTCATGCCAAATTGGGATGCCCCTGGAGGAGGGCTTTCTTCTAGCCCTGGTATCTTTTAGGCTCAATGTCTGACACAGTACAATACAATATTACTGGATGACTTCAGAAGCCAGCTTGTGATTCTCCCTGATGTTAACCCTAAACTGAAAGACTGGAAGAGGGGAGGTGTTAGGGAGAGCAGTGGTGAGATGAGGGGTCAGTGACTGGGTTTCATAAGGACAAGAAAAGCAATGTGTGTCATGCGGTGAGAGCGAGGTGAGGGACATATGGCTGCTCTGTAACATATGGGCTCATCATCTCACCCCACATCACATGCTCAAAGCTGAGCGATTTGCTGATCCGATCTAATGAGATCCCCATCAGGAGGATGATTTTCCTTCATCAGCTCCCACAAGCATTAGCTCTGACTTGTCTGGCCCATGGGTACTGCTCAAGGGGAGGAGAGACCCATAAGTCAGGTAATGGAGGCTCCTGGGTTTCCTTCCCATCAGGACAAGGGTCGATAAAAACTAAATTCTTCCATTGTTGGACTGGGGTGTCTGGGAGCCCACCACACACTTAAATGAAAGTATTACTGGCTTATATTCAAGGCTCGTGCATGGAAAGATAATGCCAAACTGCATTGTGTGTGTGTGTGCACTTGGGACGCCACAAATAAGCTATACATAATTCAGGTTTTGGTAATGAAAATCCTCAAAGAGGACCCTGAGCCCAGGGGCCCATAGGGATTCCCTTGGAAACCTGTGGGCCAGTCCAAGTCTGAGCTCTTCATGGACAATTAAACACATTTTGACTATCTCGGAGGAGTTCCTGGGGCAGCCTGATTTGGGATGACCCACTGTGTGAACTGCCGGCCACACTTCAATCAGTGTTCTGTGAACGCTAGATAAATAGAGATCAGCAAGTATCTCTTTGGCCACGGCCTGAGGACAGACTCTAGGCTGTTGATTATTCCTCTTTACCCCACTTATCTTAATTAGAAAGCTGTTTCTCTGTGTAAGCTTTAGCGATGACTATGCGTCTCTGCTGTAAAGGTTCCTGCACTCTCATGAAGGGTGACTCCCTCAGTTCTGGATATATTGCAGAGCCCTGTTGCTCATCCTGCATCACCCTGCATCAGAAGGAATTGTGGATAAATGGAAAAATGGAAAAGAAACACGTTAAAGAGAATGTCCAGCCTCTTTCCAACCTAGCCTCACCCATTCCCTCCTGAAAGTGGGAGCCTGATTCACAGAAACTCTTTAACATATAAATGTTTTCTCACCTTCAGCACCCCCCCCCCTTCCTTTTCGTGTACCGCCATAACGCCGTTCACGCATACCTCAGCCGCCAATTAATTTTTCATCTTGATGACGAGAGTGATGAATATTCCAGAAGGCAAAACGTAACTGATCATCCTGTTCTGAGAGGAGATTGTGACTTCACTACTACAAGTGACCAGAGACCTGCCATTCATAATCACTGCCACCAGCTCTGTCAGATACCCCCGGTCCATAAATGGGCGATATTGGGCGAGAACCAATCTCAGTAGTATATAAATATATATTAAATAACAGTCCACTGAAATAAACTAAAGTTCTTAAATAGTTCTTATAATGAGGGTGCTCAACGTGCAACAAACGCCTCAATCTGCAGAGAGTCTATGTAGCCCTCACGTACCGGGGTGTCCAGCATGTGATGGCAGGAAGCAGGTTCTTCTGGGTCCAGGGTGTTCTGCGTGTGAGTAGGTAAGGGTTAGGGTTGCAGGGAAAGGTAAGTACTCACTGTTGCTGCTTGGAAAGATGTATTATTTATTCCACAAGCAAAAGGCAAACACGGAACAAATACATCTCTTCCAGTCACATCTCTGGTTCTGTCCAAATCAGGTACAATCATCAGCATGGCTTCCCATAGAGAATAATGTCCTAGGTTGGAACCTCTCCTTTCTCTCTCTCTTAGAGTCTGTGCTCCTGCTCCTTACAATTCAAATGGTGAATCACACACTAGCTTTGGGTTGGGACTTCCTATATCCCTTCTCACTACCTTCCAGAACCTTCTATCACATGTTCGGCCTTGTGTCCGACATCTGATAGGATGGTTGGTAAACCAATCACTACCTTTCAGTTATAACTATGTTACTAGTCTATCTCCTGTTATGACTAAAACCCCTTCTGACCTCTCCTTCTAGAATATTCCCTATTTTAGCCTATGGTCCCATGTTAGTCTATGGCCTAAACCCACTACTGCCATCTAGTGTCTGTTTAGATTATGGCACTCCCAATGTACTTAAATGGGTAGAAACCATAAAAGAGCTTAATGTATGGTTAACTCAATTTAAAGGATTCTTATTAATTAATGAACGTGTTCCTAGTTATAACCAGGTCCCTACATCAATAAGCATAAAACTGGATTAGCACAGAGCTCCCTTCCCTCAGATCATTCGATCCCATGGTGCATGCACTTCAATCCAAGTCCACCTGAGTGTCCACCACCAAGTTGTCAAGCCTCTTACCGGACACAGTGATGTTAATAGAGTTGTTATTAATAATTCTGAATCCTCTCGGAATGGCTTCACATATCCCAAACAAGCAAGCTTCAACAAGATAGAGGGATCACTCCACAGTATTATCTCCAAAGTTGGACATAAAAATAATCAAAGCATTTGGCCCAAAAGAGAAAAGGAATATTGCACATACAAACAGTTTATTCCAATAAAAACGCACTCACATTAAAAATACGTATGTACAGCTTTAGGAAACATTAGGTGGCTCTCACCCACTCCAAAAACATCAGACCTGGCCAGATCCATAAAAAACACGTGTAACTCTGTAGATGAACCGCCTGCCGCTGCCTGTAAATATAACCGAGAGAACCGCCCAAAATCAAGTTATGTGTTTCATCTTTTTAAGAGCACAATAGAAAATATACATGCAATAAGCAGAGTAATACACAGGTCTGAGGGGCAAGGTACTTAGTCAAACAGATGCGGTTATGCAAAGAAACCTCAGGGAGGCGTAAGGCAGCCTGCAAGTTCCTGGTCCGACAGCTAGCAAGTCCTCCGGATATTTAACTCTGAGCTGATCACTCCCACCTGGGAGGAGTTTCAGCCTCCTCCCTCCAGCTTAACTGTGAACTATTTAAATTATTATGTGGCATAACTTTTGGGTGGAAGGACACTGATTCTCAACGTCAGTCGGATGCTGTGCATCCGATGGGTCCATATACTGCTGTGCCATTTGGATTCTAGCTCGGGTTCTCAATACCCCCTTTAGGGTGATATGAAGCATATGTATGTGGCTGTTATAAATTGCAGATTCCAAATATGTTATCGAATTATGAGAAATGTGCACTGAAACCTTGTCAATTTTTAAAATAAAGTGTATCAAGTGTGGCTGTCATGGCTTTTTTGAAGTTGTGTCCTGAGCAGGCTCTCAACAGGGTTTGCAGACTTTCTGGCTCAGACCCGAGCCACGGGTGAGAATTGTGGCAGGGAATCCTTTGACTCTGCAACCCCCTGTGATATGGTGCATTTACTGATCTCGTTAGGAGCTGGTCCTTGTGCAAGGTAAAACTTCCTCATATGTGGGTTGGCAAATGGCATGGCAAGTAAAGTCCTTTGTGACAGGAGATAGAGGCATATATTGTAAGATAGAATCTAATATTTCTCATCATATTTTCCTCACAGCGATTAATGTTGGACAGTGGCCAAAAATCAGGCCCTCAATTTACTGACCCTGGCCATCCCCTGAGCTGCTGAACCCTGCCCCCGAAATGCTTCACAGCTTGTGACAGGTGCGGTCATCAGCTAATGCTGTAACAGGGACAGAACAAATTGCCCCGGTTAAAGAGATAGTACAGACAGCTTAGTACTGTAGGAGCAGATACTGGTGCAATGGTGGGTTTGGTCGACACAACCATGAAGCTGACACTATGCATTGTAGAGGCAGAAGATAGTCTGGGGTGCCTTGGTTAAGGGTTCAATAGGGCCAGTAATAGGGGGGAAACTTGGGAGACAGGGAGCTGGGGTGGGGGGTTAGAAGAGGATAGCATGAATTTTGGTACAGTGTCTGGTTTAGATGCCATCCCTAAAAGTCCAAAAGCAGAGCGTCCCACCAGGAATTCTTCATGTGCTCTTTATGGCCAGTCCCCCTGATGGTCCAGAGGATTATTGGCAGCAGTGAAAAAGATGACAAGTACCAGAGGATTATTGGCAGCAGTGGAGAAGATGACAAGTACCAGAGGATTATTGGCAGCAGTGGAGAAGATGACAAGGACCAGAGGATTATTGGCAGCAGTGTAGAAGATGACAAGGACCAGAGGATTATTGGCAGCAGTGTAGAAGATGACAAGGACTAGAGGATTATTGGCAGCAGTGGAGAAGGCGACAAGGACCAGAGGACTGTTAGCAGCAGTGGAGGTGACAAACAACAGAAAATTGTTGGCGGCAGTGGAGAACACAACAAGGACCAGAGGTTTGTTGGCGGCAGTGGAGAACACAAGGACCAGAGGATTGTTGGCGGCAGTGGAGAACACGACAAGGACTAGCTAGGTCTTCCCCACATACAGTCCTGTGGAGGGACATAGCGCACACATAATAAGGTATTTAACATTGCGAGACCAGCAGGAGAAAAATTAGGAATACATGCGGTGACTTGTACACTGACAGTGTTAGGGATATACCTGCAGAGCTTACACCTTCTCCATCAGCAGTGTGAGGTGCTGTGCTCTGACAAGGAGATAATACAAAGAATATGCCAGACTTTCTATAGGGGGGGAGGTGGGGAGTGCCTAGCTGCCCTCTGGCCAATAGCTAGGTGCGCAACACAGGGAAATATGTTACACAGATAAATAATAGGAAGCACATGTTCACCACCCCAGTGGGATGGGAAACATGACAGGCTGCCATTATCACAACAGATACAATTTGCTGCAATTTGCCGTTGCTCTTTCATGGGGCGCACTGTAATGCCGACTATTAATAGGCCTCCTAATTATCCCGCCATCTCCACAATGAGCCGCTAATAATGACATTACTAATTATCCCCGCTAATGCACATCAGACCACCAAGCTCATAAAACGCCGTCTGGATAAGAGGATGACACCACGTCCTTCTCCTTCATGCCTAATTAGCAGGGTACCAGAGGACTTGTCAGCTCCAGCTCACATCTAACAACCCATCCTCAGGGGTCCTGACACAGAGCAAATATCAAGGGATGTAGGGCGTTAAGCTACATTAGGGGCAAGATATTCTTTTTATAGGACTTCTATGAATGTATCACATGGGAAACATGATCACTCCCAAAGTGCCAGTGGCAACTTATGTTAAAAAGCTTGTGTTTCGTGGAAACTGTTTTCACTACCTACAATCTGTTGCCACTGGCAAAGTACAAGAAGTCTGTACACCAAGAAGAGAGAAGTGAGACCTTTACACAGTGGTGGACTGGGGCCAAAAAGCCATGGATTTTACCAGCCCCTGGCTTACCCGAGACATCCCTGCTGAGCCCCCTAACCATTATTCTGGGGCTATAGCATTGGGGGCTGGGGTTCCTTGGCTTTTAGGTACAGTGGGGCTGGGTACAGGAGGCTGAGAGGAAGAATAATGTGGGTGTTAAAAGCAGCAGCCAAACCAGCCCCAAAGCAGTGCGACCCCTAGTTGTCCCTATGGCCAGTCCGCATCTGTCTCTACACTCAGAAAATTGCTGTTGGGCATGTGTAAGGTTGAGTGAGCTCCCTCACCTCAGCAGCGGCTATAGCAGCAGTGTTCTGTGTATACAGAGCTCACTTCAGTCTTCTTGGTGTACAGACTTTAGTGTACATTGGCAATAGCAACAGATTGCAGGTGGTGAAAACTGCTTCCACAAAACACATTTTCTAACATAAAATATTTAAAAAATACTCAGCACCCTGAGAACATTTTTGCACAAAAATTCAATTGAAAGTGGATTTGTCCTTTAAAGTCCCTGTCCAGACAAACACGAACTTCTGTGCCCGAGGGAACAGTGTAAAATGAGCCCTTTCAAAGCATCTTAAAATCCCTGATTATATCTAAATGCTCTATGTATTCTAGGCGAAGCTGCATTATTAACCTCATATTCTGGGCCATGGTTGAGCTGGGAAGGGCATGTCACTGTGCAGCTTTAAACCTTTAAGCCATTCTACAGGCAGTAAAAAAATGCTTTACTTACCTTTAATCCCCCGCAGAAAATCGCGGCTAGTTCTCTCGGAGCCAACACCACCATGTTCAAACAGCTTGCGTCAATTCAGCCTTTGATGGATGGCCTTGTGCCATTATTGCAGGAACCATGTTATGTGAATTAATAGTAGTTTAGAATGACATAATTGCCATGTTTCCCTGTATCAATATCTGTGTGTCACTCTCTCATCTCCCCCTCCCCATGCTCCAATGACTCTGACCCCACCTTTGCATTCCTTGGCTCCCTCTGCCTCTTGGGGTTAAAGTGGACCAACACCAAGGATTTTGACTATCCTGGGTCTTGGTCCACTTTAGGAGCAATTCAGGGGATGCTAGTTAGAAATGTGGGTTTTGGTCCACTTTAAGTTTTGAGAAATGCATTCTCTCATCGCTAACTCTTCAGGACAGGTTGAATTATAAATCTTACCCCTAGGGGGAACTAAATGGGGCAATAATAGGCCCTATGAGGAAGTACCGAGTAAGCTGATTTTTCAGAGAATATATCTGCTCTATCAGAATGAGGCAGAGGTAAGCAAACAAGGGCAACATTGGTCATCCTCAGCGCAGTGCAAATGCAGTGATCAAAACAAAAGCCCCGGTCTCCCAATTGATAAGGGGATTGTGGGTCCTTAGCCAAGGAAAACCAGAACTAAAGTAGTATCCTAATTTAAAACTACGAATTCAAGACTCTCAGAATGGGAAGAGCCCACAAATAATTTAATGAATGGATATGTTCATTATTGACAGCCAGGATTTGAATGTTTTTTTTAAGGATTAATGGAATGGCTGTGAGACGGTCAGCTCAACACACCACCAGAGGATGCCGCTGGGGCACAGGTGAGTGATCCTTCATAACACTCCTGTTGTGTTCCTGAGTTCCTGATGTTCGAGGTACCAAACATCTTACCCTGGCTCTTACCCTGGCTTGCTTATCAACTCCGATCCTGTGCTGCCTGCCTTCGACACAAGCCCCACCTTTCAGCTCATGACCTGGGCCTGATTTCTCATGTATGATCCAGTTATGCCAGCCCATGATCCTGGCTTTTTCTGACTACTCCTTCTCCGCTGTTCCCCAGTTCTGGTCTGTCCATTGCCCTTCAGCAAAACCTACTCCTTGGTTACCTGACCTGGGACCTTCCTCCAGCCCAGTCAATCCCCCCTTGCAGGAGGGGGCCTAGTGAAGTCAAGGATGGTGCTTAGACTACAGGATTCCCTCTTGAGAGTGAGTGGGTCTGTCCTCCTATCAGGGCTCCAGCTGTGGTAGCATGACATATTCAGAATGATAACCTAATCAGTTTGGCCCTTGACCTGTTCATCTGTTCTGCCTCTTGTGACCTGCTGACCACAGCTCATCCAAGGATTGTTTTATTGACTTGTGTTTTAAGCTGTACGTATGAGCTATGGACCATAATCTCAGCAAGAGCCTGGCAATCACAAAAGCTCGAAGGGGTGTTTCTGATGTTTTTGATCATCTGAATATTATCTGACAGATCATTAAAATGAATAAACCCTCTGTAGATTGTAAACATGTGTAAGCTTGGCCTCATGTTTGTAGCTAGCCAGGCGTTTTGCTATTTCTGGCTTCCTTATCCCTGTCCTGGATCCAGCTACGTCCACAAGCGAAGCCATTCCTGGCAGAGATTTCAGTGAGGCCTGAGCGCAGCGTGATGCCACCAATAATTACGCACTCCTCATTTGCCAGAGTGTGGGCGGAGGTGGTATAGATACAGAATGAGAGGATGCTGCTCAGGAAAACACTCTCCATCGTCGCCAAGGTAACCCATCTTAATGGTTGAGGGGTCCCGAGTACTCCAGAACACAAAAGAAACCTCTATTCATCATAAAATTGAACTTTCTGCACCATTTTCCGGCGAGAAAAGCTTCACTGAAGAGTCAGATCAACATCGACTGATGACTAGAGATGGGCGAACCCACACAAAGTACAAGTTCGGCAAGTTCAGCTGAACTGTGAATAAACGTTCAGGTTCAAGGACACGAACCCGAACCCAGTCCCCATTGAAATCAATGGGGACACGAAATTTGAGGGGTGATTGTGGTAGGGGCAGAGTGTGAAGCAGAAGCACTGCTGTAACTTACCTGTGCTCCGATCCACCTTCCTCAAAGGCGGCAGCGGCAGCAGCAGCAGCTACGCTTCAAACTGACCCCAGCCGGGGCTACAAATTGATGCCTGCTGGCTCTCATAAGTAAAGACACTTCTAGTTTTCGGCTATGCAAGCATCATTGTGGAAGCCAAGATCAACACCTGGCAGGGGCAAGTAAAATTGTTGGCAAGCATGCATGGGGATGTGTGCATGCTAATGTGCGCTTAGTCTGACATCTAGAAGGTGCAGCCTGCATCATCACTGGGCGCCTGATGCTCATGCTTGGTTTCCTTGTGTTCCAGAGATAACCTGCAATCTCTAGTCTAGCCGATGTGTCCCAGATACTACTTTGACCATTATCTTATATTTGCCCATGGATTGCTTACCAGATAAAGATCCTGGCTCACCTGACCATGTCTACTTTCTGGACTGATCTCGCTTGACCTCTGCCTTTACCTTTGCTCATGACCTGCCTGCACTGAACCTTGGGCTATTTTCTCGATCTGCTCCTGTACTTGTGAACCACTGACCTCACCTTGTTTTTGAACCATGCTATTAACTTATCTCCTCAATCACTTTACTAACCCAGCCTCATTCCTTAGTTTCACATTCTCGAATCTTACCACAGCCCTGCCTGTACTCCTTTGCAGGAGGCTCAAGTGAAGATAAGGGTAAGACTTAGATTCTTAGACTCCACTTTCCCAGGCTGAGTGTCTTGCCAGTTCCACCCTGTTATCATCCTGTTGCCCTACTGTGTCCTTCCAGAACCTTTGCCAGCTTACAGGGGCTTTTCTTGATCACTGTACTCACCCTGCTTATCATCCTGACATAGTTTTCCAAACCAACCCAATTTCAGAGTAGCCTCTAATCTTACAGTCAAGGTCTCTCTGGCAGATCAGTTGTCCCCACTATGCCATTGGGAGGCACTATTCCCAATCCATTGCTACATGTTGTTATTAAACTTACAGCAGTTGACTCAAATGTGTCACTGGACCTGGCCTATTTCATATCTTTTTGGGCTTCTCTGCCTTGCCAATTGCACCCACAACCTGATCCATCTACAACACTGGTTTCAAAGCCAGTCCAACAGGTGCTTGACAGGTGCTGTATGGGTGCCATTCTGAGTGAAACACATCTTTAGATAAGCTGAGGTAAAAGCCTTTTTTGAGTAACTTCAATGGGAAATATCTGCGCTATTAGGATGCTTTTCTGGTTGTCAGCCACTTACTACAGCCGGGTGTTCATCTGCTCCATGATAAAATGCAATTTGGAGACATTTGTGGCTACGTCTGATACATCCGATCCTCTGCGCCTCGCCATTATGTGACTAATACCCAAGACTGAGGACACGGCCAACACTCAGTGGCAAGGCGAGATGAAAGCACCACTGTCAACAGGAAGTCCCAGGTTCTTTGAACAGCCTGTGTACGTTTCTGATATATTGCTCAGAAGATGTCAGTTATAGGCCACACAAAGAGAGGATTTAAAGCGGACCAACAATAAAAAATGACTTAAACCAGACCAACACAACAAACAGTGTTCATATGCATCCATCCATCGGGGAAATTTATGCTGCACATAAAAATTAATTTATCCTTTTCTAATTCTTGCTGTGGTAAATTATAAAAACAAAATGGCAGATAATGTATTTGCAGGGAGGTACTCCTGGGCTTCCTGTTACTGTGCATTGTCAGTTATGTCAGTTGAATCCAGGCAGCAGTATGGCTGAGATGCTGGTAGTTGAAGCTCCAAAATGGACGCTACCTTTCTTTTCCAACTGTGCCAGGCTGTTGGTATGGTTTAATATTTTGTCATTCCCCCATTTAGTTGTGTTCAAGTGGGGTGGCTAGTCAGTTACTGTATCTCCAAGCCAAGCACAGGGAGTTGGACATGGACAACTTCTTCGGAGCAGGAAAGAGACCTGAAGTTAACCCATCAACAAGAAACAGACAAAAAGAGGTAATGGGTGTCAAACAGAAATCGGGCAGGTCATTGGGTCCACAGAAACACTCATCATGCCAATCACATGACTGCAGCTCAACAAAGCCTATTATCTAGTTGCTAAAAACAACTTGTTAGAATGATCCAGCAACCAAAAACAGATAGATGCTCAATAGATCCTACCAGATAGTAGATAGATGGCCCTATTAAAGGAGGTTCTAATGTCTACTCAATAGATCCTAACTGATAGTAGATAGATGGGCCTATTAAAAGAGGCCCTAAATCCTACGTAAAAAGTCCTACCTGATAGTAAATAGATGGGCCTATTAAAGAGGGTCCTAACTCAACAATAGGCTCTACCTGATAGTACTTGTCCAGGTGAACTCAGAAGGTCTGGCAGCCACATACTTGTTATTAAAGCGGACCTTTGCCCTGAATAAGAGCCTATCTTTTATGTTTTCCCCACCCGGTACATACAGATTGGTCACAGTAAAATCATCCTACCTGCACCTATTGCGATTTTTCAAAGTTTTAACATCCAAGATGGTGGCCCGTGGAGTCTCAGGCTGCCTGCAGGCAGGAAGTATCTTCTGACTGTGCCACTCTGCCTCCTGGGATTGTTGTCCTTTTCATGACCCCAGCTCTGCTCTGTCTGTGCAAAGCACAGCTATAACCCCGCCCCCTGCACTTTCCACTGCTCTCTTCTTCTCAATATGTGATGCTTCTGAGGCAAGATGGCGGCGCCCGTATCCTAGAGTCCTAAACAGAGTTGAAACCCAGTGGGGGAAAGAATAATAAGTAAGCGACTAAAAATTTAAATATATTCATTTTAGGTCCTGTGGAATAGTTTTTTTTAAGGGTTTGGGCTTTTCAGTAAATTATGCTGAAGGTCCAGTTTAATATAAGTAAAATAATAGATGGCTCTTTTAACGTAGGTCCTTTCCGTGTTGTTAAGGTGAACTTAAAGGGAATACGATACTTAGTATGTGGCCCTAATAATGAGGGTGTACCTACTAGTACTTGGATGACTTAAAGCGGACCAAAACCCACATTTTTAACTAGCATCCCCTGAATTGCTCCCCCCTTGAAGCGCACCATTTGTCAATTTTCACTGCTCTTGCTTCACTCTAATCCTAGAATGGCGCCTATTTTAACTGTAAAGCTCCGCCTCCTCGATTCATTGCCACTGTTGTGTGTGGCAATGATGTCATTGCCATGTACAAATTGACATGGCAATGACATCATTCATTGCCACTGTTGTGTGTGGCAATGATGTCATTGCCATGTCCAAATTGACATGGCAATGACATAATTCATTGCCACTGTTGTGTGTGGCAATGATGTCATTGCCACATCGATGCAATGGCTGATCCCCTGCAATATTACAGGGAGGGACAGCAATTCGAAAATCAAAATCAGTGTTGCAGGACAATTCGAAAATCAAAAATATCTATTTCTAGCGCTATAATCTAAGAAGGGAGTATAGGCAGGGGCTTTAGCTAAACTTATTTCAAAAGTCCAGTGGGTTTTGGTTTGCTTTAACAAATAGATTTCCACCTGATAATTGATAGACATGCCTAATTAAGAAGATCCGACCTGCTACCAAATACAGTAGGTCCTACCTGATACCAGATTGCTGAGCCCAATTTCAAATTTCAAGTTGGACCAAAGTACAGAGGGGAAGATTGTTTTTTTTAAATGAAGTACCGTAAATTAGTAAAACCTTTTTCTTTTTGTATCTGTATATATCATATAATAGCATTCACTTTTCACAGATGGTAAGACAGGGCAAATGGTGGTAAATGTTACTCCCGATTGTGCAATGCTGCACACCTGCAGCAAAGCGCGGTACAACCCATTCTACCTCTATCTGCAGCTCGCTAGACAGGGCTGACATTTGTAAAGATGGCGAGATGAATGGAGCACCGCAGCGATCCTTCACTCACAGAGCTGTATCTTTCATGCCTTTCATGCAGCCCATCATTAGCCCCCTCGGGGTGGGCAGGTGCCGGCGCCTTCCAGGGAGCAGGCACATTAGCGGCTGGCAGGTTGGAGAAAAGACAAGGGCTATGTATGATCGGTGACAGACAGGCAGCGCTCTTTGATGGGGCTGAGCCCATAATTAGGGGGGAGAGGAGAGGATAAAGCATCAGGATCACACAGAGGATTGGGTCTTGGAAGTGGGGAAGGGGCAGGATCCAGATATAGCAAGGCTGCTTTATTTACCAAGCAACATACTTACCTGTAAGAACATAAGACAGCCCCAACAATAACACTGTCACAAGACTGACTCCAGAAGGACAAGACAGGCTCCTGGGGAGGGTAGAGTGTGTGAGTGTGTGTGTATTCAGCTTGTAATTGGACGTCCAAAATCCTTGAAGCCTGCAGGGCCATATGTATGTCCCTACATTGACTGTGCCATCATGAGATCCTTCTACTGTTGTAGTCTTGTCACAGAACACTGACCACAAGCCTGCATGTGGTCCTCCCAATTAGCATTTTGTATGAGTGTTCTCCCTGTAGTGTTCAGTGTGTGGTATTACACCTGCTGTCACAGGTCATATTGACCACTAGAGGGAGCACACTGCCATCATGAGCTCCTTCTGCATAGTGTGTTGTAGCAGTGTGCTCCCTCTAGTGTTCAGTGTGTGGTGTTACATCTGCTGTCCACTAGTGGGTGTGCTGTTCTCCTCATGTTTATTTAACTGTCCTAATTATTATCAGTTATTTTCACCATATTGTTCATATGCAATGTTGTTTTGCCGCCATCTGCTGGCCAGAATCGTATGCTGCATGCCATCTGCTGGCCAGAATCGTATGCTGTAGCCTTGCTACAGGCTGAGGGCAAATACAAGCCCCTAATACATTTAAAGACTTTGTTTTCTAAACAAATGAACCTGCAGAAACAAGTATGAATATAATACTGTTTTTTTGTATCACACAAATGGAATGAGCATTAAACTAAGGTTTTACTACTGGCATATACTGAGCCTTTGCAATAATTGTTTGTGTGCTACGCTTAACCTAACTTTCCCAGGGAGTGACTTAGAGGGCCCCCCCTTTCTTCCCCCCGAGACCTGGAGGTTTCCAACAGACTCCTCTTCCACTCCAATACCTTGATTGGTTGTGAGGGTGGCCTGGAGGAATCCTTCTGGACCACGGGAAAGGAGGAAATCAACCCAAATTTTGTCTACAGTGCCCAAGAGGCCAACCTCTACACCCCTGGGACACTACAAGAAGAGAGGCACCCAATCCACCAGTTCCCTCCCCTCACTTTCCCCCCCCCCCCCCCCTCAATTACAGTTACATAGAACTCAGTTTCTATAGGCGTAGGCCTCTGTGAAGGGAAGGGAACCGACCACACAATATCAGGACATGACACAGCTAAGCGGTACTAACTGGGATCAAATGGTACAAAATCTCTCAAAGACCACACAGGACACGGATGCTGGGGAGACTACACATACCACAATACCAAACAAGTTTAACCAGCTAGAACGCACCCTCCAAAAGAAGACCAAACTCTTTTGGAACATAGAATTTCTGAAGAAGTACCTAGAGAAAGAGATCATACCACTGGGACTAAGAATCAGAATTTTCCCCCAAATTTCTGACCTTGACCCTACCTTCAAAGCAGAATGGGAAAGTAACCTTCAAAGATGTTCTACTACTATGCTAGAACTCTTGATAGCCCAACAGGAAAAACAACTGAAAATAATTGAGAATACTTACAAGGAAATCTGTACAGATCTCAACCAACACTCCGACTGGCCACAATTTGAGACAAAAAATATACACATAACTAGAGACATCTCCAGACTGAATAAAGAAGTCTGGGAAAACAAAACAAGAAAGTTTGAAAGAGACCTATTAGCATACAAAGAGGGAAGAGCATACAGGTGGGGCACAAACCAGAACAGAAACCAATCCCAAAGAGGAAGGTTCCATCAGAAGGACACAACACCTTACAACCGTAGAGGACAACAAAGAACAGAACAAGGCCCAGGGAGGGAAAGTTCCCGGAACGCAAGGGGACAAAGAGATAGAAATTGGGGGGAAAGGAATACCTACCCACCCCCCGAACAAATACTAACAGAAACATCATCAGAAGAGAGTTTTTTAGATTTAGAAATAACCCATCCGGCACATCTACAATTACCCACACAACCACCAAAAAGAACAGCAGCAAACACAAGAAGCCAGACAAAACCACAACAGAAATGACCACAGAAAGACACATAGTCAACCTGGCTTCCATATTACTAACCAAAGACCAGCAGAAGGTACTAGAACTAGGCCTCAATTTTTGTCCTCAGACGAACCAGGATAAGTTTGAACTAACAACAGACACCCACCTTTTTGCCAGAAAGGTTCTCCTGAAATACCTATACCGAAACACTGAGGAAGACCCAGTCCCCATTAGCACCCTCACTGAAACTGACCAGAAAGCCCTGGACACACTAAATGAACTCTTGGCAGAACAAGATCCAATACAACACACCTCCTCACCCCAAACACAAAGCCCACAGACTGACACAATGGGAAACTCAGACTCCAGAAAACCATTTAGGAAACCTTCAAACTACTTCCCCTCACTAAACCTACAATCCAGCATCAAGACCTTCGTTAACTTAGTAACATATGATGTAGAAAGATTACCTTTGAAGGGACAGAGACCAAACAACATCACCCCCCAACTCAAGAGAGCACTGCAGGAACTTGAATCCAACCCTGAGATCATAATCAAGCCAGCTGATAAAGGGGGTAACATTGTAATCATGACCAGATCACAGTATGAAAAAATGTGTCTGAAAATACTGAATAATAAGGAATGGTACCAGAAAGTCCCCTTGACAAAACTTAACAGGGACAAAGAAGAATATCACACACTCATAGAACAGGCCCAAACCCATAACATTATAGACAAAAAAACAGCTGACTTCCTGAGAATAGAGAAACCGGTAACACAGACCTTTTACGCCCTCCCAAAAATCCATAAATCCAGCACGGACCCACCGGGTCGCCCCATAGTCTCAGGGATAGGGTCACTGACGAGCGCTGCAAGTAAATACATCGACAGACACCTCCAACCATACGTACAATCTCTACCATCATTCATTAAGGATACACCGCATCTACTTCAAACACTACACGACATCACATTACCAGGGGGTGCGATCCTGGCAAGCTTTGATGTGGAAGCATTGTATTCCAGCATACCACATCAAGCAGGTCTACAAGCAGTCAAAACTTACCTAGATCAACTGGACATCAGTCAATACGACCACAGTGCCTTCCTCATAAAACTACTACGCTTCATTCTTACCCATAATACTTTCTTGTTCCAAAACCAACTATACCAACAAATACAAGGCACCGCAATGGGCACTACATGTGCTCCCACTTACGCAAATCTCTACTTGGGTTGGTGGGAACACACCATCTGGCAAGACACAAACATGCTTCCCTACCTGGAGAAAGCCACCACCTGGTATAGATATATAGATGACATACTCATCCTCTGGGAAGGCACAGAACAAGAACTTAGAGATTTTCACCACCTCCTCAATCAGAATACACTTAATCTAAAACTCACACTAGACTTTAGCACCAGGCAACTGGCATTCCTGGACCTGATAATCAACATTGACGAGGGAGGGAACATTACCACGAACTTCTACAGAAAACCCACGGCAGCAAACAACATTCTACGCGCCACAAGCTCCCACCCAACCCCACTCAAACAGAGCATCCCCTATGGTGAATACCTGAGGGCAAGGAGAAACTGCTCAACCCAAGAAGCATTCCAGAATGCAGCGAATGGTATCAGGGACAGACTACTCCAAAGAGGATACAGTAGAAAAACTCTTAAACGGGCCTATCACAGAGCAGCAGGGAGGGACAGACAGGAAATACTTTTCCCAAACAGAAAAACGGATATCAAAACTTCACCAAATCTACCCTTCATTCTCACATACACAAAACAGCACCAAGATATAAGACACATACTACAGAGACACTGGCATGTTTTAACTCATGATCCGGACCTAGCACCTTTGGTCCCTAAAAAACCCCAATTGGTCTTCAGGAGAACCAAATCCATCAAAGACACACTGGTCAAGAGTCATTACTCACAACCCTCAGACGAGAAATGCTGCAAAACCGTAGGCCTTTACAGCTGCGGGGGATGCAACACGTGCCAGTTCCTAAAACAAGGAACCACTCTAGAATTACCCAACAAACAGACACATAACATGAAACATTTCGTGAACTGCAACTCCCCACACATCATATACCTGATGACATGCCCATGCAAGAGGTTTTATGTGGGCAAAACAAACCGTAAATTCAGGGTAAGGATCCTGGAACATCTGAGAGACATCAGAAATAGGAACCACACCACACCGATAGGCCGACATTTTTCAACAAACCACAATGCAGACCCAAAGGGGACCACTTTTCAGGCACTTGACAGACTGCATATACATAAAAGGGGCGGAGACATCCAAAAAAAGACCTTACAAAAAGAGACTAAGTGGATAGTCAAACTCAAGGCAACACATCCACCGGGACTGAATGAGACGTGCAGCTTCGCCCGTTTTCTAAAATGACCCAGACTACCAAACAAATATAAACCGTTAAAATGACCCGGACCGAATAAAAGATCCCCGTGACGTACCCAAATAAGGGACACTGAAAACTCTTTAGTCCTGACCTTTTACCCCAGATGGAGATACCTCAAAAACATGCGACAACCCACTCAATTGAGTCCGATGAAAGAAACCAGTAAGCACATAAATGGAGAGTTACTAAAAACATAGGAGCAAGCAACATGGGAAGGGACAAGCAAGCAGGCAAACTGAGTACATCAATTCACTCCACTATATCTTATTTGGTTTTACCTTAAAAATTAATGCATGGTGCCGTAAAGCTACTTTCCGGTGCACAAAGGGACATAATGAGTAATTTCTAAATATTATATGGTTTACAATGTGTACAATGCCTAGACATAGCTCAAGTCATTGAGGGTAGAATATGTGAACTAAAATTCATTATTTAAAATCATTACCTAATCACGGTTCTAACATTGCTCAAATCTTTGATTGTGGAACACGTGGACTATGTTACATTGTTAATCTCATTGCTCCAATATTATCTGTGGAATATGTGAATAAACCTATGTAATTACCTCTTAGAGCATTGGAACTGGGAAACAGCGCTTCCTCCCAGCCAAAACAATCACAACAAAAACGACAGCCACCAACAAAATGGCTGCCGCCAGAACTGCGGACAGGAGCCCATAGTAACACAGAACATATAGACACTAACAACAGCATACATAAGAACAGCAGTCACTAACAAAATGGCCGCCTCCAGGCCAGGAGACAGAAGCCTAAACAACTGGGAAACAGCGCTTCCTCCCAGCCAAAACAATCACAACAATAACGACAGCCCCCAACAAAATGGCCGCCGCCAGACCTGCGGACAGGAGCCCATAGTAACACAGAACATATAGATACTAACAACAGCATACATAAGAACAGCAGCCACTAACAAAATGGCCGCCGCCAGGCCAGGAGACAGAAGCCTAAACAACATTGAACAAGACGGACACAGAAACCAGCCAATAGCCAGGCGGGGCCGGCGAGAGGAGAGTGCATGTGACGCACCTCCGCCCCTGGGGGAACAACCAACCAGGGGACTAGCAGGAAGTGCGGGAAACGAAACCCCGCCCACCCTGCAGCACACGGCCCCGTATATCTGCAGTCAGCACAGAGCCCTACACATACGGCTACAGCAACAGAAATAGACACACCGCTCACAGAGCAGGAAAGCAGACCCAGCGGGACACCAGCGCATAGACACAGCGATTACATACTGCAGAATTGCCCCCTGATGTGATACAGAAGGGGGTACTGGCTTTATGGCGAAAGTGACCAAAGGCAACTGATAAAAAGGTAAGCAACAATTTTTAAGGGGGCCTTCCACCCCTCACACGGAACCCGCCCAAACCAACAGGGCAATTACTTTTTAAGGGGGCACGGGAGACGCATAGCATAATAAGACATACCTTCGGTGGCACACACATATATACACACCCCACCCCTTCTCCAATATAGACCAAAAATACCATTGCACAGCAAATGACATCTGTACTCCCTATCTTATACCTATTTCAAAGGCAACACCTTGGGAGTCCGCATATACAAAAAAGCTGGGAGGAACCGCTGCAACCAAAGCTCTAAAGCCGCGACAACAGCCGTTTTTAGCTGCAAAAAAATTCAGCATCCATGTAGAAACAAAGATAAGGAAATGTAAGTGCTTTTTTATATATTGACCAATGCATTTATCTCCATGTTGCTATATACAACAAATATACATGACTGTTTAATACAAACTAACCATGTACTGATGCATCATAACTAGAACACAAGGACCCTCACACTGAAGAAGCAAAAGAGCGAAACGCGTCTGTGAAAGAGGTCCACATCAACAGACCACAATAAGCCTTGCTACAGGCTGAGGGCAAATACAAGCCCCTAATACATTTAAAGACTTTGTTTTCTAAACAAATGAACCTGCAGAAACAAGTATGAATATAATACTGTTTTTTTGTATCACACAAATGGAATGAGCATTAAACTAAGGTTTTACTACTGGCATATACTGAGCCTTTGCAATAATTGTTTGTGTGCTACGCTTAACCTAACTTTCCCAGGGAGTGACTTAGAGGGCCCCCCCTTTCTTCCCCCCGAGACCTGGAGGTTTCCAACAGACTCCTCTTCCACTCCAATACCTTGATTGGTTGTGAGGGTGGCCTGGAGGAATCCTTCTGGACCACGGGAAAGGAGGAAATCAACCCAAATCTTGCTATTCTTGCTTAGTTTTTGTATGCTGGGTGTGGGTTTTATACAACCCAGGTCCATGTGACTTCCTGCAGCCATTTTAGTTTTAATCTGCATAGCTGTGTGACTGGACCTCATCTCTTGGGCTTGTGAAGGCATCAGTTTTTGACCAGCAGTAGCCTCAGGAAAGACTCTTACAGGACAGTATCAATACCACTACTACCTCTACAGTATTATATCACTGCTTGTTGCTGTATTTGGATGGAATAAACCCTCACTGGTTGAAATCTCCGTGTCTACTTCTGACTCCATCAGCCTGAGCTCCTGCCGGTCCGGTCTGCTCCACTGCTTGGATACGAAGGTAGGAAAGTCACACAGTCACATCAGTTACACCTTCAATCGCCTTCATGAACAGTGGGAGCCCACAATGTCATCATCATCAGCCATGACATTGTTAGGACCTCCAGACCACAGGACCCCTTGAGTGTAACCCCTAAAGCCAGCGGATATCTCATGATGTTTATTGGGACACATGGACCCAGCGGGATTCATATAATGCTGACATATTTTGAAGTGCTGTACATAATGCAGAGACACATTGACACTCCGAGAAGCTTATATTACATACCCCTGTTGTGTTGCTGCCAGCTTGTATCATATGGAATCATTTAGGGGGTTCAGTGAATCATCACTCATGCTGATCATCATCATTGTGAACGATCATTTACTTTTTCCTTACTGGAACAATCCGCCAACATATAACATCTGTCAGCCTTCCCGCTTGTATAGTGACAGTTGCTGTTTGGAGTGGAGAACAATACAAGTTGTTATTTTTAGGGGAGAACAATAGTGCCTGGTAGGTGGTAAGTGGGAAGATCTGCCCAACTGTATAAATATAATCCTTCCTTAACCCTGTGTTTGCCTACAAGCAGATTGGGCATGTCACATGAATTCATTGTATTTTCTTCCATTCAAACACATTACTGTAATTTGAATGCAGTAAACATACATATTTAGATATTAACATTTAAACAATGAAATCCATATTAATGGCAGAACTGTCCATTTGTTAATGTAAACTACCTATGAGTTTCAACACAAATTCTTCCTCAGAGAAGATGGAAGCTTATATGGTGAGGTGCAAATAAAATCTGTGCCCCAAATTAATAGAAACTTACATTTCCCCAGTCCCACGGTGCATGTGCAAACATATTAATGCTCAGCATACGGCTCTGTTAAGATGCAGAGCCCAGCAATAGTGAGCAGGAGCAGCTACATCACCAGTGTCAATTTGGACATGGCAGCGCGCCTCAGCCTAGAAATGCTGCGGATGGGGCTGACATTGTTTACATAACCACCAGAGCAGGGGCAAGGGTTCACACAGAGGGGCATCCTGTTTTTTGGATGCCCCAGGGGAAGGCCAGGAGCCAGCCCTAGAGTCTTTTAGAATTCAGGGCTAGCCCATTGGGTGCTGTTCCCCTTTGCATCCAGGTAAAAAACAACCTTTTGCCCCCGCAGCTGATCGGTTCTACTCCAGTAATTACTGAATCCCTTAATTCACTGGCCGCGTTGGAACTCCAATCACTGGCACCTCTGCTGCACCTCCGCCATCAGTCAAAGAGATACGGCCAAGCCCTCACTATTCACTGCGGCGTGTCAGGTCTCAGCGCACCTCCTCTATTGCAGTGAATGAATAGGGCTTGGCTGTAACTGTTTGTGATGTTTGTGATGTAAGGTTTCCAAGCAACCCCTATACCAGTGCACCGGGTAGTGGTGGGTGGAACAATGGAATACTGAGGACTATCCAGCAGGACGGCTTCCAAAGAGGCGAGAGTGCTGCTCTGGAGTCCCTGATAGCCTTTTTATACACATTTATTTATTTTTAGCATTGATCACCTCAATAGACTTTTTTGTTCAACTAGATGATCACTGGATCCTTTTGGGAGGCTCTACCTACACCAATTGTTACGGTTAAAAGATTTCATAAATTTCATTACTGCTAAAACATAAAAGCACCAATCACCTGCCCCGCTCCCAGCTTCCACTGATCATTTTCAGCTGCCAGAAGCAGAGATCTGACACCTCGGGAGCAGCATTCAGCAATGGAAGGAGGTAAGTAGTAAAAATAAATGAATAAAGGACTCAACACACTGAAAGTGTGTGTGGTTTAATTTAATTAATACTTTGTGAATTGGTAAGGGACTCTTATACCAGTTCAAAGGGCCAAACCTTCACCCGATTACCTGCATCCTCAATGTCCAAGAGGTACAAAAGAGCCTGGTGGGTTAGTAGTAGAGATGAGCGAACTTTTGAAAAGTTCGATTCGGCCGATTCGCCGAATTTCACAAATAAATTCGGGTTCGGCCGAAGATATTCGGGTTCGTGCCGAATCGAATATTTCCTGAAATTTGGAGCGAATTCCGGTTCGTCCGAACCGGTTCGCTCATCTCTAGTTAGTAGCCTTCAGAGCAGGGGGACAGCCACTCGGCCTCAGTGCCCTGGTCTACCAAAACCCCACAGACCCCAAAGCTGGTACCTGAGCTGGTCTTGCTGGAGAGGGGGGGACCCCACGCTGTTTAGAAAAAAATATTAAGGGTTTAACCTGCAAGGTGCAGTTTGGAATTTTTTGAAAATCTTTCAGTTTGGGGTGTCTCCTGGGCAGAGACGGATGTCTACTAATCCATATCTGATACCATTGTAATCAGGAGGAATTGGGCTTTTACACACAATATGATTTTCTTTAAAACATTACATTTTTATAAAAAAAAACACTACAAAATAAAAAAAATGCTAAAAAAAACAATATCTCATTTACCTGGAAATCACATTTAAACATATATATATATATATATATATATATATATATATATATATATTACAAATTGCTTAAAAAATAGTAAGGGAACAGAGGGTGACAAAATCCCTAGGTAGGTTGGCAGTTAAAGGGTTACACTATATATCTCAGCAACATTGCACTGTATCTCGTGTGATGCAGCCGGCTCGGTGGTGGCTGAATTTTAAAAATAATGTTTTTCTTGTAAATATCGGCTAGCATCCACAGCATCCTCTGGCTATTCGCATGCCCACACCTCCAGCCATTCAGATAGAGTGGGAGTACACAAGCTGCTGGGGGGAGCTGCTCGCTCTCCTGATCGACATAAACAGAGCTGTTTGCTGAGCATTAATTATGCATGGTAAACGGCTCTGATTGCACTAGAGTCCGTGCATGTGCTTGTAGGATCGGGGAAAGGTGAGTTTCTCTGGGTGGTCTAGGAGGGGTTCACACAGCGGCAGTATCCCAAATCGGCATCCCAAACCCGGGATTGATATAGAAAATATCATTTTACAGAAAGAGTAGTAGTTCCAGCAAAGGTAGTTGAGAAATTGATAGTAAGTGAATTTAAACCTGCCTGGGATAAGCATCCACCTCTCCTAAGATAAAGAGAATATACCACTTACATAGGGAAGACGGGGAGGCCGATTCATTAATAGCGGCAGGTAGCGACAGTTGAGCGACTGTAGCAGTATTTTCACAGCGCCCGCTAGTAGTCGCTGTGCTTGGCCATTGTTCGGTTGTTAATAGCGACTGAGTCGGTGTGCAGTAATGTTGAATACGGGGTGACGAATCGCTATTTGACAGGTTCCACGATGTATGGGTGAGCATGATAGTGACTGGTCAGAGCGACCGGCTCCCACCACATTCATCAAAAAATCACGCTCAAAAAATTCTCGCGCTGTGAAATGCATGTTTAAACCCTAGAGCGCTGGCGGCGATGTGTTAAAAGAAGTTTTTTAACCCCCAAACCACCATATTTTTGGAATCCAAAAAAAAAAAAATTGGGAAAGAATTTAGTAATATGAATACAATAATATCAGACCTGTAATATCAATTCTGCACAATTTTTTTTTTTTTACCTTAAAAAAATTAACTAACATGGCAGAAGTGGTCACAGAATTTTTCACATTTAAAAAAAAAAAAACATTAATAACAATTAATTATGAATATTTAAAGATTGTTCCATTGAAATGCATAGGAGAGCGCCAGGTAGCGAGAGGTCATACCTGTCGCTGTTCAAGGTCGGACGCTGGCGCTGTGGGCTGAGGCTGGAATAATGATGAATGAGTCGCTATATGGCGCTATCTCAGTCGCTAAGCAGGATCGGCTTGATAAATGTGTGATTGTGGTGGGGAGCCGGCGTTCTCGTGGCGGGGCCCATCATTACCGGCCGTTCACCAGTCGCTACCTGTCGCTATTCCTTCATAAATAAGGGCCTAAATGGAGCATATGATCTTCTACCATCAGCCTTCTATGTTTCTGTCCTGAGCAGATTGCCTAATACCTGCTTGAAACCTTTCCAGACAAATGACACAATAAGACTGTAGGCACAGAGAGATGCAGCAAGAGGGTGAATCCTGATATGCAGAAACAGTACAGATACCCCTTAGCCAGACACGTGTGTGCGGCACAGGGTGAACATTGCAGTGCAGCAACAACCAGGAATGACAGAGAAGATGGGGTAAACCTGTTGCCAGAACATGTGTCTCCCATTAGCGATGGCAGAGCAGCCAGGGAAATAATCGAGGTCATTGAACATTCAATTTATGGATTAGCTGAGAAGTGAATTAATCTCTTCCCTTTAAGAGAGGCTGAGCCAAGTTCACACCAAAGATCCAATTGATTTCTGCTTGCAGGGTGATGGTGAGATATAGCGTTCTCTCGTGTGATGCATGTATAATGTACAGGGTCATGTCCACAATGCAGCTAACATTTCCCTAATATACAAGATGGTAGAGCTAATGCTAAGGGGTCAGTGACCCCATGCCACCATATTGCTACTACTAGCCATTAACATCTAATGAAAGATGCAAACCATGACAGCTAACCTGGCTCACAAGCCTGTCTGTAATAGCCTCTAAATGTTCTAACTTTAAAGATAAACTTCTGGGGCCCTGGAGTTTAAAAGATAGGGTACTCCGAGTTTGACTCCTTGGGGCATCCCAAATTGGGATGCCCCACTGTGTAAAGCCCACCAGAAGCCCTGACACAGTCACCTTCTCCTGACCTTTCAGAATGGGTAGCATGGGCACACCATGGCTAGAAGGTGAGTGGGGGATGCGGCTGCCTTGATATCCAGGCAGCTTAGCCTGCAGCGGAGCCGAAGGGAGCCAAGTGAAAGCGAGCCTGCTGATTGGTGTCGCTCAGCCAATCGGCGCACTCGCTCTCGCCCGAGTCTGCGCCATGAGAGCAAAAGGAAGGTGAGTGTATGGGGCCCGAGAGGAACAACATATGGGAAAATGCACTATCTTTTTCCCCAATGTTGCTTACATTTAGGGATTTGGGGTTAGGTTAAGTCAAGTGAAGTGTCTGGCGTCAGGTACTCGGTACTACTACTGGGTGCAGATATTAATTAGTAATTTGTTACCGTTGTTTAACTGTTACTGCTCATTAGTTAGATTTAGGTGTTACATTAGGTACTAGAGCTAGGGGACAGGTTTAGCCCTTGTTCACACCTGTCTGCATGCACATTTACGTTCATGGCAGATGCTGCAGTACAGCAAATAAAATCAAGCAATGGTACCTCTACGGTCCCTTTCACACCTCTCCGGTGCGGCAGAGAGGAGGAAAACCCAACCACAAAAAGTCCTGACTGCTGCGTCCTGGTCGCAAAGGCACCCCAACGCAAGTGCATTTCTTCTTGCAGTACTGCATGCAGCCCCATAGATTTTAATGGGATTTTATAGCCAGAAAGGTGGGGCATAGGACCCGATTTTTCCAAAAATGCAAACAAAAATGCAAAAACAAAATTGAATTTCTCCCGCAAATGCAACTGGAATGGTGTGAACGTAGCCTTAGTTGGTACATTAAGGAATGGAGATAAGTTTACATGCTTTCACATGTTAGATGTCAGTGTTAGGTGTTATACATTATATATTAGGGCTAGGTTTAGGTGTTTGGTTGGGTGTGACATTATATATTAGGGCTAGATTTAGATTTTGTGCTACACTCCATAAGGTCTTACATTAGGTAGTGAGACTTGTGTCAGATGTACAGAAACTATATGTAGTGGGTCATATTCTGACTCACCAGATGGCAGTAATGTGAATCCTGTCTGTGTGTGTCTGTGACAGATGTGTTCTAACTCTATAGGGCTTGGTAGATAACTTACTCGGCTTGTCATGGACATACATACAGTATTTTTCGCCTTATAAGGCGCACTTATTTTTCCCCAAAAGAGGGAGAAAAATGTCCGTGCGCCTTATCGGCGAATGTAAAAAAATAAAAAATAAAAAAAACTCACCCATTCCTGGCGCTCCCGCATTGCCTGTCACTCTGCAAGAGGCCAGATAAAGACAGAAGAGCGGCAGCAATAGCAGGGGCGGGGCCAGAGACAGCGCCCGCTGCTCCGCCATCTGCTGCCTCTTCCGGCTGGGGCACGTGCGAGCACCCAGGTCAGGGCAGCAAGTGGGCGTGGCCTGCACCGACTTGTCTCTGGCCCCGCCGCTGCTATTGCTGTCAGAAAAGACAGCGATCGCAACGGCGGGGCCGGGACACAGCTACAGCCGGCTCCAAGAATGGGATGAGCGTGGCCTGCGCCGGCATTGACGCGCCGTAGGCCACGCCCACCCGATTCATGGAGCCGGCCGCTCAGCGAAAGTGTCAGCGGACAGGTGATTTTACTTTTAAGCCGACTGGGGGGAAAGGGAGGGTGCCACACAGCCTATGGGAATTGGGGGGGGGTATGCCACACAGCCTATGGGAATTGGGGGGAGAGGGGGATGCCACACAGCCTATGGGAATTGGGCGGAAAGGGAGGGTACCACACAGCCTATGGGAATTGGGGGGAAAGGGGGGTTCCACACAGCCTATGGGAATTGGGGGGAGAGGGGGATGCCACACAGCCTATGGGATTTGGGGGGAAAAAGGGGGGTGCCACACAGCCTATGGGAATTGGGGGAGAGGGGGATGCCACACAGCCTATGGGAATTGGGGGGAAAGGGGGTGCCACACAGCCTATGGGGATTGGGGAAGAGGGGGATGCCACACAGCCTATGGGAATTGGGCGGAAAGGGAGGGTGCCACACAGCCTATGGGAATTGGGGGGAAAGGGGGGTTCCACACAGCCTATGGGAATTGGGGGGAGAGGGGGATGCCACACAGCCTATGGGATTTGGGGGGAAAAAGGGGGGTGCCACACAGCCTATGGGAATTGGGGGGAAAGGGGGTGCCACACAGCCTATGGGAATTGGGGGGAAAGGGGGGTGCAACATAGCCTATGGGAATTGGGGGGAGAGGGGGATGCCACATAGCCTATGGGAATTGGGGGGAGAGGGGGATGCCACATAGCCTATGGGAATTGGGGGGAGAGGGGGATGCCACACAGCCTATGGAAATTGGGGGGAGAGGGGGATGCCCCACAGCCTATGGGAATTGGGGGGAAAGGGGGGTGCCACACAGCCTATGGGAATTGGGGGGAGAAGGGGATGCCACACAGCCTATGGAAGAGGGGGATGCCACACAGCCAATGGGAATTGGGGGGAGAGGGGGATGCCACACAGCCAATGGGAATTGGGGGGAGAGGGGGATGCCACACAGCCTATGGGAATTGGGGGGAGAGGGGGATGCCACACAGCATATGGAAGAGGGGTATGCCACACAGTCAATGGGAATTGGGGGGAGAGGGGGATGCCACACAGCCTATGGGAATTGGGGGGAGAGGGGGATGCCACACAGCCTATGGGAATTGGGGGGAGAGGGGGATGCTACACAGCCTATGGGAATTGGGGGGAGGGGGGATGCCACACAGCCTATGGGAATTGGGGGGAGAGGGGGTGCCACACAGCCTATGGGGATTGGGGAAGAGGGGGATGCCACACAGCCTATGGGAATTCGGCGGAAAGGGAGGGTGCCACACAGCCTATGGGAATTGGGGGGAAAGGGGGGTTCCACACAGCCTATGGGAATTGGGGGGAGAGGGGGATGCCACACAGCCTATGGGATTTGGGGGGAAAAAGGGGGGTGCCACACAGCCTATGGGAATTGGGGGAGAGGGGGATGCCACACAGCCTATGGGAATTGGGGGGAAAGGGGGTGCCACACAGCCTATGGGGATTGGGGAAGAGGGGGATGCCACACAGCCTATGGGAATTGGGGGGAGAGGGGGGATGCCACACAGCCTATGGGAATTGGGGGGAAAGGGGGGTGCCACATAGCCTATGGGAATTGGGGGGAGAGGGGGATGCCACATAGCCTATGGGAATTGGGGGGAGAGGGTGATGCCACATAGCCTATGGGAATTGGGGGGAGAGGGGGATGCCACACAGCCTATGGAAATTGGGGGGAGAGGGGGATGCCCCACAGCCTATGGGAATTGGGGGGAAAGGGGGGTGCCACACAGCCTATGGGAATTGGGGGGAGAAGGGGATGCCACACAGCCTATGGAAGAGGGGGATGCCACACAGCCAATGGGAATTGGGGGGAGAGGGGGATGCCACACAGCCAATGGGAATTGGGGGGAGAGGGGGATGCCACACAGCCTATGGGAATTGGGGGGAGAGGGGGATGCCACACAGCATATGGAAGAGGGGTATGCCACACAGTCAATGGGAATTGGGGGGAGAGGGGGATGCCACACAGCCTATGGGAATTGGGGGGAGAGGGGGATGCCACACAGCCTATGGGAATTGGGGGAGAGGGGGATGCTACACAGCCTATGGGAATTGGAGGGAGGGGGGATGCCACACAGCCTATGGGAATTGGGGGGAGAGGGGGATGCCACACAGCCTATGGAAGATGGGGATGCCACACAGCCAATGGGAATGGTGGGAGAGAGGGATGTCATACAGCCTATGGAAGAGGGGGATGCCACACAGCCAATGGGAATGGGGGGAGAGGGGGATGCCACACAGCCTATGGAAGAGGGGGATGCCACACAGCCAATGGAAATGGGGGGAGAGGGGGATGCCACACAGCCTATGGAAGAGGGGGATGCCACACAGCCAATGGGAATGGTGGGAGAGGGGGGTGCCACACAGCCAATGGGAATGGGGGGAGAGGGGGATGCCACACAGCCAATGGGAATGGGGGGGAGAGGGGGATGCCACACAGCCTATGGAAGAGGGGGATGCCACACAGCCAATGGGAATGGGGGGAGAGGGGGATGCCACACAGCCTATGGAAGAGGGGGATGCCACACAGCCTATGGAAATGGGGGGAGGGGGATGCCACACTGCCTATATGGGGAATGGGAGGGGCATGCCACACTGGGTATATGGGGAATGGGATGGAGGCATGCTACACTGTCTATGGAATGGGGGCATCCCACACGGCCTATGGGAATGGAATTAGGGGAATGCCACACTGTCTGTAATTGCGCGTTTTTAGTTTAAAATATTTTTTTCTTATTTTCCTCCCCCAAATCCTAGGTGCGTCTAATGGGCAGGTGCGTCCTATATGGCGAAAAATACGGTATATACATTTCTGAAGCTTTATTTCAGTACAGAATCTTGCTATAAACACTTCTTACATCAGGAATCTTGAAATGTATGTTCAATACAGTAGGAAACTTGTAATGTAAACCCATAACAGCAGCAGGTAAAAAGACCTGTATACTGCAGGAGGGAGCAGCAGGTGTGCACTGCTTGGATACAAAACTAGAAGGAAGAGGGGAAGAAGGGAGGAGCTACTTGCGTCACAGCTAGACTAAGGGGGCCAGGAAGGGACAAAAGCATTTTAATGCACACTGCTCAGCCTATGTATATGAACACTATATCAAGCCTCTACTCAGTTTTCGGGTTTTATTGCATATTAGGGGTATATTTCATTTTTTTGGTGTAACATTGCATATTAGGTCTAGATTTAAATGTCTGTTTAGATTTTGGGTCAGGTCTGGGTCTTCCGTTGGATATTTAGGTCAGCTGTAGATGTTTGGTTAGGTGTTATGGCTGTTGCATTGGAAATATGGCTAAATGTAGATGTTTAGGTGTTAGGGAGCGGTCTGGGTGTTATATTGAATGCCAGAGCTAGATTTAGATATTTAGTTTTAGGTTACAGTTAGTTTTGGGGGTTAAACTGGATATTAGGGCTGGATTTACATTGGATTGGGTGCTAGTGTCAGGTTTGGGTGTTTCATTGGATGTTAAGGATAGACATATATGTTTGGTTGAGTGTTAGGGTAAGTTGATGTGTTACATTGCATATTAGGACTGGATGTAGATTTTTGGTTAGGTGTTGGGATCAGTCTAGGATTACTTTGAGTATTAGAGGTATATTTAGGATATTTTAGTTAGGTGGTATGGTTAGTTAAGGTGTTACATTGAATGTTAGGACTAGATGTAGATTTTAGCCTAGGTGTTAGGGCCCGGTTTGGATGTTACATTGCATATTAACACTACATTTAGATGTCTTGGTTCGTTTTGGGGTTAGGTTTGGGAGTTACATTAGATATTAGTGCTAAATTTAAATGTTTGTTTAGGTGTCAGTATAAGACTTGCATTAGATATTGTGTATAGGGCCTGAAATGAAATGTTCAGCTAGGTGTTCAGAACCTGGTTGGATATTACATTGGATATCAGGCCTAAGTCTGGGTTTTTATTCAGGCGGTAGAATAAGAGGTTTAGATTTTAGGTGAGGTGTTTGGGGGAGGCTTACATATTTTATTAGATGCTAGAACTGCCATTAAATGCAGTGTTAGGCAAAATTGTCATGTTTAACCCTGTCATTTCTATGTGCCTGCTTCTCCAACTGTTAAGTGGCACGTAGAAACAATGTTCTTGGCATTCTCCTCTGGAGTAAAAAAATAAATATAAAATGCTCACCTCCAGCCTGGATCCAGCGCTGGGGGTCAACTCTTCCCCAGAGGGGCACTCGATCCCCTCCCGAGGTCTTCATCAGGGCAGGGAACTCCCTGCACGCCGGCCTCTGCTACCTCTCCAGCCCCCGTAGGGGGGGAATATATATAGGAGGAGTGGAATGACGTCACCCACTCCTCTGGGTATAAAAGCCGCTTCTGACAGCAGCCGACTGGATGCCAGTAGTGATTGGTGGAGGGTAGGTGTGTGGGCAGGGGACTTCAATCCCCTGCCCCCCATACACAACTTGTGCTGATCACTACTGGCTGTCAGTGACAGTGTAGAGGTTATCAGTGCAGAACACAAAGCGGCATTGGATTGGAGGTAAGTAAAAAAAAATGCTGCTTTTTAATAAATGACATTTTGTCTGTGTTGTGCATGTTTTTTTGTTTACATTTAACACTTTGTGAACTGGTAGGGGGTCTTGAGTGGCTGGCAAGTAACCTGTGGCAAGGGGGTGCCTAATCTCTGCTGGGTCTCTACCCTCAGGCTATCTCAGCTTGTGACTTAGTTTTCTTGCTCATTTCTCCAAGCCTGGGAGACATTGTAAGATTTACTGGTAACACTTTGCAGTCTATTAACCAGAGGAGAACCTTCCTGAGGCCATTATGATTCTGGTCACACCTTGGAAAGCCCTGGGGTGAGCTGCTCCTCATTCTCCTAATCCATCCTCTGCTAAATATATTTACTGAAAGCGAAAGCAAGCGCATCCAAGAATGATGGGCACAATATCTATATATATATATATATATATATATATATATATATATATATATATATATATATATATTAGGGATGAGCGAATCGATCCGGACGAACCCGGATTCGATCCGAATTTCAGGAAAAATTCGATTCGGATCGAATCCGAATTTCCCCGCGATTCGATCACTCGAAGTTTTCCTTTAACATCCATTCATTTACATTACAGGCATTCTAAGATGGCGGGCGGGACATGTCTGGACATGTATCCCGCGCCAGTGCAAGCTGGGGCAGTCACATGCAGCCTATCAGCAGCCAGCAAGCCCGGTGACGTCACACAGCGGTATTTAACGGCGGCCATCTTGCTTTTCCTCATTTCTCTATTGCATTCGTGACAGACAGACAGAACGCTGTGTAGCTGAGGCAGTTAGACAGGCTGGAGACAGGCTGGAGACAGGGACAGACAGGGACAGGCTGGAGACAGGCAGGAGACAGGCAGGAGACAGACAGGAGACAGACAGAAAGCCAGGGAAAGGTAGGAAAAACGGAGCTGGCTGACAGGGAGATTTTTTTTTTTTCATCCAGCCTTTGTTAGCGTTTTCAGGCTGCTTATAGTAACTAACTGTGCATATATACTGAACTGATCTTAAGTCTGCTGTGAGGCATCCCATTCTGTGACTAAAGCAGCCTCTGTTTAAGACCATATAAGCATTTGCTCTAATCATATTTGAAATTAGGCCTGATAAAGACACTTTTGCTGGCCAAAGCACTACTGTACCCTGGCAGCTCGATTCCTGCCCGGGGCATCCCATTCTGTGACTAAAGCAGCCTCTGTTTAAGACCATATAAGCATTTGCTCTAATCATATTTGAAATTAGGCCTGATAAAGACACTTTTGCTGGCCAAAGCACTACTGTACCCTGGCAGCTCGATTCCTGCCCGGGGCATCCCATTCTGTGACTAAAGCAGCCTCTGTTTAAGACCATATAAGCATTTGCTCTAATCATATTTGAAATTAGGCCTGATAAAGACACTTTTGCTGGCCAAAGCACTACTGTACCCTGGCAGCTCGATTCCTGCCCGGGGCATCCCATTCTGTGACTAAAGCAGCCTCTGTTTAAGACCATATAAGCATTTGCTCTAATCATATTTGAAATTAGGCCTGATAAAGACACTTTTGCTGGCCAAAGCACTACTGTACCCTGGCAGCTCGATTCCTGCCCGGGGCATCCCATTCTGTGACTAAAGCAGCCTCTGTTTAAGACCATATAAGCATTTGCTCTAATCATATTTGAAATTAGGCCTGATAAAGACACTTTTGCTGGCCAAAGCACTACTGTACCCTGGCAGCTCGATTCCTGCCCGGGGCATCCCATTCTGTGACTAAAGCAGCCTCTGTTTAAGACCATATAAGCATTTGCTCTAATCATATTTGAAATTAGGCCTGATAAAGACACTTTTGCTGGCCAAAGCACTACTGTACCCTGGCAGCTCGATTCCTGCCCGGGGCATCCCATTCTGTGACTAAAGCAGCCTCTGTTTAAGACCATATAAGCATTTGCTCTAATCATATTTGAAATTAGGCCTGATAAAGACACTTTTGCTGGCCAAAGCACTACTGTACCCTGGCAGCTCGATTCCTGCCCGGGGCATCCCATTCTGTGACTAAAGCAGCCTCTGTTTAAGACCATATAAGCATTTGCTCTAATCATATTTGAAATTAGGCCTGATAAAGACACTTTTGCTGGCCAAAGCACTACTGTACCCTGGCAGCTCGATTCCTGCCCGGGGCATCCCATTCTGTGACTAAAGCAGCCTCTGTTTAAGACCATATAAGCATTTGCTCTAATCATATTTGAAATTAGGCCTGATAAAGACACTTTTGCTTGTCAAAGCACTACTGTACCCTGGCAGCTCGATTCCTGCCCGGGGCATCCCATTCTGTGACTAAAGCAGCCTCTGTTTAAGACCATATAAGCATTTGCTCTAATCATATTTGAAATTAGGCCTGATAAAGACACTTTTGCTGGCCAAAGCACTACTGTACCCTGGCAGCTCGATTCCTGCCCGGGGCATCCCATTCTGTGACTAAAGCAGCCTCTGTTTAAGACCATATAAGCATTTGCTCTAATCATATTTGAAATTAGGCCTGATAAAGACACTTTTGCTGGCCAAAGCACTACTGTACCCTGGCAGCTCGATTCCTGCCCGGGGCATCCCATTCTGTGACTAAAGCAGCCTCTGTTTAAGACCATATAAGCATTTGCTCTAATCATATTTGAAATTAGGCCTGATAAAGACACTTTTGCTGGCCAAAGCACTACTGTACCCTGGCAGCTCGATTCCTGCCCGGGGCATCCCATTCTGTGACTAAAGCAGCCTCTGTTTAAGACCATATAAGCATTTGCTCTAATCATATTTGAAATTAGGCCTGATAAAGACACTTTTGCTGGCCAAAGCACTACTGTACCCTGGCAGCTCGATTCCTGCCCGGGGCATCCCATTCTGTGACTAAAGCAGCCTCTGTTTAAGACCATATAAGCATTTGCTCTAATCATATTTGAAATTAGGCCTGATAAAGACACTTTTGCTGGCCAAAGCACTACTGTACCCTGGCAGCTCGATTCCTGCCCGGGGCATCCCATTCTGTGACTAAAGCAGCCTCTGTTTAAGACCATATAAGCATTTGCTCTAATCATATTTGAAATTAGGCCTGATAAAGACACTTTTGCTTGTCAAAGCACTACTGTACCCTGGCAGCTCGATTCCTGCCCGGGGCATCCCATTCTGTGACTAAAGCAGCCTCTGTTTAAGACCATATAAGCATTTGCTCTAATCATATTTGAAATTAGGCCTGATAAAGACACTTTTGCTGGCCAAAGCACTACTGTACCCTGGCAGCTCGATTCCTGCCCGGGGCATCCCATTCTGTGACTAAAGCAGCCTCTGTTTAAGACCATATAACCATTTGCTCTAATCATATTTGAAATTAGGCCTGATAAAGACACTTTTGCTGGCCAAAGCACTACTGTACCCTGGCAGCTCGATTCCTGCCCGGGGCATCCCATTCTGTGACTAAAGCAGCCTCTGTTTAAGACCATATAAGCATTTGCTCTTATCATATTTGAAATTAGGCCTGATAAAGACACTTTTGCTTGTCAAAGCACTACTGTACCCTGGCAGCTCGATTCCTGCCCGGGGCATCCCATTCTGTGACTAAAGCAGCCTCTGTTTAAGACCATATAAGCATTTGCTCTAATCATATTTGAAATTAGGCCTGATAAAGACACTTTTGCTGGCCAAAGCACTACTGTACCCTGGCAGCTCGATTCCTGCCCGGGGCATCCCATTCTGTGACTAAAGCAGCCTCTGTTTAAGACCATATAAGCATTTGCTCTAATCATATTTATATTATAAGACACTTTTGCTGGGCATAGGCTTACTGCTGCCTGCCAGGTGCACTTCTGTTGAGGCATCCCATTCTGTAACATAGCATACCCCTCTTTATTTACACTAAGCAGCTCTCTTATTTACACTAAGCAGGCCTGTTGGAGGCTGAGTGTTACTGCTCACTTTTGGTGTGCATTATATTCTGTTTCATATAGACCCACCGCTGCCCGGGGTTTTTTTAAATATCACCTACTACCACGCCAGTTAGACTATGTCGGGCAGACAAGTGCCTGGAAGTGAAAAGAGGAGTGGCAGAGGCCAAGATTCCGCAGGAAGAGCTCGCATCAGACTGGGGGCCAGTAGCAGCAGGAGTCACGCTGAGAGACCTAATCTGCCAGTATCTGCTAGCGGTCGGGTCTCCACCAGTAACGCATCTGCCGTGGTAGATTGGTTGACGCGCTCATCAACAACATCATCACAACTTACGTCTGAGACCCCCAGTCTAGGGTCGGTAGGTTCCTCTGACACAACCCTGAGTTGGCATGCCCCGAGAGCAGTCCCTGTCCTCCCATTGCCTCTGGCCTACGCCGTTCCCTCCCCCAGCGACGTATCCTATGCTTTGGGTTCAGCTCCACTCTTTAGTGAGGAGGACCATCAGATAGAGGACAGTCAGCAGCTACTGCCCAGCCAAGAAATGGAGGTGGCTTCTTTAGCTAGGCAGACAAATAGTGATGTGGACAGTGTCGTGGGTGCTGCGAGCGTTCCAGCTCCTGCGCCAGACACTGTTGACGAATCCACGAACATCAGTGACGTACAGCCACAACCCGGTGATGATGATGATGATGACGATGAAGCCGATCGCACTTGGGAGCCGGGTGATGAAGGGGCTTCATCGTCATCATCAGGAGAAGAGGGGTGCAGGTTGCCCCGGAGTCAGCAGCTGAGGCAGCAAAGTGGTAGCAGTCAGCATGGGGGCACAATTCCAAAGGCTGGAGCCGGCCGGGGCCGGGGCCGGGGTAGAGCACCTGCTGTGCGGCAGTCTACCTTATCGGGAGGTAGTGGAGCAGGGGTTCCTGGAGTTGGCAACAGCAGCAGTGAATCAGTGAGGCCAGGGGGTGGGAAAAGTAGCTACTCGGCAGTGTGGCAGTTTTTCCTGAGGCATCCGCAGGAGGGTAACATGGCCACATGCAAGATATGTAGGCAAAAGGTGAAGCGTGGCCAGGGTCCAAATGTTGGCACCACGGCCCTGCGTCAACATATGATGCGTCACCATAAAACGACCTGGGAGAACCGAGGCTCCCAAGGGGTGGTCCAGTCTGCTTCCTCACCAAGTGAGCTCCCAATTTCTGCCAGCCAAGGCTCCAGCACCTCAGCCGAAGGCAGCTGTGCGTCATACCCATCCTCTGTCGCTCCTGCTCCTCCTCCTCCAAGTCATGCATCCCGCCAGCAATCCATCAGCGAAGCCATGTCCAAGAGACAGCAGTATCCGCCCACTCATCCTACGGCGCAGAAGCTGAATGTGCTCCTGTCCAAGTTGCTGGTGCTGCAGTCGCTCCCTTTTCAGGTGGTGGAATCTGCACCTTTCAGAGAACTGATGGCTTGTGCCGAGCCGAGGTGGAGAGTCCCAAGCCGTCATTTCTTTGCCAAGAAGGCAGTACCAGCGCTGCACACTTTTGTTGAACAGAAGGTGGGCCAGTCCTTGAGCCTGTCGGTGTGTAGCAAAATACATGGCAGCGCCGACATCTGGAGCTGTAACTACGGTCAGGGGCAGTACATGTCGTTTACGGCCCACTGGGTGAATGTGGTCCCTTTGCAGCAGCAACTTGGACAGGTCACGCCGCTTCGGCCTCCGCGCTCTCTGCCCATTGGGCCTGTGACACCGTGCGACTCGGCCTCCTCATCCTCCGCCATCTCCTCACCCTCCACTGTAGGCTCAAGTCTCAGTGCCCCTCCAGTCTACCATGTGTGCAGGGCACGGAGGTGTCACGCAGTGCTTCACATGGTTTGTCTTGGCGAACGGAGTCACACAGGGGAGGAACTGCTTAAATGTATTCATCAGGAAATCCAAACATGGCTTACTCCGAGAAAACTTAAAATGGGAATCATGGTTACCGACAATGGGAAGAACATTTTGTCTGCGCTGCGCCAAGGAAGCCTGACCCATGCCCCCTGCATGGCTCACGTCTTCAATCTGGTTGTCAAGCGGTTTCTGAAGTGTTCCCCCCATCTGCAGGACATCCTAACAACTTCACGGAAACTTTGCATGCACTTCAGCCACTCCTACACTGCCAAACACACCCTTCTTGAGCTACAGCGTCAGAATGGTATCCCCCAACATAGTCTGATTTGCGATGTTTCCACCCGTTGGAATTCCACCCTTCACATGTTGGACCGATTATATGAACAGAGAAAAGCCATCACGGATTTCCTGATGATCCAAGCAGATAGGGGGACTCCCCTGTGTAACTTCAATGTCAACCAGTGGCAGCTCATACGTGACACCTGCCGTTTGCTCAGGCCCTTTGAGGAAGCCACTTTATTTGTCAGTCGGCAGGATTACGGGATGAACGACGTGATTCCACTGCTTCATGTACTGCAGCACATGTTGGAAACCATGGCTGGTCAGGGCACTGGAGACATGGCGTTTACATCTTACGGCCACATGAACCCCCTTGGAGCTGAACTGGAGGAGGAGGAGGAGGAAGAGGAGGAGGAGGAGTTGCCCAGCGAAACACAGTTTAGGCTTGGCGAAATGGCTGGTTTATCTAGTCAGCGGACAGGAGAGGAGGAGCAGGAGCAGCCAGAGGAGCTAGAGGTTTTTGAGGAAGGAGAGACAGAGGACCCGGGCACACCGTGGCAGTATGCAGTGGAGATGGAGACAGGTAGTCCATCCGAGTCACTTGCGCAAATGGCACGAAGCATGCTCACGTGCTTGCGTAGTGACCCCAGAATTGTTTCCATCTGTCGGCGGGATGACTTCTGGCTGTCCACCTTATTGGACCCTCGCTTCCGGCACAAAATGGGGGCATTTTTTAAACCCACCGAGAGGGAGGACAAACTCAACTACTACAAAGACATTCTACGTAGGCAGTTGGCCGATGCCTATCTGCGCCATGGTCCATACTCTCGCAGGTCTGACTCGAGGGGACCTCTGCGCTCACCTTCCACTGCCATGGCCGCTGGGGGGGTTGGCAGCAGCAGCAGCAGAAGCTCCATCAGCAGCAGCAGCCTCAGTCTTCAGTCGCTAATGAGTAGCTTTCTACACCCGCATAGTGAGGCTACTCATGAGCAGCAGGAAGACCTGGAGCAGGACCTGAACCAGCAGGTCATGTCATACTTTGACATGACCATGCCAACACACCTTGAGGATCCGCTGGACTTCTGGGCAGCCAAACTTGATTTGTGGCCGCAACTAGCAGAGTTTGCCCTGGAAAAGCTGTCCTGCCCGGCAAGTAGCGTGCCATCTGAGCGGGTGTTTAGTGCGGCGGGGGCCATAGTTACGGCGAGGAGAACTCGTCTGTCAACTAAAAATGTGGAGAGACTCACCTTTGTCAAAATGAATCAGGGATGGATCAGCCAGGATTTCCACCCACCAATGCCTGATGCATGCGACTAGATTCAGCATGGTGCCACGTTTTACACTTTCCAAATGGTGCAAAACATATTTATGTCTTTAGGCCATTTTTTGGGCTCCTGCTGCTGCTACTGTCAACTCCTGCCAACTCCAGGGTGTGATTCATCCAATTTTTGGGCTCCTGAAGCCAACTCCAGTGTATATTTGGGCTCCTGCTGCTGCTACTGTCAACTCCTGCCAACTCCAGGCTGTGATTCATCCAATTTTTGGGCTCCTGAAGCCAACTCCAGTGTATATTTGGGCTCCTGCTGCTGCTGCTGCCAACTTCTGCCAACTCCAGGGTGTGATTCATCCAATTTTTGGGCTCCTGAAGCCAACTCCAGTGTATATTTGGGCTCCTGCTGCTGCTGCTGCCAACTTCTGCCAACTCCAGGGTGTGATTCATCCAATTTTTGGGCTCCTGAAGCCAACTCCAGTGTATATTTGGGCTCCTGCTGCTGCTGCTGCCAACTTCTGCCAACTCCAGGGTGTGATTCATCCAATTTTTGGGCTCCTGAAGCCAACTCCAGTGTATATTTGGGCTCCTGCTGCTGCTGCTGTCAACTCCTGCCAACTCCAGGGTGTGATTCATCCAATTTTTGGGCTCCTGAAGCCAACTCCAGTGTATATTTGGGCTCCTGCTGCTGCTGCTGTCAACTCCTGCCAACTCCAGGGTGTGATTCATCCAATTTTTGGGCTCCTGAAGCCAACTCCAGTGTATATTTGGGCTCCTGCTGCTGCTGCTGCCAACTTCTGCCAACTCCAGGGTGTGATTCATCCAATTTTTGGGCTCCTGAAGCCAACTCCAGTGTATATTTGGGCTCCTGCTGCTGCTGCTGCCAACTTCTGCCAACTCCAGGGTGTGATTCATCCAATTTTTGGGCTCCTGAAGCCAACTCCAGTGTATATTTGGGCTCCTGCTGCTGCTGCTGTCAACTCCTGCCAACTCCAGGGTGTGATTCATCCAATTTTTGGGCTCCTGAAGCCAACTCCAGTGTATATTTGGGCTCCTGCTGCTGCTGCTGCCAACTTCTGCCAACTCCAGGGTGTGATTCATCCAATTTTTGGGCTCCTGAAGCCAACTCCAGTGTATATTTGGGCTCCTGCTGCTGCTGCTGTCAACTCCTGCCAACTCCAGGGTGTGATTCATCCAATTTTTGGGCTCCTGAAGCCAACTCCAGTGTATATTTGGGCTCCTGCTGCTGCTGCTGCCAACTTCTGCCAACTCCAGGGTGTGATTCATCCAATTTTTGGGCTCCTGAAGCCAACTCCAGTGTATATTTGGGCTCCTGCTGCTGCTGCTGTCAACTCCTGCCAACTCCAGGGTGTGATTCATCCAATTTTTGGGCTCCTGAAGCCAACTCCAGTGTATATTTGGGCTCCTGCTGCTGCTGCTGCCAACTCCTGCCAACTCCAGGGTGTGATTCATCCAATTTTTGGGCTCCTGAAGCCAACTCCAGTGTATATTTGGGCTCCTGCTGCTGCTGCTGCCAACTTCTGCCAACTCCAGGGTGTGATTCATCCAATTTTTGGGCTCCTGAAGCCAACTCCAGTGTATATTTGGGCTCCTGCTGCTGCTGCTGCCAACTTCTGCCAACTCCAGGGTGTGATTCATCCAATTTTTGGGCTCCTGAAGCCAACTCCAGTGTATATTTGGGCTCCTGCTGCTGCTGCTGTCAACTCCTGCCAACTCCAGGGTGTGATTCATCCAATTTTTGGGCTCCTGAAGCCAACTCCAGTGTATATTTGGGCTCCTGCTGCTGCTGCTGCCAACTTCTGCCAACTCCAGGGTGTGATTCATCCAATTTTTGGGCTCCTGAAGCCAACTCCAGTGTATATTTGGGCTCCTGCTGCTGCCAACTTCTGCCAACTCCAGGGTGTGATTCATCCAATTTTTGGGCTCCTGAAGCCAACTCCAGTGTATATTTGGGCTCCTGCTGCTGCTGCTGTCAACTCCTGCCAACTCCAGGGTGTGATTCATCCAATTTTTGGGCTCCTGAAGCCAACTCCAGTGTATATTTGGGCTCCTGCTGCTGCTGCTGCCAACTTCTGCCAACTCCAGGGTGTGATTCATCCAATTTTTGGGCTCCTGAAGCCAACTCCAGTGTATATTTGGGCTCCTGCTGCTGCTGCTGCCAACTTCTGCCAACTCCAGGGTGTGATTCATCCAATTTTTGGGCTCCTGAAGCCAACTCCAGTGTATATTTGGGCTCCTGCTGCTGCTGCTGCTGCTGTCAACTCCTGCCAACTCCAGGGTGTGATTCATCCAATTTTTGGGCTCCTGAAGCCAACTCCAGTGTATATTTGGGCTCCTGCTGCTGCTGCTGTCAACTCCTGCCAACTCCAGGGTGTGATTCATCCAATTTTTGGGCTCCTGAAGCCAACTCCAGTGTATATTTGGGCTCCTGCTGCTGCTGCTGCCAACTTCTGCCAACTCCAGGGTGTGATTCATCCAATTTTTGGGCTCCTGAAGCCAACTCCAGTGTATATTTGGGCTCCTGCTGCTGCTGCTGCCAACTTCTGCCAACTCCAGGGTGTGATTCATCCAATTTTTGGGCTCCTGAAGCCAACTCCAGTGTATATTTGGGCTCCTGCTGCTGCTGCTGCCAACTTCTGCCAACTCCAGGGTGTGATTCATCCAATTTTTGGGCTCCTGAAGCCAACTCCAGTGTATATTTGGGCTCCTGCTGCTGCTGCTGTCAACTCCTGCCAACTCCAGGGTGTGATTCATCCAATTTTTGGGCTCCTGAAGCCAACTCCAGTGTATATTTGGGCTCCTGCTGCTGCTGCTGCCAACTTCTGCCAACTCCAGGGTGTGATTCATCCAATTTTTGGGCTCCTGAAGCCAACTCCAGTGTATATTTGGGCTCCTGCTGCTGCTGCTGCCAACTTCTGCCAACTCCAGGGTGTGATTCATCCAATTTTTGGGCTCCTGAAGCCAACTCCAGTGTATATTTGGGCTCCTGCTGCTGCTGCTGCCAACTTCTGCCAACTCCAGGGTGTGATTCATCCAATTTTTGGGCTCCTGAAGCCAACTCCAGTGTATATTTGGGCTCCTGCTGCTGCTGCTGTCAACTCCTGCCAACTCCAGGGTGTGATTCATCCAATTTTTGGGCTCCTGAAGCCAACTCCAGTGTATATTTGGGCTCCTGCTGCTGCTGCTGCCAACTTCTGCCAACTCCAGGGTGTGATTCATCCAATTTTTGGGCTCCTGAAGCCAACTCCAGTGTATATTTGGGCTCCTGCTGCTGCTGCTGCCAACTTCTGCCAACTCCAGGGTGTGATTCATCCAATTTTTGGGCTCCTGAAGCCAACTCCAGTGTATATTTGGGCTCCTGCTGCTGCTGCTGTCAACTCCTGCCAACTCCAGGGTGTGATTCATCCAATTTTTGGGCTCCTGAAGCCAACTCCAGTGTATATTTGGGCTCCTGCTGCTGCTGCTGTCAACTCCTGCCAACTCCAGGGTGTGATTCATCCAATTTTTGGGCTCCTGAAGCCAACTCCAGTGTATATTTGGGCTCCTGCTGCTGCTGCTGCCAACTTCTGCCAACTCCAGGGTGTGATTCATCCAATTTTTGGGCTCCTGAAGCCAACTCCAGTGTATATTTGGGCTCCTGCTGCTGCTGCTGTCAACTCCTGCCAACTCCAGGGTGTGATTCATCCAATTTTTGGGCTCCTGAAGCCAACTCCAGTGTATATTTGGGCTCCTGCTGCTGCTGCTGTCAACTCCTGCCAACTCCAGGGTGTGATTCATCCAATTTTTGGGCTCCTGAAGCCAACTCCAGTGTATATTTGGGCTCCTGCTGCTGCTGCTGCCAACTTCTGCCAACTCCAGGGTGTGATTCATCCAATTTTTGGGCTCCTGAAGCCAACTCCAGTGTATATTTGGGCTCCTGCTGCTGCTACTGTCAACTCCTGCCAACTCCAGGGTGTGATTCATCCAATTTTTGGGCTCCTGAAGCCAACTCCAGTGTATATTTGGGCTCCTGCTGCCCCTCATAGTGATGCCACTTCAACTCTCTGCAATTGTGCCGCTCTGCGATTCTATTAGCGATGCCTCTGATCTGCATGTGATATTTCTTAAAAGTATTATTTAACTAACCCAGCACGCATCCTGTGCGTGTTACAGCAAGGCTGAATGGTTTACAACCCTATTGAGGCTGTAGGAGGCTCAGAAATAGCCGTTTTTAATAGCGATTCGTCGCGAATTTATTCGGGTCGAAACGATTTTTGTCGGAAAATTCGGCGAATCAGTCGAATCGAATTTTTCAAAAGTTCGCTCATCTCTAATATATATATATAGACTTTGTGGACTCTTATACTCTGTGGCCCCCAGATACAGCTGGAAACAGATTAGAAGACATGAGAGGACTCCTCTAGATTCCTGCTTCTGTTCAGGACATGAAACCTAAGATTAATGGTATAGAGCAAATGGTCTGCAAATAACAGCTTGAGTTAGGTTTAATTGGCATTTACGCTGACATTTAGGGATAAGTTAGTAGTCACTTTAAACGTCACGTGTCTGGGGTCATGTTTTGGGTTAAACTAGTTAAATAAGTTGATTCATGTTTAGAGGTGAGTCATGTTAAGAATAAGTTAGGTGATCAGAGTCCTATGTGAGGGTAAGCCAGGCATCAGGCTCATGTTTTAAAGCTGACCCTCTGCATACTACACCCCACAGGCAGTACCTTTATGGTGATTTCACTGTTGTGTCTTCCCTCTTTTCCCAGCAACAGATCCAGTCTCCAAAAATGTCTCCAAAGTCTCATATTGCCAGGGATTTAAGGGGCAAGACCAGGGATTGCTGGAATGCACCTGTGATGTCAGGCAGGTGGCTTGCTGTCCCCCTGCCCTTTGAACTAGTATGGGCAACCTTTGGACTTTGACCCCAGGAAATCCCCCATCCATACCCCTCCCTCCCGTGACATATTTAGTCATATGGGGGAAATCCTCCCTGCCAGCTCCCAGCCATTACTCCTGGCTGGGAGCGAGGATGTGGAATGATGGGGGGACCTGTGGGTTCTCCCCCTTCAATAGACACCAACAAAGAAGTGCCGGCAAGGGACCTTGAGAACCCATCAGATCCAGAGGAGGGCCAGAAGACTTGTAGTCAAATTTTGAAAATTACATTACATTTTATATTTTGGGAGGAAACACAACATGCAGTAGAGAATGCACAACAGAAACTACATATAGATATAAGTAACAGAGCCATCTACTGTCATAAATGTAAACTGCATTAACCTAGCAATATAGCTGCAGATCACATACTAAGCTAAGGCTCTTGTATCTCCAACAGTATGGGAATCTCTTTCACTCCTTACTGAGTCACCAACAGTAGCAACATAAAAAGAAGCTGAGGATCTGACTGAATACGACTAAATACATTGAAGGGTAGGGTTATGGAGGGGGATGTCAAAGTCCCCCTTTCTTTTCCTGTCTATGTTTTCCACCATGTAAGGTGACTTTATCTTACTGCACTCATGTTCCAGTAAAACCAGTTCCAGGCCTACAACAGGTTATGGGCTCAGCAACCGAATGAACCCCTGGAGACCGGATAAAGCCCAGTAACAACACACGGCCCAGGCAGAGCAAAGCCCCGAACGGGAGACATAAAGAAGCTTCCAGAGAGACATCTTCTGTATACATGTAAGACTGCTCTTACATATAAAGAAGGGAGAATGGGCAGCAGCTTACAGCTTAAACTCCACAGTGGCCAAGCTGAACGATTACAATTATCAGCTATGGATAATACTGTTATCCAGAGATGACTTGTGGGAGTTATCACTACAAAGGCCACAGGAAGGGAAGGGAAAAACAGACAGGCATGGACCGCCATACATTTACAGTAGAAGAGGATCAGCTTAGTCACATATGCAGTGAGAATACAGCGAACAGCATGTGGGATGTACTGAAAAGACTGCATGTGGATCCAGATTTAACAGCAAGTTGCTTCTACTGAGGAAACTTTACAAAATGAAGCTTAGCAGAAAGCAGGACATTCAAGATCACATAAATGCCATGCTGGGAGTGATCATACAACTCAGATCAGTGGGTGAGAATATAACAGACAGTCATGCTGCAGCCATGTTGTTGTGCAGTTTACCCAATACATATACGGCACTGATCAATGCTCTGGAGACAAGGTCTGAGATAGATCTGACAGTAGCATACGTAAAGACCAGGCTCATAGATGAGTAATCAGTGAAAAAAGGAGCTTGTGCATAACTCCACAGAAACCGACACCAGAATAGCTCATAAAGCTACAGACTCAAGGTTACACAGGAAGGAAACCAGGGTGTGCTTCAGATGCCACAAACAGGGAGAGACTGTACTATACACAGAGCAGAGCAAATGAGACAGCGACCCTTTTATACTAAACAGAAGGTCAAAGCCAACATTTCTGATCCCTGTGAAGGGAACTGGAATGCCACATTTAAAGTGACAGGCAACCATACATTTCAAGGCTGGTGCATTGACTTGGGAGCAACCAATCACATGACAAGTGATAGAAGCTTTTTCACAGAACTTGATCTGGATAACAAAGAGACTATTTACCTTGCTGATGGAAGTAAAATACATTCAGAGGGATATAGGCATGGAAACATTTTATGCCTCAATGATGCGGGACACATTTCAGCCATACCAGTAAAAGATGTGCTGTATGTTCCTGACCTAGAAGGAGGACTCTTATCTGTGACGTGTCTGACAGCCAAAGTACTCACTTTAAAATTCCTAGGTGACAAGTGTTTTATTCTTGACAGCAAGCAGACAACAGCAAGTGGCAAACTGGATGACCAACTGTATCAGCTCAACACAGTGAAGGGAAAAGGTGAGACTATGCACCCATAAACACAATTGGCTTGATGCAGAGCCTCCCCGTTCACTTCTCCCGTGCGTTTTCCCGTTGGTTTTGGGCTTTGATCGGGTCAGGAAAGGGTGCTACGTTGATTTTAGTGTGCGCTCAGCCGCCTTTCCGATTGTCGGCTCGCACGAGGCTGTTTCCCGGCAAAACGGACGCCTCGTTCATTGGTCCGTTTTTTTCAGTGATGCAGAGCCTTGTTTTCCGATTGAAATCACCCTAATGAAACGGGGCCGCCGAGCCTTCACTTACGGCAAGTCAGAGCAGCCGTATTTGCACTCGGGCAATAATATGCAGTCCTCTGTTGGAGCACATCAGCAGCGCCAGCTCCGCGGTCTTGTCCTGCTGAGTATGGCAGAAACCAGGCTGCACCTATTTGAGCTCACCCGCCTTACTGGGTATATGTATGAAACTTGTATTGGTTGCCCACCCTGTCTTTTATTTCTTTTTCCCTTAACACACTATTTGGTATTTTTTTTTGTTGGCAGAGGCTAGGTCTCAGATTCTTCTAACAAAATGGCTGAAGCTAACAAAATGGCTGCCAGATATAATTCCATGCAAGAGTTTCACATAACAGAAATATATATGTAATATATATTATTTGCTTGCAAGCTTCATTTGGAAATGTAATTGTAGAAATGTATGCTAGCGAAATTTAACTGTCAAACCGCAATAACAGCCGCAATAACAGCCAGATGGGGCAACTTCTGTAACTGCTACGTGCTGACCTTTTCCTTTGTGGAAACCGTCAGTTTGCTGTTATTTGTGTGGTTTCATCATATATGTCGAAAATGTTGAACAAGTGCATACTGTGTCTGTGGTTTTTTGCTATATAAGTCCTCCCTAAAGCGGAAGTAAATTAGAATTTGTACTGGGTCTGTTGTATGTCGTTTATTATCGAACCCGGGTGCAAGTTCTCTAAGATATCTTAAAATCACACAGTAGGAATTATCACAATTATCAGACAGCGTGCCTTCAAAAGGGGATCCAGAGAGATCGCCCTAAGTAAAGACTCATTCTTTCAGTGGTGGAGTTTAATGCGGGCAACACACCTTGAAGGGGGTAAGTAATTTTATTTACTAAACCCCGAGGGAAGGTTAAAAGTGTTGGCCCTTTAGTTGCCTCTCGCAATTAGGCGAGTTGTACAGGGACACGGGTTGTCGCCTGAGATATAGAAAAGCGCGCTATAGAAATTCATAGGACGTGTCTGCACTTGGATACTTCTAATGTGTGATTAGTCTGTCTTGGTGTTGTTGTTCATAGAGTTATAAGTTTATCTGTTTGTATTGTCGGACAGTCCTGAAGGTGAGCAGGACTCAGGCAATTGACTTTAGAAGTATAAGATATATTTTTTTGTTGTCATCATCTGTCAGGCTGAAAGCAAGATCCCCCATGTTGGTGAAGATTGTATTCACTATGTAGAGAGATTAACGGGAGGGCGTATTATACCTTACCGTTTGTGGAGAATATGGCAGGTTAAAGGAGGCTATGGGTAGCCCCCATCCCTTCCCTAGAACAGGAGGTAGTGACCCCTATTATATGGAAATGATAATGGGAATGTGCCTTGGAGATAAAAAGGCGTGGCCCTATTATTCAGGGGATCCCAATTGGGATAAGTCCCATATGAGAGAGTGTGGGATAAAATGGTTAGAAATAGCGCCAGGGTGGTATAGGAGAAATGGATTAATGAGTCTCAGGAAAAAAGTTAGTAAAAAGGAATTAGAGAACAGACATAAAAGTGAGAAGTTGAATTATGAAATTAGAAATCATTCCAACCCCGACATTAAAACTAGCGCTCCACCCCCGCCATATGATACGAAGGAGCTCAGACCTAAACAGGTAAAAGTAAAAACTGTAACTACCACTCAATATCCCTCCCTAATGCCATTCCAAGGAAATTATTTGAGTACCACGGCAGCCGTGATAACAATGGCGGCAGTGGAACAAACTAAATACAGTAGGAAACAAAAAGAGGAGAGAATAGATGTGGAAGAAATAAAGAGAAAAAGGGAAAAAAGAAAAAAGAAAAAAAAAGAAAAAAAGAGAAAAAAAAAGAAAATGTCACAAAATATCCTTCCTCCGAATGAGAACCAATGGTCACATGCTGATGAACAGCAACCAGAAAAGACGCTAGGAGAGGAAGAGGATAAGTAACATGAAGAGGAATTAGACACAGAATCTTTCACAGTTAATGTTACTGATAAGAAAACTAAGCCAGCTAAGCAAACACGCCTGTGTTAGGACAAACAAATCATACTTAGCGTTAACATAGGGGAGTCCCCGAAACAGACCAGGAACCAGTCTAAACGAACACTGGATAATACACTTAAAAAACCAGCAGGAGACATAGATTCCATAGAGACCCCCGGAGTAATAGCAGCAGCAGCGCCCACTGCATCAACAAGCTCCATGACCATGGTCAGTACATACAATCCTTTCATAACAGCAGGAGACATTCTGGTTATCATCCCTCCTGATATGAAAGAATTAGATCACATGGCCAAACACTGTCCACACCCCTCCAAATCTTCCAAAGGTACAATTGCTTACCTTTGGAGGGCAATTAAAGGAAAAATTATATGCCCGAAGACATTAAGATGGTTTTAGAGATGGTAGTGGGGGAGAATAGTCCACTTAGCTGGGTTGGGATACCACACATGGAAAAGAACACACCCGCACATACAAGGCCAGGTGAAATACCCCTGTACCAAGAAGGGAATGAAGCTGACATGTGGGAAGCATTAGAACATCACTTGAACCAAGTGTTTAAGCCCAGAGCTGACATGGCACCCTCTCTTGCATGTAAGCAGAAAAAAGGTGAAACATTGACTGAGTTTTGGAAGAGATTTCTACAGGTTTGGCGATTAGAAAGTCAGATGGGAGATGGCCCAGGGATACCCGCCCTGTGCATCAGTACATTTATCTCCAACTGCCTACCGAGTTTAGGTTTACAAATTAAGCAGCAGATGGATGGACTGAGATGCCAATAGAAGAGTTTGGTAGAAGGTTAATAAGTAAAGATGCAGCAGGATGCTTTGAAGTAATAAGACCGTCAGTGACACACGCAGCACAGCTCAGCATACCCGAGCCAGTTCCATATCCCTTTGGGGACCCGTGGGGACAGCAGCCATACTGGGAAGAGAAACGCAGGTCAGCCCGTGCAGCCCCTAGGGGTAGAGGGCGAGGCAGGGGAAATAGAGGAAATCTCAAACCGCAATGGGGAGACAGGCAGGGACCCCCCAAACAGCAGGCCAGGAATGCTGGCTGTTTTAATTGTGGTGCAATGGATCATTGGAGAGCCGATTGCCCATACCCTGATACACACAAGCAGGTTTCAAACAGACCTCCGCAGGCTGCTCCCGCCAATGTACAACACAATACCCCTCGCCTCAATGTTGACTGGCAAAATGTAGGTCCCCAATGAAGGTGCCCAGGGGCAAATCCCACCTTCCCAGTAGTCTCACAGCATTTCTCCCAACAACCCTGCATTGATTTGATGATTAGTAAAAAGAAATTAACATTTTTAGTGGATTCTGAGCTACATGTAGCGTATTGGGGAGAAATGCATACACGGGACCAAAGGAAGAGGCCGGCCCCTCCATGGGTATTAATAGGGATATTAACACACACATTTGAAACACCACCGCTCACGGTGACGGACCTCCATCAGAGCCCCCCGATCAACTATGTCTTAAAAAATCAGGACCAGCTGTCCTGTTAACCTGTTAGGCAGAGACTTAATGGCGAAAATGGCTATTTCTTTTTTGGGATCCCAGTGCATCCCGAGACACGCCCGCTCTATGCATTCCAATACCGCGGAGAATCCCTAATTTTTACCCAGTTAGCGAGCGGATTTTTGAATTCGCCTGTTTTTTTTCATTGTTTTAAGAGAAGTGCTAAAAGCATATAAACCGAACTGTAACTCGATTGTTCTGACCTACTGTGATTGGCCAGTCAATCAATAACCGCAGCCCGAGAGGATGGAATCCTCCTATTGAAATGTCTCTGATGAAATGTTATAAAGATTTCTGTTAAGAAATTACAATGGTGTCAGCAACGTGTTGAGTATCTGGGATTCGTGTTGTCACAGGGAAAAAGAGTTAAATCCCAAACGTGTAGTGGCAATCGTGGAATTGGGGCCTCCACAGAATAAAAAAAACATGCTAAGCTTTCTTGGAATGATTAGCTGTTGCCGTTATTATGACAAGATACTGAGAGTTACCAAACACGTGCTGATCAACCTGACACCATAGAATGGTCTGATGAAATGTTACATGCTTTTAAAAGGTTAAAGGAGGCACTGACAAATTCTCCAGGGCTCGGTTTACCAAGCTATGTGAAGGTGTTACACCTATATGTCCGTGACTTTTGTAAGGGATACAGCTCGGTTTTAGCTCAAAGCCATGGGGGTAAATTAGGACCCGTGGCATACTTCTCTAAGCTTCTCCCGGTTCAAGTTCAAGGAATGCCAGGCTGTTTACGAGCGTTGGCATCTTGTGCAATGGCAGTTGCACAGGCCATTTCGGTCACGCTGGAGCACCACACGATACTGCATGCAGGGCATAATGTAAAACATTTAATGAACAATTTACATACCCAACATATGTCAGCGCAGCAATTTAGCGGATATGAAGTAATCCTTTTGTCAAATCCCCATCTAGAGATCAAATATGCCCCAAATACCGAAGGACCTGCCCCGATATTAAATGCATTATTAGGTTAAAAAAAGTGAGGCTGACAAAATTCCTCCGCGACAGCCCAAAAGGGATATTGCCAGAGGAAATGCTTTTGGAGAAACAGCTAGACAGTAAACTCTGACAGGAAGCCAACTGGGTCCTAATGCTCACATTAACCCTATGCTAACACTAGCCATTGATTTTTCAATAGGATGTCTGCAGGAGCAGACATCTGTTTCTGAAGTGGGGGACTGGGCACAGGCAGGGGCGCAGAAATCAATGGCTGGGATTTGGTGCATCGAGGGTAAACCATGCATACCCATACATAGTGCCCCCTTATTTATTTCTCAAGCACATGGCATAGGACACAAAAGTGCACAACACACTTACATGGCGGTGAAACAAAGTTTTTTCATTTTACAATGTGAGAAACAAGTGAAAGCTTATGTAGAGAAATGCATAACATGCCAGATGAATAACCCCAACATTTCACATAAGCCACAGCATGATCATCTAGTTTACCCCACAGAACCCTGTACTGATTGGAACATTGACCATACACACATTACAGTTACACCAGGAGGTAAGCCTGAAGTTTTACTAGTAATGGTAGACATGTTTTCAAAATGGCCAGAATGCTTTCCAGTCAAGAAAGAAAATGCTAAGACCGTAGTGAAAATTTTGACACAAGAAATAATACCGCGCTTTGGATGCTTTTCGCGCATACGCAGCGATAACGGCACAGCCTTTAAAGCCAAAATATGTCAAGATTTAGTAGAACATTTAAACATTGAATGGCAGTTTCACATCCCATACCATCCTCAAAGTTCAGGGATAGTGGAGCGCATGAATAGAACAATAAAAGATAAACTTAGAAAAGCTACTGAAGGAACTTTTAAAAAACTGGAAACACAAGCTACCCGCAGTTTTAGCTGAAATAAGGATGACACCTAATAAAGTAACTAAGCTTTCTCCTTATGAAATATTAATGGGTAGACCATTTCCTTTGCCATGGAACAGGACCATTAGAGAGACTAGCGAAGAAGGGAAGTGCAGGCAGGAGGAATACACCAGGGCTCTGGTGGAGAAGCTCACTGCTAGTGAAACACTTGTCTGTCAGAAGTTTCCTTCTCTTTTACAGGACTTGTTTCATGACATAAAGATTGGAGACACGGTGTTAGTGAAAAAGCACGGTAATCAACCGAAGATCGAGTTCCCATTCGAGAAGCCGACGAAGGTGATAGCAGTCGCTCGGACGGCCGTGCTTGTGGAAGGAAATCAGAATTGGATTCACGCCACGCGGGTGAAAAGAGTCCCTACACTTCAGATACTGGACGAGGATGAAGTACTGCAAGTTAAAGGATCGGTTGCCCCACCAAGGGGGCCACAGCCAGACGTTCCACTGAGGGGACAAGAAGAAGCTGGTTGCAGACCCCCAGCTAGGAACAATGGGTCCGAAGAAAGGCCAGCACTGGTTTGCCCGCTGGTTCTATGGCTCCAATCATTTTTGCACTGCAATGATTCTGTCTTTTCTGATAGTTTCAGTAATATGGGTTGTGTGTAGCTGTGTTATGATCGCCCCGCCATAGGTCCACTTCAGCAGGTATGTGAACCTTTGGGTTTGAGACCAAGTGCCCTTATACCCCCCTCCCCGCATCCGCAGGCTGAAACTCACATGCCCCCTGTTGTAAAGAAAAGGTCTACAGGAGATAAACTCATCTCCAAATTTGTGAGTAAAAACGCCAAAGGTGAAGTAACATTCTGGTTCAATACCTCAGAGCCCAGCATGATTTATACTTTTGATCTGTGCGATGTATATCCTTGTGCCTCCTAAATGATGCTAATTGGTCCAGTTGGTTTAAAGATTTATTTTCCAGCTGGAAAGGTTTTCTCACACAGTTCTGTATTATTGTTATACTGGTGATCATTGCTATTGTTACATTTAAGATCATTATGTGTGTCTTTGCTATGAAAAAACTAATAAGCAACAGGGAGCTTACGCTGCTTACTTGGCAGAGAATGAAGCTCACTATGATTATATAGTTCGCAGGGTAGAATCTGAGACATATGATGATGCCATGGTTGGTGAGTCTGAGAACTTGTAATAAGTTCTGAGACTCAAAGAAGGGTTTGTTGGCAGAGGCTAGGTCTCAGATTCTTCTAACAAAATGGCTGAAGCTAACAAAATGGCTGCCAGATATAATTCCATGCAAGAGTTTCACATAACAGAAATATATATGTAATATATATTATTTGCTTGCAAGCTTCATTTGGAAATGTAATTGTAGAAATGTATGCTAGCGAAATTTAACTGTCAAACCGCAATAACAGCCGCAATAACAGCCAGATGGGGCAACTTCTGTAACTGCTACGTGCTGACCTTTACCTTTGTGGAAACCGTCAGTTTGCTGTTATTTGTGTGGTTTCATCATATATGTCGAAAATGTTGAACAAGTGCATACTGTGTCTGTGGTTTTTTGCTATATAAGTCCTCCCTAAAGCGGAAGTAAATTAGAATTTGTACTGGGTCTGTTGTATGTCGTTTATTATCGAACCCGGGGGCAATTTCTCTAAGATATCTTAAAATCACACAGTAGGAATTATCACAATTATCAGACAGCGTGCCTTCAAAAGGGGATCCAGAGAGATCGCCCTAAGTTAGTATATTTTTTGCCTAATTTTTTAACTTTAAATTAAATGGGTTAAGTGATCGAACCCTATTGCGTCATGTTCTTGCCCTCTTATGTAAGTAGTATTCCCCAGACTTTTTTAATGAGTGTACAGGTTGGATGTGCATGTAGGCTCATTACAAATGTTCTTTACTCCAACCCTACTCCGCTCACCTATTTGTCCCTCTTTTCTATTGTTGCAATGCACACCTTTTTTTTTTTTTTTTTTTGTTTTTTGGGGGGGAGACTCTGGCTATTCTTTGCTCCCCTGGCTGCTGACCCCAATCCTGCACCCTTCTTCACAGGCAGAGGAGCCCTACAATACTGCCCCCAGGAGGACTCGCTCTGTGGTGGAGCGAGCCTTTGGTCTCTTGAAGATGAGGTTCCGTTGTCTTGATCAGACTGGGGGGGCACTACAATATACGCCTGCAAAGGTCATTAAACTAATCATGGCTTGTTCCGCTTTAAGAGAGGGAGTCTGCCATTTCTGAGTAAACTCTGAGTAAAAAGGGTTTCACACAGTGGGGCATCCCGATCTGGGATTTCCAGGGGGAAGACCAGTGGCCGCTCTGGGTTTTGTTCTGCTTTATGTGAGGGAACCTGTGTTACTTTAATCATAATGTAAAGGAGGTGGGTTATTCCATCCTAACCTGATTTGGTCATGATGTTTTAAAGCAGGCCAAAACCCATGTAACCCAGCCCTTTGGAGTGTGAAGAAATCCAGGGTTGGGTTACAGGCATCATGTCTCTGGGGCATTCCAATTTGGGATGTCCTGCACGTCACTGCGGGGGAACGTCAGAGCTATACCAGGAGCTATGCCATCTTTACACAGGAGCAGGACGACATCATCATGGATGTGAGTATGCGAGCGTGCGTTTATGTGCGCGCACACATTCCTTATAATAAAAAAAAAACAAAGTGCAAGAATAGTCTGAAACAACTTAGTTTGTCACGTTACATACCAGCCCACCTTAGTTTAACACATGTACGCCGCTACAAACTAGCCTACATGCAGATAGCAGAACTAGGGCAATGTGAGGCAGCAAGAGGTTAATAAAGTGACTTTAGTTAGGCCAGGAAACTTGTTAATGTATTTTGTGGATTAATGGTGGGTCCTTGTATCTTTTTTTAACAGATGATGCTGCGGAATCGTTTTTTAAGAGTTTGGGCTTTTCATTAAATCACGCTGAAGGTCCGGTTTAAAAAGTGCCCCAAAAAAAACACGCCCAACCAAACCATAAAAACAATGCTAAACTAATGTTGTTTATTATTCACAGATACTAGAAAACCACAGGCACAAGACCCCGAGGCCTAATGTTTTTTATTTTGCATTAAAATTTTAATTGTTTTTTAGTTTTGGCAAAAAAAAAAAAATAATATGAAAAATCCAAATCCAAATAAAAAATAAAAACAACGTTTGAATTAAAAACAAATAAAAAGATTTGGCGTGTTGTCTTTCCTGCAAATGTACAATCACACAACATCATCACACATTTACATGACACAAAAGGTTTAGATATGGGACAATAAATCAAAAACAATCAGAAATAATTAAGGTATGCATTAATGGCAAGGAAAAAGGAACACCAAAAATTTAACAGAAATATATATATATATATGTGTCAAATTGGCAGTTGGTGCCATATGCATATTCCAATGGAGGTTTAGGGATGTGCGCTTGCGTGTAGCCAGATTGGCAACTGAAGAGCCATGGAGATGTAAGTATACTTGCTAAAACCACCAAAATGGAAGGTCAAATACGACGGAAACCAAGCAGGTACGTTCAAAAAGGCAGGAAAAATCAGGGAAAAACGGGCCGCCCGTGTGAACGTGAACGGGAGCCCCGATCAAATTGAAGGCACCCGAGAGAGCAAAAAAAGCTTTCCGAGTAAAGTGAAATTGACGGATCAGTTAGGGAGCCATTCCGACGGAGGCTCTGCATCACATTTGAGCCACGATTCAAACGGGAGACCCGGACAATCGGAAGGTTTTAAGGGCAGTTCAGAGGAGGCTCTGCATCAGGCCCAATGACTGTATACACATTTGCCACAAGACACCAGGAATGCATACAAGAACTACAAAGGAGGAATCTGACAAATGATCTAACAGTATCCTCTTGTCCAGTTACTGTTAAGTGTGAAGGTTGCATCAAATCCATTGCTACAAAAGCAACCTGGCTCCCTTGGCTTCCGTGGCGCCCTAAAGCCACCTACAATTAGAGGCAACAGACACATAGGTACTTTCATGGATGACTATTCAAGATACACAGTCAATTACCTAATGCAATGCAAGAGTGAAGATCTCGACAAATTACAGGACTATGTAGTAAAGACAAGTTTCATGGGAAACCTCTCATACTTTGAGGTGATAATAGAGGTGATTTCACAGGACACAGGTACAGGTTAAGCACAAGAATACGTGCAGCAGAATGTAATATTACATCAAAACAGTGGCAGACACACCATAGAAAATGGGGTAACTGAAAGGAAGAACCAGCTGTGATACAAATCAGGACTCTTAGCCAAGGGATATTCTCAAAAATATGGAGAGGACTATGATGAGACTTTTGCCCCAGTAGTGAAGCATACTACAGTAAGGACTTTGCTGACAGTAACTGCCACAAGGAAAAATAAAAAAATGGGAATTTTTCCAAAATCCCATTCTGACTTTTCCTCTGGCCACTCTAACCAATATTCTCCTGTTATTCTTTTCAGTTCTAGTATTCCAAAACGTTATATTATTCCTTTATATGTTCTTCCCTCTCTTTTCTTTCATACTCTCCTTTGATTACGTTCTGCTTTTTAGCTCTAGGTCTTCCCATCTACTTCTACATCCAACTTCTTTTCTGGTCCCCTTATTTCCCTGTCCCACTTCCTTGTCCCTTTTCTAGTCTTCCATTCCACTCTTTTCTTTGCCTGGTTCATCTCCAATCTCCCTCCTTCTGTTCCTTTTGTCCTTCTCTTTCAACTTTCTCCTCTTCATTTCCCCCTACCATCTGTACCACATGGTCAAGTTAATAGCCTTATATACAGTGTTACTGCTAGCTCTGCCTGTGGTAAAGTGCTAGCTCTCTGTCACCCAGGCGCCAATCAGAGGGCGCCTGGGAGGAACGTCAATTGTTGCCGGGCATATTTGCCCGGCCGGGTGACGCTGTTCTCGACCCTCTCCAGCATTGGAGACAGTGAGGGCCAGGTTGCTTAGTGACTAGCCATGCTGTCGACCGGAGCACTGATCTGGCCTCCGGGCATGTGTGGAGAGAGTCTGTACATGCTGGGCAATGCACCTGCACTTTTTTCTAATGACACACTTTTGCTTACCACTTTTAGCAATTGTCGTTTACATGATGACAGCACCAATTATGTAATTCATGACGCCAGGAGTGAATTTCAAGCAGCTGGCTGCATGTGATTGGCCCAGTGGTCTGTTAAACTGGTAGTGCCACTTTCTGAGGGACCTTCAAGAGCAGGGACTTAGCTTACCTTATTACCCTACTGAGGATATGACAGCAGATATCCTTACTAAGCCCCTGACCTCTGAAAGACACTCAAAGCTTACAAAGAAGATGGGCCTGAGAGACGAAGCCTCAGCTTTTGAGAAGGAGATGCAACAGCTTTATCTTAGTATGTGATCTGCATCTATAAATATACCTATGTGTGTAGTTTCTGTTGTGCATTCTCTACTACATGTTGTGTCTCCTGTACATTGAAGTGATCTCTATTACTTCTTTTTCTTGTATAGCTTATCCACAATGTAAGGTGACCTTATCTTACTGAACTCCTGTTCCAGTAAAGTCAGTACCTGTAAACACCACAAATGCTTATCTGAATTTGACTCACACTCAGCCGCTGCACCCAGCACTCACACTCTACAGCATATACCAGCTCACAGTGTAGTGGGGCAAGTATGTTACCTGCTGGCTCCGAAGGGTGACATGCCGGTAACGCTGGCCAATTATTCACACACCTTTTGGGGGCATTTAGGCATAGGAGCTGGTTAATCAGCAGGGCCAGTGGCTGGCCATTCGGCCCCTGGGCCCTGGGTTACAGCCGCTATGCATGGTGTCCAGGCTGCCAGTGAGCAGAGGCGGACTTGAAGATGGTGCAGGTTCATCACATGATGGCAGCCATAATTCATTCTATTATCACATCAATGAAATCTCTCAGCATTTATATATTATAGTAAAGGTGAAGAGCAGTGTGAGCGGCCCTATTCCCTCTGGCCCTCGGGCGGCTCTGTCCCGCCTCTGTAGACGAGGGAATGAAAGGCTAAAGAACTCATTTGTAACTACCAGATGGGTCAGCTGGATGACTAATACACTCAGTCCGGCGAACATTTGGATTTATATGAATGACGATTAAATAATGATTGTAATGGTCATCAGATGAGGGACCCTGACATCTGCATAATGAAGGCGACTGCAGGGGACAGGGAGCTGTAAATACCAAGTGCACATTTATGGCACAATGAGGGCAATCTATGCGCTACTGTACAGGTTGGTGAATATAAGGCATCCTAGGGGAGCTGATAACCCACCAGACATGGATGTAGAAAGAAACATTCTCTCTTTCCCACATTCCCTCCATCTTTCTCTCTTTTTCATATTCCCGCCATCTTTCTCTCCTTTTCACATTCCCTCTATTTTTCTCTCTGTTAAAGGACACTGTCCCTCAAATTAACATTCAAATAGTGGTCCCATATCCTGCCATGTCTATGGTAAACAGACCATGACAATAGACACCTATCACACCTAGCTGGCAACAAGCTGTACTCGAAAAGGAATCCTTGAATTCCTAATTAGGTCTCCAGACTCAGACATTTCAATACACGATGGGCATATTGGCATTGGCTGTTATTTCTGGGAAGTATTGTAATTCTTGTAATATGTCAGTTATGACTATAGGGTCTTATTCAGGACTATGAGACCTTTCATTTTATATCAAACATGGCATGTATATGTTGTTCAGATCCTGATAATCCACATAGTATTGGACCCTGGATTATATATATTGGGTGTTTGGGTTCATTTAATTAAGAAATTAATGGGGATCATGAATTTCCTGGTTACAATATGATAACACACATATTGTGGGAGTTATACCCTTTATGAAATATATCTAATATCGTGGAGACCTGATGTGGGCCAACCTTGGCAGACACTCCCACGAGGTGGGAATGCTGGCCACTCCCCCTATTGTTTTGATACATTAGGAAGCTGTGTGCAGCTTTACATTCCCACTCTCTTTCTCTTTTTCACATTCACTCCATTTTTCTTTCTTTTTCTCATTTCCTTTCTCACCTTCCCTCCATTGTTCTCTATTTTTCACATTCCCTCTGACCCCATTTTGTGTGCATTCTCTACCTTTTACATGCTCCCTCTATATTTCTCTCTTTTCCACATTGCCTTTTTTCCCTCTTTTTCCATATCCCCCCATTATTTTTCTTTTCCACAGCGCATCCCTTCATCCTCCCACTTTTACATTTCCTCCATCTTATAGGGTAATTCCAGTCTGGCAGAGGGGGGGGGGTTGGACATAGTCTGTGAACTGGGGCACAGACTGGGAACTGAGAGGTTGGAGTCATAATCTGGGAACAGGTGAGCAGAGTCTTGCGGTGGGAACAGGTAAATAGAATAACAGTCTAGGACCAAGGGAGCAGAGTAACAAGCTGGGAACAGGTAAACCGTGTAACAGGCTGGGAATAGGGTAGTGGAGTAACAGGCTGGGAACAGGGGAGCAGAGTAATAGGCTGGGAACAGGTAAACCATGTAACAGGCTGGGAATAGGGTAGTGGAGTAACAGGCTGGGAACAGGGGAGCAGAGTAATAGGCTGGGAACAGTTGAACAGAGTAACAGGCTAAGAACAGGTGAGCAGACACATAAGACATACAACCTGCCCACGCCACCAGAGAGGCAGGACGGCCACACATCTATAGTGGAGCTCCCAATGGTGGAGATTGTACTAGGCCAGGGCAGGCCTGTGGCAGTTGCAGACTTTGGGGAAAGGGTGACATCACACCAGAAAACACAATTTAAAAAGACCTGGGAGAGCCCTGCTAAACAGTAGACCTACTGTGCACTGCCACAGCACCTCACTAACAAACCACTGAACTAAGCTTACACATATATAGACACAGTTAAATGTGAAAGATCAAGGGCACCAGTTACCATTCAAACACTAATTTATTAAATATATAAAGACATGCCCCAACTGTGCCACTCTAACATATCTTCCCAGATAAAATTCTGGGAGCTCCACACTTCTGGCAACATCATAAGACAAAGGCGTAGCTAGGCTTTCTGTCACCTGGGGGCAAATATTCAAAATGGCGGCCCCTTTCACGCCAGTGCCTATTTTGGGGAATAGGGGTAAAAAGAATCACTTTGGCCCTTATTTATGAAGGAATAGCGACAGGTAGCGACTGGTGAGCGACCGGTAATGACGGGCACCGCCACGAGAACGCTGGCTCCCCACCACAATCACACATTTATCAAGCCGATCCTGCTTAGCGACTGAGATAGCGCCATATAGCCACTCATTCATCATTATTCCAGCCTCAGCCCACAGCGCCAGCGTCCGACCTTGAACAGCGACAGGTAGGACCTCTCGCTACCTGGCGCTCTCCAATGCATTTCAATGGAACAATCTTTAAATATTCATAATTAATTGGTGGTTTGGGGGTTAAAAAACTACTTTTAACACATCGCCGCCAGCGCTCTGGGGTTTAAACATGCATTTCACAGCGCTTGAATTTTTTGAGCGTGATTTTTTGATGAATATGGTGGGAGCCGGTCGCTCTGACCAGTCGCGGAACCTGTCAAATAGCGACTCGTCACCCCGTATTCAACATTACTGCACACCGACTCAGTCGCTATCAACAACCGAACAATGGCCAAGCACAGCGACTACTAGCGGGCGCTGTGAAAATACTGCTACAGTCGCTCAACTGTCGCTACCTGCCGCTATTAATGAATTGGCCTCCCCGTCTCTGTAACAGTCAAGAATGGTTGCATGGCAGAAGAGAATCTGGGACCTGCCAGGGCCTCTGACGCTGCCAATTATAGCTGCACCAGGGCATCACAAGGAGATTGTGGCAGTAAGGTAAGGGCGAGTGAACAGGGTGGGGAAGGCTTGCGAAGCAAGACTGGAGGCTCTTGTTTAAAGCAGCCCCCAGAAAATCTAGCTGGGGGTCCTAAATAAATCACCACGTACCCCTCTCCAGTGAACACCAAGAGGGGTTTTCCTATTGGGCACAGTGACTTGCAGAAAAGGTCCAACCTGGACACAAAAAATTATTATGCAGAGAACAAAGGTATCCCAGCCCAACAATAAATAGACAAAAAGGGTAAAAAACCCCAGCAACCAATGTCCTATAGTCAGCATTTTATGCCAAGCGTTATTATGCACAGCATAGAATGCTGATTGGAAATGGTAACAATACTGGGTATTCCTGGAGGTTTCACACAGTAGGCATCCCAAATCAGACTTGCCCTGCACCCCAGGAAAACCCAGCAGAGAGAAAATCCCAGGGTTTGCTCCTCTTTAAACCTGTTAAAAAATCAAAATAGATTTTGGTCCAGTTAAATGTGTCTCCCAATTAGGGATGTCCCGCAGTGTAAGACCCCTCAAAGGCTGAACTGCATGGTCACGTACTTCCAGGATTCCGCAATGATTAAATGTGGCAGTGAGAAGAGCAGCTTTTCTCTGCAGCTTTATCCCTGCTCCCTCCGCTGTACGCGCCCCCATCAGGTCTGTCAGACACAGCATGCAAAACACAGATGGATTACTCAGTGCAAGGCAGTTGAAGGGGGGGGGGGGGGGGGGGGATTTACGCTGTGGATCATTTTTTGAATTTTGGTCTGCTTTAGAGTGAGTGATCCAACAGCTATATTTGATTCTTGGTCACAAAAAGCACCAAAAAACATTGTTTTTCTGCAGGACGGGTGTTTTCCTGATTGGTGACCATTCATTTTAAAGTGCAAGTCCACCCAAATTAAAACCCCCATTTGTCATGTTTTTCCTGGTGTAGAAAGGGGTGGCGGATTAGTGTTAATTGGTAGAGTAGCCCAGGATTTTGGGTTATTGAGCTGGGTTAGGGGTGGGAATTTTCGGGGTTGATACATTTCCTGCCTCTAGGGGGTTGGAGTTTGAGGCTTAAACCGGACCTTCACCATGATTTATTGAAAAGCCCAAACCCTTAAAAAACGATTCCCCAGCATCTAAAGTTAATATATTTTAAGTTTTTAGTCACTTACTTATTATTCTTTCCCCCACTGGGCTGCAACTCTGTTCAGGACTTTAGGATACGGGCGCCACCATCTTGACTCAGAAGCATCACACTTACTGAGGAGAGGAGGGTGGGATAAAGTACAGGGGGCAGGTTATAGCTGTGCTTTGCTCAGACAGAGCATAGCCGGGGTCAGGAAAGGGTCAGCAATCCCAGAATGCAGAGCAGCACAGTCAGAAGACACTTCCTGTTTGCAGGCTGCCTGATGTTCCATGAGCCACCATCTTGGATGTTTAAAGGCTCATAACTTGCAGTAGATGCAGGTAGGATGATTTTTAATGTGGGCAATCTGTATGTACAGGGTGTGGGAAACATATAAGATAGACCCTTATTCAGAGTGAAGGACCGCTTTAAGGCCGTCAGGTCCCGCCCCTCAATATGTATGGCAGCTGGGCCTATAAAAGGGAGGCCCAGTCAGTGCTGGTTTAATCCGGTGGCAACTGAAAAGCTGTGCAGATGTGCTGGTTGGGGTTGAGAGGATGAAGGCTGGTGCGGATCGTGGCTAACTAGCCTTGGTCCTGGAGGGGGGGTACGTGGGGGCCCCCATGACGTTCAAGAAGCCCTGGAGGATGGAGTTAGTGCCCAAAAGGGGGCACTGTCCTCGCCTTCCTCGTGGAGGGGGAGCTGCGGCAGCTCCCTGTAGCACTGCCCACCTGAGACCAGCTCAGGTGGGGTCCATCTCATCAGAGGTGAGCGATAGGGGTGTCCAAGGAAGTGTCGGGGAAAAGAAACTGCTTGTTTGTGTGGTCTCTGTATTGCTCTCTGCCTGACCCAGAGTCCAGACTTGCCTTGGACAGCTGCTTGTCGGGGAAGATTTGAGTACTGTTATCCCTGTAACCCGAAGCCTCCAGTGTAACCCCCGATTTAGACTGCCTTTGATCCGGAGGCGCCCCTGTCCCCTCTTTGCACGGATCCTTTTCCCTTGTGGGGGCATCCCATAATCTCCCGGGGTGTCGGTTACACTGGCACTCTAAAATAAAAAATAGCCCAGCACCGGGTGCCTAATCCCCCAGTGGCCAAGGGAGACTGACTTCTTCAGTCAGCCAATCACTGCACAGTAGTCAAACTGCTGCTGCACTGACCACTGGCCTGTCTACCAGCTAAAAATGCAGAGGAGCTGCTCCTGGCTGGTGATCGGGCGCCTTCTTTTTGCTTTAAATAGCCAAATCTAGTTCAGCACTTGGTAATAGTTGGACTAATAAGTCGGATCACCACTGTTTTAAGTACAGTTATAAGTGTGTATGACCATAACTGTCATTTATCCCTGTTAAAATCTGGTGATAGGTTCTTTTCCATGGGGCATCCCAGTTTGGGATGCCCTGCTGTGTGAAACCCCTGGATCACTCACACAACTCACCTTTCTGCCATTCCCACTGAATATGTGCAAACCCTTGTCCATACAGCTCTTAATGCCATGCATACTAATACACAGCATACATGTCTGTGTCAGAGAATGTGGCATGAGATTGCTGAAAAGGGGAATGTGGGCGATCGGTTGGGTTCGCACAGTGGGGCATCCCAGCACTGCCATCTGTGACACCTGTGACCCCTGACCCGCAGTAACCGAGGTCCCCCTAGCTAAACCTCTGAATAAGGCAGCAAGGAGCATATTGGTCTCTCTCTTGTGCCTCACCTCCATTTCATGCAGTGTGCTGTAGATGCTGTAGCAGGTGTCAAAGCTTGCCCCTCCATTATATTCTATTTTTCCAGGACAACACTCCAAAATCCTTGCCTTTGTCTCGACTGTCCTTTTAAGAAATTCGAGAGTGACAAGAATTTTTCAGCATTTAAGCCGAGAAGTGCTCTGGCTGATTTTTTTCTGAGTGTTTGAAAGTTTCACATACTTGACAAGCAAAAACTTTTGCTGAATTGCTTTGTGACCGAACACTGAGTGAGGGCATTCTCTTCAATCGAGAAGAATACCCGAGACACGGCTCTGATTGCAGAAATTTCCAGCATCAATCAAACTTCCCCAGGGCAGACTTTGTATAGATGTACAATTTATTATTACGGAGCGGAGTGCCCCTGCAGAGTCTACAACCTAACCCATCAGTCTATGGTGTGAGACAAAAAAAGTCGTGGGCAAAAAAAAAGTCCAGATTTCCAGACTAAAGCTGAGGAGGCCCCTCAGATGAGCAGAATGTCTGCAAGAATCTGCAAGGTGGACAGACACCATCATCCCCAAACCCTCTACTTTCTACAGCCCTGGAGAATATGACTGATTATAAATATAGATGAAACAAGTGTTAGCTTCCTCTTTAACATGATCTGATGATAGCACCTCAGAATCTGTGGCATCCTCCTCATATAACATTGTGGCATTAAAAAGGATGAATCCCATCATTGTCCTTCTTTCCACCAGGAGCCAACTTGAGGGGGTGCGACCGCACTGGGGCCCAGAAGGTCAGAGAGGCCCCATAATTGTTGTTCCTCCACCTTATTTATTATATCTGTGCTCACTTGGGATCATTTAGAGAATGGAAGCACCATTTGTCTCTGCTTTTTCAGACTTTAGTTTTCTAACTGCATCCAACTGAGTTAAAAAACAGAAAAAAAGTTTACTATATGAGCCATGATAGGGCCCCCATTTAATGTTCGCACCAGGGTACCATCACACTTAGTTACGCCACTGCTTGCCACTATTAATTGTATTGCCGGCCATACACATAACAAGCTGATTGAGCAATAAAGGTGTCAAAAGCATTTGTAGTAGACACACCCAAAGACTATAGGATGCCTTCTACAAGTAGAATATGCTTTAGGGGAATATGTGTAAAGTGGTCCCTGGACAGGGTGACGCTGCAGAGGGTTTTTTTTCAGGGTCTGGTGGCCGGTATGTGAAGGTACCACTCCAGAATCAGGTGTGCTTGAAGATAGAATACCCAGCATCCTTATACAATGCAATCAGATAACTTCTTTATTGCTGCAGGCAAGACAAAGCTTCTCAGGACCTTTGGTGCACCAGGTCCTATACCAACAGACTCTTGTGATTATTCCCCTCTGTGGCCCTACAGGAATCCATCGCAGCAAGTTTCTTTCTCCTCAAGGCCACAGGTAATGCATCAACTTCAACCTCTCTCTTCCATGCCTCCCAGAGCGAGTACTCCTCCGTCTGTACATGCAAGGCCTCTCTTTCTGGTGAGTTGGCTGGTATTTTCCCTTAGCATACCCTGATGACACTCTTGCCACACTGTCTCTTCTCTCTCTTTATTCCTCCTCATGTCTTAAAGCCCTGGTCTATTTATCGATCTGAGTAAACAACCAATTTTCCATCCACTTTCTCTAGCTAAAGTTATACGGGTAAACAACCAGCCTGCTATAACTAGAATTTCCCTCCATGTTCTTTAGCTAAAGTTATTAGCGGAGTAAGGACAACATCTAGTGTCATTTATCCCTTACTACAGGTCCTGCCAAGCTTAGTATTAAAAAGGACTTCTCCACAAGGGCCCCTGACACCTAGGGTTTCCCGGGCCCACCTCCACTGATTTGCCCCTCCCTTGCCCACCTTCCAGGAGTCTGTCCAAGAGGGTTTTTCTCCCTACGGCCACCGACAACTGGTTCCGGCTATCAGCAACTTCTCCAACAATTACATTCCCAGTTCTTGAGAGTCCATTATAAATATAGACGCAGGGACCAATCAGTATTTGAGGTGGGCCATTCCATAATCTAGGGCCTAAGTTTAATCCCCTGCAGCAGGTAGGAGAAATAGGCCTACAGCATACCTGCCACATTCCCTAACACTAACCTTACCAACGACTCTAATAAATCTATATTTATCAATTTTCCCAAGGTTGGAGGCTAACTCGCCACCCCTCTACAAGCTCACATATTAGCAGTGCATGCATACTTGCATCTTGGTTTTGCTGTCATGCTTCCACTTATGCATATGCATATTTGTGCACGTTGGCCCTTTGCACAATCATACGCGTGCATGCACACAGAGTTGCACAGGGCAACATGCTTATCTGAGTTGCGACTTCAACTTCTGATAATGGTGACTTTCTGCATTCTCGGTCTGACTGTGATAAACCTCAGCTGTCCTCCTCTGACCACAGCTCATACTCAGAGCCTGAAGCTGAGCTGCCTGCTCATAACATCACATTGAATTTAATGAAACTATACAATATAGGTATACAAAAATAATGCAGACATATTTACTTATCTCTCTGATTTCTGTCTGTCTACTGTCTCAGAGTTCAGTGCTGAATTATTATCTCCTGTTGTGGAATAGCTATGGTTGAAATATATTTTACAGCCTCCTTGAGCACAGTCAGAATGTCACATTAACAGCCAGGGGCGGACTGGGGCTAAATAACGGCCCGGGACTTTTTGGGGCACACCGGCCCTGTTGTACTGCTTCTGGCCCAGCATAGTATTTTAACATCACATTACATAAACACCTTATTTTTCGTTTCACAACATGCACCCAGGGTTTAGAGGACAAAAAAAATTAAGAAAATATTCTGAACCAAATGGTGTGATAAAATCCCCTGTTACAGGCAGCGTGCAGGATCACTCCATTACAGGCCGTGAGTGGCATCTCCCATTACAGCCACTGGGGGCATCCCTCAGTACAGCCACTGGGGGCATCCCTCAGTACAGCCACTGGGGGCATCCCTCAGTACAGCCACTGGGGGCATCCCTCAGTACAGTCACTGGGGGCATCCCTCAGTATAGTCACTGGGGGCATCCCTCAGTATGGCCACTGGGGGCATCCCTTAGTACAGCCACTGGGGGCATCCCTCAGTACAGTCACTGGGGGCATCCCTCAGTATGTCCAGTGGGGGCATCCCTTAGTACAGCCACTGGGGGCATCCCTCAGTACAGTCACTGGGGGCATCCCTCAGTACAGTCACTGGGGGCATCCCTCAGTATGGCCAGTGGGGGCATCCCTTAGTACAGCCACTGGGGGCATCCCTCAGTACAGTCACTGGGGGCATCCCTCAGTATGGCCAGTGGGGGCATCCCTTAGTACAGCCACTGGGGGCATCCCTCAGTACAGTCACTGGGGGCATCCCTCAGTACAGTCACTGGGGGCATCCCTCAGTATGGCCAGTGGGGGCATCCCTTAGTACAGCCACTGGGGGCATCCCTCAGTACAGTCACTGGGGGCATCCCTCAGTACAGTCACTGGGGGCATCCCTTAGTACAGCCACTGGGGGCATCCCTCAGTACAGTCACTGGGGGCATCCCTCAGTACAGTCACTGGGGGCATCCCTCAGTATGGCCAGTGGGGGCATCCCTTAGTACAGCCACTGGGGGCATCCCTCAGTACAGTCACTGGGGGCATCCCTCAGTACAGTCACTGGGGGCATCCCTCAGTATGGCCAGTGGGGGCATCCCTTAGTACAGCCACTGGGGGCATCCCTCAGTACAGTCACTGGGGGCATCCCTCAGTATGGCCAGTGGGGGCATCCCTTAGTACAGCCACTGGGGGCATCCCTCAGTACAGTCACTGGGGGCATCCCTCAGTACAGTCACTGGGGGCATCCCTTAGTACAGCCACTGGGGGCATCCCTCAGTACAGTCACTGGGGGCATCCCTCAGTACAGTCACTGGGGGCATCACTCAGTACAGTCACTGGGGGCATCCCTCAGTATGGCCAGTGGGGGCATCCCTCAGTACAGCCAGTGGGTGAGTGGAGTGGGGGCATCCCTCAGTACAGCCAGTGGTTGGGGGCATCCCTCAGTACAGGTAAGTATTTTACTCAAAATTGCTCAGGGTAATTGAGTGGGTGGGAAAGGGTGGTTAGGGAAGACTGGAGGCTCTTTTTAAAGTTAGAGTGGAGGCAATCTAAAAAGCACCAGGACCTAAATAACACTTACCTACCCCCTCCAGTTAACACGAAGAGTGACTAAAAGAAAAGGTAAGTATTTCTGCAAAGTCAGGCGCATAGGCGGCATGAGATGTAATTATGCAGTGTGTTTGGTGCTGCAGTGTGCAGTCAATTCTCTGTCCACAATGGCAGATTAGTATCCCTGCATCACAGCACCACAATGTCCCCACCAGGGACGTAACTATAGGGAGTGCAACGGCACCAGGGCCCAGAAGGTCAGAGGGGCCCCATCATTGTAGTGTCTCCTCCTTATTTATCATATTTGTGCTTATTAGGCATCATTTAGATAAAGGAAGCAGCATTTGTCTCTGCTGTTTCAGTTTTTAGTTTTTGTTTAGCTGTTTCCCATTAATTTAAAAGACAGAAAAACTATATGAGCATTGACAGGGCCCCATTTAATGTCCACACCAGGGCCCTGCTATCCATGTGCCTTCCTGTGCCCTTAGAATATAAAATTAATAAACAGTGTGAGCATATTCCCTAAAAGAACCAAAAAGTAATTATCAGAGTTAAAGCAGATTCCACCCTCTTTGGTGTCCCTCTTTGTGTGGCATCCTGAGTTGGGATGCCCACTTTGTGAAATTCCCCTGATTCGCCTGATACTCACCTTTTTATTGCTGCAGCACCCGCCACCATGTCCGCTCCCGCTGGCAGCCATTGGAGTCTGCCATGACCATGGATGCCACTGAGGGACCCATGCATGCGCAGGATTGCTGGATCAAGCTATCAGGTGAACTGAGGGGTTTCACAAAGTGGGCACCCCAAATCAGGATGCCCCTAAGAAAGTGGGACAAAACCCAGGGGAGCAAAATCCCAGGCAACATTTTAAAGAGGAAATAAAGTCAAAGAGGACTTTACTTCCTCTGACCTCTGCAGCATGGCGGCATCCTGACTTCAGATGCTCCGCTGCACATTCTTGTCTAGCAAGACAGACCTTTCAGGTTCACCAGACAAGCAGACCTAAATGATTTCTGGCAAGCAGCCTGCAAGGGAAACAGAATGGGGTCAGTATCAGCTGCTCAGCATATGGGGCATAGTGGAGCATCCCAAATCAGGATGTTCTAATGCTGTGGAGAACTGTGGAAGTAAATTATGTTGTGACCTTACTTTCTCTTTAAAGCAGACCAAAAGGCACACATTATTATTGATCCACATAACTAAAATTCATCCCAAATCAGGATGCACACCAAGAGTTAGGTTATGTGGATCAGAAGTCATTTGTGATTTCGGGCAACAAACAGCTAAACCATAACAATGCCTCAGAAGTCTCCCTTACCTTCTGCACCAAAAACACAATACCCCTCCTCCCTCAAACAACACTGGGCATTTTTTTTGTTTTGTTATTTTACTCTCTTCAGTCTATAGCATATGTCGACCCCCCCTTCCTGGAGTTTCAAGCAGCCTGACCTTTGATGGCTTTCTTCTTTCCTTCTGGCTGGGATCTGCTCTCAGGCTGCTCCTGGTCCAGAGTGAAGCAGCAACACACCTCCACGTTTCCTGTGTGAGCCCTCCTCTCCCCTGTGCAGCCAGAGAGCCAGGGGAGGGGGCAGAGCACATAGGCAGGACAGGGATGCCGAAAATAAAGAAAAGCTCAGCAGGGGCAGACAGGGCGGCTGGGGGTGTCTCTGCTGCTCTTTTCATGGCAGCAGATTTCTCAGCACTGTCAGTCTGCTACAGACCTCCTCACTCTCCATAGCAGTGCTGTGCTTTGCGGTACCGAGGCTGAAGAGGAAGTCTGAGCCTTGGGGGCGGGGCTTATGCTCGTCTCACAGGCTGAGCAAGTGCAGCCTCACAGCTCTCCCTCCGCCTCTCCTCCCCTCACTGACTGCTGCCCACGCGCCGATCAGGGGCTACTGCTTCCTCTCTCTGGGGGCTTCCCCAGCACCAACACCCGTGCCTGAGACACCCTCTATTTACGCCCCCCCCCCCCCCAGCGCCGCGGCCACGTTCCCCTCCTGCCCCCTTAGTTACGCCCCTGTGCACTCCTGTGTGTATGTGCTCATGTGTGAGAGCAGCCGCAGGGGGGGAACAGCGGCCTTTCCTGGTGCCGGCCTACCGGGATTTTGCCCGGTTTGCCCTATGGCCAGCCCGCCCCTGTTAACAGCCTTATTTATCAAGGGCTAGCGCCAGGTAGTGTCTGACGAGCGCCAGGTACCGCCAGCTAACGGCGGCTACCGAATCAAGTACGCCCAGCGGCGGTCACAATGACGCATTTATCACGCTAAATGAGGCTAGCGCCGGCGAGAGCGTCAGCTAGCGCGGGATTCATCATGTAGCCGACTGCAACGAACAGCGCCGCTACTAATCCCATCACAGCGACAGGTATGACCTGGCGCTCCCTGGCGTTGTCCAATGCATTTCAATGGAGCAATCTTTAAATAATCATAATTAATTGCTATTAATGTTTTTTTTTTTTTTTATGTCAAAAATTCTGTGACCACTTCTGCAATGTTAGGAAATTTTTACATAAAAAAAAATGGTTGTTTGGGGGTTAAAAACTACTTTACACACATCGCCGCCAGCGCTCTGGGGTTTAAACAAGGAATTCACAGCGCGAGAAATTTTTGAGCGTGATTTGTTAATGAATCTGCAGCAAGCCGTTCGCTCTGGCCATTCGCTGTCAGGCGCACCCATACAACGCGGAACCTGTGAAACAGCGACCCCTAACCCTGTATTCAACATTACCGCACACCGACTGAGTCGCTGTCAACAAGCAAACCCCGGCCGGCCCCTGTCGCTACCTGGCGCTATTAATGAATCGGCCTCTAGGTCTGAAACAAGGGGGTGCTCCTGTCTCTCTGGCTGTCGGCTCTTATTTCCATTTCTGCTCAGAATACAGGCATCAGCAGTAACATTTCTGCAACAGGGATTGTTATGTCTAGCAGTTTACTTTACTATGAAAAAAAATAAACAGACAAGCAGAGGAATATGCTAGATTTTCTTCACTGCAAACACAGGCAATAGTTTGTTTCACGCAGTCTGATGCAAGGGGGTTCATTTCAATGCTAAAAAAAGTGGTCATGCAAAGAAAAATCTGGGAGCTGGGCTAAAGGACGGGGAGGCCGATTCATCAATAGCGCCAGGTAGCGACAGATGAGCGACTGTAGCGTGATTTTTTCAGCGCCAGCCAGTATTCGCTGTGCTTGGCCGGCATTAGCTTGATGACAGCGACTCAGTCGGTGTGCGGTAATGTTGAATACGGGCTGGGGGGTCGCTGTTTCACAGGTCCAGCGTTGTATGTGAGCGCCTGACAACGAATGGCCAGAGCGAACAGCTAGCTTCATATTCATCAACAAATCACGCTCCGAATGTGCTGTCGCTGTCCATTCCTTGTTTAAACCCCAGAGCGCTGGCGGCGATCTGTATTAACTAGTTTTTAACCCCTAAACAACCATATTTTTTGAATGTAACATTATACATGTTTTTAGAATCATTTTGTTATATGAATACATTAATCTCAGACCTGTTAGATCAATTCTGCACATATTTTTTTTTTCTTTTTTTTTGACTTAAAAATAAATCCTAACATTGCAGAAGTGGTCTCCGATTTTTTGACATTAAAAAAATAATAAAAAAAAATAATACCAATTAATTATGATTAATTATAGATTGCTCCATTGAAATGCATTGGACATCGCCAGGGAGCGACAGCTCATACCTGGCGCTGTGAGGGAATTTGCAGCGGCTCTGTTCGGTCCAGGCGGCTTCATGATGAATGCCGCGCTAGCCGTCGCTCTCGCCGGCGCTAGCCTCATTTTGCTTGATAAATGCGTCATTGTGACCGCCGCCGGGCGTACTTGAGTCGGTAGTCGCCGTTAGCTGCCGCTACCTGGCGCTCGTCGGACACTACCTGGCGCTATCGCTTGATGAATAAGGGCCTAGATCTCCGCTTCAGCAGCGATATGCACCAACACACCAGGATAAATCAACTGCATGGCTACATTTCTTTAATTTTATACCTAGCTAGGCAATCCTTTTAACTACAACTCAAACCTGTCTATGACCTCAGCTTGAACTTTGAATATTTTGCCATTTTCCCATGCCATCAAATAATTTTCTGTCCATTATTGGGCTAGATCAAGGGTAGATCTTTGTGAACACTGGACCCCTAAGGGGGTATGTGGGATCCTGAGATGGCTACTGGCTTCTTTGCCTTGGATATGGTAAGAGGCCGATTCATTAATAGCGCCAGGTAGCGACAGATGAGCGCCAGTAGCGTTATTTTCACAGCGCCCGCTAGTATTCGCTGTGCTTGGCCGTTATTCGGCTGTTGACAGCGACTCAGTCGGTGTGCGGTAATGTTGAATACGGGGTTAGGAGTCGATGTTTGACAGGTTCCGCGCTGTATGGGAGCGCATGACAGCGAATGCCCATAGCGAACGGCTCCCAGCATATTCATTAACAAATCACGCTCAAAAAATTCTTGCGCTGTGAAATGCTTGTTTAAACCCCAGAGCGCTGGCGGCGATGGGTTAAAAGTAGTTTTTTAACCCCCAAACAACCATATTTTTGGAAAAAAAAAACATGTTTTTACAAACATTTTGTAATATGAATACATTAATATCAGACCTGTAATATCAATTCTGCACAAATTCTTTTTTTTTTTTTTACCTTAAAAAAAATATCTAACATTGCAGAAGTGGTCACAGAATTTTTGCCTTATTAAAAAAAAAAAAAAAGAATATTTAAAGATTGCTCCATTGAAATGCATTGGAGAGCGCCAGGTAGCGAGAGGTCATACCTGTCGCTGTTCAAGGTCGCTCGCTGGCGCTGTGGGGTGAGGCTGGAATAATGATGAATGATTCGCTATCTGGCGCTCTGTCAGTCGCTAAGGAGGATCGGCTTGATAAATGTGAGATTGCGGAGGGGAGCGTCATTACCGTTCGCTCACCATTCGCTACCTGGCGCTATCCCTTGTTAAATAAGGGCCTAAGCATCAATAGATGCTGCATGTCTGGTCTGGAGATCTTTCCAAAATATAAAATACCTAGATAGAAATGAGAGGGCAACATCGCTGCTTTGGGGGGTCCCTGGGCAGAATGTGTAAAATCGGTGGTGTTAAGGGTGTCAAACACAGGCAATGGTGTGTCTCACACTGTCTGAGGCAAGAGGGGTGGAGATACATTCACATTTCAGTGGTAAAACGTGGTCATGCCTAGATAAAATCTGGGGGCTGGGCTACAGACCAAAGGGCTTCAAAAGCCATATGCAGCAACACACCAGAATTAATCAGCTGCATGTCAAGTAAGTAAAACTTGCTTTAATTTTATACTTAGCCTAGCTAGACAATCCCCTTAACTACAACTAATAGCTGCCTGTCTATGTGACCTTAGCCTGGACAATTTCTCCATCTTCCTACGCCATCAAGGAATTTTGTAGTGAATATTGGGCCTGATCAAAGGTAGATCTTTGTTTTCATATATCCTGAACTAAAACGGAGCAATAGTGGGTGGCATCCTGGCCATCCACTGGCCTCTCTGTCTCTTCTTCTGAGCCAGGCACCTGTGTCCGATAGTGTGCTAAACATCAGTGGATGCTGCATGTCTGGTTGTCTGAATTAAACCAAAGAATATAATACAGAGAGCTTCCAAAATATTTAGTACACAGTGGGCTGCATTGTTGTATTGTATAGGTGGGAATCAGGGGTGTTATGTGTGGGGTCATGTGAGGCTGTGTAGGTGGAGCACACGTTGTTATGATTTTTCTATGGGTGTCTCTAGACAGTCTATAGAGATCTTTCCGAAATATATATAATACATCGGTGGCGTGAGTGGGTTGCATGGTTGTATAACAGAAAGTGTGAAATAACCGGGCCAGTATGAGGCGGTAAAAGGAGCCTTTTATATTCAATGATCTCAGTAGATTCTCCAATGAAGAGTTGGAGATGATCAAACCGATTTGTCCAAATCCGAATTTGCTTCGAATTCTAGAGAAAGAAAAAATGGTTTGCCACAAATTAAAATTTAAAGTGGAACAAAACACTGGTGTTTAAATAGTGATAATCCGCTGTGTGAAACCCTGCTGGATATATATATATATATATATATATGTATATATATATATATATATATATATTCTGCTATACTCTATATATATCATCAAATATTATATATATATATATATATATATATATATATATAGTGTGCACTTACCTCCACACACACTTTCTGTGTGTACACAGTATATATACTGTGTACACACAGAAAGGATGTGTGGAAGTAAGTGCGTCTCCTTGAGTGTGCAGCTCTCTTGTCGGCACGCTCCACAGAGGGATGTGACCGCCATGCTGATGAGGTAGTTACGGAAGTGGAACGTTAATCCAGACGCCACTGCGGCAGATAATCTAATTATTTACATGTAGTTTGGAGCAATTGATAGCTTTGTTGGGGCCCGCAGCTGCTGCACTGCACACAAGACTCCAGCTTGGACAATAAATGAGTCTGGCAGCACATGGAACAACCACCAGGACTAAAAAAATTAATTCACATAACAGATATAAACAATAGGACAAAAAAAACTGCTACTGCAGGCAAAGATAATTGTTCCACCATTGCGTCGGGCTACATTTGGCACTGTTGTTTTTAAATTGAAGAAGAAATGGCAGAGAAATTGAGGTTTTCGGGTTCAGATTATGATTTTTCTTCTGAAAAAAGTGGCCATGGCCCTTGGATCTGTGATGCTGAATATTTTTTTAAGTTTTTAATATTTCTGTATTTGGCCTGCCCTCATATTGTCTTCACTGTTTACAAGATTGTCACTGCTCCTGTGCAGGTCAATGGAGTGTGAGCCAATGTGTGGTTACCCCACTATTGTTCTTTCTCCCCTCACATTGTGGTCACTTTCATTCTATGAGCAACAGATTTATTTAAAATAAGCACTTGCACTTTCCACATTTGTTAACACTTGTCCCACCTCTGTATCATCAAAGCTTCCCTCCCCGGGGGCCAGTATTAGTGTTGGAATTAGGGATGAGCGAATCGATCCGGACGAACCCGGATTCGTTCCGAATTTCATGAAAAATTCGATTCTGAACGAATTCGAATTTCCCCGCGATTCGATCGATCGAAGTTTTCCTTTAAACTCCATTTATTTCAATTACAGGCATTTTAAGATGGTGGAAGCACATGTCCAGACATGTCCCCTGGGGCATGGTATCATGGGTAAGTCACATGCAGCCTATCAGCAGCCAGGAAGCCCGGTGACATCACCGTGCTATATAAAGCGGCGGCCATCTTCCTTGTGTGCATTTCAGCGTTCTATTGCGGCCAGAGCACAGCTCGTTACAGACAGGGACAGAGAGTTAGAGATAGGTAGGGAGAGTCAGAGGGGCAGACAGAGAGGTAGACAGAGCCAGGGAAAGATAGTGAAAGATAGGGAAAAACCGGAACCATCCAGCCAGGGCCAGCTTAGAAGTGACATTTTTTTTTTCATTAGCCAGATCAGTTTTCAATTCAATTTCAGTTCTTTGTGCTGTAAATCTGCCTTGCCACTGTGCATGCCATCTATGCAGTGGCTTATTTAACCCTATCTGTTACACACAAGCATTTATCATAATATAACTGGCTTAGTTTTAATATTTTTTGGTGTGCCTTTAACAAAAAAAAAAACACCAGCCCACCTGGGTATCCCAAACCTGCACTTAGCAGCCTATCTGTTATACTAAATATGCTTGTTGATCCTCCTCAGCTTAATCAAAGTATTGCATTTTGAATTGTTTTTTGTCCTGCTGCCAAAACACTAGGCCGCAGGGCATCCCGAACCTGAACTTAGCAGCCTATCTGTTATACTAAATACGCTTATTCATCCTTCTTCAGCTTAATCAAAGTATTGCATTTTGAATTGTTTTTTGGTCTGCCTTTAACAAAAAAAACACCAGCCCACCTGGGTATCCCAAACCTGCACTTAGCAGCCTATCTGTTATACTAAATACGCTTGTTCATCCTTCCTCAGCTTAATCAAAGTATTGTATTTTGAATTGGTTTTTGGTCTGCCTTTAACAAAATAAACACCAGGCCGCAGGTCATCCCAAACCTGCACTTAGCAGCCTATCTGTTATACTAAATACGCTTGTTCATCCTTCCTCAGCTTAATCAAAGTATTGCATTTTGAATTGGTTTTTGGTCTGCCTTTAACAAAAAAAACACCAGCCCCCCTGGGTATTCCAAACCTGCACTAAGCAGCCTATCTGTTATACTAAATACGCTTGTTGATCCTCCTCAGCTTAATCAAAGTATTGCATTTTGAATTGTTTTTTGTCCTGCTGCCAAAACACTAGGCCGCAGGGCATCCCAAACCTGCACTTAGCAGCCTATCTGTTATACTAAATATGCTTGTTCATCCTTCCTCAGCTTAATCAAAGTATTGCATTTTGAATTGGGTTTTGGTCTGCCTTTAACAAAAAAAACACCAGGCCGCAGGGCATCCCAAACCTGCATTAGGCAGCTTATCTGTTATACTAAATACGCTTGTTGATCCTTCCTCAGCTTAATCAAAGTATTGCATTTTGAATTGGGTTTTGGTCTGCCTTTAACAAAAAAAACACCAGGCCGCAGGGCATCCGAAACCTGCATTAGGCAGCCTATCTGTTATACTAAATACGCTTGTTGATCCTTCCTCAGCTTAATCAAAGTATTGCATTTTGAATTGGTTTTTGGTCTGCCTTTAACAAAAAAAACACCAGGCCGCAGGGCATCCCAAACCTGCATTAGGCAGCCTATCTGTTATACTAAATACGATTGTTGATCCTTCCTCAGCTTAATCAAAGTATTGCATTTTGAATTGGTTTTTGGTCTGCCTTTAACAAAAAAAACACCAGGCCGCAGGACATCCCAAACCGGCACTTGGCAGCCTATCTGTTATACTAAATACGCTTGTTGATCCTTCCTCAGCTTAACCAAAGTATTGCATTTTGAATTGGTTTTTGGTCTGCCTTTAACAAAAAAAACACCAGCCCACCTGGGTATCCCAAACCTGCACGTAGCAGCCTATCTGTTATACTAAATACGCTTGTTGATCCTTCCGCAGCTTAATCAAACTATTGCATTTTGAATTGTTTTTTGTCCTGCTGCCAAAACACTAGGCTGCAGGGCATCCCAAACCTGCACTTAGCAGCCTATCTGTTATACTAAATATGCTTGTTCATCCTTCTTCAGCTGAATCAAACTATTACATTTTGAATTGGTTTTTGGTCTGCTGTCAAAACACCAGCCCACATGGGCATCCCAAACCAGCACTTCACCCTATCTTTTATACTAAATAAGCTTGTTAAGCCTCAGTTTTATTAAACTATTGCATGTTGAATTGGTTTTTGGCCTCCTGTAAAAACACCAGCCCACATGGGCATCCCAAACCAGCACATGTCACCCTATCTGTTATACTAAATAAGCGTCTACAGCCTCAGCTTTATTAAGCTATTGCATTTTGAATTGGTTTTGTGCGTCCTGTAACAAAAACAAGGCCGCAGGGCATCCCAAACCACGTTGCACCCTATCTGTCATACTAAATAAGCGTGTTCATCCTCAGCCTGAGTGCGCCGTGAGCGGGGCGCACTACCGCCCTCACTCCCCTGCAGCCGTGCAGGCACACACTCGCTGCTACGTGGCGAATTCTCTCCGAGGAGAAGCTGGCAGGTGAAACAATCAAGGGTGACCAATGCTCACTGGCCACAGAGCTGGCCAGCCCCTGGATTCTAAATTGACCAATTAGTCCTGGAATTGTGGGGTGTTGCCCATCAGTGGTCGATGCCCCATGTTGGATTGGCTGCTCACCCTTTAAATTCTTACCCAGCCCTGTCCACATTGCTCATGAATTGACCTCTGCTGATTACGACTGTGCCTGATCCCTTGGACACCTCGTGAACTTTGACTCCACGGCTTGACTTTGGCAATCCCTGACCATCCATCCACTCCATCCCTGTGTTGTGATGCTGATTGGACTGATATCTGTATGACCCTGGCTTCTGACCGTCTTCCTGTGTGCTCTAGGTTCACCTGTCTTCACCCATAAGCTGTCTTTTAGTGCTATCTAAGTCCTGGGGGCAACAATGTCTGAGGCCTATAGGCAGAAGCAGCAGTGGAGATTGGGGGTTGCCATCGCATTACATTTTCACAGGCCAGATTAAAGATGGGTCAAATAGTGGAAGAGATGCAGGCTTTGACAGCAGCTGTGGAGAAACTGGCACACCGTGTGGCTACCTAGGAGAACCATCCACCTCTTACATCCTCCCCATCCCAGGGGCTGGCAGTCACCTTTTCAGGAGATCCAAAGATAAAGAAATCCAGAGAAATTCTTGAGGGAACGGAGCAAGTTCACTAATTTTCGGGACTCTTGCAAGCTTTATTTTTGGCTACATCCACTAACTTCTGGTTCACAGGAACAGTGTGTGGGCCTCATCAATTCCCTTTTGCAGGGTGATCACCAAACATGGGCCTTCGGGCTATCACCTCAGGAGATTCTTTATGACGATCAGGGTCCGACTGCTGCAAAATGACTCTACCTGAGAGTCAACGAACTGCGGAAGAATATAAGGGTTGATTCAGAGAGACAAAAAAAGACTTTCGTTTTTGTGTCGATCTGTATTTTTTTTGAAATTTTCCCGTTCTCGTATGAGTGTACGAGCGATTCTATGCATGCATTGCAATCCTTCTGTAAAGTCTTCGTCCATTCGTATGCCAACGAGCATGTCATTTTCCAACTTCGGCTTTCGTTTTTGCCCTTTTTCCATCGTCTCCTCCCACAAATCCTTTACGTTTCCGATTAGATTCTGTTTTCCTTTTACAATAAATAATCGTCCAGACAAAAATCTTTACGTTTTTACGCCTGCGCACTACAAACTTAACTCATTAAAGTGCTCGCCTACATATTTGGTTCACTCACTTGTGCTACAATGCTTAGCTAAATCACTTCGCGCTGTCATTCTTCTTCCATTTCTCACCCCTAAAACTTACCCAAATCACTTCGCGCTTATGTTCTTCTTCCATTTCTGACCCTTAAAACTTACCCAAATCACTTTGCGGTTAGGTTCTTCTTCCATTTCTCACCCCTGAAACTTACCCAAAGTACTTCGCGCTTATGTTCTTCTTCCATTTCTTACCCCTAAAACTTACCCAAATCACTTCGCGGTCATGTTCTTCTTCCATTTCTCACCCCTAAAACTTACCCAAAGCACTTCGCGGTTAGGTTCTTCTTCCATTTCTCACCCCTAAAATGTACCCAAATCACTTCGCGCCTATGTTCTTCTTCCATTTCTCACCCCTAAAACTTACCCAAAGCACTTCGCGCTTATGTTCTTCTTCCATTTCTCACCCTTAAAACTTACCCAAATCACTTCGTGGTCATGTTCTTCTTCCATTTCTGACCCCTAAAACTTACCCAAATCACTTCGCGGTCATGTTCTTCTTCCATTTCTGACCCCTAAAACCTACCCAAATCACTTCGCGGTTAGGTTCTTCTTCCATTTCTCACGCCTAAAACTTACCCAAATCACTTCGCAGTTAGGTTCTTCTTCCATTTCTCACCCCTAAAACTTACCCAAATCACTTCGCGGTCATGTGAATCTTCATCTTTAAATATTTCTTGGCCCATTCATTTTGTGTTAATGTATTTTGAAAATAAAATTACACTGAAACAGTTTTTTTTGTTTGTTTAATACAAAGTGCCATTTTTATGCCTTTTTTTTTATTTTTGATCATAAAAATGTATAAACTTTTTTTTATTTACAAATTCTAAAAATGTAACATTTTTAAAAATGTTAAAACTATAAACGTTAAAAGCTTTATACAAAGCAATGGCAGGACCCAGAACATTAGTCTTCTTCTGTGGTCCCCAACGAGTCACGCAGCTCCTGCATGTCGGCCACCAACTGAAGGACGCTTTCATTCATTGCTGCCACTCTGGCACGTGCAAATATATCTGTGAATTTTAGCAAAATTACACTCAAGCAAAAAAATGACCGTCTTCCCGTGTGCTCTAGGTTTACCTGTCTTCACCCGTAAGCTAGCATCCTTTGTGCTATCTAAGTACTGGGGGCAACCATGTCCAGGGAGGCGTATCAAGTGTTCAGGCGAATGGGGTCTTGCCAGCTCACACGAAGGCAGGTGTTCCGTGGGGCATTACAGTATTGAAGCTGCGTTTAATGTAAACACAGGTGCAAGGAATGCACGGTGTATAGACTGAAGTGCAAAGCCATATGACAAACAACAAAACCTTTTTCTTTAACCTCAATGAAAGCAAATCAGAAAGAGTTACCTTAGCTAATGGTCACTATATGACTTGAGAAGTTGTAGGGAATGGTTATATCTACTGTCCCGTCTCCCCATCGTAACCAGAAAGTTCCCAGTAAAGGATGTGTTATATGTTCCCAGTCTTGAAAGCAATGTTTTGTCAGTGAAAAAGCGCACTAAACAGAGGAATGCAGTTACTTTTAAAGATGACAACTGCATAATTTCAAAGGTGGGACACACTCTATCAGAAGGTGAACTTTATCAGCTAAACTGCAAATAAAGTATGTGCAGTGCTAGACAAGATCTCCAGAAAAACTGTATCCATGTATGGCAATATATATATATATATATATATATATATATATATATATATATCTTTATATACAGGTCCTGGGCATAGACACCCAGAAGCAGTAAGAAAGCTAGCTCAACAACAGCTTGCAATTAGAATTGCAGTGGACCAATGTAGTCAAGTTATGAAATGCACCAGTTGTCCAAATGTCCAAAAAATCCTTTCCTAAAAATAGCAGCACTAGATCTGCACAGCTACTGGATTTCATACACTCAGATTTATGTGGTTCAATGAATGTTTAAACCCCCAGCAATAAGAGACATTTTCTCACATACTCTCTCACATACTCTCACGAGTGTCTACCTGCTACACAGATGAAGTGTCACAGAATATATTGCTTTAGTGTTTATCAGATTTGAAAGAATGCCTTGCATGCAGAGAATAGAACTGAATATACAAGCGGCAAGGTTGAAACCATTTTGAAAAAGAAAGGAATCGTGTTCTAGACTATAGTTCCATACAACCCAGAACAAAATGGTATTGCAGAAAGAAAGAACCTATCGCGCTACTGTTAGAAGTATGCTGTTTAATGCAAATATACCTACAATGATTTGGGAAGAAGCCACCATGATATTAAAACAGACAACCAAAACTGCATATGAGCTATGAAACTGTTAGAAGCCTGACCTAAAGCACCTTACGGGGGCGTGGCCTGGCGCGCTAATGGAGTGGCCGCACTAATCTGAGCTCCTGACCCTACCCGGGCTTATATCTTGTTATACGAGGCAATCAGATCTTTGAAGCACCCTGTGGCATGCCAGGCAGACGGGGTAAGAGGAAGGACAGAGGTAGAGGCGCAGTTCGAGCCGGCGTCGGGCGGACGAGAGGACCGGCAGCCGCCTTACCTCATCTCAACGGCGGTGTGAGGAGTGAGCAGCTCGTGCAGCCTACGTCGACGGCATCACCATCATCGGCGTCTTCGCTGGAGTCGTCGGCCAGAGGAGAGAGATCCGGGCGGGCGGAGGATCACGGAGAGGCCCGAGGTGCGGTGCGGCGGGCGCCTGGTGATACACAGGCAGCCCCTGCAGTGTCCGGCGAGGTGAGGACAGCACGCAAGATGGCGGCGGCGAGCGAGGTGGGGAGGTCGCCCCCCTCTCCCCCCGCCCGATCCCACACACAGTCAACAGCGTCGGGAGACCCTAACTGCCCCGGCATAGTGGGCCCCCATTACCACACAGCGGGGGGCAGTCTCAGTTGCAGTACAGAACCTGCACCTCTCGAGGACGGGGAGACAGCCCAGCCTATTCACATCCAAGATGGCGGCCGGAAAAAGGGGGCAGCAGACAGACGGCCACAGCTGAGACCTGAGGTGGGGGGCACTCTGGCCATTGGGGCAAAAGGAAGAGAGGACCAGCTATCCCCTAACTCACAGGGGGAACGGGGACAAGAAGCCCCTATCACAAAGCCCCAGCAGTTACAAGTGGCCACATGGAAGGAGACGGCCCTGAATAGACTGGGAAGATATGCCTTCCTTCCGGACGGGAAGGACCCAGATAACCCGCCACCCGCCACTGCTACAAGAGGGGCGCCATATACACCCCAAGCGCCACAGGGGAGAGCTCCCCTCCCACAGAGGACCCCGATATCCAGGAGCAGATCTAACCCAGGGCGTACCAGGAGCCCCAGCCAAGACCGCGACTGGGCTATCAGTGGGACGAGAACATCCAGCCCACTACCACCCAGCCCCCACCCTGATATTTCTGTGCCATGGCCATCCCCAGGGGACCCAGCCATCCCGAGCTCCCCGATCCTGATGTCATGCTCCCGTGAGGAACCTCTCCGCCCTATGGAGGTATTTTCCACCCCGGTGGAGGTTGCGCTCCCTACCCCAGATGCTTCACTCCTGCAGTCCCCACAACAAATCTCGAGAGATATTGTGGACACCCCAGCTCACGCAGGCAATATACACAGAGAAACCCTCTCTTTCTTGAGATCCATCCCCACCAGGGCGGACTTTGAGGCGCTCATTTCTAAGTATGAGATGGCATACAAAAAGGATATCGCGGAGGTAAAGGGCCACCTCCAGGCCCTCGACACCAGGGTGACATCCCAGCAATCAGCTACTGAAGCCGCTATCGCAGATCTAGCACAACGAGTGGAGGCCCAAAACGCGCAGATTCTCCAGCTCCAGCTACAACATGACGACCTAGAGAACAGGCACAGGAGAAACAATCTGCGGCTCCGGGGTATCCCGGAGGCCTCGGCGGGAGAAGACGTGAAGCAGATCATCACCACTATCTTCAACAAACTATTAAACAGAGACGCCGAGACCCCGATTGAGATCGACAGAGCGCATAGGGCCCTGGGCCCTCGCAATCCCGACCCGTCACGTCCACGAGATGTGGTATGCAGGGTCCACTTTTACAAAATCAAAGAGGAAATAGCCCGCAGAGCCTGGCGACATGGACCGGTGGACTTTGATGGCGCTAACATACAAATCTTACCAGACCTATCCAGGCGCACCCTGCAAATGAGGAAGATGCTGCGACCGGTACTAGAAGCTGTCAGAAATGCGGGAGCCTCCTATCGCTGGGGCTTCCCCTTCCACCTGATTGTACACAGAAATCGTGAGACATTCCTTCTCAAAACTCACCGGGACCTGGAGGGACTTTTTTCATTCCTGGGCTGTGATTCATTCCAAGCTCCAAACTGGCTTCTTCCCAACGCGGAACCAACCACGCGGGTGCCTCGTGGGGCGCCCCCTCGCAGATCAAGAATGTCCAGACCCCGATCGGGATATGAAAGACGCGCTGGACCTATGGACAGTGAGCCATGACCTCCTTCGCCCTGGACATGCAAGAATTGCGGTGATATTTGACTATATTATAGAGTTTTATGTTACTGATTTACTGCCCAGGTCACTAGATCTGATTGCTCAGGTATAGCCTGTATACTTTATGTACTGGTTATCTTCTTCTTTCTGTTACCCGAAGCCCGGTGGGTCTGGTTGACGGCTGCCCCAGTCTCGTAGCTAGCTGCAGACCCCCACCTAGGTTGGCATCAGCCCCCCTCCGACAGGAGGAGCGCTGATCCCCCAGAGCAGTAGCTCTTTAGTGTTCCCCCCGCGCCATATTTGGCTTTTGTACTGTTTGCACTGTTTCTTTTCCTATTGCTTTGTCCTTGTCTCCCCCCCACCCCAGTATTCCCTCTCTTGAACCCCAACCCCCCACTACCAGGACTCCCCCATACCCGGCCACGGCCCCCCCCCTCCCTTGCCGGAGCCTTCCGCCCCCCGACCCCCAGAGAAAGCAGTGAGTGACCCCCGGGCACCCGGAGCCCCCCCGAGATGGGCGAGATAGTGATCAGCTCGTTTAATGTAAAGGGACTTAATATCCCCGAGAAACGGTCCAAGATTTTGCACAACCTCCACAAGCAGAAAGTTAAAGTAGTCTTCTTCCAAGAAACCCACTTTAAGACAGGCCATATACCTGATATTCGTGATAGACACTATACAACTTGGCACCACTGCCCCAACCCGGAAGGGAAAACAAAGGGGGTATCAGTAGCCTTCCACAAATCACTTCCCCATGAGACCCTCGATGTTCAGGTCGACCCCCGGGGTAGATTTCTCTTCCTTAAAGCCAGGATATTCCACAAAATATACACATTCGCAAACGTGTACGCCCCCAATACAGACCAGACCAGATTCTCCATCCAGACTCTCAGAATGTTGGAGGAGTTTGCGGAGGGGGTGATTATCACCGGAGGGGACCTGAACGTCCCCCTTAATCCCTCGATCGACACTTCCTCCGGGAGGGCATCCGTGTCGTTGGGCAAGATTAATAGCCTGAAGAAAGCTCTAGCAAATCTCCAGCTGGTTGACACCTGGAGGGTTCTCCACGGCCAGAAAAGAGATTACTCTTTTTTCTCACATGCCGCAGGCTCGTACAGCAGGATTGACTATTTGTTCACGAGCCACCATGCATTGGACTGGGATCCCAAGGCGTGGATAGGACCTATATTGTGGTCCGACCATGCCCCGATCTTTATCTCACTGGCCCTCCCAGGCCTTTCCCCTCTTTGTTGGTCGTGGAGACTCAACGACAATCTGCTTGACGACGCGGTATGCTCCTCTGCGGTGGAACAGGCGATCCAGCACTTCCTGGAGGACCATAGAGCCGATCCAACCCCCCTGCCCACCCAATGGGAGGCCCTGAAATGTGTTCTCAGGGGAGAGCTCATTAAACAAGGCTCTAGAATTAAACGGGAAAAAGCGGACCAAATCAAGAGAGCGTTGAATGATATTAATGCCCTAGAAACTACACATAAAGCCAACCCCACTAACCTTGGGCTTCTGAAACTTCAGGAGGCCAGGGAGAAACTGCAGACCCTATACAATCGATCCTATCTAGGCTACAGGGATCGGGGCAGAGCACAGCTATATAGGCTAGCGAATAAATGCGGTCGTATGCTGGCCAGAACCCTCCATCCACGACCAACAGCCTCGTATATCCCTGCGCTCCGGAAGCCTGACGGGTCGTTGGCACAATCCCCCTCAGACATAGCAGCCACCTTCAGAGAATACTACAACTCCCTTTATAATATCCAAAACCCTCCCGGCTCACCCCCGGGGCGAGGAGCCTCCTTCACAGCGATAGAAGATTACATCTCTAGCACCCCTTTGCCCACGATCTCCCCAGAAGAGGCGGAGTCCTTGGAGCTGCCCTTCTCTGACCAGGAGGTTACCCAAGCAATCAAAGACTCGCCAGCCGGCAAATGCCCAGGTCCAGATGGATATACCCCCAAATTTTACAAACGATTTAGATCTCAACTGACCCCTTTCCTGACAAGAGTCTTTAATTCCATAGGGGGAGACTGCCCCTTTCCTAAGCAAGCCCTAGAGGCCACGATCTCGGTTATCCCAAAACCAGGAAAGGACACCGCGATTTGTGGGAACTACAGACCGATCTCACTCATCAACATCGATCTTAAACTCTTTGCAAAGATCATAGCTCTAAGGCTTCAGGGATTACTCCCAGGTAGGATACATTTAGACCAGGTAGGGTTTGTACCGGGGAGGGAGGCCAGGGACAATACTAACAAACTGTTCACCCTGATCTCACACATAGCTTCTTCCAAAACCCAGGCCTGTCTCCTCGCCTGTGATGCCGAGAAGGCGTTTGACAGGGTGAACTGGGCCTTCATGTCAGCCACGTTGAGGCAGATTGGCCTTGGCCCTGGCCTCCTCTCCAAGATTTTGGCCCTGTATACTAGTCCGGCCGCCAGAGTTAGAGTTAACGGTCTGCAATCCACCCCATTCACCATAAGCAATGGCACGAGACAGGGCTGCCCCCTCTCCCCCCTTCTCTATGTTCTAACAATGGAGCACTTAGCCACGGCCATACGCAATAACCCGGACATTAAGGGCATTCAAGTTGCAGATCGCCAATACAAAGCTTCCCTGTTTGCAGACGACTTGATGTTACACATCACATCTCCACACATATCATTCCCGGCTCTCCTAAAAGAGTTCGAGCGCTTCAGCGCGGTAAGCAATTTCAAAATCAACCTCTCCAAAACCGAGGCGCTCAACCTTTCCCTCCCCAGCCAGGAGGTATGCCTTCTAGAAACAAACTTTCCATTTAAATGGAAACAGCAATCCATCAAGTATTTAGGTATCCAGATACCGGCGGACCTTTCCAAAATATATGAGCTGAATTACTCCCCCCTGCTAACTAAAATAGGACAAGAACTAGAGGCTTATGTAAAGAGACCGATCTCATGGTTTGGAAGGGTCAACAGCCTAAAGATGGGACATACTCCCGAAACTTTTGTATGTCTTTCAGGCGGCCCCGATAGGACTCCCCAGCAGCTTCTTTAGAAGACTGAGATCAATTTTCTCAAAATTTGTGTGGGGGTCTTCCAAACCAAGGGTCAGCCTCTCGACTCTCTCCAGGGGCAAAGGGGACGGGGGCATAGGTCTCCCTGACCTGAAATCCTATCACACATCGGCAGTCCTGCAGAGACTGGTAGACTGGACCCGCAGAGGGGAGGAAAAACTCTGGGTGCAATTGGAAAGGTCGCTCTCTCGATTCAACCCCGCCACAATAGCGTGGGCTGCCCCGCTGACAAAAACCCAGAAAGGGGCTCTACCCTTCCTCATGAAGCATTTTCTAGACATCTGGGACCCCCTACAACACAAACACAACCTAGTCCGCAGACCTGGCCCACTCACACCCATCTTCGACAACCCAGCATTCGAACCGGGCCTACTATCTAGGAGCTTCCTTCTTTGGGAAGCATCCGAGGGAACTACGGTGGGCCAGGTGATGCGAAACGGGGTCATTCCCTCTTTAGACGACCTGAAAACTAAAGCAGGGGCTAAACGCATATCATGGTTGCTCCATAGACAGCTCCATACCTTCCTATCCTCCAACAACATGATCGATAACGCTCAGACCCCCCCCACGAAACTGGAATCACTCATCCTGCAGGAAGCCCCCCCCACCCACACGATTTCTAAGCTCTACAACATCCTCACCAAGGCCCTCCATTCGGGGACCCCCAGATACATAGAGAAGTGGGAAAAAGAACTAGGCCTTAAGTTCTCTGAAAACGAGGTGACAAAAATGTATATCTGCACCCTCAGCTCATCTATAGCCACATCCATTAACGAGCGCAATTTTAAGATCCTTGCCCGCTGGTACAGATGCCCTGCTGATATCCATAGATTTGATAAAACAACCCCCATCACATGCTGGAGATGTCAGAAAGAGGAGGGAAACATGACCCATATCTGGTGGAGCTGCCCAAGTATTAAAACCTTATGGGACGAAATTATCAATATCTATGGGCAGGTCTCAGGCAGAGCCATTATGAACACGCCCCAGCTAGCGCTACTGTCGTTGCTTCCCAATTCCTTAGCCAGCGCTAAGAAAGATGTACTTCGCTTCTTCCTAGCGGCCATGAGAGCAATCATTCCTAGACACTGGAAAACATCAGACTCTCTTACACTGGCAGAATGGGTGGTGGAGTTGGAAGCAATCCGCTACATGGAGAGCTTATCCTCCGTGGACGCGGAGTCTAGCGACAGGTATATGTTGACTTGGGCGAGTTGGCTGGACTACCGGGACACCCGCTTGCCAGCGTTGTTGCGGGCGGCCGGGTGATCACCGGACAGACTCCTACAAGGGCCAGGTAGCACCCGCAGGGCTCCCCCGGATCACGCGTTCTCCCCACACTGATGTTACGGCCCGGGCTGACAAATCAGGGGACACTTGATACACCCATTATCCAATAGCTAACAACGGAGCCACGCACTAGTGGCCTACCATCCCACATCCACCAGATCTTCCCCCCCCCCCTCCTCCGCAAGGTGCCCCGCAGCCCTACAGGTTACAGAGGTTCGATCAGGAATGTACACTTGGTCTTAACGTGTTACGCATTGTATCGATGTAAAATGGAAATTTAATGTCGTGTATTCTAACTACCGAATGTATAAGCATTGTTTGTGTTGTCCCTCACGGCCCTCCTACCCCCCGACCCCTTGCCTTCTGTATCCCTCTCCCTCCTTCCCATCTCCTTTGTTCTTGTTTTTTCTTTTGTGTTAAACTTAACTGCTGTTTGAAAACCAATAAAAATTGATTATACTAAAGCACCTTACGGTATTTAGAATTAAAACATTTGTGCTTGTCCCCAAAGAAAAATGTTTCAAGAGGGACTCTCATGTAAAAGAAGGGGCCCTGGTTGACTATAGTGAAACGCAAAAGGGACACAGAATCCTGCACCCGGAGACCAACACAGTAACGATCGGCAGAGATGTAGTGATTGATGAGAACCCTGTATCAATAAAAAATGTTATGAAGTTTTGCCAGTAATTCAACCAAAGTAAAAGAATCTCAGTCACAAGTACCAGATGCAAAAAAGGAAAGCATTGAAGTCTAGATAAGCTCTGAAACCACCAAGGATCTCCAGTCAGGAGATCAGCGAGGCCAAACAAAGGAATGCAAGCTAAGCTCCATATATGGTCAGAACACTTCCTAAACCAGAGCCACAGTCTTGGCAGTAGATGCAAGACAGGAGAAGCGGAAGAGTATTAAAGTGGACCAACACCCACGGGTGATCGGCCCGGGAATCTATAATATTCCCGGGCAGATCACCTCCCTCCGCGGGGTGAAACCCCCCCAAACACTCCAAACCCCTTTACCTTGTCTTCGGCGGCGGCCGGCCGCCGCCGCCTCCCTCGCGCCCCTCTAGGCGTGCGCGCGCCGGCCGTCTGTGAATGGCCCGCGCGGGCATGCGCGCGTCAAGAGGGACGCGCGGGAGGCGGCGGCGGAGGAGCCGCTTGTCCGGGACTGTCAGATTGCTTGTCCGTCGGCGCTGGGAGCGGGGAGAGGTGAGTTTTTCGGGTTATCGGGGGGGTTTCACACAGCGGGGCATCCCGATCGGGGGTGCCCCACCGAAGTGGACCAAGACCCAGGATAGTCAAAATCCTGGGTGTTGGTCCACTTTAAAGCAGATGGAGTCTCTTTACCAAATCCTGACAAGGAAGCTTAGAAGGAAGGGAGGCAAGAAAGCAATTGGATGTAAATGGTTCTTCAGGAACAAATATGACTCTGAAGGTAAGGTGTACTCGCAAAAGTATGATGAAGATTATGATGCTACATTTTCTCCAGTTGCTAAGCAAACCACATTCAGAACTTTAATGACTGTAGCTGCTGTTCAAAAGATGACAGTGAGACATGTTGACTCAAAACTGCCTTTCTAAGTGGCAACATTGAAGAAGAGCTGTACATGACTCAATCTGAACGTTATATCAAAAAGGGTGAAGAACATCTTGTTCGTAAAATGCAAAAATCTTTCTATGGTGTTAAATATTCAGCAAGAGCATGCAACTCCAAAATGAACAAAATCTTAATTGATGACGGATTTCAAAGATCTCAAGCTGATCCATGTTTATACACAAAATGTGTAGCAGAGAAATTGACTTATGTTCTTTTATATGTATATGATGTAATCATCGCCCACCAGCACTTTGAAACTAAGGACCTTGGAAATGTGACATATTATTTGGGAATCCAAATCTAGAGAGAGGAAGATGGGAGTTTTCTTCTCAACCAAAGTTCTAGAATCTCCTCAGTCCCAAACCAGATTGGGATGTTAGAAGCCAAAGTTTTGTCAACACCAATGGATCCATCCTACTTGAAATTAGAAGGAAAGGAAGATCTGCTACTCAACAATGAGAGTTACAAACAAGCAGTTGTCGGTACTTCTGTACATAGTAACTACTACTCGCCCAGATATCACAGCCTCAGTTGGAATTCTTTGTAGACATGTAAGTAAGCCTCACAAAAAGACTGGAATGCAATTAAGAGACTGCTACAATATCTTACAGAAACCCAAAGGCTACATCTTAAGATATCTGCATCAGGAGTTTTGACTCTCAGAGGTTATGTAGACGCAGATTGGGCTGGAGATTTAAGTGACCAGAAATCAACAAGTGGTAAGTTCAGTTTCTTGGATCAGCAGAAAACAGGTGAGAGTTGCGTTATCTTCAACAGAAGCAGAGTACATGTCTGCTGCTCATGTAAGTCATGTAGTAATCTGGTTGAAATAACTTATGGAAGATTTTGGTAAACCACTAAGTACGGCGTTTTTTATGAGGACAACCAAGAATGCATTAAACTTGCCAGCAGTGAGAAGAAATACGAGGATTAAGCACATTGATGTGAAACATCACCACCTGCATGATTTAGTGGCACGTGGGATACTTGAGTTTGTTTAATGTGAATCTGACAATATACTATCAAAAGCCAAGTTTGAGGAATTCAGAACCACAATGGGACTAACGGGATAAGTAGTTGTTGAGTGGGGGTACATCCGGTATGTGACTCTCTGCTTGTTGTGTTATTAATAACGTTAATTTAAAGAAAAAACAGGAAGCGTTATGCAGGCCATGTGACTGTATGCATAGATGCATAGTGTGTTTAGCCTGCTAACAGAAAGGAGCTGTTTCCTTTGCTCCATGTTGTGATATCTTGCTGATGTATCATGTTCCTGTTTATGTTCCTGATTGTTGCTGAATAAACAGCTGTTGTTCCTGCATGCTGGAAGAGTGTTGTGTACGATCCACTGCCAATAATTACCCTGGACAAGATGCCAGGGTAGAAGGATGAAGGACAAACAGCAGATGCCTGCATCAGAAGGCCAGCCTGCTAGACCAGGAGGGAGCCCCAGACCTCACAAACCTACAGAGAGGATGACAACTAGCAGGGGACAGAGGCTAGAAGATGCAAACTCATGAGTACTGTTAAATATAATAAAATGTTTTTTGGTATAGATGTGTCTGGCACGCATGTTGGTAATCTGAAGGGGAGCCACGCCATTTTGCACAAAAGCACAGCTTGGGAGCAATGCAAACATACTAATAGAGCATAATTTACATATATTTATACAGTGCTCCTCTAACTATAAACTCTAACTCTAGCTAAAATCTACCACAAAACACCTGCACTCAGGACATTAGTGCTGCTGAGAGGTGTGAACAGAACCTTAAAGTGGACCAAAACCCACTATCCAATCTTCTAAGATTCCTGGGCCGATCAATTCCCTCCCCCCGGGGCATTAAAAATCGGGATGCCCCACTGTGTAAAACCCCCCATGTTGCCCTATACACTTACCTTGTCACCTGGTCCATCGGTGCTGCACGAGCCGCGGCGCATCCCCGCTAACCCTCTAGCAGGTTGCGTGCCCACAACAGCCATTTGTGAGTGGCTGATGCGGGCATGCTCCCTGTTAGAGGGGAGCGGGGAATGCGGCCAACGGTGTAAGTCGCTGGCCTTAGACCAAGGCTTAGACGACATGACGCCAGCGGCTCCAAGCGCGCGGATTGGACAAGAGACCGCATATGTGCCGTAGGACTGGGAAGAGCTCAGTTAACTTCGATCTGGAGGGTTTCACGCAGCGGGACACCACCGATCGGGTGTCAAAATCTTGAGTTTTGGTTCGCTTTAAGTATTCTGAAGAGCAGAGCTCTCCAAACTTGTCTGCATTTCAGCCAAACAAAGGAGGAGAACTCACCCACGTAACTGGGAGGAGTTTGTATACAGTATGTTGTGCTCATCATGGTATTCACTACAACAATTATCTGAACTCAAAAGAAGACCGCCTATCAAACCTGAATGACGCTTCTGTATGTGCTCATCTTAGTCCTTTGCTTTCACCACCTGCTGTTGTGTTTGTTTTTTGAGATTATCTGGCTAGCTGTGTGGTGTTCTCCTTCTACTTGGCTGTTCTCCATCCTCTCCTCTTTCTTCCTTCAGCGCCTCCTCTTTCTTCAGCGCCTCTTTCTAGATGGCGCTGTGACCAATGCGCAACTGTAGAGCTTCTATGTCATTTACTGCTCTGTTGTTATTTCCTGCAGTTCTAGTTGCTCTCTGGTTTTCTCTTCCTGTCTGTGTTCTAGCCAACTTGTAAGATGATATTCTCTTACTGCATTCATGCTCCAGTAAAGCAAGTTCCTGTTATACCACTAATGTCTTTTTGGATTACAACGCCGCTGCACCCAGCACTCACAAGTTATGAAATAACGAATGGCAGACATGATAATAGAGTTAAACGAATAGTTCAATCATGGGGTTATATTAGCTTACTTTCTGCTGGCTGTCAGGGGTTGCATCTTTCATTCAGCTATGCTTTACATTTTTTATAGCCCCTATTGAATTTGCTTCCTTGTGGGGACATCATCATGGATGCATGAGTCATCCAAAGTGGCTCAAAAATATCTCTGACAAGTGTCAATGAGGTCAGAACAAGAGAGTGAGTTTACTCGGACTTTTTAAGGAATGTAGAGCATAAGGTGAGCAGAAAGAAAGGTAATCTAAGCTGGACTGCCCCTTTTCAAGAAGATCACCAGCAACTTCCTTAATAAATAAAATCCATTTAGCTGCATTAGAAAGAGCTGTTTTTTTTTTGGGGGGGGGGGGGGGGGGGAGATTTCTTCACTATTCCCTGCATGTTTTTTGAGAGTGTGTGATCAAATAATTTTGTTTCCTCAACTATCTTCACCCCTTCCGCATCTATGAATATGGGAAGGATGTCAGGAGGGACAACTGACCCCTGTCCAGCATTGCTTTCAGTGCTGCTGCTTTAGTACCATGGCAGCACTCTGGACAATAAATGGACCATGCTGGGCCCCACTGCCACCCAAACGGCCCCCACTAGTCTGCAGTACCTGTAAGTACAGTATATCTGCATATTTCGTGTAAGCCTGCTATGAATTTTGCTATGGGGCTCAGTGAAACCTAAGTACACCCCTGCCCTCAGTGCTCCCAGCATGAACAAGCCTGGCTTGCTCACGCTCAGATTGTAGACTGTCAGGGGTGACCGTGCGACTATTGTATTTGGAGCATAGTCGTGTAGGAATAGAAAGGAAAGAAAGGGCAAACTTTGGAGACCTGCTACAGCATCATGTGTCCAATCCTCCGAAAAAGGTCTTCATCAGGGCAGAGAACACTGATGGCCTCCATGCCCTGGTCTACAAGCACCCATAGCTGGTGCCTGGGCCCCTTTTTCTAGAGATGGGGACTCCATGCCATTTTTTTATTTTTAAAGGTTTAACCCTTGAGAGTAAACTATAAGGTGCAGTTAGTGGTATTGCATTTGAAAATCTCATAAATGCTCTTGAGGTGTGTCCTGGGCAGGAACGGGTACCTACCAATCCATATGTGGTGATGTTGTAATTGGGAAGAATTGGAGCAATATGGTGTTCTTGAAAAACTTGAAAGCAATGAAGAAAATACATACAAATTCATTCCATGTTAAACCGCAAAAATCGCAGTTAAACATATACAGTGCAAAATGCTTAACCAATAACTGGCAAGAGTGGGTGATGAAATATCTAGGTGGGCTGCCAGTTATAGGGTTAATTAAGATTTGCAACTTCTTCAGCTAATCAAACCTCTTAGCTTAGCTCCCAGCATGAGCAAGCCCAGCATGCCACAGTGGTCACATTTGCTAGGCTCTCTGTGCTGCCAGCGCTTAGAGACTGGGGCAGTTCGGGGACCACATTTTGAACGTAGTCATGCAAAAATGTGAAGCAAAGGAGGGAAAAACTTGGAGACCTGCTATGGAATCCACATTGTGCTATAGAAAATGGAGCAGAAGCACATGGGACAGGATTCAAGTGAGCATCATGCTGCCTTATACTTGCCATTGTCTGTCCCTTTAAGGTTCACTTTGAACAGCTAGAAGACTTCCATGCAGAGTGAAGGGCCCTTGGTATGAGTTGTAAATGTGGTTAAACTGCATAAAAAATGTGGTTAATCTTTCCTTTAGATTAAAGTGGACGACCCTGGAGTCTATGAGGATAGTGCAAATACGGGGTTTTGGTCCACCCTAAGTGCAATTGGTTCCTTCATTATTCTGAGCAATTAAAGCAATCAGTAAAGTGGGAGCTCAGGTGCTTTCTCACACAATATCTATTCTGCTGTTTTTCTGTGCATCCCTCTGCAGCCATTGGTCTCAGCTCTCTAGGGGGGTTGAGAAGATGGAAGCCTGGAGGGCCCTTGGTTCAATTTAGTGCTTGCTAATTAATGATCCAACATCATGAGGCTCACATAAAAGCTTTATGATAGAGAGATGCTGACTGGTGGAGCTGCTTTCAGTGTTATCACACCTACTGTGGTGTCTGTGTGTGTGTGTGTGTGTGTGTGTGTGTGTGTGTGTGTGTGTGTGTGTCACAGTCATTCCTGTGTGATGTCACTACAGATGTTGACATTGATTTTCTTGTACTTGATTTGTGTGTTGAGGTGGGGAAGTTTTCCAAACCACACTGAACCACAACCCACAGCCTGATTTTCCCCCTTTTGAAAGATGCACTAAACCTTTAAATCGCAGTTGATCCATCAAAGCTATAGCACTTAATGAAAGCTGATCTGCATCCAGTCATGTCTTGATTCTTCAGAGCTGCAACCCTACATCACTTCACCACAACTTGCAACGAGATTTGTCAGATCGGCTACCTTACTTGAAAGTCAGAACTGCAACACTACCTGAATGCCAGTCTGCACCTCACCCCCCAATAAGATTAATCAGAGCCGCAACCCTACCTGAAAGCAGATTTACACCTCAATCTGCAGCTAGATTCATCAGAGCCACAACCCTACCTGAAACCTGCTTTGCACCACAAACACATTCATTGGATCTGCAACCCTATCGGAAAGCAGCTCTGCACCCCAACCTACAACCCGATTCATCAGAGCAGCAAGCCTACCTGAAACCTGCTCTGGACCCCAAACAGATTAATCAGAGCTGAAACCCTACCTTAAACACTCTCTGCACCCTAACTCACAGCCAAATTAATCAGAGCAACTTTACCTGAAACCCCCTCTGCTTCCCCAACCCACAACCCGATTCATCACAACCCTTTCTGCACCCCAAGCATTATCCAGATTCATCAGAGCAGCTGATTCCGTAGCCAGTAGAGGAAGCGGGAACAGAACCGCTGAGGAAGCTATGTTGGTGAAGTCATAAAGGGCCATGCCTGGCCACTAGCAGCATGGTGATGGCATTCGTAGTGGAGAATTTCTGGGTGAACCCAAATTTGGGGTCTCCTCTAATCCATGCTGCAGGAATGAAATTCTTGGGCCCACTACTGATTTTGCTATGGGGGCCTGTGAAACCCATGTATGTCCCTGGATGATGTTTTTATGACTATGCATCTGTGCAGTGAGGGCAGTTTCTAGGCAAAACAATTCAGTGGGAACAAAAAAATTCTGCTCTCATGTATCCTATGGTACTGCTGTTCAATACAGGTATGCGTTATGCTGTGCCTCTACCATAGCAGCAGGAAGTGCCCTCTCCCCATAACTAAGCCCAATATGGGAAAAGAGGGCCTGCCCTATGGCCTACACCACTAAATGTGGCCCTGACTCATCTGCAGAGATAAAGGTGTCCCCAAAGGCCTTTAACGCTTAGGGCAATCACTTTGCTCACCCTCCCCTAAAAATAGCTCTGTGTGAAGTACCAATAAAAAGATGAAACTGCACATAGGACCAAAGCGAAGAATAAAATACTTCCCGGCACTCAACAGACAGAGAGCCGGGGCTGTTAGTATCATGTATACCAAGGTGGGGTTCCCCTCTGAGGATGGTCAGTCCCACCAGCCATGCTCTAAAGGGGCAAACAAAGAGGTTTCCCCCTTGCACTGTAAGATATTAGGCCATAGTTGCAGTAGGCTGGTCTTCTGGTAAATCCTAAATACAAATAAATACAAAACATAAATACATAACAGGGGCTAAAAATGAGTCGTGGAGGTGGGTTGGGGTCTGCAGCAACAGTCCAGTGCATCAGTAGGGCCCTTCTGCAGTCGCCAGCAAACAGCACAGCTACACTAGTGGATAGACAGGTTCTTTTCTCAAAGCAGATGCCATTCTGTTCAGTCAATCAGTATGTAATTGGTGGATCTTGGTTGATCTGGTTTCTACCCGGTAGCTCTTCTTTGTCAGTTGTGTGTGCAGTGGGCAGTTGGATGGCAGTAACATGCACACGGCACACTTACACACTCAGAAAACACAAGATCTGCGTCAGAAATAGGGAAATGGCCGCTGCATAAAGGATGTGTCATTTTGCTGATTAGAGGGGCGAGGCGCGTAGAGAAAATTACATTCCCAACAAGCCGGCGGGTGCCACAGGGAAGGCTGCTGATGGTTAAACATTTGATTAAACATTCAATCTGAGTTAAGAAGAAAAAAAATGTTGTGCAGACCGATGATTAATGCCCCTCGCCGCCCAATGATGATGCCCCGAGCAGCCAGTGTACCCAGCACTAAGCTCACTGCTCGCATCCAATCAGAAGAAATGCAGCAACCTCAAATGACTTAGATAAGTCAAGCTGTCAGCCAGCTTTGCCAGCAGGACAACACCCACCTTTTTTGGGATGTTTGAAACATTCATCTCTTAGCTTTATTTCAGGTTAACTAAAGCAAGTCAGTCCTAAATCAACACTGCCAAACTCAAAAGGACAAGCCCCACAATGCCAAGCAACCCCAGGGAGGGGGGAAACTGTCCGATTTTTGGTGTAGAGGTACCTAGTGGGGTAGGGTGGGGTGAAAGCCTCACCAGTAGGAAAAAAACAAAACCAGATTAATAATATTGTTCCCATCTCAGCATGAGTTTATGTGGATAGACACATGTGCATGTCTGTGAAGAACAGGGGGTTGTCCATGGAAGGGCTAGTTAGATATTATCCTAGTAATTATGGGGAGCCCTGCCCTTGTTCTGTGTTCTATGTCATTAATCCATCTGAGGGGGTTAGTAATGTTAGGAAGGAGTCTGGAGTCCAGCAGACAAAAGGAAGGAGCTAGGAGGGAGGAAGATCAGTTGAAGACCAAGAGACCTCAGGCTGATAAACCTGGAAAGAGTCTGGAAGAGAGAATAGGTCCAGCAGTGCAATCCACTGCAGCTATAGAGTTGAAGCCTTAAAGTGATTGGCAAGTCAAGAAAAAAAAATATTAGTAACTTACCTTTCATAGAGTGGCTAGAGCACTGTGATTCCTCCTCTGTCAATTTCCATAGTGCAGGAAATCACTTCTTCATTCAGCTTTCAATCCCCACCCCCACTGACCGGGGCCCTTGAACCTTCAGTGGACCAAAAACAGAAACACACCCCACTCCCTGCCCAGACGTCCTGATTGGCTGCCTCTCTCTGCAGCTATGAAACCCCGTCCTCATCTCTGTGCTGACAGGCTAGAGACGCTCTTGGCCTGCAGCAACTGTCACCCACAAATTGGGATGCCCCAGGGGAAGGGGTTTTAGATTCTAGGGCTGGTCACACTTTTGTTCTGCTTTAAAAGGGTTTATAACCCCTCCACGCAGTATCAATAACTAAAAATACAATTCTGTGATTACTCACCTGTAGATTTGGTATTATATGTATACAGCACGTCCTGTTGCAGAAGATATTCCTTACACTTAAGGTTATACATCCAGTAGATGGCGCTGGACTGCAGAGACAGAAAAGTGGCTCCTCTCTGCCCCATATATACCAGGGACCTCCCACAAATTCCCCAGTATTGAAAAGCAGTTAAAATGGAACCGGGAGAACTATAACCATTACAAAAACTGAACAATCACCTAACTAAGAAAAATGATAGGGGTGGGGTGGAACAGGACGTGCTGTATACATATAATACCAATTCTACAGGTGAGTAATCACAGAATTGTATTATTCTAAGTATACAGCATGTCCTGTTCCAGAAGATATTCGTTACACTTGGGACATCTAATAGCAGTGTCCGTAAGGTAGGGTGGGATCCCCAAAAGTAACAGCAGACAGTTTAAACCACTGCCGCCTGCAGAACCTTGCGGCCAAAAGCAGCATCAGCTGAGGCCCTAACATCAATCTTGTAAAACTTTGAAAAAGTATGAACAGAAGACCAAGTAGTGGCCTTGCAAACTGGTTCAACAGAAGCCTGGTGCTGAAAAGCCCAAGAGGCACCAATAACACGAGTAGAATGAGCAGTAAGGCAGAAGGGAGGCTCCTTCCCCTTAGCAGAGTACGCCTGTATCACAGCCTGACGTATCCACTTGCTGATAGTGGACCTAGCCAGAGCCAGACCCTTCTTAGGTCCAGACGGAAGCACAAAAAGAGCATCAGTCTTCCTGAAGGATTCAGTAGCCACCAAATAGAACTTCAGAGTTCTGACTACATCCAAAGAATGTAAAACCCTCTCCTTAGGGTTACTAGGATTAGGACACAGAGAAGGCAAAACAATTTCCTGATTGAGATGAAAGGCAGAAACAGCCTTAGGCAGAAAATCTGGCTTAAAATGAAACACCACCTTGTCCTGGTGTCTCTCAAAATAAGGAGGCTTGATGGAAAGCGCTGCCAATTCAGAAACACGCCTGACAGAAGTGATAGCCACCAAAAAGACCACATTAAGCGTAAGAATGGACAAAGGGGCCCCTTGCAAGGGCCCAAAGGGAGACCCCTGCAGGGCAGATAAGACCAAGTTCAAGTCCCAGACTGGTAACATAGGCTTACGTGGGGGGAAGCACGTGAGTAACCCCCTGGAAAAAGGTCTTGACCAGGGGATGCTGAGCAAAGGATCTTTGGAAAAAAATGGCCAAGGCAGAAACATGACCTTTCAGAGTACTGAGCTGAAGACCCAGATCCAAACCATGTTGGAGAATCCTAGGAATAGAAATCCCACAACAGGGAAGCGAGTTAGACTCGCACCAGTCAATGTAAGTACGCCAAACGTATTAGATGGAAGAAGAGGACCTTTTCCTAGCTCTGATCATGGTATTTACAACCGAGGCCGGCAGCCCTTTTTCCATCAAGATGGAGGTTTCAACAGCCAGGCCGTCAAAGCCAGCGTTTGTAAATTTGGGTGGCGTAGGTGCCCCTGAGTGAGCAGATCTGGAACCCGGGGCAGGGCGTACTGATCTACTGCCAACTGCACGATGTCTGCGAACCACACTCTTCTTGGCCAACAGGGGGCCACCAGGATGGCTGGCACCCCTTCCTGAACTATCTTGTGCAGCACCCTGCCCAAGGGAAACGGGGGAAACACATACAGGAGCTGGAATCTCGCCCAAGACATTGCCAGGGCATCCATGGCCAAGGCCAGAGGATCCTGGGACAGAGAGACAAGACTGGAAGCTTGTGATTGTGACGGGATGCAAACAGATCCACAAGCTTCCAGCGAAACACCCTGCTGCTGAGGGGCCATTCTCCCAGACGAGAGGTCCCCCTGCTCAGAGAGTCTGCCTCCCTATTCTCCACCCCCGGGATGTACACAGCTGAGATGCACCGAACATTCTCCTCTGCCCAGGACAGTGTCAGGGACACTTCCTTGAGGGCCCTCTTGCTCCGGGTCCCTTCCTGATGACTGATGTAGGCAATCGCTGTCTGGTTGTCCGAGCGGACCTGAAAAGCCCGACCCTGCAGGTGTGAGGTTAAGTGGGCGAGAACCAACCTGATTGCCCTCAATTCCAGAATGTTGATGGGGGAATGGGCCTCCCTGGAATTTCAGGGACTTCCAAAAGCCCCCCCAACCTGTCAGACTGGCATCCGTGGTGACAGTCTCCCAGCAGGGGGCAAGAAAGGATCTGCCCCCCAGCAGGTTCCTTGAGTCCAGCCACCACGATAGAGACCGCCTGACCAGAGGGGACAGAACAAACACCTGATCCAAGGACACAGGGTCCCGATCCCATACAGACAAGAGGTGAAGCTGAAGAGGCCTCATGTGAAACTGAGCATATGGGACCGCCTCGAAGCAAGACACCATCAGGCCCACCAGCTGCATTCCCTGCCTGATGGATGGATGAGGACAAGACAGCAGGAGCTGAGCTTTCTCTTGAAGGATCTCCACCTTCTGCTGAGGAAGAAAGATCTTGACCTGAGCGGAATCCAGAATCATGAAAAGACTTCACCATGGAAGGAGACAGGGAAGATTTGGGGTGGTTGATCACCCAGCCGAATGACTCCAGTGTGGTCACCACCTGCTGAGTTTCCAGCTCTGCCTGATGGAAGGACTGAGAAGCGATAAGCATGTCGTCCAAGTAGGGAAGAATGTGAATGCCCTGGGATCTCAGCAAAGCCATCACTCCTGCCAGCACCTTGGTGAATACCCTGGGAGCCGAGGTGAGACCGAAGAGCAGGGCCACAAATTGGTAATGCTGATCCCCCAGAGTGAACCTGAGGAATCTCTGATGACCTGGAAATATAGGAACATGAAGGTAAGCATCCTTGATGTCTACAGAGGTCATGAAGTCCCCTGGGCATAGGAAAGTCACAGCTGAGCGCAGGGTCTCCATGCAAAAGTGTCTAAATCTGACAAATTCGTTGAGGTGCTTCAAATCCAGGATGGGTCTGACGGACCCATCTTTTTTGGGAACAATGAAAAGATTGGAATAATAGCCTTTGCCCCTTTCCCTCAAGGGCACCCGGCAGATGACACCCAGTTCCAGAAGGCCTTGTACAGCCAGGGACAGACTCTGAGCTGACAGCGAGTTTCGAGCTAACCGAGATTTAATGAATCTTGGGGGTGGCCAGGCTGCAAACTCTATCTTGTAACCGGAGGACACTACCTTCTGAATCCACCGGTCTGAGACATGAAGCCTCCAGACATGAGCCCGTCCCCCCACCCGGATGGGTGAGGGCGCCCCTTCATGCCTGAGGGGGCTTGGGGGAGGACTTAAACTTGGGACCCCAGGGGGGGGCCAGGGCGGCCACGTCCTCTGCCCCTGCCCCAAAAATCTCTGCGGGCTCCAGCAAAGGAAGCTCCCCGTCCAATTCTGGAGCCCTTGAAGGAAGAAGAAAAGGCACCTGAACCCTAAAAGGATCGGGGCTGCCTTCTACACTGAGGTAACTTGCCTCCCTTAGCAAACAAGTCCAGACATTCACCAAAGAGGTGCAGCCCCTTGAAGGGAAACCCAGTGAAAGCCTTTTTAGCAGCATTGTCAGCTGCCCACTGGCGCAGCCAGACCGAGCGGTGTATCGCCACCAACAAGGCAGATGCCCTGCCACACATTCTAATGGTATCATCCAGAGCAGAGAGAACATATGCAACATATTCCTCACAACGCAGAAGAGCTCTATACTCTTCACTAGCTGCATCATCAGGGGCCCCATCTAAGAGACCCCTGAGCAGGCTTTTAATAGTAACAGCCGTAATGGCAGAGGCACAGACCTGTCTCCACACAGGCAAAGGCATGGCAAGCCAGCTGATCCATGCGCCTGTCCTCCCCATCCCTCAGTGTAGTAGAGTCAGGGGAATGCATGACGGATGTGTTAGACATCCCCAGAACTTGAGCATCCACCTCGGGAGGACATGACCACCATTTAACCATTTCAGGGATACCACTTATCCCAACTCTTTGGGAACCCGGGGAGCCGGCTATGCCGTTCCCACTCCTTGAGCACCAGATTATTAAAATGAGCTTGTTCAGGAAACTCCAAGCATGGTTTAACAGTATGAAACAGCTCCCCCTGCTGCTGCGGAGCCACGGCAGGAGGAGAGATACAGAGTACATCAAAAATGTGAGCCAAAAGCCTGTCAGTATCATCTGAAGCCCATGGGTCATGCCCAGAATCGGCACCATACGCTCTAGAATGTTCCTCATATGATTCTGAATCAGAAAACAATTCCCCCTTTTCTAGGGGGGTATAACCGGTAACATCAAAAAATTCCTCTGCCTCCATAGGAAAGAGGGAAACACCAGGTGATAAATGCGGCTTCGTAGCAGAGCCAGCAATATGTCTCTGAATGCAGGCCACCCGAGTAGCCAAATCAGGTTGAGACTTCCCACTGGTATGCACCTCACTGGGAGTCAGATGTAAGCGTGGGGGGGTAGGCAAAGTCCGAGGGGGCGCAGGCCCAGCCACCGGTAACCCAGACTGCAGCGCAAGTGTCTGCTGGGCGCAGGGTACACACACCCTGACATCATCACTTATAGGGGATACTCCACACGCAACACACAGCCGGGCTTGTCCCGAAGGAACCCCAAGCACATTATCCTGAGAAGCCTCCATATGGTGATTATTGTGGCACAATAAGCCAATTTGGATTGACGCCAATAAGGCTACTCGGGATGCCCCAATAGCCCGCTAGGGAAGTGGGAGATATACAATAAAATAGCCCTCCAATAGGGAGTTAACACTAAATAGAGGGGCTAGGACCGAGAGAAACCCCAAAAGTTTGACCCGCCTGCAAGGCATAAGCAAAAAGATCCCGTAAGCAATGGGCAATACAGATAAATACAAAATAAATCAGCCCACAGGGGCACTTACGGACCGCGATAGGGAGACGCCAGACAAAAGCAGCAGAAAACTAAAATGGCGCCCGCATACACCTCGAGGGGTGGGCCGCGGAGACAGTGATGCAGAACGCGTCAGCCGCAAGGCCCGCCCCCCCGAAGAGCGCCCACATGACAAAGCCAGCCAACCGCGGAACGGAGTATAAGCGCGCGGCGGCGACGACGACGGCAAAATAAACAGTGCAACCAATTCAAATATATATATCAAATATATATATATATATATATATATATATATATATATATATATATATAAAGACATGCACCCCCCCCGAGATCTACCAGGGAGAGCGAAGGGGAATCGAAGGCCAGCCCAAGGGAGCCAACTGCAGGGACAGGGGGCAAGGGGCATAAGACGCAGTAGGGGCATCCCATAAGGCTCACCATGGGCCTGTACCGCCTACCCTTTGGTGCGGGACTGCGGTTGGAGCAGCGATCCTTAGCACCTAGCAGTGGTGCTGCCTACCTTCACCCAAACCAGTGCAGCCTAAGCTGGGAGGCAGTAAAAGGAAACGGGTGGGAATAGTCCTACAGGGCCGCAGGCTAATAGCCCCACTCACCTGCGAGTAGAGAGACATCTTCTAGTCATCGCAGCCCAGACTGCAGAAAGGAACTGGGGAATTTGTGGGAGGTCCCTGGTATATATGGGGCCGAGAGGAGCCACTTTTCTGTCTCTGCAGTCCAGCGCTATCTACTGGATGTATAACACAAGTGTAAGGAATATCTTCTGGAACAGGACGTGCTGTATACTTAGAATATAAAAACATTGGAAGCTCTTCAGCTGTAGGATGATTATTGCAGTAATTTTTAGCAAGTCTATTACAGTGCCACTGAAGAGAGCTGTATTCTTTTTAAAGGGAATATGTGGTGCTCCTGAGCAGCGCAGGGACAGTAGGAGTCGTTCTTTACTTTCTGGTCTGTCCCCCCTCCCAGACACCCTGTTATTACACAATCAGGCAGTGCGGAATGGGCATTTAAATCCTTTGCGATACATGTCGTGTATGTCAGCGCCATAAAGAAACTTATTTCTCAGTGATGTCTACAACAGATGCTGAGCCATGTGCAGGAGACGACAGCCCGGCTGGTGACAGCTCCATCCCAGTCACAGCTGGAAACATGCTGCTTTTGAGCTCCCTGCAATCACGTATTTTTAGTAAGGCTCTTCAATTTTCATAATGTGGCTGTTGATAGATTGCCGTCCCTCATTTGCATTTTATCAGCGAAGTTATTTCCTGTACACACGCCAGGTCTGATTATAACGTCTGCCAAAGTGACACAACTCATTTATTTCTAGACTGATCTGTTCAGCCCGCCCTGCAGCATCACTGGGGTCTGTCATTGCTATTTGCAGCCAAGGGGGCAGGCCTGCTCAGCTGTGTTCCAGGTTATCTTTGGGCTGTTCTGAACAGTCCATCTAGATTTATGATGTTATAATGGAGTGGGGATGTCACACAAGAAGGATTTGGAAACTGGTCGCGGGTCACACTGGAAACGTTCAGAATGTCAAATGTATTACTTTGAAAAGCATAACAATTATTTTTCTACAACAGGATCAGGATACCCGCTGTCTCCACAAATTATATTAGTTTGATTTTTTATACTCATGTGTCCTTCCACCACACCTCATAACCCCATAACCACACCATCAAATATATAAAAAAATCTGGTTATAGGGTCACCTCTTTTTGGCAATGTGGCAATGTGTCTTTATCACTCTCCTTGCAACCTCTCATCTATTTAACTACCTATATATGCCAGTTCAGGGGCCACACCGTATGGCCTTGAGGGGCACAAATTAAGTATATGTGATCTAGACATGCTCTACATTCACCACCTAGACAATTACCCCAGAATTCCAGTAATGGCACCCATCCATTCAAAGCAATGTGGGTCTTCTGGACCACTCAACAGTAAGGGGTTATTCATTTCAACATGGCAAATCTGTACCAATCAACAGTAAGGCGTTGTTCATTAAAGAATTATGCTGGGAGAGCACAGCTGCTTTAAATGGGGCATCCGGATTGTCAGGCTCAAAGTATCTAGTATGGCTGCTCACAAAATAATAGAGCAGTGAGAGGAAGGTGGGCCTTGATTGATTGATAATTAATCACATGAAAAGGGAGGTTATGGAGGAATAGAGTTGCCCTATATGTATTAAAGCAGACCTCCAGTCAAAAATATCTAAGGACCTGCTCAACCTCGCAGCTTGGGTGTCCTAAATGCCCTGCAGTGCATTCCCAAAATGGAAAGCCCATGAACATGCAGCCTCGCTGGCTCGGTGCCCCAAGTGAAAACCAGGGTTTGCTTGGCTGGCTCACACATGAGTGCAAGTGCTGGGTGCAGTGGAGTAAAATCCAGACATTTGTGGTGTAACAGGAATTGGCTTTACTGGAACATGCGTGCAGTAAGAAAAGGTCACCTTACATAGACAGGAAAAAAAAGTCATAGAGATTACCTCAGTGTACAGGAAACACAACATGCAGTAGAGAATATACAACAGTTACTTGTCTTTACTACATAGGTCTGTAATTTGAAAAGAGCCTCACATCTATAAAAGTCACTATGTACCTGTTGCCTCCATGTTTAGGTGGGTCTAGGGGACCAGATACATCACTGTGAACTAGGTTGGGTGGTCTGGAAGCTCTATTCTGACTGACTTTAGGAGGTATTGCTGTTTTAGCTTTGGATTTGATGCAACATTCACACTTAAGAGTAACTGGACAAGGGGAGACTCTTAGATCCTTTGTCAGATTCCTCATATGTAGTTCTTGTAAGCATTCAGGGTGTCTGTGACCTAAATGCCTGTTTCACTTGTGTATACAGTCTATCGGCCTGATTCAGAACCTCTCTCACATGCATTCCTGTCAGCAGGAATGACGTCAAAGGTCTGTATTTGGTCTATTTTTGGGTGACTCAGAGCCTTGTTTTTTTGCAGGAATTTACGGTATACGTACACCAAACCAGGTGTTCACCTTATTAATATGACTCTTTCCCTGACAGCATGGCAACCTGGAACGCGGTGAGGTTGGGTTTTCCTGTGTCTCAATCTGTTTAGGTCCACATAGCTCCTCCTTGTAGCCCACTCTTCTCTCTTGAATGCTAGCCTAGCGTCCTCTCCCCCCAAACAGCTTTCCTGTGTCCCATTTTGCCCTTGTTTTACTTTATTTTTGCTGTTGCCAGTCTTATTTGTGCCTTTTTTCAGCAACTACAAGATGGGCCACTCTGTTAAAGTGGGCCAAAACCCACAAAGATCCCTATAAGATTCTCGAGCCTATTGATTCCCTCCCCCTGGGGTATCCAGAATCTGGATGCCCCACTGTGTGAAACCCCCAAGGTCGCCTATAAACTCACCTTCTTTCCCGGTCCAACAGCACATGTGTGAGCAGCGGCCGCATGCCTGCTATCTCTCTAGCCAATCATTTGTCCCTGTTAGAGGGTAGGGGGGGATGCGGCCATCAGTGGATTCAGATCTACTCATATTAGACAAGCTCCTGGACAAAGGAGCTAGAGCATATCCGAGTGCGCTTATTGGAGGAGCAGCCACACATGCGTCGTAGGACTGGGAAGAGGTGAGTTTGTTCAGGTGACCTGGGATGTTTCACACAGGGGGCAAGGACCAAAACCCAGGATAGTCAAAATTCTGAGTTTTAGTCCACTTTAACATCCAATGTGTTGTAGGGCCAGGCTTCCCTACCTCGTCTCATGATGCATTTATCTTGAGGAGTTCCGTTTTACACATCCATTTGAGGGCAGCGAGCTGACGGGCGGTTGGCTTGTGGGTAAGTCTGTTTATTGCTGGAGTGGATCTGCTTGTTTATTGTTTATGTTGCATTTGCAATGTGTTTGTCTTTTGTTATGTGTCTCCTCTTTGTAATTGGTCCAAGTTTCTTGTGTTAGCTAATTGGTCTCCCTGTCCTCCATCACTTCAGCTGTGCTCATGCCCCTCTTTGAATGTACCCTTCTCCATGTTGCAGTTTCAAATGCTTAGTCCAAGCATCCTGCTTTACCTTTTGCTTGTTTTGCCCTATTCTTTTGTAATGCTTAAAATTTTGTCTAGGATGTTTTGATGTTGCGTTTCCTGTTAGTAATTTAATTTCAATTTTCATTTCTCTTTTAGGTGATTCAGGTTATCCCTTGCTGCTGGCTCCTGACGCTCTTCTTAAAGCCCCAGAAACCTGGCCAGGAGGCTTAAAATGGGGCCCACTGCCGCACATGGGCTGTAGTTGAACGTGCCTTCGGGCTGTTGAAGGTCAGCTTTTGCTGTCTGGACAGCACAGGGGGCGCACTTCAATACAAGCCAGAGAAGGGTGTGCAAATTATCATGGCGTGCATCAGCCTGCATAACTTGAGTGAGAGGGTGTCAGCATATTTGGAGGAGACAACCCCTGCTTCAGAGATTCCTGGACATCTGTATAATGTCACCCAGAGCCATGTGGGCCCAAAGCATTTGCCAGCATTTGCTGCACTTTTTTTTTTGCTCGCCGGGGCTGGACAAGCCCCAGCCAGCCTTCCAGAGACGCAATACCGATGGTACCCAAGGTAAGTTGACCGTGACAGTTGGCCTCCACCAGAGCCCCAACCAGCATCTCTATCTGCTGGCGGTGGCGCTGCTGCTTTACAACCACTGTGGCCAGGGCTTCATGGAGCAAACTGGTGGTTCCTTGCACAACTTATCTATGGGCCAAGAAGTGGTGCTGTTGGCCCGCCAGTTTGTCTCCATGATTTGGCACTGCCTTATCAAAGACAGGTGATGCCTGGCTGCAGCTCAGGGCTGTCTTTCTCCTGGGTGCTCTGTGGAGCTGGTGGGGCTGCTACTGGCAGAATGAAGCTGGAGCTGCAGGGAGGAGTGGTGATGGCCAGTGTCCATGGTGCCAGCAGATGGTGGAGTGCCCTTCTTCAGCTCATTAATTTCATCCAGGAGAAGTGCCATCTGTGTGGAGAAAGGTCAACATTAGTGTTAGTTTTTTCCAATGTTACCACAGTCTCCAGGGACCCAAACTTTACCCTAGGTTCACCCTCCTCCTCCACCCTGCCCCTTGCCCTTTGCATATAAAGCTCACACATTTACCTTATCACTGTCTGGACTCCTCGAGCATAGGCCACGCCGTCGGCATCTATGCTGGCGCCGCAGAGAGGAGGCGATGGGGCAGCTGTATCTGCCACCTTCTCTGCAGCACGAGAAGGCGGCAGATACAGCTGCCCCCATCGCCTCCTCTCTGCAGCTCCAGCATAGAGTGAACACTCGGCTTGGTATAGTGGTGGCCATGGCCGACGCTCTGGTATAGTGGTGGCCGTGGCCGACGCCCCACCACTGTAACAGGCTGGGTGTCTGGCTCTGCGGAGAAGGCTGCCTCCACCGCCTCCGGGACAGCGCGAGCGATAGAGTTAACTTTTTGCTTTTTATTTATGTTTTTGCCCACCTTTGCCCGATAAGATGCACGGACATTTTCCCCCCACTTTTTGGGAAAAACAAGTGCGTCTTATAGGGCGACAAATACGGTACATTAGCGTATACAAGGTTTGGGTGGTTGCAGTGTCCCAGAAATTTACTTAAAGGGGCAGGGGCGTGAATGTGGAGCTGAAGGAGACCCAAACAGAGGGCATATGTTAACAATGCACATCTGTTTGTTTGCAGACTTTCATGGAGCAACGGTATGATTTGAAGCCCAACATAAATGAAAAGAGGACGTTGGCAGAGGAAGTGGAAGCCCATGTGAGTGATGAGGGGACATTGCTTTACACCTTCACCCAAATAATATAATAAAATAATTTAAAAATAAGCACCGGTCAGACCTCAAGCGAAAATGGCCCTGGGTGTGGAGGTTCTATAGCCAAACTTCCCAGGTAAGTGGATGCCCAACAGAAAAGGTGAGCTATAAGGGTAATGAGTAACATGTTTGACAAATTTATATTTTCTTTTGTAGCTGGGGAGTTCTGGCTGCAGATCAAGCCCACCCAGAGGCAAGGGGTCCGACCAGTGGGGCCAAGAAGACAAGGTGTGGGTGTAAGAAGGCAGCCCTGAACCTTGCCTACGTCCTCTTCCTCCTCTGAAGCAGCACCACCACCTGCCATGGAGCCCGCTGAAGAGGAGGGTGTGTTGGGCTAAGAGTTGCCCACAGCCACTGCACACTCCGGTAGGCCAATACCCAAAAGAACACACAGGTTGTGCTGCACGTAAAGTCTAATAACATGTTTGCTAAACTGGTGTGTTGTGCATCTCTGTCCCTACAGAATAATAAGCAGTTGAGTACATGCCGATGGGGCCACTTGATACGGAAGCGACACAAGACTCAGGTAGGTGTGAAGCCAGTGAAGCAGAACAATACCCAAGCATTACACAAATGACACATGGCCATAAATTCTGACTCAGGTTCTTTCCCTCTACAGACCCTGAAGAAGGGATGGCACGGTGGAGAAAAATACGTGTCAACCAGTTTGGGTAAGTAAGTAAATATGTGTGTGCATGTACAGGCACCCATGTGGACCACTATGTGTTATGTATATTTTTTTATCTTTGCAGGTGCCATGTAAAATAAAAATGTTTTAAATGTTTTTAACAAATATATATATATATATATATATATATTTATTAAACAAAAGAATATAAAATAAAAAAAAAGTTTAAAAGTTATATGCTTTGTGGTGGCATGTTTTATATGCAACTACATAAAGCAGATGCTAAGCAAACAGTGAGTAAAACCAAAACCGAAGGTGGCCAAAGTATGAGGTGAGTAGCAGTGGGTAGAAGCAGACGCCAAGGTACAAAGGTAAGTATGTGCAAAGACATACAGACTACATAGGATGCCCTAGATGCCAGCAGGGGGGACAAAGGTAAGTATGTGCAAGGACTGGGTACAGTGGCGGGAGACAGCAGGAAGCACATTAAAATAGCTGGTTACAACATAAAAAGCATGCGCCAGAAAGCCACTAAGGACATGGCACACAGAGAACAATGGGCTCTGCAGCAAGTTACTTCCAAAAACAGGTAAAAACTTGGTTTTCGATACTACTTTGGCTGCAAATACCGTAAATTCTCGGCTACACTGTATGCGTAGGCAAAGCAAATACGGACGCTTATGCATGACAAACTTTTATCGGAATGTGGCTGTGAATTATATGAGCGTTCCCAATTTCCCAGTTACCGAGATTAGTTCCTGAAAAAAATTGAGCATTCACGGGCAGGCTCAGAATCAGGCCAATTCTGTTTATTGGTGCATACCCCTCGATTCAAAGAGCAAAAGTTAATTGATTTCGGATCGAGAATCGTAAGTTTGGGTGGGTGTTAGTCATTTTTTCCTGTTTTTTTGGCCATTTACGACTCGCACGAGCCTACGTTCGAATGCGTATATGCTCTTACGATCATTGCAAGTTCGTTCCTAAATTTTAGGATGAAAACGTAAAACTTAGGATCAAATCCTAAAACTTAGGATCAAAACGTAAAACTTAGGATAATTGGATGTGTTTCGGTGTGATTCAGAGAACAGTTTTCACACCTCTAAATACGTTTTAAAAGAAAGCCACTGCCGACACCTTTTAGCAGTCGTATTGCTGTTCTTGAACAGGTTTTTTGGCTATGTGGAGGAGTCTGCGCGTCTTGAGCTCCAATGAACTGCATGTATCAGCATGGCCGAGGCCATAAATTGTATGGCAATGCATACCTGATTCATGTATGCCTTATAAAAGCATTTTAAAGTGGACCTTAATTAGTCCTTTGCATGTAAACCTTTATTTGGCTATATATTTGCGTTAATTAAAGAAACTTATGTCCTTTGTTATTTTTTTTTAAATTGATGTACTAGAATAATATTTTTAGATAGCATTTATTGGTGTAGTTGTTTACCTTTGCTTTGTTTAATTATTTAAGCACATCTTTGGTCAGATGCATCACACTTACTGAGGAGAGGAGAGCGGGATAAAGTGCAGGATGTGGGTTACTGCTGTATTTTGCACAGACACAGCAGAGCTGGGGGCACGGAAAGGTCAGAAATCAAAGAATCCAGAGCAACACAGTCACAAGGCCCTTTCTGTTTGCAGGCTGCCCGATAATACCTGAGCCGCCATCTTGGCTGTTTCTAGGCTTATAACATGCAGAAGTTGCTGGGTGTTTTTTAATATTTGAGAGCAATCTGTATGTAGAGGGTGTGGGTAACCACACAAAAAATTTAAAGTTGTACCATTTGAAGCATAAATATTAAAATTAAATCCACAAGTAAAAAATGCACGTTAACTAAAAATTAAACAAAGTAAGATTTACTTATGCAAATGCATTCATTAATGGTTGGTTACTACAAAATGAATGAAATAAAGAAAATTAAAAGACCAAATATTTAGAATGCACTTTAATGAGGTAAGTTTGTAGTGCGGAGCCGCAAGATCAGAAGGATTTACGTCCAGACAAAAAAGGAAAAAGGGCAAAACCAATGTTGCAACCTGAGAAATGAAACGGAAAATTCAGGATGGAAACTGACATAGGTCTGATTCCCGAACTGCCATACGAACGGACGTACATTTTAGGATAGAAACGTATTTGCTTATTGAATCACTCGCAAGTTCATACGAACGCACGAGCGGACGTGAAAAATAGGATGATCGTGACCCAAATCCAAGCTGTTACATGTTTCTTTGAATCAACCCAATAGTCTCACCTTTTTCTTCACTGTGTTGAAGAAATGCACAATGATGACTCCATACAGCAATAGAAGTCCTCCAGTCAGTTTTGATGTCCTAACAGCTGGCTTAAAACCTTTAGCTCTTGTCCTGGAGTCTTCAGGACATCCCGACTCGGGATGTTACTCGAGAGATTTGAGATCTAAGCTGTAACCTCAGAGCATGTGCTTATGAGAGCAGGAGGATGACCACTGCAGCCATGGCAGCCTCCCTATTTCACTTAGCACAGGGTGACTTTAAGATCCAGCCCACTCCCTTCTTCTGCTATAAGCACTTTACATACATACATACCCCCTCGACCATAACCTTCATTATCTGCCCTAAGACATCTCAATCAAGAATGATGTCTGTTCTCTAGCAGCCGTGTCACTTTTCAGTTCTGATTGTTGGATCATTTGTTCTATTATGCTTAGGAGGGGCTATGATGAGCTGGGAGCTGTCTGTCCTAACATGTGCTGAAAAAGTTTAGAACAGCAGCAGAGTTGTGGAAAGTTCCTTATTGGAGTCAGCTGCAGGGTTAGCACACCCCAGAGGCTACCAGCATACACGTGTTTGTTTTTTAGTCGTTTCAGGATCCATTTCAAGAGCAGAACGAGTCCTCGGTGAGCATGAGGAAGCGGCTGATTTATTTGTGGAGAAAACGGAGGAGGATAGTGCTGCGGTTCACACAGATCACACAGAGGGGAGACCAAGAGCGATCGATATTGTCTGAGAGATTCCCCACGACGCCTCTCCCTGAATTTAGCATCTTTATTAAATATGACATCTAAGAGGAGCCGGGAATCATTCTCCACGCTGATAGGAGACGCCAGAGTCAATCATTTTTCTTGAGAAAAATCGCCTGCTAGGTCTGCAAGAACATTTATCTGTTGCTGGGCATCTCACGTCTCATGTCATACACTTACCCTAATGCGGCTTTCCCCATCAGGCTCTGCTTCATTTGGACTCAGAGGGGGGTGACCTGCTGGGAGCTTTGATCCTGTAATACTATTCTTCTTTACTACTAATCCTGGAGAACTTTGGATGCTGCTGTCATGCTCTCCTCACATTTGAATTTCTATTTTGTTTACTGGGCAGGTTTAGTTCTATCCTTTGGCTGAAAGCAACAGATACAACTCATCAACAGTAAAAAAAACAGCACTGTGGCCATACTGGACACTTGCACACAGGTGGAGGCCCCTGGGCACAAAATCTGATGGAGGCCCCAGATTTTTTCCTTTAAAATAATAGTCCAGCCAAGTAACTGATTGGTGATTGTCTGGAACCCACCTACCTACTGGAGCGTCAGATTGAGACCTTTGTGCCACCTTGTGCAGGTGCGTGCTGATCAGGAACTCCTGCTTTTCCATTCTGGGCGGGGGGCAGTGTAGTCACCCAGCTGGTCCAGCAGAAAACAGTTCCCAGCATTGAGCTGCCAGCAGCTGTGCTTGGTGGCTTATGTTCAGTAATCGGCAGCTCTGCACCCACCTATCACTGTAGCATTGCTGACGGCGGCTTTGCTGCTCTAGACTCTCCATCCTGCCTTGTGGTGGCTTTGGCTGCAGGTGTGCAAAAACAAAAAAAAAGACTTGCCCAGGCCGGTGGGCCCCCACTGCTACAGATAGCTTTGTTTCTGGCGCCTCGGCCTGTCAGACCAAAGACTGAAAAGCCTCCTGAACCAGACCATAACCCAATGGTTGATTGGAGCCCCCTTTGCAGGGCAAATGGTGGCAGCCCCGGGGCGTGCGCCCCTTGTGCCCCCTTATAATCAGGGGCACTGGAGGGAGGGCAACACGTCAATGTATCCAGGAACAGAAGGTTAGTCTAGACTTTACAGGAGAGATTAGGGGAATGGTATGTACCTAGAGCCAGGTGAGAATTCTCCCTCCTTTGTTAACAGAGAAAACTGCCATTAACTTTCATTAGGGCCAAATTGCGCTAGGGCCTCCTGCATGATTCTTGGTTGTCAAAATGGGATGCACATTTGTTTTTGCGTCAATTTGTACATGAGAGTTCGCCAATGCGCCAATTTGCGCCTGAAATTTTACACTAGTGCCATTTTGGTGCACCAAACTGACTCCGGCGCCTGATTTATGAATGTTTAGAGGGCAGAAAAGCGTGCACAAATGGCAATTTGGAGAGTGAATTTACTCCAGCAAATTGATGGAGAAAACTGCTGATGAGTAACAACCTTATTTCATTCCAAAAACACATGCTGGCGGCGTCCGGCATGTTTTTGACCAGTGAAAGTTGAAAGTTTTTAAAATTTGTCAAAATCATAAAAATTAAGGTAAAAAAACTAAAATATTGGGCCCCCAAAGTTCAGCAAAAACACACAAAAAAAATGAGAAATTATTAAGCATTGATATGGAAACCAAACAAGGGGTGGAGGGTAAAAGAGAACATCTGGCAACAAGGGTTAACTGGAATCAGGATATCCACCCTAAAAAATGGAGAACACAGGTTCGCCAGAGAATACACTCCGAAAAGGTGAATAGAGCTTCACAGAAAACACAGAAGCTGGAGAGATCAAATCACTAAGGAGAGACAGTAAAGGAAAGGGGAGTAACATGGAGTACCATTGGGAGCAAGTAAGTGCTTTGCTGGCCAAATATGCATGAGGCAGAGAGGTTTGCGCTTCAAAGCAGCAGATTTTACTTGCGGAAGGACCAAATTGCTGCACGAAGACACTATATGCACTTCTCCCATGCACTTGCCGTGCGCACGCAGCTATGAATCATGCGCCTAGAAGCATGCGAAATCGTTTGCGCTCCACCTGAGCCTTTTTGTGCACGACCACGGCCATCACAGGAAAAGATAAAAATTGGCATCCCCTGGGTCCGCACATGATCCCACCACCCATTCGCTTGAATGGACGAGCAGGAGCGTGCTCACCGCCAGGGAATTGGGCGCTGTGATTAACTACCAAGTTGGCAGTGCCCATATGGTTATTTTACTTGACAATACTGCAAGGTGCGCATAGCAGTGTTTTATCTGAAAATATCCTAAAGCACTGCTTCAGTTTGGGGGAGTCTTCTGGGCAGGAAAGGGTGTCTAACAATAAACATGTGGTACCCTTGTAATTGGGAGAAATTGGGATTTTACACGCAATACGATTTTATTGATAACTTCTTTATTACAAAAAAAAAAATTACAAATTGTAAAAAATTTATTTTTTAACATTTGTTTGCACATATTTCACCCAAAAATATTGAAAATACAATAAAAAAAATGACAGAACAAGACTTTTCATGATTAAAGCCCAGACTTTGATGAAACAATATATATAAAACAATATATAATTCTCGTGGGTAATCCCTTAAAAAACACAGTTGACCATGTGTAGCGCAAAATAGTGAAAATGGCCTGGCAACAGAGGATGACAAAAACTCTAGGTAGGCTGGCACTTAAAGTCCCTTTCTAGGCACGCATTACCTTCTTTCCCCTTATCCTCCCTGGTGTAAAGCAAGCCATATCAAAACATCAAAAAATCTCTGAATCGTGTCAATCAGTTATGTATTATAAATAGGGATGAGCGAATCGATCCGGACGAACCCGGATTCGATCCGAATTTCATGACAAATTTGATTCGGATCGAACCCGAATTTCCCCGCGATTCGATCGAGCGAAGTTTTTTTCTAAAATCCATTCATTTCAATGACAGGCATTCTAGGATGGTCTACGTGACATGTCCAGACATGTAAGCTGGGGCAGTGTATGCTGGGACAGTCACATGCAGCCTATCAGCAGCCAGCAAGCCCGGTGACGTCACAGCGCTATATAAGGCGGCGGCCATCTTGCTTTTGCGCATTTGTCTATTGCAATCGTGAGAGCCAGGACTCAGGAGGACACTGCAGACTGTATTCAGGGAGAGATAGGTAGAGAGTTAGGGACAGCCAGTAGACAGCCAGTAGACAGGCGGGAGACAGGCAGGAAGTCAGGGAGAAGCAGGGAAAGGTAGGAAAAAAACGGATGCAGTGACAGGGATTTTTTTTTTGTTTTCATGCAGCCTGAGTGTTACTGCCTGGGTCACTGGCTTTGTTAGCTGTTTCACCCTGTTTAACCACTGTTGCTTTGCATAGTACTACTGCTCCCAGGTGCACTGCTGTTGTGGCATCCCATTCTGTGACTACACCAGCCTCTATTTACTATAACCCTTTGCACTTATTCTAAAAGTAATTTGGCCTGATAAAGACACTTTTGCTGTGCATAGTACTACTGCTCCCAGGTGCACTGCTGTTGTGGCATCCCATTCTGTGACTACACCAGCCTCTATTTACTATAACCCTTTGCACTTATTCTAAAAGTAATTTGGCCTGATAAAGACACTTTTGCTTTGCATAGTACTACTGCTCCCAGGTGCACTGCTGTTGTGGCATCCCATTCTGTGACTACACCAGCCTCTATTTACTATAACCCTTTGCACTTATTCTAAAAGTAATTTGGCCTGATAAAGACACTTTTGCTTTGCATAGTACTACTGCTCCCAGGTGCACTGCTGTTGTGGCATCCCATTCTGTGACTACACCAGCCTCTATTTACTATAACCCTTTGCACAAATTCTAAAAGTAATTTGGCCTGATAAAGACACTTTTGCTTTGCATAGTACTACTGCTCCCAGGTGCACTGCGGTTGGGGCATCCCATTCTGTGACTACACCAGCCTCTATTTACTATAACCCTTTGCACTTATTCTAAAAGTAATTTGGCCTGATAAAGACACTTTTGCTGTGCATAGTACTACTGCTCCCAGGTGCACTGCTGTTGTGGCATCCCATTCTGTGACTACACCAGCCTCTATTTACTATAACCCTTTGCACTTATTCTAAAAGTAATTTGGCCTGATAAAGACACTTTTGCTTTGCATAGTAATACTTCTCCCAGGTGCACTGCTGTTGTGGCATCCCATTCTGTGACTACACCAGCCTCTATTTACTATAACCCTTTGCACTTATTCTAAAAGTAATTTGGCCTGATAAAGACACTTTTGCTTTGCATAGTACTACTGCTCCCAGGTGCACTGCTGTTGTGGCATCCCATTCTGTGACTACACCAGCCTCTATTTACTATAACCCTTTGCACTTATTCTAAAAGTAATTTGGCCTGATAAAGACACTTTTGCTGTGCATAGTACTACTGCTCCCAGGTGCACTGCTGTTGTGGAATCCCATTCTGTGACTACACCAGCCTCTATTTACTATAACCCTTTGCACTTATTCTAAAAGTAATTTGGCCTGATAAAGACACTTTTGCTTTGCATAGTACTACTGCTCCCAGGTGCACTGCTGTTGTGGCATCCCATTCTGTGACTACACCAGCCTCTATTTACTATAACCCTTTGCACTTATTCTAAAAGTAATTTGGCCTGATAAAGACACTTTTGCTTTGCATAGTACTACTGCTCCCAGGTGCACTGCTGTTGTGGCATCCCATTCTGTGACTACACCAGCCTCTATTTACTATAACCCTTTGCACTTATTCTAAAAGTAATTTGGCCTGATAAAGACACTTTTGCTGTGCATAGTACTACTGCTCCCAGGTGCTCTGCTGTTGGGGCATCCCATTCTGTAACATACCATACCCCTCTTTATTTACACTAAGCAGCTCTCTTATTTACACTAAGCAGGCCTGTTGGAGGCTGAGTGTTACTGCTCACTTTTGGTGTGCATTATATTCTGTTTCATATAGACCCACCGCTGCCTGGGGGTTCTTAAAATATCACCTACTACCACGCCAGTTAGACTATGTCGGGCAGACAAGTGCCTGGAAGTGAAAAGAGGAGTGGCAGAGGCCAAGATTCCGCAGGCAGAGGTCGCAGCAGACTGGGGGCCAGTAGCAGCAGGAGTCACGCTGAGAGACCTAATCTGCCAGTATCTGCTAGCGGTCGGGTCTCCACCAGTAACGCATCTGCCGTAGTAGATTGCTTAACGCGCTCATCAACAACATCATCACAACTTACGTCTGAGACCCCCAGTCTAGGGTCGGTAGGTTCCTCTGACACAACCCTGAGTTGGCATGCCCCGAGAGCAGTCCCTGTCCTCCCATTGCCTCTGTCCTACGCCGTTCCCTCTCCCAGCGACGTATCCTATGCTTTGGGTTCAGCTCCACTCTTTAGTGAGGAGGATGATCAGATAGAGGGCAGTCAGCAGCTACTGCCCAGCCAAGAAATGGAGGTGGCTTCTTTAGCTAGGCAGACAAATAGTGATGTGGACAGTGTCGTGGGTGCTGCGAGCGTTCCAGCTCCTGCGCCAGACACTGTTGACGAATCCACGAACATCAGTGACGTACAGCCACAACTCGGTGATAATGATGATGACGATGAAGCCGATCGCACTTGGGAGCCGGGTGATGAAGGGGCTTCATCGTCATCATCACGAGAAGAGGGGCGCAGGTTGCCCCGGAGTCAGCAGCTCAGGCAGCAAGGTGTTAGCAGCATGGTTGGCAGGCAGCATGGGGGCACAATTGTAAAGCCTGGAGGCAAACGGGGCCGGGGCCGGGGTAGAGCACCTGCTGCGCGGCAGGCTACCTTATCGGGAGGTAGTGGGGCAGGGGTTCCTGGAGTTGGCGACAATAGCAGCGAATCAGTGAGGCCTGTTGGTGGGAAAAGTAGCTACTCGGCAGTGTGGCAGTTTTTCCTGAAGCATCCGCAGGAGGGTAACATGGCCACATGCAAGATATGTAGGCAGAAGGTGAAGCGTGCCAGGGTCCAAATGTTGGCACCACGGCCCTGCGTCAACATATGCAGCGTCACCATAAAGCGGCCTGGGAGAACCTAGGCTCCGGAGAGGTGGGCCAGACTGCTTCCTCACCGAGTGGCACGCCGCTCCCAATTTCTGCCAGCCAAGGCTCCAGTACCTCAGCCGAAGGCAGCTGTGCGTCATACCCATCCTCTGTCGCTCCTGCTCCTCCTCCAAGTCATGCATCCCGCCAGCAATCCATCAGCGAAGCCATGTCCAAGAGACAGCAGTATGCGCCCACTCATCCTACGGCGCAGAAGCTGAATGTGCTCCTGTCCAAGTTGCTGGTGCTGCAGTCGCTCCCTTTTCAGGTGGTGGACTCTGCACCTTTCAGAGAACTGATGGCTTGTGCCGAGCCGAGGTGGAGAGTCCCAAGCCGTCATTTCTTTGCCAAGAAGGCAGTACCAGCGCTGCACACTTTTGTTGAACAGAAGGTGGGCCAGTCCTTGAGCCTGTCGGTGTGTAGCAAAGTGCATGGCAGCGCCGACGTCTGGAGCTGTAACTACGGTCAGGGACAGTACATGTCGTTTACGGCCCACTGGGTGAATGTGGTCCCTTTGCAGCAGCAACTTGGACAGGTCACGCCGCTTCGGCCTCCGCGTTCCCTGCCCGTTGGGCCTGTGACACTGTGCGACTCGGCCTCCTCATCCTCCGCCATCTCCTCACCCTCCACTGTAGGCTCAAGTCTCAGTGCCCCTCCAGTCTACCATGTGTGCAGGGCACGGAGGTGTCACGCAGTGCTTCACATGGTTTGTCTTGGCGAACGGAGTCACACAGGGGAGGAACTGCTTACATTTATTCATCAGGAAATCCAAACATGGCTTACTCCAAGAAAACTTAAAATGGGAATCATGGTTACCGACAATGGGAAGAACATTTTGTCTGCGCTGCGCCAAGGAAGCCTGACCCATGCCCCCTGCATGGCTCACGTCTTCAATCTGGTTGTCAAGCGGTTTCTGAAGTGTTCCCCCCATCTGCAAGACATCCTAACAACTCCAAGGAAACTTTGCATGCACTTCAGCCACTCATACACCGCCAAACACACCCTTCTTGAGCTACAGCGTCAGAACGGTATCCCCCAACATAGTCTGATTTGCGATGTTTCCACCCTTCACATGTTGGACCGATTATATGAACAGAGAAAAGCCATCACGGATTTCCTGATGATCCAAGCAGATAGGGGGACTCCCCTGTGTAACTTCAATGTCAACCAGTGGCAGCTCATACGTGACACCTGCCGTTTGCTCAGGCACTTTGAGGAAGCCACTTTATTTGTCAGTCGGCAGGATTACGGGATGAACGACGTGATTCCACTGCTTCATGTACTACAATACATGTTGGAAACCATGGCTGGTCAGGGCACTGGAGACATGGCGTTTACATCTTACGGCCACATGAACCCCGTTGGAGCTGAACTGGAGGAGGAGGAGGAAGAGGAGGAGGAGTTGCCCAGCGAAACACAGTTTAGGCTTGGCGAAATGGCTGGTTTATCTAGTCAGCGGACAGGAGAGGAAGAGCAGGAGCAGCCAGAGGAGCTAGAGGTTTTTGAGGAAGGCGAGACAGAGGACCCGGGCACACCGTGGCAGTATGCAGTGGAGATGGAGACAGGTAGTCCATCCGAGTCACTTGCGCAAATGGCAGGAAGCATGCTCACGTGCTTGTGTAGTGACCCCAGAATTGTTTCCATCTGTCGGCGGGATGACTTCTGGCTGTCCACCTTATTGGACCCTCGCTTCCGGCACAAAATGGGGGCATTTTTTAAACCCACCGAGAGGGAGGACAAACTGAACTACTACAAAGACATTCTACGTAGGCAGTTGGCCGATGCCTATCTGCGCCATGGTCCATACTCTCGCAGGTCTGACTCGAGGGCCCTCTGCGCTCACCTTCCACTGTCATGGCTGCTGGGGGGGTTGGCAGGAGCAGCAGCAGCAGCTCCATCAGCAGCAGCCTCAGTCTTCAGTCGCTAATGAGTAGCTTTCTACACCCGCATAGTGAGGCTACTCATGAGCAGCAGGAAGACCTGGAGCAGGACCTGAACCAGCAGGTCATGTCATACTTTGACATGACCATGCCAACACACCTTGAGGATCCGCTGGACTTCTGGGCAGCCAAACTTGATTTGTGGCCGCAACTAGCAGAGTTTGCCCTGGAAAAGCTGTCCTGCCCGGCAAGTAGCGTGCCATCTGAGCGGGTGTTTAGTGCGGCGGGGGCCATAGTTACGGCGAGGAGAACTCGTCTGTCAACTAAAAATGTGGAGAGACTCACCTTTGTCAAAATGAATCAGGGATGGATCAGCCAGGATTTCCACCCACCAATGCCTGATGCATGCGACTAGATTCAGCATGGTGCCACGTTTTACACTTTCCAAATGGTGCAAAACATATTTATGTCTTTAGGCCAATTTTTGGGCTCCTGCTGATGCCAACTCCAGGGTGTGATTCATCCAATGTTTGGGCTCCTGAAGCCAACCCCAGTGTCTCTTTAAAGTAATGTTTGGGCTCCTGCTGCTGCTGCTGCCAACTCCAGGGTGTGATTCATCCAATTTTTGGGCTCCTGAAGCCAACCCCAGTGTCTCTTTAAAGTAATGTTTGGGCTCCTGCTGCTGCTGCTGCTGCCAACTCCAGGGTGTGATTCATCCAATTTTTGGGCTCCTGAAGCCAACCCCAGTGTCTCTTTAAAGTAATGTTAGGGCTCCTGCTGCTGCTGCCAACTCCAGGGTGTGATTCATCCAATCTTTGGGCTCCTGCTGCCAACCCCAGTGTCTCTTTAAAGTAATGTTTGGGCTCCTGCTGCTGCTGCCAACTCCAGGGTGTGATTCACCCAATTTTTGGGCTCCTGCTGCCAACCCCAGTGTCTCTTTAAAGTGATGTTTGGGCTCCTGCTGCTGCTGCCAACTCCAGGGTGTGATTCATCCAATCTTTGGGCTCCTGCTGCCAACCCTAGTGTCTCTTTAAAGTAATGTTTGGGCTCCTGCTGCTGCTGCTGCTGCCAACTCCAGGGTGTGATTCATCCAATTTTTGGGCTCCTGAAGCCAACTCCAGTGTCTCTTTAAAGTAATGTTTGGGCTCCTGCTGCTACCAACTCCAGTGTGTGATTCATCCAATTTTTGGGTTCCTGCTGCCAACCCCAGTGTCTCTTTAAAGTAATGTTTGGGCTGCTGCTGCTGCTGCCAACTCCAGGGTGTGATTCATCCAATTTTTGGGCTCCTGAAGCCAACCCCAGTGTCTCTTTAAAGTAATGTTTGGACTCCTGCTGCTGCTGCTGCTGCCGTTTCCAGGGTGTGATTCATCCAATTTTGGGCTCCTGCTGCCAAATCCAGTGTCTCTTTAAAGTAATATTTGGGCTCCTGCTGCTGCTGCTTGCAACTGCAGGGTGTGATTCATCCAATCTTTGGGCTCCTGCAGCCAACTCCAGTGTCTCTTTCAAGCTATGTTTGGGCTCCTGCTGCTGCTGCTGCTGCTTGAAACTCCAGGGTGTGTCAGTCAATTTTTGGGCTCCTGCTGCTGCCAACTCCAGTGTCTCTTTCAAGCTATGTTTGGGCTCCTGCTGCTGCTGCTGCTGCTGCTGCTGCTTGAAACTCCAGGGTGTGTCAGTCAATTTTTGGGCTCCTGCTGCTGCCAACTCCAGTGTCTCTTTCAGCCAATGTTTGGGCTCCTGCTGCTGCTTGCAACTCCAGGGTGTGATTCATCCAATTTTTGGGCTCCTGCTGCTGCCAATGTTTGGGCTCCTGCCCCTCATAGTGATGCCACTTCAATTCTCTGCAATTGTGCCGCTCTGCGATTTTATTAGCGATGCCTCTGATCTGCATGTGATATTTATTTACAGTATTATTTAACTAACCCAGCACGCATCCTATGCGTGTTACAGCAAGGCAAAATGGTTTACAACCCTATTGAGGCTCTAGGAGGCTCAGAAATAGCCGTTTTTAATAACGATTTTTGTCGGAAAATTCGGCGAATCAGTCGAATCGAATTTTTCAAAAGTTCGCTCATCTCTAATTATAAACAAAGACATTTTCCTTTCTTCAGTTTCAGTCAAGCTGAGAAGCCCATGTCATGGTGCGGATTTATCATGAGCATGCGCTGCTGTGGTCAGGGATATCTACGGGAACATTGTGACTTGCCAGTCTCTCTCATGCTCTGAGCACCTAGGGACAGAGTGGCTGTTAAACCACTTTTTTGTGTGGTCCTAGAGGAATTGTCAAGTGGAGCTTACAAAAGCAGCATGGATGCTTTCCTTTCGGCATTTAAATTAAGAATGTGTAAATTGCAAGTTCAGCAGAGCACTCTGACTCTGACAGCTGCTTTTTAGAAGATTTCTGCATGAGCAGTTATGCCAGAGGACTGTAGAACGTAACTGGATTAGGTTTAGTTTCCTATATGAGCTATCAATTTGACAGCTTTTTCTGCAAGTTTCTTTGCCACAACTGTTAGTGCTACTGTAACAGCTTTAATAGGTGCTCCACCTGCCAACCACTATATCTCCCTGGGATTTCTAGTGACAATACAGGCTTAAAGCAGACCTTCACTCTGAATAAGAGTCTATCTTATATGTTTCCCACACCCTGTACATACAGATTGCTCACATTAAAAATCATCCTACCTGCATCTACTGCATGTTATGAGCCTTTAAACATCCACGATGGCGGCTCATGGAACATCAGGCAGCCTGCAAACAGGAAGTGTCTTCTGACTGTGCTGCTCTGCATTCTGGGATTGCTGACCTTTTCTGACCCCAGCTTTGCTCTGTCTGAGCAAAGCACAGCAATAACCCGCCCTCTGTACTTTATCCCAATCTCCTCTCCTCAGTAAGTGTGATGCTTCTGAGTCAAGATGGCGGCGCCCATATCCGAAAGTCCTGAACAGAGTTGCAGCCGAGTGGGGGAAAGAATAATAAGTAAGTGACTAAAAACTTAAAATATATTAAATTTAGATGCTGGGGAATAGTTTTTTTAAGGGTTTGGGTTTTTCATTAAATCATGGTGAAGGTCCGGTTTAAAGTGCGGAGAGCGTTTCAAGCGGCTGGCCCGGGACTTCCAGGAAGACGGTGGTGGGCGGTCGGTGCCGCAGCTGCGCCACTGCTGACTTTGGGGGCTGGATTTGAGTGTCTTTTTTTTTTTTTATCACATGAGCTTAATCGCTATTTGGTGGGGCGGGGGTTATTTTTATTTTGCTGGAAGGGGCTGGAGTGGCTCTTTAATTGCATGGAGCGGGAGGGGGATATCACTGTGCGGCTTGATCCAACTTTTTCAATACTACCAGATCCTCAGAGCAGGCATGTGTTTTAAAGCGGACTTCCAGTCCAAAAAATAAAGTTTAATAAATTGCTTCCCTACCTATGTTAAGAGGCATAAGCAGTTTGAGAGGGTTTAACCCCATGCAGATGTGGAATGGCATGAAGATTATTCACTCCTGAATTACATGGGGGCGTCCATATGCTTGTCACACACCTGATAGTCCTGCTTACACATGAGAATTAGGGAGAGATATATACCTTAGAAATAGGGAGAAGCTTGTGTAATTTTTCACACACACAAACACTGAATAAACAGCTAATGTAGCAAAAGCAATCTGTGCGAGGGGATCTAATACAATGTATCTCTATGGCCGTGACAGCCGTAAAAGCACTCAGGGGATACAATGTATTAAATTCAGCTGAAGGTTTACTACTTCTGGCTAGAAATAAGAGATGGTTGCTCAGAGCTATCAGCTTCTTCATATGTGTGGCAAGATGGCCGCTGCAATGCATGTTCAAGAGTGCAGAATCTGCCTGCTTTTCCAGACATCTGAATGGTGTTAATCCCTCTCAATAAGCTTATGTTATGTGATTGCCACAGAGGGCTTTAGGGGAGCAATTTACTAAGCTTTGAATTTTTGACTGGAGGTACACTTAAACAATTAAGACACATTGCAGTACCCCATCTATAACGTCTCATCAGAGACTTCAATATCCCAGAGATAAAAGTACCAGCCACTCCCTCTGTGTCAGCAGATTGCAGCAGCCGAATGAATAAGTGCGCTTCATCAGACTCGGCAGGAAAGTTGCTAAAAGGTCACAGTTACCGGTACATGAAACCAGCTGCTATTCCCCAATGGTCAGCACACAAGGCAAGGACACAAAGTGCTTAACGTGTCATTAGATGAAATGTGAAGGAGACGGTAACAAACATTGTGAAATATCTCTTGCAGCTTGTGATCCGTGTTGAAAAAAAATATCTTCCTTCCTGTTTGGTCTCCATTGACAGGAAGTTAACAGAATAGCCAAAGACATCTTCAAAATTTAATGAAAAACTCTAGCTAAAACCTCTATGAATAGAGGAGAGTTAGGGCTATGATCTTTTTTTCATGTCTGTGAGCCTATTGAGGCGAGCTATTGTCATTTTTCGTTGGGTTCTGAGGACAGGAAGTTCCATGAGGAGAATTGGCTTGATCTGCGTTGTGGGCTAGTGATCTTGCTATAGTTAAGGTGACATTTATGACTCAAATCTATCTCAAACCTAAGTAGGATTAAAACAAAATATATATGGATCTATTCACTAAACTCAGTTATCATCTTTAAACAGTAAGTCTATATCTTAAAGGTACTGAGCTGATCTAGCATTTTTTAATTTTTTCTAATGTTAGAAAATGTGTGTTCTATGGAAGCAGTTTTCACTATCTGCAATCTGTTGCTATTGGCAATGTACACCAAGTGCAGACTTTGTGTACATTGCCACTAGCAACAGATTGCAGATAATTGCACAAGACACTGCTGCTGGGCCTGTGTAAGGTTGACTGAGCTCCCTTATCTCAGCAGTGACCATATCAGTAGTGTTTTGTGTGTACAGGGATTACTTTTCTCATTTTGGTCTACAGACTTGGTGTACGTTGCCAATAGCAACAGATTGAAGGTAGTGAAAACTGCTTCCATAAAACACGAAAAAAAATGGAAAAATTGAAAATACTAGATCAGCTTAGTACATTGAGCACATCCTTTTGGCACAAAAAATATGCTCTTTCCAAAATTCCATCGAAAGTGGACCTTTCACCTTCTTCTTCTGTTTGCTTTCTTCTCATGCTAACTGGACGAAGAATGCTGAATCAGACAGAGCAAATGATTACAGGGAAGGGATTACAACTTTCAGGTCAAAGCACTGATGTCAGGGTACAGAGAACATTTGTCAACAGATGGCCTGTCTCCAGTGACCAAACAAAGTGAGGCTGAAGACCTCTAATAGACACAGACAGCACAGGATATCGGTTACTATCATGGTTATACACAGAGTTTGGGTTCTTGATCTTGGATTGTGCACTTTTGGGTCTTGCATTTTGGGTAGGCTTATAAATCTTGAAATGTTTACAGGGCCCTGGGTCTTAGTTGGGCAGGGTTTTAGGTCTTGACTTTATGTTTGGTTCTGGGTAGGCTTTTAAAACTTAGATTGCTAATTGGGTTATGGATGTTTGGTAGTAGTTAGGCTTAAGGCCTGGGTCATAGGTACTGTTTTCAAGTTTTAGCTTTTATGAAGACATTTGGGCGTTGGTTTGTGTACATGCTTTAAGGTCTTCACTTGTGGATAGTGTTTTGGATCTTGGGTGGTATGTATGCTTTTGGGTAAGCTTTTGGGACTTGCATTGTTGATGTTTTTGATCTTGGATTGTTGACCAGTTTCTGGCTATTGCGTTGTGGTTAGGCTTAGGTCTTGGGTTAGGGGTGGATTTTTGGTTTAAGGTCGACTTCAAGTTTCATGTGTGGGTAGGCTTTTTTGTCTTTTAGTAGTATACAGGCTTTCAGGTCTTGAATTATGGTTAGGGCTTTGAGCCTGGATGACCATTGTATGCTTGCACATTTAACCCATCTGTCCAGTTAGACAAACACAAGCAGTGAGCGTACACATGCCTCGGACAGTGGGCTCCATGAAGCTGCCACCCTCCCTTCACAAGGCCACTTACCTCTAGGCCATGACTGCCTCATGTGGGTAGCCTTTTAGATCTGGAATTGATGGTAGGGTTCTGGGTTGAGTTACCAAGTTTTAGGTTGTGATAAGGTATTTTGGCATTGGGTTGTATACAGGCTTTACGGGTTTTGGATTTTGGGTGTATGGTTCTGGGTAAGCTTTCGGGTCTTGTGGACTGGCTTTTAGTTGTTGACTTATGGGTAGTGTTTTGGATCTTGAGTTATGGGTAGGCTTTCATGGCTTGGGTTTTAGGTCTTGAGTTGTGGGAAGGGGTTTTGATCTTAAGCCAGCCTGCAAGCCCTTACTTAGATTACATAAGTTAACAAGTATGTCTAAAGATATGTCATAAAATAGAAAAAACACCAGTGACATCACAAACCCAAAATGTTTTCTAGAAAATTGAAAAAGTGTACATTTGGTAGCTGCATGCACCAAGTAAAGAATGACTATGCCCCTCTATACAGTCCCTCCAAGAACAGTAGCTGCAGGGACCCACCTATAAATAGTGAGCGGGCCGCAGATGTCTCCCCTTCCCCTAACAACACTCTAATCAGCGGCAGCAGAGGGGCGGCGACAAGACCTCATTAGATTTAGACAGGCGCGTTTTGTGTTGTCACAGATGTATTTTCCTCCTGTTTGGATGGCAGGAATGTGTCTGCCACTCCCACACATCACAGCCGGCAATTACGCAGCTGTGCCCGACATAAAGAAAGGGATTTTGGCTTGAAATTACACAGATCCTCGCCCGCCAATGACATTTCCCTCTTCCCATACGTGTGATGTGCTGCAGGGGATTGCGTCTTGATAAAAGGAGACACAAAACGCCAAAAATATCTCCAGATTCACTAACACACTTCATGATTAATGGTTCAAAATTGGGATGGAAGAATGAAAAGCCACTTCCCAGCCCAATTACCCTTCATCTCCTGAAGAAAGGAAAATAATCACTAACAGCTTCTCAGGGGAGGGCTGCGAAGCATGTTCGTGAGCCAGGGAGGGGATGCCGGTCATTAATAGCTCAGAAGCACCATTAGCGCTGAGAGTGATGTGCGGCCTCCGAGTGCTTCAGAATCATTCCACCTCGCTTCAAACACAGTATCGATCCTCTACCCTTTTCAACGGCATGTCCATTGCATATACAATGCCAGACCTGGGGGCTGGAGGACACCAACAAGAGCGTGACTAAAAGCAATAGGGCCCTGGTGCAGTAATACATGTGTTGCCTTGAATGCATGTATAGGGACACAGCTTGTAAAAAATAAAATAGAGCCCTCATAATGGGCCCCCACCCTCAGGGGCTTCAGATGGGCTGGACCCCTTGTTTCTAAACATTCAGATGTACACTCTGGAAATAAACCGTTCCAGGAAGAGAAGGTCTGCTTTAAGAATAAAGACTTCCTCCAGCCCCTCCTGCTTTACTAACCATGTCCAGGCTGGGTCTCTGCGTGGCAGGGGTCTGGAAGCCTCAAAACACACCGTGCTGGCTGTAACTGTAGCCAGAAGGAGTCAACCAATGCAAAATATGTCAACGCTGTGGCAGTAACCCATCTGGCCCGAGTGACTTCCATGGCGTTACTATTAGATTAACTTCCTGTTTGGTGATCAGAGTCACAAATAGCTAAAGGAACATGAAAGAGCCCCTAAGTCATGCTTTACAGGTAGAAGCCAGCTCTACAAGGGTCAGTGTTAGAGTTAGCTTCTTTAATTCGGACAAGGATTTGAGGAGTTAAAGGGACTGTAAAAAAGGGGGATATCCACCTTTTCTTCCATGCAGCAGCTTTTTCCTGGTCTGGTACATTTGTCTGGGTTTCCGGAATGCCATGTGCATGGCCAGGCCCATTTAGGATTCTACTGCGTGTAAAAGCCTCTCAATATCATGGCTGACTTTTAGGAAAAAAAGTGGGGTAGACAAAGCCACTAAAAGGTTATTCTTTGCCGGTGTCAGCGGACGCACTTGCCTCTCATCTCTATTTCTAATGAGGGTGAAAGCGACAGGATATCTGAAGAGGAAAATCAGAGGTGATGCTGAGATCAGAACATGGAACAGCCTGGGGGGAAAGCAGCACAGCTTCCATTTCCACATTGCTAGTGCTAGTGTTTCATTCATACTGTCAATGAAAACCTGCCCTGGGGTCGGTCTGCTCATCCATTTGATGTAATAGTCAGGAATACCGTCAGGGAAGTACAGACAGGACTGAGAACTGTATAGTATCTGGTCACTCAGGGCAGCCCAGCCACCAGCCCTGATGGCAGCCCTGTGACTTATCATCTCTTCCCACACTTTCAGGGCGCTCCCTACGTACTGGCCAGTCTGTTCTGGTTTGGTTGTGGGGAATCATTGTGCTCTGGGTGCCTATAAAAAGAGTTTGCTGAGGTCATTTTGTCAGATAAGTATCTTACTATGATCTCCTGGCTATATCAGCTCCTCATTGTCACTTCTGTGGGAATGTTGGAATAAGACATTGCGTTTGTATGGGGCCCAAAAAAATTCTAATGGCAGCCCTGTATTTAATCTGTATTGAAGAGGATGAATTGTAAAGTGGCCAACTGAGAGGAGGTGGGAATTTTTGGACAATGACCCTGCAAACCACGTTCTCTGGTCAAGGCTGCGTTAAAAAATGGCACCCCGCCTCGTATTTGGAATCCCATCCTGGCTGCCATATGGTGGTGCCAAATGCAGCCAACAAGGCAGGGTCGTACATAAAGTAGGTTTCACGGCACCCCATAAAAAGTCATAGTGGGCCCTCCAAAAAGGTCACCCCCAGCATTAAAGTGAACCAAAACCCATGATAACTGGCCCTAGAGCTGGAAAGACTCCGGGGCCAGGCAAAAGTTGGATTAGGAAAGCCTCATTGTGTGAAATCCATGGGATGGTCCCCAAATCTTACCTCATTCCTCGATTTCATAGTGCTGGCCTCTGGCATCCCCTGCACCACTATATAATGTGTGCACACTCAGCCTGAAGGAGCAGAGAGAAGGGGGTGCCCAAAGGTAAATCCATTTAGCATTGTGTGCCATGCATTAATTTGCACAGAAATAAATTCTGATGGCAGATGAGCCTGTGCATGAGCTGAGGGGAGCAGCAATGGAACAAGACTTTGAATGATCCTGATGGTTCACACATAGTGGCATCCTGAATAGGGTCTGTGGAGTGAAGCAATGTGGCCTGGGTCATTGATAGTGGGGCCCATTGCTGGGTCCATTTCTTCCTGGGGCACTCCGGCAGTATGAAGTGTGGGTGCGCTGTCTACAGGGAGTACCAGGGACCAGAACTGTGGATTCCAGCACCTTGTTTCCCTAAGTGTCCTATGCACGGGGGTAACCAATGCACTGGCATTTTATTTCCATCCCACAGAACCAACAGCTTTGATCCTCCCAGAAAACAATGCATGCTGTGGCAGCGCCAGTCTGGCACTTTTGTGCTGAAACTTGTGGGGAGACAGCTTACATGGGGCCCCTTCTCCCATAGGCAGCTGCCTCCCCTGCCTCTATGGTATGTACGCCCCTGCAACAAGGTGCAATAAAGCAAAGGCTGTGGTCCATTTTATCAAAGTTAAACACTTTTAATTAAGTAAAACTGCCTTTAGCTGGGATCCATCCGAGCAACATTTTGGCTAGGCGCTAAACAGGGCTATCCTGCCCGGATGGCAGCCCATTAGCCATTGTCCTATTTTCTATCTGCGTCTTATGGGGGGGGGGGTATCAAATATAATGATGCAGCCAGCACACAATGAATGGTCCAGAAATAGCCGCCACGCTGCTGGCCAGAGGGAGGAGGAGGGCTTATTTGGTTTTGTGAATCAAACAGGAAAAGATGAAAGCACGGCAGAGAATGCTGCAGACACAATCGTGTCCAGTCTGACAGATATACAGCCAAGTCCCTTCATGTAACACTTACACTGCCAAGTGAAGGGATGGATATTATTTCTCTTTCTTTCATCGTCCAGGGTGACAATGTTATAAATCTGATCTTCATTTTCATAACACCTGGTGAAACACCTGGTAACACCTGGTGATGCTCTGTCAGACATTCTTTAAAGTGAGTTTTTTTAGTTTTTAAATAACTGGCAGTGCCGCTCCCTACTGCCTCTGTCCATGTACCATCATGGAGCCTTAAGCCCTTATTTATGAAGGAATAGCGACAGGTAGCGACTGGTGAGCGGACGGTAATGACGGGCCCCACCATGAGAACGCCGACTCCTCACCACAATCAAACATTTATCAAGCCAATCCTGCTTAGCGACTGAGATAGCGCCATATAGCGACTCATTCATCATTATTCCAGCCTCAGCCCACAGCGCCAGCGTCCGACCTTGAACAGCGGCAGGTATGACCTCTCGCTACCTGGCGCGCTCCAATGCATTTCAATGGAATAATCTTTAAATGTTAATAATTAATTGTTATTAATTTTTATTTTTTTTTTTAAATGTGAAAAATTCTGTGACCACTTCTGCCATTTTAGATAATTTTTTTAAGGAACAAAAAAATGTAAAAAAAATTGTACAGAATTGATATTACAGGTCTGATATTAATGTATTCATATTACTAAATTATTTTAAATACTTTTTTTTTTGGTTTCCAAAAATATGGTGGTTTGGGGGTTAAAAAAACTACTTTTAACACATCGCCGCCAGCGCTCTGGGGTTTAAACATGCATTTCACAGCGCTTGAATTTTTTGAGCGTGATTTTTTGATGAATATGGTGGAAGCCGGTCGCTCTGACCAGTCGCTATCATGCGCACCCATACATCGCGGAACCTTTCAAATAGCGACTCGTAACCTTGTATTCAACATTACGCCACACCGACTGAGTCGCTGTCAACAACCGAACAACGGCCAAGCACAGCGACTACTAGCGGGAGCTGTGAAAATACCGCTACAGTCGCTCAACTGTCGCTACATGTCGCTATTAATAAATCAGCCTCCCTGTGTAGGTGAGTCAGCAGGCTCTATTTTTTGTAAGCAGGGAGAGGACACTACAATGAGTTGAGAGGAGAACCAGCTTCTGGCCTCACTTGGTAGATCTGTAGGCTTCCTTTTCTTGGTTAGGGGGGTTGATTGGAGCCTGGATGGCTCACAAAGGGAGAAAATATTATGAGGGATCATGAGGGGGGCAGGAGTAGAAGCTGTAGCAGGGCTCCAAAATTTGGCCTTTTTTCAATTTTGTTCCCCTAGGACCACTTAAAAAGGGGGTCCTACAACTGCCTCATCCCATGGTGCTCTCAGTGTGAGCGAGTAAGGCAAGCCACAGTAGCCCCACAGTTGTCTCTGACCACAGCAGAGCATGTTCAGGAATCATAAAGCTGCACCATGTCATGCCCTTCCCAGCTCAGCCATGCACCCAGAAACAAAGAAATCAGTTTCACCTAGAATACTTTAGGTATGTATATACAATCAGAGATTTTCAGGAGAAATGGCTCATTATTATCTGTTCCCAAGGGGGATAAGGTGGGAGAATTTAGGGTTTGCCTGGACAGGAAAGTGGACCACTCGATTTTCTTACCTTACCGACATGCCCACAGTGCATGTGCGGCAGGTAGCGGCACCTCTCACATCTTTCTGTGGCTCTGCACGGCCCCTCCTGCCATAACTGAATGGCATGATGGGGCTGCAGGCGTGTGCCGTGTGCCAATCACAAATGTGACTAGACTTCTTAAGTTTCTCCAGCCGCACATTATTAGTGTAGCTGAAGAAGCTGATTAGAGGGAGCTGATGCCGACTTAGCTATGTATAGCAGCCTATCTGTGGGGTTTTACACAGCGGGGCATCCCAAATCAGGATACCCCAGGAGGGATAGTGAGATTCCTGGGTTTTGGGTCACTTTAAGCCTGGCTCTGGCTCCAGGGATCTCCTCTAACTACTCCCATAGTTGTTTCAACCTTCTGTTAGGTATAGTTGACTACTACTAGCTGGAGGGATTTTGTTTTGCTTTCTGACCAAATAGTGTGGGGGAACATAATGGACATATGTGAACTATATGATTCTGCTCTCTTTCACACCTTACATTTTTTACATGACTTCAGTCTTATTAGTAAATTTGAGGCTTAAAAAGGAACAACACCTGGATTTTTACTATCCGGGTTTTGTTCTTCCTCTCGGAGCATCTCAATTTGGAATCCCCCAGATCCAAGAGAGAGACTGGAGGGTCCTACTGGACTAACCTCCTGGAGACACTTTGGACTGGCTGGCTGGAGTAGTACCCTCTCTGAAAGGGAAGGGGCAGAAAGGCTGTCTTCAGCACTCCCTAGGTGCCTTGATGGGAGTACACCATGCCGGAGTCCTGGAAAGTGGGCCGGAGCAGTACGCCATCTGGAAGGGGGTGGAGAAAGGGCAGTGATGTGCATTCCTCAGGTGCCTTGTAGGGAGTAATTGCAGTAAGGTAGACCCTGAGTGCCAGGAGGGCCTGTTGTGAGCTGCTATGTAAATGACCAGTGCCAGTGTGCCAGTAAATAAATACCTTTCGTTGTGCTCAAACACGCTGCTGTTTTTCATCCTCAAGCGGACTCAAAGTCATCAGGTGACTTCTTCAGGGAAACTCAGTGGGTACCTTGCCAACCCTTCCCCTAGCCTAGGGAGAGTCCTTTCACAAGCCTAGCCCTGTCCTTGGGTCACCTCCAAGACTCCCATAAAGCACACCCAAACTGCGCCAGGTGTCTGTTTTATTACAGAAGCAGCAGCCTGGAGCCACGAAAGATTATATCACAGGCTTGTGCTGTGAGTGCAGCAGCTCCACATACACTGAAGCGAACGTGCCTGCTATATGCTGGAAAACACGTAGAACAAAACTATATTGGGAAACATTGCAGGAACTTAACGGATAAAACTGCAAGCTGTGTGCTGGGGGGAGGTTGTCGGCAGCACGGAGGAATGGGAGCACAGAAATGTCACCATAAAAGATGACAAATAACAGCAGTGATCGGGGCTGTGCCCTCTGCAGCGTGGCATTTCCAGACCGCCTCTGCCAGGGATGTCTGCGGCGATAGGCGGGATGAATGGCGGGGACCCACATCGCCCATCTGTGTCTTATCAGCGGAGGTGGCAATGTCGCAGCGTTTGCTCTTTTCAAGACTTGATGAGACAAAATGTCAGTCTGCACACTGCATTCATTGACATTTATGGTGACGGGATGATTACAGCAATGAGGGCGGACTCAGCCCTCCACAGTGCCCTGTCCTACCCCATTCATCATCAGGTGCTCTGCCTGGATACTTTCTGAAATCAGAACTCATCAATCATTTATCATTTTGTGTACTTTCTGTATCGTCATACATACCTTCACAACACTCCTTGTGGCCAAAGAGCTTACACTGTAATGTTCATCATGTTGCACCATTGTCATCCTATACTACTATAATGTTCTTACAGCTCTGACATACTTGTCAGTGTTCTACAGAGCCATCAGCCTCTGCACCAATGGAGCTTGCAATCTAATGACCTCTCCCCACTATGATTATTATCATACATCTAAGAAGCTTTGATATATTTCACAGTGTTGTACTGTACAAAGAACACTGAGCCTTTCCCATCAGTCTCTGAACCAGAGGAACTTACATTCTAATGCTCACTGCCCATCTGATATAGAAGCAAAGGACGCCCAAAACGCACAGGGAGGCTTCCCCTCAAGTTACTGTGCTGGCATTTGCTAAGTTGCACTTTACAACAAAAGCTGTGGTCCAGCTTACAACAAATCACAGTGACCTCACTGTTGTAAGGTATCAGTATAAGGATATACCGTAAAAACATTTCCAAGGCATAAGATACACAATGGAACACAGTAGAAATGGAAATCAAAAAGTGGACAACATTTGGCACATTACCAAGAACTGGATGTCCCTCAGAAATCAAGGAGGATATTGGTCCGGGAAGCCTACAGCAGCATTAAAGTACTGGTTGAGTGACAACAATCTCCAGTATTTTTCATATTTTGCCAAAAACTCCATGAAGACTGCCAAAAGCATGTGAGAAAACCTGTTATGGTATGATGAGGCTGAGGCTGAACTTTTTGGCCATACTTGAAAATGGTGTGTTTAGCACAAGGTTTATGTGGGCCCTCAGACAAGAGAATCTCAGTGGGGGGCTTAACTCTGAGTTAAGAAGAGCTTAACTCTGAAAAAAGGGGCTTTTCTGGTGTGTCATGCTACATCACCCTTTAGCTCTCCTACCACCGCCGCTGATCTTCCTATGGTTCTTGTCACCTTCTCTGTTGCTGTCAATTGCTCTCCAGTCCTTACTGCTCTTTCCGATGCTGCTGATCATCCACCAGTCCTTGCTGCCTTTTCCACTGCAGCTGAAGAGTCCACCATTGCTGCCAATCATCAGCCTCCGAGCGGCCACCAATTGCCCTTCATTCCCTGCTACCTTCTCCATTGCTGGTGTTTGTCCTCTGGTCCTGAGGCCAGCTGTAAGTAGGTCTACACCTGGGGAAGCTGACTAACTGGTCCTGTGGGTGGGGCCCAACAGAGAATCATTCAGCAGCCAAGCCTGCATGGGCCCCTGAAAATGCCAGGTATGCCCTGTGCTGAGGCCAGACCTGTTTGGAGCTAAGCTAACATTGCATATCACTAAAAGTGCACCATACCATGATGCATTACTTGGGGCTGTTTCTCTGCCCTGGAAATTGGGCTTTAGTCAGGGTGGAGGCAATTATGAACAGTTCTAAATATCAGCCAAAACATTCAGGCCTTGGCTAGAAAGCTGAAGATGATGAGGAATTTCACAACATTACATGCACAACATTAAATGATGCCGAAGGTCCAGTTTAATGTTAACAAGGAGTTGTGAAAGCCAGCAGGTCACAGGAAAGATAGCTGATGCCAGCAAGAGTTTAGAGGAGACAGGTAGTCTGTGGCAGCCCTGAGGGAAATCCACCTTGAAGAGGACCTGAATACATTGACAAATAGGAGCAAAGATCAGCAGAACCTGATAGGGGGTGCAGGGGGAGCAACTGCATCAGGGGCCCAGCAGGTCAGGGGGTCCTCATCACTGCTGCTCCTCCACCTTATTTATCATATTTGTGCTCACTTGGAATCATTTAGAGAAAGGAAACATCTGGTATCTCTGTTTTAACTGCTGTTTCAATCTTTAGTTGTCTAGCTGCATACAATTAAGTTAAAATACTTAAAAAGATTTACTGTATGAACTGTGAAAGGGCCCCATTTAATGTTCACACTAGGGCCCCATCAGATTTAAGTAGACCACTGGAACCTGAAGGTCTCATGAGGAGGCGAGGAAGTGTAGCGTGGTTGTGATATAACTGAATATGCAAATTCTTGTGAATCTCACCATCTCTCATGAATCTTTTCGGGGTTACATTTAGTACTTCCACAGGTACATAGGCAACTTCCTTTTCATGTTCAGGGGTATCAAGCAGAGCTTCCACGATTTCATTATTTATGCTAATAACTAAAAAAATCTGCAGTTTACAGCAAACTAACAGGTACATCAAATCAAATGTTTTGGTTCTCAGGTTGGGAGGGGGCATTGTTACCTCTACTTATAGAAAGCCTACTGCAGGGAATAATATTCTCATGCCACCCTCCACACACAATGAGATCAATACCAGTTGGAGAGATGAGCAGGGCAAAACAGAATTGTACCAGACAACAAGATCTGGAAGAAGAGTTTAACTCTGAAAAAAGACTCAGACAGAGGTGTTATCCAGAATGGACTTTGGGATGGGCAAGAGTCCTAGTGAGTTCTAGAGATAGAACTGGTAAATGAAACAAACAATCTAGCAGGCACACAAGTATTCATTGGAGTTTAGCGCCATTTCAAGTGTTATTAAAAAACATAAACCTATATTGCGGGTAGACCCAGCCCCGACAGGAACCGGTGAGGAGGGGATATGGATTGTAAGTTTAGCTAATATTGTAGCAACTAACTTATATCTCTCTAAAACAGATGTCTCTGCGAACTGGTTAGCTACAAAGGGATGTTTCCCATGTAGAATGCACCGATGCAGCACATGCCAGTTTCTGGTTAAGAGTGATCAGTTTTCATCATATGCAACACATAAAGTCTATGACATTAAATCTATAATTATATGTAATTCTTGTAATGTAGTTTATCTAATAACTTGTGGTAAATGTACCATACAATACATGGGCTGTACGAAACGTTCCCTAAAAAGAAGATTCTATGAACAGTTACATGATAAACAGATACCTAATTTGAGCAATATTTCAAATGTATCAAAACACTTCACCCACTCTGATGGCACACTACTGGACAGGCAGGACAGCTTTCCCGGAGCAAACTCTGCTAGTTGCGGCCACAAATCAAGTTTGGCTGCCTAGAAATCTAGCGGATCTTCAAGGTGTGTTGGCATGGTCCTGTCAAGGTATGCCACCACCTGCTGATTCAGGTCCTGCTCCAGGTCTACCAGCTGCTCATGAGTCGCTTCATTATGCGAGTGAAGAAAGCTACTTATCAGCATCTGTAGACTCCATCACTGCTGCTGATGGAGCTGGTGCTGCTCCTGCCACCCCAACCCTCCCTAGCAGCCTTGGCAGTGGAAGGTAAGCGCAGGGGGCCCCGCAGGTCAGACTTGCGGGAGGATGGCTGATGGCGCAGATAGGCATCGGCCAACTGACTTCGTAGGAAGTCTCTGTAGTAGGTCAGTTTGTCCTCCCTCTCAGTGGGGGAAAAAATGCCCCCATTTTGTGCCGGTAGGGGCGGTCCAATAAGGTGGAGAACCAGAAGTCATCCTGCTGCCAAATGGTGACAATTTGGTGGTCACTATGTAAGCTCATGAGCATGCATTGTGTCATTTGTGCAAGTGACTTGAAGGGACTACCTGCCTCCATCTCCACTGCATACTGCCACGGTGTGTCTGGGTCCTCTGTCTCACCATCCTCACAACCCTCTAGCTCCTCTGGCTGCTCCTCCTGTCAGATGACTCGAAAAACCGCCCATTTTGCGAAACCTAAACTGTTCTCCACTGTGCCCCTCCCTCCCTCCTCCTCCAGTTCAGCCCCCACAGGGTTTATGTTGCAGTGAGATGTAGGCACCATGTCTCTAGTGCCCTGACCAGCCATGGTTTCCAACACGTGTTGTGGAAGATGAAGCAGTGGAATGATGTTGTTCATCCCATAATCCTGGTGACTGACTAATAAGGTGGCTTTCTCAAAGGGCCTGAGCAAACGACAGGTGTTACATATGAGCTGCAACTGGTTTACATTGAAGTTACACAGGGGAGCCCCCCTATCCGCTTGGATAGGTCCAACATATGGAGGGTGGAATTCCAATGTGTGGCAGTGTCGCAAATCAGACTATGTTGGGGATACTGTTTTGACACTGCAGCTCAAAGAGGGTGTGCTTTGCGGTGTACGAGTGGCTGAAGTGCATGCAAAGTCTCCTTCCCATTGTCTTGCAGATGGGGGGAAGACTTCAGGAAACACTTGACAACCAGATTGAACATGTGTGCCATACAGGGCGCATGGCTTAGGTTTACTTGTTGCAGCGCAGACAACATGTTCTTCCCATTGTCGGACACTATGGTTCCCATTTGCAGTTTTCGTGGAGTAAGCCATGATTTAATTTCTTGATTAATGACTTTTAGCAGTTCCTCCCCTAAGTGACTCAGTTCGCCAAGGCAAACCATGTGAAGAACGCATGGTGTGACACCACCGTGCCCTGCACACGATAGGCTAGAGGGGCACTGACACTTGTCCGTGTAGTGGAGGCTGAGAATGCGGGGGAGGATGAGGAGGCGGAGTTGCACACTGTCAGAGGAACAACGGCCTGAGAGCGTGTAGGTGGAAGTGGCGTGACCTGTCCAAGTTGCTGTTGTAAAACTGTAACTGTTGATAACAGCTCACCTAGTATATGAAAGAGTCCTGTTGCACGGCCAGGGATTCCACCTGTATGAAGCAGCAAAGTTGATCATTTAGCCAGCATCCAGTAAAAAATTCTTCCTTTATTCCAAAACATGTTAAAAGGTTCACAGGAAAGTGCAGATAATCTAATAAATGTGCAAATCCGCTATGCGTTTCGGAGACCACAGCTCCTTAATCATGCATGATTGCTGTTATGGCTGTGCAGGAACCACATTCACCCACTGGGTCATAAAGGACATGTATTGTCCCTGACCGTAGTTACAGCTCCACACGTCGACGCTGCAGTGCACTTTGGTACACACCGACAGGCTCAAGGACTGGCCCACCTTCTACTCAACAAAATTGTGCAGGTCTGGTACTGCCTTCTTCGCAAAGAAATGATGGCTTGGGACTCTCCACCTCAACTTGGCACAAGCCATCAGTTCTCTGAAAGGTGCAGAGTCTACCACTTGAAAAGGGAGGGACTGCAGCACCAGCAACTTGGACAGGAGCACATTTAGCTTCTGCGCCGTTGGAGGAGTGGGTGCATACTGTTGTCTATTGGCTTCACTGATGGATTGCTGGCGAAATGACTTTTGAATCTTGCATATGGCCATGTTAATCTCCTGTGGATGCTTGATGAAAAATTGCCACACTGCCAAGTAGCTGATTTTCCCACCAACAGTCCACCATAATTCACTGCTACTGCCGCCCACTCCAGGAACCCCTGCTCCACTACCTCCCGGGAGGGTAGACTGCCATGAAGCAGGTGGTCTACACCGGGTTGGGCACATTTGGCTGCAGACTTTCCACTTCTGCCACCATGCTCACTGCCAACCATGCTACTGGCTCAGCTGCTGCCTCACTTGCCTCTTCTCCTGATGATGATGAAGCCCCTTCTGAACCTGGATCCCAAGTGAGATCGGCTTCACCATCAGTTGTGCCTGCAGGTACTGATGGCCTCCTCAGGTTCCTCAACAATGTCTGCTTCAGGAGCCTGATTGCTTGCAACACCACTTCCACGCCACGTAACAGAAAGAAAATGCTACAGTCTCAGATGTACTTATGTGTTATGCCCTAATGAGGGCAGTGCAATGCGCTTCAGTAGGCTTAAAACAGTATTTTTGGACATCAGCAGGTGTGTAACTATGCCTGGCCTTTCTAACTAACTAGGCCCTGAATACTTTAACAGAAACAAAATGTTACAACTCTCAGATGTACGTATGTGGTGTGCACTGACGAGGGGAGTTCAATGTGCTCCAGTAGGCTTTAAAACAGGATTTCTATACAACAGCAAGAGGTGGGTACTTTTGGGCCGGTGTATAATTTTGTCTGGTCTTTCACACTAACTAGGCCCTGAACACATTAACAGAAACAAAATGCTACAACTCTCAGATGTACTTATGTGGTATTCCCTGATGAGGGCAGTTAAATGCTCTCCAGTAGGCTTTAAAACAGGATTTCTATACAACAGCAGTTGGGTATTTTTGGGCAGGTGTATGTGGTATGCCCTGATGAGGGCAGTTCAATGAACAAGAACAAATTGGTACACAGATTACACTTAATAGAGGACAATACGCTTTTAGAGCTCTGCTCACCCTAACTGGCTGGCTACTATTATCTTTTGTGAAAAAAAAAGCCTTTTGAGTTGTACACACCAGGGCAGCAGCACATTATTGTGTCCCAAGCCCGCTCCCTTCCCTGTCACTGCTTCTGTGCTTGAATTTGTCTGACATGTGAATCGCTACTACTGCACACTGTCCCTGTGGTGAATCACTTTTGCTTTACACTGCCACTGTGTCTCTCTCTCTCCCTGTCTCTGTCCCTCTCTCTCTCCCTGTCTCTGTCCCTCTCTCTGTCACTTCCCTCGCTATGTCTCTCTCTCTCTGTAATACAACGCTGAAGTGAGTGGCCGCAATATGGCCGCTGATTATATAGGGCTGTGAAATCACTGGGTGGCTGGCTGCTGATAAGCTGCATGCTGCCTGTGATTCAGCGTGATCCCGCCTTGCCGCCTTCCCAGGATTCCTTGCCCCATGTCCTGACATGAGGATCCACCATTTTAGATGGCTTGGACCACACTAAATGGAGTTTAATAAGTGGTTCGCGCAATCGAATCGCAAAGATATACGGATTCTAAGATCCAAGATGGCGCCGAGCATGGCAGCCACGGAAGGAGCTCTCTCTGTTTTTTCTCCCCATTCTGTCATTTAGAGTTATTTTTTTCTCCTGTTAGCATACCTGATCCGTGAATGACAACTTCACCGAGGAGACGCCACGAGGAGGAGAAGGTGCGGCGGCCGGCAAGCTCGGGAAATGGCGGCGGCGGACGTCTCAACACGTGGGTAGGCCTGTGATTGTTGTGACCGTATCTCCCCTCCAGCACTAACATCTGGAGGAGAACGCAGGTCCCGACGGAGCAGACAGCCTCACCGGAGCTGAAGGTGGTGTGCTGTGCTCCAGCGGCTTGTGAGCGAGCCCTCCCAGAGCTGCAGCAGGCGGCGGAACAGCGGAGTGTCGGCAGTGCGGACCCCCGGCTCCGGAAAGAAGAAGCACTCCTGCGACGTGAGAGCGGGCCCACCCGGGTCTGCAGCAGGCGGCGGCGGCAATAGCGGTGCGCCGGCGCTGTGAACCCCCCGGCTCCTGCAAGAAGGGGCACTCCGCGGCGTGAGAGCGGGCCCACCCGGGGTTGAAGCAAGGTACCTACTCGGCGGCGCGGCGCTCCCATCTGTTCCTCTGTCTCAGCAGCAGCAGCAGCGGATTATGAATCTCCTCTCTTCCAAGAAAGATTGCTGTGTCAGCACAAGCGTCATCAGTAACCAGGTGAGCTTCGGCCAATCATGACTGATTTATATTCTGACAATCATGCTGGCCTTCCAACAACAGCGTCATCAGTATCCAGGGAGACCCAGCCTATGACTAAATTCAAATAATGTCCTACACACCAGCAAGCACTTAACACATCACGTTGGCATGAATAACAACTGGGCACACATCCCTGACTGATCACAAACCAGCAATTTCTCCAGGTGCAACAAACATCCTCAATCACAACTACTGGGCAGACATCCCTGACTGTCACACAACCAGTAAGCACTTCTGATCACATCTACGCTGGCCTACACAACTACTTAAGGAGAACATCCCTCACACAAACTTGCGCAACATGAGCAACACCAACATACTAAGGCACACCAAACCAAGCAAAGAAAATTAAAGAGGCTAGTCCCTGATCTACCGAACATTATACACCAACTGAAGGCCCGCCCGCAAACAACACAAGACCCTCGCAAGCCTCCGATCACCAACCTCCAGCACTCAATTAATCACTAACACCCCCCCGGTCACTTACCCACATCCTCCATCCACTCAGTCACCACCCACAACCCTCACTAACACTCTTCCCCATCCATCCCCAACACTCACCCCCATCCATATACCCAGTCCAATCCAAGCAACAAACTCAATACGCCCACCCCCACTGGGACACACTTCCAATCTCTGAACCACAAGTATTCTCCATCTAGCTCAACCTACAATTCCTTTACACCGGCGTCCTGTTCACAACCAAAATGTGCCTCACATACTCCAGGGAAACGCTTCTAAATACATCTGTTCCCGGATGCCCATCCTTTTTTGCCCTAAGAATCCTTGTTACAGACCACATTGCCAAGGTTAACAAGCATAGTGCCAAACGGAGACGGAGGGGAAGAAGGGCAGGTGTCTTGGTAAGACTAAAAAGGAGAGGTCTGCGTTCGGCACTCCCGTCGATACACCTGGCAAACCTGCGTTCACTTCCAAATAAAATGGAAGAATTACAAATTTTATGCAGGAATTATACAGAATTCTCGAACTCAGCTATCCTCTGCTTCACTGAGACTTGGCTCAATGATCGCATCCCAGATACAGCCCTGGAACTCCCAAACTTCAACATCATCCGCGCAGACAGGAACTGTGTCCTAGCACAAAAGTCGCGAGGAGGCGGCGTCTGTTTCTTTGTGAACTCCAATTGGTGTAAAGACACAAACATCCTGGCTCAGAGTTGCTCCACATACCTAGAAATACTAGCAATCAACTGCAGACCCTTCGACGCCCCACGGGAATTCTCCTCGTTCATACTGATTGGTGTTTACATCCCACCACATGGATCCGCAAAACCCGCTTTAGACGGTCTGCGTGACTGCATTCTGGAATGCGAAAAGAAACATCCCCAGGCCCTCATCATCATACTGGGCGACTTCAACCAGGCAAAACTAAACTCAGAACTCCCACAGTTCTTTCAGCACATCACCTGCCCCACCAGAGGAACTAACTCCTTAGACCACTGCTACACCACCATCAAAGGTGCCTACAAACCTGTAGTCAAAGCCGCTCTTGGCCATTCAGATCACGCCCTCATACATCTAGTCCCTGCATACAGGCAGCGACTGAAATCCTGCAGACCCTCCCTTATCACCACTAAAAGATGGACAGCTGAAGCGATATCCGATCTACAAGCATGCTTCGACACAACGAACTGGGAGATCTTTGAGAACGCCGGGAACATCAATGACTGGACTGATAAGGTCATGTCATACATTAAATTCTGCGAGGACATGTTGATCCCGACCAGGACCTATAAGAAACAACCACAGAACAAACCATGGTTCAACAACACGATTAAAAACCTAAGGAAGAAAAAAGAGACAGCACACAAACAGGGTAACCTCACTGAGTACAGGAAATATAGGAATCTCCTCACTAAGGAGATAAAAGCTGCAAAAAGATCATACTCACACAAATTAGAGAATACATTCTCGAAATCCAACTCCAGAGCACTGTGGGCGGGCGTCAAGCAAGTAACAAACTTCAAAGGCTCCGCCCCTACCATCAACCCAAGCATGGATCTCGCTGAAGAACTGAACCAGTTCTATTGCAGATTCGACAAAATGAAGCTAAACAAAAGTCCAGTGAGCCCCCCTCCAATGTCAAGTAGTACATCACACATGATGGGTACGCCTGAACTAAACTTTGAAGCGTCAGACACAAGGAAGATCCTACTCACGCTCAACACCAAGAAAGCTTCTGGCCCTGATGGGATCTCCCCAACATGCCTAAAAATGTGTGCGGATCAACTGGCCCCAATCCTTACCACAATCTTCAAGGGCTCACTGAAGGCGGGTATAGTACCTGACTGCCTGAAGAACTCAGTCATCATCCCAGTTCCTAAAACGTCATCTGCCACAGCCCTGAACGACTACAGACCCATCGCTCTGACCCCAGTGGTGATGAAAGTCTTCGAGCGACTAATAATACCAGTCCTGAATGAGGCTATCGGCTCAAAGTGGGATCCACTGCAGTTCGCGTATAAAGCCAACAGATCTGCAGAAGACGCGTTCAACCATGCATTGCAACTTACATTAAACCATGTGGATCAACCCAGCTCATACGCCAGACTCTTATTTGTAGACTTCTCTTCAGCCTTCAACACTATAGATCCCCAAATTCTGAATAGGAAACTGCTCTCACTGGGCATCTCACCGGATCTCTCTGACTGGATCACCAACTTCCTCACAAACAGAACCCAGAGAGTCAAACTAGGCCCCTTTATCTCTTCATCCAGAACTACCAATATAGGCGCACCACAAGGCTGCGTTCTGTCCCCCCTCCTCTTCTCCATATACACAAATGACTTCAAGTCAACAGACCCATCAATCAAAATCATCAAGTTTGCGGACGACACAACTCTAGTAGGCCTTATCAACAACACAGACGAGACTCCATACAGAACACAAATAAATAGCCTGGTAACCTGGTGCGAGGAGAATAACCTCATCCTGAACACCCAGAAAACGGTCGAGCTGATTGTCGACTTCAGGCGGTCCCACCCAGCGCACCGTCCCATCACCATGGGTAAGGATAAGGTCAATATCGCTACCAGCGCAAAATTCCTGGGCACAATAATAACTAATGACTTGAGGTGGAGTAGGCAAGCCACCGTTGTCCTAAAGAAGGCTCAACAGAGACTGCATTTCCTATGACAACTAGCGAAGTTCGGAATGTCTAAAAGGATCCTGAAGACCTTCTACATTGGCGCAGTAGGCTCACTCCTGAGCTCCTCCTTCACTACTTGGTATTGTGGGATCACAGCCAAAGACAAGATCAGGCTGAAGAGGATCACCAGGACCGCTGAGCGGATCATAGGATGTTCCCTACCTGACCTAGATGAACAATTCAAGGAAAGGATCCGCTCTAGGGCAAAAAGAATAGTAGGTGACCCCACACACCCAGGTCACCCATTCTTCAATCTACTACCATCTGGACGAAGGTATCGGGCTATCTCGTCCAGAACCTCTCGGTATAAAAACAGTTTCTTCCCACTTGCAGTTAAAGCACTAAATAATAAACTCTAAGAATCCCAGGAAACTTTCAATCCCCGACGCATCACCAGTTATTTTAAGGAATAACGCATGTAACAAAATCCTTTGTAAATATGTACAACTAGCTAAAACAAACAAAAGTTTATACCCCCATTAAGTATATAGCATGTGTGTTGATGTATATAGTTGTGTATATAGTGTGTTGATGTATATAGCTGTGCGTATAGCAAATGTTCAAGCTCTATGGAGAACCCCCCTTCCAAAAAGTATTCCTTGTTTGTATTCTGTACATACTTGGCGACCAATAAAGTATTCGTAGTATTCGTAGTATTCGTAGGATTCGTTGTCAAAAAATTTTTTCTGAAATTCGTAACAAATTCAGATTCAATTCGCTCATCCCTACTCACAACCTCCACCACTGGTTCATCAGAGGGACCTAACAAAAGTATAAGAGTAAGGGCGTCATACACATTATTTGACTGCCTTGTTTTGTTGTGCTTATAGATTCCCGGGCCGATCCCCCCTGGGTGTTGGTCCACTTTAAGAATTAAGTTTATTTTCAAGGGAATTGTACAGATTATAGGTGACATTGTAGGTGGGAAAACGTTCTAAAATGATTCTCCTTGGTCTGAATTGTTTTACATGATAACCAGGGGTGTGTAGACTGTGTAGATCCACTGTCAGCCTATCAGAGACTTTTAACCTGCATATTGTTTTCTGTTTGTTCACATAGCGTGTAGAATCAGCAGTGGTGGATCTATCGTTCTCGCATTGGTCAGGGCAGCTTGTATATTGTTCTCATGTGACAGTGGCCATGAGATATCTCAGAGAGAAGCAAGAAGCGCTGAGCAGGTAAAGACTAATTGACTCATCTCTGTGTCATGATAGGATGCGGCGCTGAGCTTCTCAATTAAATCCCTGCCAAAAAGGCTCCTCCGCCGGGACCACTGAGGGCTCCAGACCTCATTACGGAGCCTCAGTCACTGTGGACAGCATGAATAATAAGCAGCGCATCGTTACCGGATAGGAAGGTGGGAGCTCTGCACAGGCTCAGATTGCTTACAGATTAGATTTAACTCGTTACTTAAACAATACAACTAAAGTGTCCCACCTACAGGCCAACTTTGTTTTTTGCATGAAGGATTAGAGATGTCTATTAAAGAGTACTTATGCTATCTGCACAATATATTCTCTGGAGGTGGTTCTGTGACATCTGCCCCATGCTGTGACCCACTGATGAAAAAAATGTATTCTGAGTGTCACACATTCATTAAATAGAGATGCACTGTGGGGCTAAATTTGGCACTGGGAATTGGATGACAGGTCAGATTTCAGTTAAAGTTTTTAAAAGAACCAACAAGTTAAATATTTGTTGTCATTTGGTTTTGAGCTCAGAATTTACACTTGCACTGGAGGCCATTCCCCTGACCCACCAGACCTGAACTGAATCATCAACGTCAAATTTAAACTCTGCAGCAACAGCAGCAGTGCTCTGTGTGTGCGAACAGATACCACATACTGATTAGATTCAGAAGACAGAACAATGGAGTAAGCAAGCTGGAGCAACAGGGTGATCTGAGGTGGGAGAGGAGGTTCACCTTCACAGTTCTCTTCACTCCTTATTTGTCAGGTTTTGGTGTTGTGCTTTATTGGTTTCCTCTTCTGGAATATAGAATAACCATTTGCGTTGGGATTGTGCCCCCAGAACGCTGATGTACTTATCAGCAGTTTTTTATATTCTTGTGGCACTGTGTTGCTAAAATGGGAGGCATCTTTCCTGGCCTTGAGTAAAGCCCTAAGAATAGTTGCTGACTATAAATCCCATACTCCTTCCACTCTAACAGATGAGCTAATCTGCAGCTTTGGCTAAATCAAGCAGCAGTAATGCCCTCCCCAGATACTGCCAAGAACCCTTTAGCTACTGGAACACAATATTGTGATCCCATCATCTGAAGAGCCGGAGGAGTTAAACCTTTGAGCTTAGATGTGTGGATCGTCATTTTCGTCTTAGCAAATCAGATTATTAGCAAGCCAGAGTCAGAAAGTATCTGCCAGGTACACTAAATACTACAGTTTCTGTTCGTTACTAAGGTTTTTTTCTTTTATAACACAAAGTTGCAAACATTTGGCACCGGGGGCAGGATGACAGGTCAGATTCCTCCTAATATTTTAAAAAGAAATATCCAGAGGGGTCCATCTCAACAACAAATAAATAAACTATTTATTATCAGTCAGGTTTGAGCTCAGAGCTTACACTTGCACTGGAGGCCATTCCTCTGACTCACCAGACCTGAATTGTCATGGTATAATGTAAACTCTTTATTTGCAGCAACAGCAGCACGACTCTGTGTTCCTAAAGATATTGCATCTTGACTAGATTCATAAGATTAGTTCCATGCCCCGGGGGCATCCCTGCTGTGTGGAACCCCCCAGATCAGCAGTAACAGCTTACCTCTTTCCCCGTCCAACACCGCATTGGCAGGCTCTTGTTCAGTCAGAGACATTTGCCAGGCCTATGCTATTCGGCAAATGGCTCTCATAGTCTGCACTGGGGAGTGCAAATGGCTGCATCCCCAGCAGCATGCACACTCCTGCCCCTGCCTATAAGTATGCCTGGAACAGGAACATGTGCACAGCCCCAAGATGCTTAAAATGTGGCCACTTGGGAATAGCATGTTCTGTCCCTGTAATGCTCAGCATCATGGCACTGGGGACCATAGCCACCCTACTACACTATCTGCCCCTGCAGTACTAAAGCATTGTAGCATTGTTGGTTGTTGGCCACAGTATGAGAGGGGGCTATTCTACAGGGACTATGAGTGTAATGCTGTTTACTTGAGTTCAGGTTAATACCACCCCATAGATTTGATAGGTGATCTCTTGCTCTTTTTGTCTGTTCATCTATTTGCAGCTCCCAATAGAGAAAAGGAACCTGTACAACTACAAATATGGTGCTGAATGATCTTTTGATGATCCTATATAGTCGTGCCTCCCTCCTTTGTTCCAGAGAGACTTTTGCACTTCGCTACCTTAGCTACCAGTTGCCGACCATTTTCTGGATTTCAGATTACATTTCCTGATGCCTGCCCATGACCTTTGCTACAGATTGCCTCTTCTAAGCCTTTGATGTCAGCCCATGACCTCAGACACTGACAACAAATACAGCCTTGTACGACCTTACGATTGACCACGCCTCTGCCATCCATTTGCTGCCAGTCCATCGGTGCCAGGGAGCCACTGCTTGCCTGCCCGAACCCTCATTTCCCTAGTGCCAGGGCCAGGGCTCTGCTGACACCCACTGGTGGCTGATGGAACTGCAGACGTGATGATAAATATTGCCAGCCTCCAGTCAGGCATCAGCCGAACCCGGGGTTCTTACATTACCCACTTTCTCAAGAGCGGGCCCCTGAACGCTCCTCTGAAAAAAAAAAAAGATGAAAGTTTTCCCCCAGAGAGCAAGTCACAACTGTAAGTCCGCGAAATGAAAGAAGTCCAAAATCCAGGTATTTATATACCACCTCCGGGATCCACTGTGAAGAATTCCATAGGAGAAGGGATCCAGGTGGTTGGCCAGGTTTCACAGGTACCGGATGCGAGTTCTGGACAGGGCCTGGATGCTGGTTGAAGACAGTGCCCAGGTGCGGGTTGAAGACAGGGCCCAGGTGCAGGGTTCAAGACAGGGCCCGAGTTCAGGGCAGAGCCCGGGTGCAGGTTCGGGGCAGAGCCCGGGTGCAGGTTCGGGGCAGAGCCCGGGTGCAGGTTCGGGGCAGAGCCCAGGTGCGGACCCAGAACTGAGTCCTGATACAGGTTGGTAGCAGAGCCCGGGTGCAGACTCTGAGCCAGGGAGTCCTGGTACAGGTTGGTAGCAGAGCCCGGGTGCAGACTCGGAGCCAGGGAGTCCTGGTACAGGTTGGTAGCAGAGCCCGGGTGCAGACTTGGAGCCAGGGAGTCCTGATACAGGTTGGTAGCAGAGCTCGGGTTCAGACTCAAAGCCAGGGAGTCCTGGAGCAAGTTGGTAGCAGAGCCCGGGTGCAGACTCAGAGCCAGGGAGTCCTGGAGCAAGTTGGTAGCAGAGCCCGGGTGCAGACTCAGAGCCAGGGAGTCCTGGAGCAGGTTGGTAGCAGAGCCCGGGTGGAGCCTCAGAGCCAGGAAGTCCTGGAGCAGGTTGGTAGCAGAGCCCGGGTGCAGGCTCGCTGAGGGACCCGGCTGCAGGCTCGCTGAGGGACCCGGCAGTAGGCTCGCTGAGGGACCCGGCAGTAGGCTCGCTGAGGGACCCGGCTACAGGCTCACTGAGGGACCCAGCTGCAGGCTCACTGAGGGACCCGGCTGCAGGCTCACTGAGGGGCCAAAACAAGGTCGATTCTAGGATTCAGCTGCGGCTGACTCGCAGTGGGGCCCAGCGGCGACTGACTCACGGTGGAGCCCATCTGCGGCATCGACCATGGGACACTCTGGAGGCAAGCTGGCATCAACCATGGGATACTCTGGAGACAAGCTGGCATCGACCATGGGGCACTCTGGTGACAGGCTGGCATCGACCATGGGACACTCTTGAGACAAGCTAGCATTGACCATGGGATGCTCTGGAGGCAAGCTGGCATCAACCACGGGACGCTCTGGAGACAAGCTGGCACCATCCTCGGGACGTTCTGGAGACAAGCTGGCATCGACCATGGGGCACTCTGGTGACAGGCTGGCATCGACAATGGGACGCTCTGGAGACAAGCTGGCATCAACCATGGGGCGCTTTGAGGCAAGCTGGCATCGACCATGGGACGCTCTGGAGGCAAGATGGCATCGACCATGGGACGCTCTGGAGGCAAGCTGGCATTGACCATGGGACATTCTGGAGGCAAGATGGCATCGACCATGGGACGCTTTGGAGGCAAGCTGGCATCAACCTCACAATCCTCATCATAGAACCAGGAATCGGGTCCTGGCTTCCAGCAGCAGGCACAGGTCGGATCCATGAGAAAGTAGCTGACCCCTGAGTCAAGGCCCGCGGCGAAGCACACAGCACCTTAGAGTAACCCTTAGACACCACAGTTCTATCTAAAGTGAGAGGAGCTGGGGGAATCTGATCAGGGACACATGGTTCAATGGAAAAAACCTGTTTAACCTGCAGCAAGAGAGTATTAAGCTTGAAAGCCACATCTACCAGGATTTTGATGAGGGGTTGAGTGGTAGGGAAATCAAAGTCCCCTTGATTAACCAGAAGATCACCTCTAAATGCATAGGTTTGGAATATCCTGAAAATAATGCGTGCACAGCATCAGCGTGGCTATCAGTCATAGTAAGCAACTTTTTAATCACACTAGAATCCATTTTAGGGGGCTAAGAAATGAGACACAGCGAATAGCTAGAGGGACTACAGGTCCCAGCATGCGTAATGCTCTGGCCGGGTAGAGTTTGGGTGGGCAGCAGGATTATGTCAGGCCGGAGAGTGCTCCAATATGATTCTCCGCCAGGGGAGCAGAAAGTTTGGCCAGAGCAAAGACACAACAAAGGAAATGTTCTAACAAGGGTTTTTTATAAAAGGAAAAGGAAACAAAAAGATCTTTGATTCAGATACAGAAACAATGGACCAAAAACAAGGCTAACTAACAAAATAACTAATAACGAAAACAACAGAAACCCTAAGGTGCTGCTGCACTCACCCAAGGGCCTTGGACAGGTGCCAGCAGTCTCCAGACTCCGGTAGGTACAGGTTCAGATTTAGAGCACCAGCATGAACAGCCACAACAGATTCCAAACAAAGCACAAGCAAAGCAATAGGGGCGATTTACAGCTTTCTACATTCTTTCCTGTTTTTATCTCTCTGTGTGAACATTACACATTGCTTTCTTCAGTATCGGAGCGTTCACATGATTCGGAGCCTCCATCGGGAACATCTCGTATTGTTTCCGATGATGTGAGAGCCATCGAGAACGCTGTGAGAACCTCTCTCAAAGACAGTTTCACAGACGAGGCTCTTGTGTATGTTGATGTGAAATTCTCACTTGTAGTGTTTTTAGAGCGTTTTTTAACGTATTTTGTGTGAATGTCAGGTGAGATGTGTGAATGTCAGGTAAGATTCTTCTAGCTTCCATCGGAAAATTCCTGTTTTTCCCTTCATTTAGCCCCTACATTTTTTTTGTTTTTGTGAGATTTATATAAACATGCTGGCTTTTTTGGTGGATTCTACACATATGCAAGCCTATTTTTTTTAACTGTTTCACATACCCTGGTCCTGCTAGCCTATTACTTACTTATTGCTGTGCCAAGTCTCTTCTGTTCCAAACTACTCAGTATGCCATGCATTCTTCCTCTCCTAAAGCATACCTTAACTACTTTAATGCATTCTTTTTTAATTCATAAAGCATACCTTACCCATTTTAATGCATTCTTCTTTTTAATTCATAAAGCATACCTTACCCACTTTAATGCATTCTTCTTTTTAATTCATGAAGCATACCTTAACCACTTTAATGCATTCTTCTTTTTAATTAGAAACATAGAAACATAGAAAGTTGACGGCAGAAGGAGACCATGCGGTCCATCTAGTCTGCCCTTATGTAACTGTATGTACTCTTTATCTTAGGATATATATGTGCTTATCCCAGGCATGTTTAAAATCAGTTGATTTTTCAACTACCTCTGCTGGGAGTTTTTTCCAAGCATCTACTACTCTTTCTGTAAAATAATATTTTCTAATATTGCTTCTGATCATCCTCCCGACTAGCTTCAGGTTGTGCCCCCTTGTTCTATCATTAAGTTTCTTCTTAAAAACACTTCCCTCCTGAACCTTATTCAATCCTTTCACATATTTAAAGGTCTCAATCATGTCCCCCCTCTCCCTTCTTTCCTCCAGACTGTACAAATTAAGTTCTTTAAGTCTCTCCTGTTTTAAGTTTAAGTCCTTCCACCATTTTTGTTGCCCGCCTTTGGACACGTTCTATTTGAATAATGTCTTTTTGCAGGTAAGGTCTCCAGAACTGCACACAGTATTCTAGCTGTGGCCTCACCAGGGCTCTATACAGCGGCATCACAACCTCTCTCTTTCTACTGGTGATGCCTCGAGCTATGCAGCCGAGCATCCTGCTTGCTTTTCCCACTGCCTGGCTACACTGTCCACTCATCTTGCAGCTATCAGTAATCAGTACCCCTAAATCTCTCTCCTCCGAGGTCCTGGCTAACACCGTACTGCCCATACGGTTTTTACCATCTATCCAGGAAAGCTAAATCATTTTACATGGAAGAAGATATTCCTGGACACCTCCAGGAATATCCCCCCGATTACTAACCTTTGTATCATCAGCAAACAGACAAACTTTTCCTACCAGGCCTTCTCCTATGTCACTTAGAAATGTATTTAAAAGAATGGGGCCCAGGACAGAGCCTTGTGGCACACCACTTGTAACTCGCCTTTGTTCAGATTGCACACCATTAACAACAACACTCTGATACCTATCCCTCAGCCAACTGGAAATCCACTGAACTATCCAGGGATTGAGTCCTACCTTCAATAACTTATCTATGAGCTCCTTATGTGGTACAGTGTCAAAGGCTTTGCTAAAATCCAGATAGGCGATATCCACAGCACCACCTTCATCTAACACTTTAGTGACATTGTCAATGAAATCAATAAGATTGGTCTGACATGATCGGCCCTCAGTAAAGCCGTGCTGTTTTGGGTCCAACAGGTCATTAATTTTTAGATGGGAAATTATCTGTTTTTTAGGGGTGTTTCCATTAATTTGACCACAATAGATGTTAAACTAACTGACCTATAATAAATGGCTTCTTCTCTACTCCCCTTCTTATGGATTGGTACAACATTGGCCATTCTCCAATCATCTGGAACCTCACCAGTTGAAAGGGAATGGTTAAGTACCGTATTTTTCGCCCTATAAGACGCACTTATTTTTCCCCAAAAGTGGGGGAAAAATGTCAGTGCGCCTTATCGGGCGAATGTAAAAAAAAAAAAAAAAAAACTCACCCGTCCCCGGCGCTCCCGCGTTGTCTGGCACACTGCGAGAGGCCAGAGGAGCGGCGGGGGCTCTGTCCCGGCCCCGCCGCTGCGATTGCTGTCTTTTCAGGCAGCGATGACAGCGGCGGGGCCAGAGACAGAGCCCCTGCCGCTCCTCCATCTGCTCCTCCACACGTGAGCACGAAGGTCCCAGCAGTGGGTGGGCGTGGCCTGCATCGGCGCAGGCCACGCCCGCCCGCTGCCCGGACCTTCGTGATCGCATGTGGGGGAGCAGATGGAGGAGCGGCAGGGGCTCTGTCTCTGGCCCCGCCGCTGTCATCGCTGCCTGAAAAGACAGCGATCGCAGCGGCAGGGCCGGGACAGAGCCAGCTCGTGAATGGGGTGGGTGTGGCCTGCGTCGACGCTGCGGCGCAGGCCACGCCCACCCCATTCACGGAGCCGGCCGCTCAGCGCAGTGGTGTCAGCGGACAGGTGAGTTTAACTTTTTTTTTTTTTTTTTACTATGGCGCTTGCCTATACTAATGGGGGGAGGGGGGTGGGAATGGGGGGTTGGGGATGCCACACAGCCTATGGGAATGGGGGGATGGGGATGCCACACAGCCTTTGGGAATTGGGGGGATGGGGATGCCACACAGCCTTTGGAAATGGGGGGAGGGGTATGCCACACAGCCTATGGGAATGGGGGGAGGGGTATGCCACACAGCCTATGGGAATGGGGGGATGGGGATGCCACACAGCCTTTGGAAATGGGGGGAGGGGTATGCCACACAGCCTATGGGAATGGGGGGAGGGGTATGCCACACAGCCTATGGGAATGGGGGGAGGGGGATGCCACACAGCCTTTGGGAATGGGGGGAGGGGTATGCCACACAGCCTATGGGAATGGGGGGAGGGGGATGCCACACAGCCTTTGGGAATGGGGGAGGGGTATGCCACACAGCCTATGGGAATGGGGGGATGGGGATGCCACACAGCCTTTGGGAATGGGGGGAGGGGTATGCCACACAGCCTATGGGAATGGGGGGAGGGGGATGCCACACAGGCTATGGGAATGGGGGGATGGGTATGCCACACAGGCTATGGGAATGGGGGGATGGGGATGCCACACAGGCTATGGGAATGGGGGGATGGGGATGCCACACAGCCTTTGGGAATGGGGGGATGGGGATGCCACACAGCCTTTGGGAATGGGGGAGGGGTATGCCACACAGCCTATGCTAATGGGGGGAGGGGGATGCCACACAGCCCATGCTAATGGGGAGAGGGGGATGCCACACAGCCTATGGGAATGGGGAGAGAGGGATGCCACACAGCCTATACTAATGGGGGGAGGGGGAAAGCCACACAGCCAATGGGAATGGGGGGAGAGGTGGATGCCACACAGCCTATGGGAATGTGGGGAGAGGGATGCCACACAGCCTATACTAATGGGGGGAGAGGGGGATGCCACACAGCCAATGGGTATATGGGGAATGGGAGGGGGGGATGCCACACTGGATATACGGGGAATGGGATGGGGGCATGCTACACTGTCTATGGAATAGGGGCATCCCACCCGGCCTATGGGAATTGGATAGGGGAATGCCACACTGTCTGTAATTGTGCGTTTTTGATTGAAAATGTTTTTTTCTTATTTTCTTCCCCCAAATCCTAGGAGCGTCTTATGGGCAGGTGCGTCTTATAGGGCGAAAAATGCGGTAAATCAGTCAGAGGGGCTGCAATCACAAATCTAAGTTCCCTTAGAACTCTGGGGTGGATTCCATCTGGACCCATCGCCTTACTTACCTTTTGATGTGCCAGCTCGGCTAAGACATCAGCCTCCAGAAACTCCGGAGCTGTACCCTCCCAGCTGGATGCTGTGCTATGGCCATACCTGCTACTATCTGAAAATACCGAACAAAAGTAGCTATTCAGATGGTCAACCACAGCCTTATCTCCGTCAATATAATTTTCCCTATTTCTAATTTTTGAGACTGCATTGTTTTTTTTCTTTCTGTCTCCAATATGTCGGAAAAAGGTTTTATCTCCCCTCTTCATAAATTTGGCCATTTCTTCCTCCTTTTGCCCTTTAGCAGTCCTTATAATCAGTTTTGCTTCCCTTTGTTTAATTTTATACGCCTCTCTGTCAGCTTTCCACTTTCTTTATTTTTATTATAGGCAGACTTCTTTTCTTTTATGATCGTGCTGACTTCCCTTTTAAACCATAATGATTTCTTCTTCATTTTAATCTTGCTAGTTTGTTTCACATATTTCTTAGTTGCCTTTAAGATGGCCATTTTTTAATAGTGACCACTGGGCACTCACTTCTGCTACTCTGTTCCACTCACCTAATTCTCTTTCTACATACTCTGCCATTTCCTTGAAGTTTGTCTTCCTAAAGTCTAGCGCTTTGGTTCTGGTGTGTGATTCCACAATGTCTGTTTTTATTCTGAACCATAAGCATTGATGGTCACTGGAATCCAGATTTTCTTCAACCCTGACCTCGGACCCCAGATCCCCATTGGTCAGAACCAAGTCCAGAATGTTATCTCCTCTAGTTGGAAATGTCACAAGTTGTTTTAGAGACACTCCATTAAGGGCCTCTAATATATTCCTGCTTTTGCATGTTGAAGTCAAGGACTGATTCCAGTCCACATCAGGTATGTTGAAGTCACCTGTAATTACAATGTCCCCCTTCTCTGCCATTCCACTGATTTCATCTATTAACAGGTTATCTAGATCCTCAGATTGTCCAGGGGGCCTATATATCACACCGATTCTGACCACAGCTCCCTCCTTAGTCTGCATGGTAACCCAGAGAGTTTCTAGTTCATTATGTGTATGCTGAATTATTGTTGATTGAAGGGTAGTCTTGACATAAATGTCTACTCCACCGCCCTTTCTATCCAATCTGTCTTTTCTGTACAATGTGTAACCAGGTATGGCTATCTCCCAGTCATTGTGATCCTTGAACCAAGTCTCTGTTATTGCAACAAGATCCAATTCATCTCTGGATATGATAGCCATGAATTCACAGAGCTTGTTGCCCAAGCTGCGAGCATTGGTACACATGTGGATGTTGTTGGTATTGTATTCTATTGTGTCCTTGATCTTTTCCACCTCTACCCTACCACTGACCGGGTTTCCTGCTTCAATGTCCTGCTTCATCCTAAATGGTAGGGGACAGAAATCACCCTTACAAGTTACATCTCTGTCCCCATCCTCCAAGTTCTTCTGTGCCTTTATGTGAAGGATGCAAGCCATCCCTGTTAAACAACTCATTGTTTGACCACCTTCTAACATCATGACTAAAACATCCAAAGCCATGATGTTAGAAGGTGGTCAAACAATGAGTTGTTTAACAGGGATGGCTTGCATTCATAAAGCATACTTTAACCACTTTAATGCTTGTCATGCATTCTTCTCTACTTCTTCCTAGTTTAATATTTGGGATGCCCACATGGATATAATGTAAAAATTACTGAGGTAATGCTACCTAGTGGCACGTAGCGTCTGATGAACGCTGGGCGCTGTACGTAAAACCACATTTAATAAAGTGAATCTGGTGACCGCCTTTAACAGCTCCATGTAGCATCACATGTATTACTACAGGCAGCTCAGCAGTTTCAGGGGCACCACATATTACCTTTTCGCTCAGTGTCGCTCTGCCATACATTTCAATGGAGTTTCATTTGTTGGTGTTTAAATAGTGTGTTGGGCAATTAAAATGAATTTTTTTTTTTTGCTCAAATCATTGTGTGACCTCTCCTGGCTGCAAACAAACGGATGGAGGAGCGGCAGGGGAGAGGGATGCCACACAGCCTATACTAATGGGGGGAGAGGGGGATGCCACACAGCCAATGGGTATATGGGGAATGGGAGGGGGGATGCCACACTGGATATACGGGGAATTGGATAGGGGAATGCCACACTGTCTGTAATTGTGCGTTTTTGATTGAAAATGTTTTTTTCTTATTTTCTTCCCCCAAATCCTAGGAGCGTCTTATGGGCAGGTGCGTCTTATAGGGCGAAAAATGCGGTGAATCAGTCAGAGGGGCTGCAATCACAAATCTAAGTTCCCTTAGAACTCTGGGGTGGATTCCATCTGGACCCATCGCCTTACTTACCTTTTGATGTGCCAGCTCGGCTAAGACATCAGCCTCCAGAAACTCCGGAGCTGTACCCTCCCAGCTGGATGCTGTGCTATGGCCATACCTGCTACTATCTGAAAATACCGAACAAAAGTAGCTATTCAGATGGTCAACCACAGCCTTATCTCCGTCAATATAATTTTCCCTATTTCTAATTTTTGAGACTGCATTGTTTTTTTTCTTTCTGTCTCCAATATGTCGGAAAAAGGTTTTATCTCCCCTCTTCATAAATTTGGCCATTTCTTCCTCCTTTTGCCCTTTAGCAGTCCTTATAATCAGTTTTGCTTCCCTTTGTTTAATTTTATACGCCTCTCTGTCAGCTTTCCACTTTCTTTATTTTTATTATAGGCAGACTTCTTTTCTTTTATGATCGTGCTGACTTCCCTAGTAAACCATAATGATTTCTTCTTCATTTTAATCTTGCTAGTTTGTTTCACATATTTCTTAGTTGCCTTTAAGATGGCCATTTTTTAATAGTGACCACTGGGCACTCACTTCTGCTACTCTGTTCCACTCACCTAATTCTCTTTCTACATACTCTGCCATTTCCTTGAAGTTTGTCTTCCTAAAGTCTAGCGCTTTGGTTCTGGTGTGTGATTCCACAATGTCTGTTTTTATTCTGAACCATAAGCATTGATGGTCACTGGAATCCAGATTTTCTTCAACCCTGACCTCGGACCCCAGATCCCCATTGGTCAGAACCAAGTCCAGAATGTTATCTCCTCTAGTTGGAAATGTCACAAGTTGTTTTAGAGACACTCCATTAAGGGCCTCTAATATATTCCTGCTTTTGCATGTTGAAGTCAAGGACTGATTCCAGTCCACATCAGGTATGTTGAAGTCACCTGTAATTACAATGTCCCCCTTCTCTGCCATTCCACTGATTTCATCTATTAACAGGTTATCTAGATCCTCAGATTGTCCAGGGGGCCTATATATCACACCGATTCTGACCACAGCTCCCTCCTTAGTCTGCATGGTAACCCAGAGAGTTTCTAGTTCATTATGTGTATGCTGAATTATTGTTGATTGAAGGGTAGTCTTGACATAAATGTCTACTCCACCGCCCTTTCTATCCAATCTGTCTTTTCTGTACAATGTGTAACCAGGTATGGCTATCTCCCAGTCATTGTGATCCTTGAACCAAGTCTCTGTTATTGCAACAAGATCCAATTCATCTCTGGATATGATAGCCATGAATTCACAGAGCTTGTTGCCCAAGCTGCGAGCATTGGTACACCTGTGGATGTTGTTGGTATTGTATTCTATTGTGTCCTTGATCTTTTCCACCTCTACCCTACCACTGACCGGGTTTCCTGCTTCAATGTCCTGCTTCATCCTAAATGGTAGGGGACAGAAATCACCCTTACAAGTTACATCTCTGTCCCCATCCTCCAAGTTCTTCTGTGCCTTTATGTGAAGGATGCAAGCCATCCCTGTTAAACAACTCATTGTTTGACCACCTTCTAACATCATGACTAAAACATCCAAAGCCATGATGTTAGAAGGTGGTCAAACAATGAGTTGTTTAACAGGGATGGCTTGCATTCATAAAGCATACTTTAACCACTTTAATGCTTGTCATGCATTCTTCTCTACTTCTTCCTAGTTTAATATTTGGGATGCCCACATGGATATAATGTAAAAATTACTGAGGTAATGCTACCTAGTGGCACGTAGCGTCTGATGAACGCTGGGCGCTGTACGTAAAACCACATTTAATAAAGTGAATCTGGTGACCGCCTTTAACAGCTCCATGTAGCATCACATGTATTACTACAGGCAGCTCAGCAGTTTCAGGGGCACCACATATTACCTTTTCGCTCAGTGTCGCTCTGCCATACATTTCAATGGAGTTTCATTTGTTGGTGTTTAAATAGTGTGTTGGGCAATTAAAATGAATTTTTTTTTTTTGCTCAAATCATTGTGTGACCTCTCCTGGCTGCAAACAAACACTTTTGTAACACAAGATTAGGTTTTTTTCTTGCACCTAGGTTAAAAAAAAAAATATTAAAAAAAAAAAAATCTAACTCGCTGACCTGTTGCACCAGGACCAAGTTCCCCATGCTCCCCAGAAAAAAAACATTCCTACTTCCAGGCAAGTCACCTAAGCAGTGTGAGCAAACTTGTAAATAAACAAATGGGGATACTTTGATAACATTCAAGCAGACCTTAAGAGTTGTATAAAAACATAAATATATATAAACTATGAAATTATTATTCTTAATGTATTTTTATTTTTAATATTTCTAATATTTTTTTTTTTTGGGGGGGGGGGGGTTGTTACTGTTTTGGAAAATGTAATTTTATAAAATATAGTAAGTAAAAAAAATATATACCTTATCAAAAAATAGGTCACATTTTATTCAAAAATATTTAAAAATGTTTATTTTGGGGGGTGTTTAAAAGAAGGTGACAGCCTCCCAGTGCCTTAAGAACTCAATTCTGTTTTGTCACACACCACGAAAGCACAATCTCACCAACAAATAGTGCCCGGAAGTGCAGTCGGAAATTTCCCCGTTGTAAAGCCCACTCTCACATGCTAAATCTGGGCTCTGAATCATGTGGAATTCTCACTCATCACGGGTTTTACACATGAATGTGAAAAAAATACGCAATTACGGAAAGAGGAAAAGATTTTCACACACAACGAAAACATTAATACGATGGAAAAAACTAACGAGAAATTCACAAATGGCAAAAACCCAACTGAAAAAATACACATACACTTGCTTTCTCATGTGAAAGTGCATGTGAAAGAGGCTTTGAATCAGCCCTAAAATCCTGCTGCACCAGGTGGTGGGCGGATCCACTTAAATAGACTTCACGCCAGATGCAGCAGAAGATGGGGAGAGAGAACAGCCAGGCCTCTGCTGACACCCGCTGGTGGCTGATGGAACTGCAGACGGGACGATATATAATGGCAGCCACCAGTCGGACATCAGCCGAACCCGGGGTTCTTACACTACCTTATGATCAGCCCAAACAGCCAGAGAGAGATTTGATATATGTCCTCACAGAATGTTAGAACAAGATAAATTCCTTCTCTAGCTAGCTGCATTAATGTAAAGATGAGCATGGCTGCAGTGTACTTGAGTGATAATATTTCGCCACAAAGGACAGGCTGTCAGCAGCTTGGGATTTTGTAATGAGTCCACACCATTGAGAGAGGGATCAGCATGTCTGTCACACACACACACACACACACACACACACACACACACTGAATCAACAGCTGCTGGAGTGTAGCTATTTATCATTGTATGGCAATGGCCTCCGCTGCTGCAGAGCATTGCAACAGTTTACAATGTTGGTACAATGTGTTAAAGTGGACCAACACCCAGGGGTGATCGGCCCGGGAATCTATAAGATTCACGGGCCGATCACATCCCTCACCGCGGGACATCCGAGATCGGGATGTCCCGCGGTGAGGGACCCCCCCAAAAGCCCCAAAAAACTCACCTGATCGGCGGTGGCAGCGGCCGCTGCCGCCTCCCGCGCGCCCCTCTAGGCATGCGCGCGCCCGCGCCGGCCGTTTGTGAATGGCCGGCGCGCGCACTGTCAAAGGGGCGCGCGGGAGGCGGCGGCGGACACGCTGTCTTGTCCGCAGCTGTCACCCGCTTGTCCGTGGCTACGTGGGAGCGTGGTGAGGTGAGTTTTGGGGGGTTTCTGGGGGGTTTTACACAGCGGGGCACCCCCGATCGGGGTGCCCCCCTGAAGTGGACCAAAACCCAGGATAGTCAAAATCCTGGGTGTTGGTCCACTTTAAGAACTCACAGCTTAAGATCTTTACTTCTGGCTAGAAATAAAGACATTTCAAACAGATTTAGGGTCATTTTGACCAAAGGACTGGATTTTTCACAAGCAGAGTTGTCAAAATTGTGGCAATTAGCTTATTTCACTGATTGTGAGAGGGAAGGTTTAGAGCTATAATTTACTAAGGCAAGTTCTTGCAGATGAAGTGGAGAAAAACTCCAACGCTTCAAGCAGGGCTGTGGAGTCGTTAAGCTAAACCTCGACTCATTTCATGTTCTTTTCTAACCACATTCAATTTAATTAATTCTTCATTTATACTAAATATTTATCTCAATACAAAGGGTATTTATTAAAAAGCAATGAGGGAACAGCCTTATGCATTTTAAAACTTGTGTGCATATACATAAAGTTAAACACATCAAACAGCTATTAGCATATATTATTTTTTGGCTCACAGCATGTTCGCTTCCTTCCAAAATCCAAAACTGTTCATAACAAAAGCAAATATATAACGCCACACATAAAGCTGTCAAAACTAACTGTATATATCTCACATAATTACATAATTCATAAAATACTCACTAATGCTGCTGTACAAATCAATTTATGTGTGCAGAGGGAAATCTGCCCAATCAATTTCAGCTGTGGTCTTCGTTCTATTTCCTCTGTTGGTCTCAATTTGTCTGTAAAATTCCATAAAATGTAGCTAATTTATATTATAAATGCTTAATAATAATAATAATAATAATAATAATAACATTTTATTATTGACATTATTCTATATCTCTAAATCTAAAATAAAATTCATATATATTTAATTATTTCATCTTTTTTATTTTATCTCCTAATACAACAACTTAAAGGAGCAGTATTGCGAAATTTGCATTAAAAAAGATAAATAATTAAATAGCCACACAATAGCTTCTAACATGTGTATAAATAATGTGGCGATAGAATAAGAAAAAAATATCTGCCTTTCTTTTAAATTGTATAATGACAATGGCTCAGTCCATTTGCTGAATAGGGGGATCTGCTGGGTTGTATTTAGTGAGCTGCTTCATTTAGCCCACTGGTCTCCTAGCAACACTTTACCTCAAAGGCTGACACTGTAATCAGTGGTAACGGCTGTGTGTGTGTGAGGTGCTGCTTTTGTTATGAGACCAGGTGACTCAAATGTGTAAAATCTATACAAAATAAACTAAACTGACTGAAAATGAAATTCTTCTTTGAATAACTGTGCAGGAAAATCTTAAGGTATTAAAGTGGAACAAAACCCTGAGTGGCCGACCCTGAAGTCTATAAGACCCAGCCATTGACCTTCCCCCTTGGGCATTCTAAATCGGGATGCAGCACTGTGTGAAACGACCCCTGGATAACCACAGATCCCCCCATTTTTCTGGCGCGCTCATGCAGATAGTCATTTAGACAGGCCGGGCTGCCAGGAAGGTTACTGCTCAGGCTCCCCATCTGCGTGCAAACAGAGCCAGCCAAGCAAACAGCGCTGATTGAATGAGAGCCTGTGCATGTGCTGTGGGATAGGGAAAGGTACATTTTCACAGGCGAACTTGGGGATTTCACATATCAGGGCATCCCAAGTCGGGATGCCCCTAGGGGCACAAAACAGAACTCCAGATAGTGAAAATCCTGGATTGGGCTTTGCTCAAAACACACAAAGCTGAAAGAAAGATCATATGGAAAAATGTGTCGAGAAAAGAGAGAGAGGAAATGGTAAACTGAAAGATTCTGCAGCAGAGCCAACATGAAGGGAAAACTGTCAAAATAAAAAATGTTTAGAGCAAAAAAACAGGATGGAAACCCAAAAATCCAATTCTGAAATAAAATAACCCCCCCCCCCCCCCCAAAAAAAAGAAAAACTGGCGAATCTGAGATTTGAACCAATGACTCTCTGGTTCAAAGACATTGAAGCAGACATGAGCTAAATGACTTCTAGAGCTTTTCTCTCTGTTTTAGATATATGAGTTCTGGCCAGGCAATGTTGCAATATTATGCTGGACGGCTGCCAGTACTGAACAGCTGATTACTTTGTTACATTGTTTCCCCCTCTCCTCAGCATGGAACAGGCCAGAGTGTCGGGCCCCGACACTCAGCAGACATAAACATGAGCTATTAGTCTCCAGCTGCACAACACAGACATCATTTTTTTCTACATTTGTAATTCTTACTCCAACACTTATCTACATTCAAAGTACCATTTAAGTCACCAAGAAAATTCGCGATACTGCTCCTTTAATTAATTACATGTTAAGATACAACCATATTTTATTTAATGGACTTAAACATATATTTAGATGGTTTATGCTTAATATAAATAACATAATTTTACATCTACTGTATTTAATCTATAACATGTTTTTTTTTAAACCGGACCTTCAGAATGATATAATGAAAAACCCAAACCCTTAAAAAACTATTCCCCAGCATCTAAAATTAAAATATTTTAGAAGCATCACACATACTGAGGAGAGCATGATAAAGTACAGGGGGTGGGGTTATCGCTGTGCTTTTCACAGACAAATCAGAGCTGGGGTCAGGAAAAGGACAGCAATCCCAGAATGCAGAGCGGCATAGTCAGAAGATATTTCCTGTCTGTAGGGAGCCTTCATGGGCCTCCATGGGCCGCCATCTTGAATGTTTAAAGGCTCAGAAAATGCATGTGCAGGTAGGATAATTTTTAATCTGAGCAATCTGTATGTACAGGGTAGGGGAAACATACAAAATAGGCTCTTATTTAGGATGAAGGTCCGGTTTAAGGAGACTGTGGACCAATGTTTCAAGGTCAAGCTGAAGCCCAAATCGATCAGGTGAAGGTGGTCAGACTTGAAGCGCCGGGATTCCGAGGCTGTCTACTGCTTTTATGATGCTTACAGCTCCAATAATTTAATTAGCCAAGGCCAGCTAGTGAATAGTATCCATTCTTATTAGTGCCTGTTAATGTATAACTGCCAGCCCTCTGCAAATATGGCAAAAAGGGAGGTGCCTTCCAGCATGCAGAGGTGAAGGACCCAGGGTCTGAAAGATCCAAAGGAGTTGGCCAGGAGCAGGAGGAGGTGGTGGTGATTAGCTCCTCCAATGCGGGGTGTGAGGAGAAAATAAACTCACACACCAACGCGGAGCAACAGGTGTAACGCGTTTACACAAACTAATTGTTTTGTTTTTGTTAAATTGTGTTTTGCCCTGACCGGATAGTGTGGAGGGGGACGATGTACACGTCAACAAGGGGCCCTGGTGCACTGCATTCATCCTGTGTAGTGGAGCCAAATGTATTTCTGGCATATTGCATTTGCCTGGCCTTTGTATGTCTGTGTGGTTGACTTTTCGAGTAGGAGTACAGTGTGTAACAGAACACAAAAGTAGTTGGGCACCAGACAGAGCCAGCCTGTCAGTTGGGTGCAGTGTTTTGCTAGCAGCTCTGTGCTTTGTGACATCAATTGCATTTCCTCAGGCTCTGATAGCTGCTGTAGGAAGCAAAAATTGACGAGCACACAACAAGCCAGGATTGTTTTGCGCACCTTGTCTGGGCTGCTTAGCAGCTCCCCTCTTGGCCAGGCCCAACTTAAGAAGCGTGCTTTAACCCTTCTAGCGCCAGGTACGTAAAATTCATGTAGCTGCCTCTTCTGTCGTTAAATGGCAGCTACGTAAATTTTATGTACCTGGCTTTCCCCCCTGCTAGCAGGCAAAAAAAAAAAAAAAAAAGCAACTCACCTGACCCCTCTATCAAAGCGGCCGGGTCTTCTCTTCATCCGGGGGGCTTCGATCCCCCACCCAGGCCCCCCCCCCAGCTGCAGGGAAGTGCCCGGAATAGATGCCCCCCCCCCACTTCCGCAGCAGCTGGAATAACACCTCGGTGCCCGATGGCTCCCGTTGGCTCTCCTCTTCTCGGGGGGGGGGACCTCCCCAGGGCTCTTCTGTTTTCAAAAGGGCGGACAACGGGCCCCCTCCCCCTGCCTTCGCGATAGGTGCCGCCATCTTGCCGAGTAACCCCGCCCCTTTGGGGGCAGGGCAGATGATGTCACCATGCGGGTGTCATCCCGGCTCTCGGCAGCTCAGCTGTCAGATGCCCAGAGATTGCTGGACAGAGCAGTAAAGTGGTAGGGGATGCTCTGATTGAGGGACACAGGGGCTGACAATCGAAGGAGAGTAAAGAAGTCATTTTTACTGTGTGTTGTGTGTTTTTATACTGTTAACCCTTTGTGAACTGGTAAGGGGTCCATGAGAACCCTATACCAGTTCACAAAGCTCTGGGTCTGGCAAGTCACCTGCTGCTAGAGGGTGACTTGCCATTAACCCCGATGCCCCCTATTACCTGCCTCCCCAAAGCCCAGGGGGGGGGGGCAGAGGAGCCATAGGCTATACCGGCTTGTAGCCTGCAGGGCCAGGGGCCAGCAAAGCTGTTTTTAGCCCTTAAAATTCCCCAAAAATGGGGTCCTCCTCCCAGCTGTCACCCAGCAAGTATAAAAAGCTTCCAGCATCAGCAGGAGACTAGAAGCCAAATTGATCAGCGTGGGACACAGTGCTCTGGGATGGATAGAAGGTAAGTATTAAAAAAATTATAATAAAAGATTTTTTCTTTGTGTCTGTGTTTGATTTTTACATTTAACCCTTTGTGAACTGGTAAGGGATCTATGAGACCCCTATACCAGTTCACAAAGCTCCGAGTCTGGCAAGTTACCTGCAGCTAGCGGGTGACTTGCCATTAACCCCAAGCCCCCCAATTACCTACCTCCCCAATGCCCGAGCTATGTCGGGGACCTCACACCAATTTCTTTTTTTTTTATTTAACTCTTTATAGTGTGGATATGAGTTGTATTTTATTTGTAAATGTTATAAAGTTTTCAGTTTGGGGGGGGTCTTCTGGACAGGAATGGGGGGCTACTGATACATATGTGGTACCGTTGTAATCTGGAGAAATGGGGCTATCAAATGCAATATGGTTTTCTTTAATAAAATAAATGGTTTATTTAAAATAAATGAGACAATTCTAAAAAATAATCTTTTTTTTTTCACAGTAGAAAAATTACAAACAAAAAATATATATGATTTTTCTGGAAATTCCTGCAAAAATCACAGTTAAACATGGAACAATATAGTGAAAAATTACCTCTCAACCGAGGGTGACAAAATCTCAAGTAGGGTGGCAATTAAAAGTGTTAATAGTAGCTATGCATGTTGGGTATTGTTCTGCTCGGGGGACCTTGCGCTTTTCGATTTAGGTTGTTTTTTCTTGTTTGCATATTGATATTTTAGGAAAAGGTGTTTTTTTATTCTGCTTTTCTATACATTTTTAGGGAAACCCTGCACAACCTAAGAATTCTTCAAGGGATTACTTCCAGAAAGATGAGCCCACTACCATTAGCCAGGTATGCCTAGCTTAACAGGTGTACTTTCAGGGAATATATGGTTTGTATGGGTATTCCAAATGTAGAGGGTTGTTTTGGTAGAAAAAACGCAAGGTGCACACTTTGTCTGCAGAGTTGACATTGTCAAGTAAAATTACTGTTACATACTGTTACATATTGGGGTGTTCTTCCCTTGACAGTACCTATGCATGTTGGGTATTGTTCTGTTCGGGGAATGTTGCTTTTTATAGATTTTACTTGTTTTTCTTGTTTGCATATAGATTTTATTAGAAAAATGTGGCTTTGTTTCTGCTTTTCTATTCTTTTTTTAGGGAAACCCTTTGCAATCAAAGAATTCGTTGAGGGATTACTTTCAGAAAACTGCACCTATGTCAACAAGCCTGGTATGCCTAGAAAGCTTAAGGTGTGTACTTCCAGAAAATAGTTTGTTGGGGGTATTTCAAATTTAAAAGGTTGTTTTTCTTGCAAGACTGCAATGTGTGCATAGCGCATAGCATAATTATATTTTATCTGGTAATCATCTAAGGTGCTGATTTAGTTTCAGGGAGTCTCCTGGGCAGGAAAGGGTGTCTACCACCCTGTGGTAGCGCTGTAATCTGAGAAATTGGGATTTCACATGCAATTAGATTTTATTGACAAACTTTTTTTTACAAACAAGACATGTTCATGTTAAAGCCCAGACTCTGCTGAAAAAAACAATATATAATTTCCCTGAGAAAGTCCTGGAAATCTCTTCAAAAATCACAGTTGAACATATATAGTGCAAAATAGTGTAAAATGGTCTGGCAACAGAGGATGACAAAATCTCCAGATAGGCTGGCAGTTAAAGGTTTAAGGCAGCTGAATGGTTGTTTCCCCAATGCATCTGTTTTTTTGGTGCATCCAAAACAAAACTTTTTTCCAAAAGCCTTAGCCACAAACAGGAAACAGAGCTACAAAAAGAATATTACTATAAATAGTAAACACCGCGCTACAGTCTTTCAAACATAGAAAATTCAAATAAAGTGTTCTTTTAAAGATTTGCTTCAATGTGCCAAACTTTCCATCCAAGTAAAGTCCCACAGCAATAAACAATTATTAGAGCACAGACATTGGACATCCCAAATTCGGACGCCCCATGCAGACTGGCTGAGCGGCCCAAGGGGACACAGAAAAGAGACGGCGGCCACGGGACGTTAGTTTGGACGCTAACAACACATATAAGATTGGCGTATTTGTTGATGATTGCACGGAATCAAGGGAAGAAAGGATTCCCTCCTGGATTGCATCTCTTATATGCCTGTGTATCTTCAAAAAATTGTGAGAGCATTTTTATCTATTAAATTGCTTTTAAAATTCCTGATGGGGTTGCACTAGATTTTTGTTGTGCTCTCTTTCTAATTTATACATGGATCCTACATACGATTCTGAGGAGTGATTTTCAAATCTATGATTGAAGCATTGGAAATCACGGAACTCTCTACCAGATGAATATGTTTTAAGGCTTTTTGATTTCATAGATCTGGTAAGCGCATACCCGTTTAGGTGGTGGGCACGTGTGTCAAGATAATTCGGTCGATGTGCACGCACCGTGGGATACTACAAAAAAAATATTTTTGTTGTTTAAATAAGCTTTGTTTTTCTTTTGCTCTGTGCTCTATAATTGTTTATTGCTGTAGGAAACAGAGCTAGCTAAGAAAGCAAAGAATTGTGATGGTGAAGAAGCCAGTGGGAGTCATTATTTTCCCTCATAGCCCTGGAGCACGCTTCTTCTTCTCATCTACAAAATTTACTAGCTGGAAAATTACATGAAAAGGTGTTCATTGCATCTCATTCTCTGCTAAAATGGGGGGGGGGGGGGGGGCTGGGCTTCTATGTGCGCTGTAGAATATGTCAGGAGCATATAAGCGTATAATAACAGTGTGTGAGTGTGGAGGGGACATTAGAGTGTGAACTCTGAGGGACAGGGAGTCAAGTGCCTGCCTCTATGTGCTCTGTACAGGGCTGTGGAATAGGTCAGTGCTATATAAGTGTATAAAAACAGTGAGTGTGTGTGGGGGGGGGACATTAGAGTGTGAGCTCTGAGGGACAGGGAGTCATGTGACTACTTTTTTGTGCGCTGTACAGCACTGTGGAATATGTTAGCACTGTATAAATGTATAATAACAGTGTAAGTGTGCAGGGGCATTGGAGAGTAAGCTCCTCTGGTGCAGAGGTTGATGGGAAATGTCAGAGTCATACAAAGCTTTGCTGTCAGCACATTTCTTTTCTGCCCCCTGTAGGGTGTCCTGAAACCTCTCACATGGCTGGTAGTCCATTAGGCACTGGATGCTGGCAGCTGATTGGCTCCTGCTGTCAGTCATTGGCTCAGAAAAGTGATTCTCAGGGTGAAGCCACATCCAGAGCGCTAACAGCCCCAGGGCGTGCCATCACAAGCTATATCCAGCAAGTGGTGAGTGGTGGGGGAATAGCTGCTTATCCGCTGAGCTCCTATGATTAACCACATGCAGGCTGGAGACATGGACAAGAAGAATATCCCATAGGAGGCTTTTATTTTCTTAGGTGTGAAAAATGTCTCTAAAATATGGAAATATTTCTGTTCCTCATTGGAGAACCTCACCACCTGAAAATCGATGCAGGGGACCAAATACAGAACATGTTTTACAACTACAGCATATTGTGTGAGACCCTGGCACACTAGTGTGATATTAACCAGGGCCAACCATAGTGATATCACAAAGGGATCAGGCCTCTGGAGTCATTTTAGCTCCTTATCCTCTAAACCAGGGCTCCTAAAATGACCACTATCCATTTTCTAATTTTCACCAGTACCACCTGATAGGACACTGTGGGCCACTGGTTGGGTGATATTAAACCGTGGGCCCACTAAGGTAATATTAGCCCATGGTCCTAAGGTATGATATTAGCCTGGTACCATATAGTGTGATATCAGCCCAAGGTCCCTAGTGACAAAACCCCCAGGTATATCTGGAGTGATTTTTTCATGGGTTCCCTAGAGTGAGGCATTAAACGGGACCCTTCTAGAGATATTTTAGTCCTCAGGATAGGTGTCCAGTGTTATATTAGCCAGAGCCTCTCCCAGCCTGAGCTGGTCCTCCAATGCAGGCCTTCTAGTGCAGTATTAACTCAGGCTTTCTATTGTGGGTCCTCTAGTGTGATATTAATCCAGTCCCTCTACTGTAGGTCCTCTGACATTATCACAGGCCCTCTAGTGTAATATGAGCTCTGCCATTTCTACTGTATGTCTTATAGTGTGATATAAGCCTGGGCCCTCTAACGTATGTCTGCTAGTGTGATATTAGCCTGTGCTCTCTAGTGTGATATTAGCCTGTGCTCTCTAGTGTGATATTAGCTTGATGCCTTCTATTGTAGGTCCACTGGTGTGACATTCCCCCAGGTTTTCTAGTGTGATATCAGCTCAGTGTCTTCTAGTGTACAGTAAGTCCTCTATGTGACATTAGCCTGTGCCCTTAAGTGTGATATTAGATTTGGCCATCTACTGAAGGTTCTCTAGTACAACGGTTCTCCACCTTTTTACAACAAGTGCTCCTTAGCAAACAGGAAACTCCAACCAAGTACCCCAAGGCGGTGATCAAATATAAATGTAACTAAAATATCCCAGACCAGTCAGACGCCCCCTGTTGGTGTGCCCTTGAACACCGCTGTGCAGCCCCCTGGGATATGTGTACCGCAGGTTGTTAAACAGTGCTCTAATGCAGAATAGGCCTGGCCTTTCTAGTGTGACATTAGCTTAGGCCCTCTAATGTTATATTAGCTCAAGCTCATCTAGTACAGGTTTCCTATATTTAATATTTGGCAATGATCAGTCTGGGCTCGATAAAGCCAGAAAGCAGCTTGTAAAGAGTGCGAATATCCACACAGATGAAGCCTGTAGCATGACAGGTGCACTTGAAAGTTCCCTTAGCTGAGTCTCCTTAGCTTTCATCCTTAAGCAGACGCCAATGGCCTCCATATATCCTGGTTGATGTCACCTTCATTGCTGCTAATGTCATACCATTACTCCCTTGAAACTGGTTCTCAGCGACTGTATTGTAATGGGCGCAGGGAGCTGATCAGTGAGAGCGGCGGGCTGAATTTGCAGCAACTCATTTTATTTGCTGGAACAAAACCTTGCCGGTGGAATGGCTCCATCCTTCATACATGCATTGCTCTGAGTGCAGGAGGACATGGCCGGTATTACAGAATTAGGCCAGAGCATTCTGGGAAGTGCTGCAAGCGAGCCAAACTGCGCCACTGCCACAAATTTACATGCTCCAACTTCTACTTAGAAATCTTTTATGTGCATATGTGAGTGTGTGTATTTTATTTCTTACATGAGAACAATAATTTCGGGAAAAATTATTCCAGCACAAAGGGTCACAAAGTTTTAAGATGAGTTCTGGAAAAAAAACACAAAAAGTAAAAGAGATTAGCGATTATGATGAAGAGCGTGCTTTGCCTGAAATGCGTCAGCTTGTCGGAGTGGGGGAGCTATGGATTCTCACTAATCTTTTTTAATTTTAGTGGATATACACGTGATGTTTTTACCTATGGAGAAGTAAAAGTTATGTTTTCGTATTAAGCTGGATTTCTTTACAACAGTGGACTTTCTATGCAGGGCATGCCAGTAAGACCACTATTCCTTTGCTGATCCAGAATACTTTAAGGTGTGAGCTCCCTTTATAACCTGTTTTTACCCACTGTGTATAGGTCAGCGGTCAGTAGTCACCCTGGAGTACAGGACGACTGGCACTGTCCTAGAAAATTTGTGTGGCTGATGGGATAGTAAACCTGGACAGCTAAAGGCGAAGGGATCTAAAATGCCGGCATGTAGGGGGTCTACGTAATATAGGGAGACCTAGATAGTGAATGGAAGGGGAAGATTCTTTCATGGTAATATGTCATCTGTTGCTATGCTACTAATACCTTAAAACGGACCTTCACCCTGAAAAAGAGCATATCTTATATGTTTCCCACACCCTGTACCTACAGATTGCTCACATTAAAAATCATCTTACCTCTACATGCAGAATCTACTGCATGTTATGAGCCTTTAAACATCCAAGATGGCGGCTCATGGAGCATCAGGCAGCCTGCAAACAGGAAGTGTCTTCTGCCTGTGCTGCTCTGCATTCTGGGATTGCTGTCCTTTCCCTGACCCCAGCTCTGCCCTATCTGTGCAAAGCCCAGCTAAAAACCCACCCCCTGCACTTTATCCCGCTCTTCTCTCCTCAGTATGTGTATGTTTCTGAGTCAAGATGACAGTGCCCCGTATCCTAGAGTCCTGAACAGAGTTGAAGCCCAGTCAGTGAAAGAATAATAAGTGACTAAAAACATAAAATATAGTTTATAATTTTAGATGCTGGGGAATAGTTTTTTAAGGGTTTGGGCTTTTCATTAAATCATGCTGAAGGTCCGATTTAAAGAGGCACAAAACCCTTGGTGGCCGGGCGCTTGCCTTCCCCTGGTCACAACTAAACTAGTAACAAAACTAATAACAAGTAAGTAAACAATTGCAGCTGCATCTCCAGCTGAGGCATGCTTTTATGCCCACCCATTAGATTGGGATGTGTGCAAGGAGGAGGGGAAATTTTAATGTGTCTGTGTTGGGGGAAGAGGTATTTAATATTTACAAATCTGCAGGGGGGTCAAAATCCAAAGTTTGCTCTGTGGCCTACAGGACTTGTATTTCTGGGTATTTCTGATGTTACCAAATCCAGCATTCCTGTAATACAGTGTGACTACGAGCTCTTTAACATTCGACTTTACATTTTAAGGGGCCTGTGTGCACTTGCAGTAACCTGTAATTACAATCACCGCTGGTGGAAGGTTAATGCTTTGCCCAGACGCCAACTTCCCTCTTTACCTCCTGCACATGATTATCCTGAAGACACAACCTGATTGCAGCCCCCTCTATCTGGAACACACAGTGCTCCGTTCCCCCGCTGATTGCTGTGTGCTGCCGTGTGACTACAGGTTTGTGATTCACCAGCATCTCTTGTCTGCATCCAAACTGACCCTCGAAAATCAGTGGGGCGCAAGCGTTACCACCACCTTATTAAAGCTGTTCATCCAACTGGGCTCTGGTTCTTGTTTCCTGAGTGATCGGACCCCAGACTGAGCTCTAAATTCAATATTAACCACCAGGATTGGTGACATAAGATAAAGCCTTCACTTGTCCTAAAATAGCAATCAACTACACTGTACCATGAATATTACACTGCGTTTATTCATTCGGCGCCCAAAGAAAAAGTGTGGTACCTTTTAGGAGAAAACTTCCATTCAAGTGAATGTTGGAGTGTCAAGTGTAAGGATAATGCAGAATCAGGGGCCACAGGCCCCCTTTTAAAGGGCCTTAGGTGCACAGGAAATGCCAGGGGGCGTCCAAGCATGCACAGGCCAGCATACAGGTCACCTACATAACCGTGCACACCCTCAGCCATGCACAGCCCGAATGGAGACACCAGAGGGGCGCAATGGGGACAAGCGTGCACCCGCCGGAGTAGGAACAGGCCTGATCTATCATGACACCTATACCAGTTCACAAGGCAGGACCCACTGAATTACCTGCATCCCCAAAGCCAAGGGGACTGAAGAAGAGCTTGCAGCCCTTGAAGGCTATGCAGGCTGATAGCCTTCAGGACAGTGTGGCCAGCTTCCACGCCCTGGTCTACCAGCCCCCATGGTTGTATTTTATTTGAAAATCTCCTAAAACATTATTTTAGTTTGGGTGAAAGGATGTTTACCAATATATATATGTGGTACCATATTAACTGGGAGGGGCTTTTACACACAATATGATTTTCTTGGAATTCTTACATTTTAAAATGTTGTCCACATATTTTACCAAATAATATTGAGAAAGCACTGACACTTCAAGTTAAAGCACAAACTCTGCTGAAAATAAATCACTATATAACTTTACTGGGAAATCCCTGGACATTCTTTCAAAATTAAAAGTTAAACATTTATAGCGCAATATGGTGAAAAATGACCTGACAACATCTCTAGGTAGGCTTGCAGCGAAAGCGGGGCTGAGCAGCTCGTGAGCTCATGAGCCCTGAATTCAGAACATACTTCTTTTTCTTAAAAAGTTCTGTATGATGGAGGGGACAGGAAACAGCAGTGAAGCATTCTGATTATTCAAGATACGGCCGCTGCATAGTCGCTGCTGTTAACCATTTCACAAAGCTGCCAGGAAGAGTTTTATTCTATTTAAAACCAGATTATTTCTTTTAAGATTCATTTTGAAGTCTGGAAAGCTGGGGTGTCCCGAATGAAACAATAAAAGGGTGTTCCAAAGTAGTAGAGAGGCACATAAGAAGTCCTGGAAATGAGAGTGAGAGGACGCGACCTGGGTAGAAGACAGAAGAGGTTGAAAACCAGACCAGAGGTGGTGGCTGGGTTGGTATCTGTGGACCAGAGATTTTTAGAACTTTAAAACTCTATTCTCTTTGAAACTAGTCAGCCAGCGGGAGTCCAGGAGAAGAACAGATGGAGGAGGTGAGCAGCAGAGATAACAATAGATTGTGTCAGAGGGCTGCAGAGGGGGAGCCAAACCCTGGTCAGGCAGTTCTGGTGGCAGCCCTGCCCTGATTCTTGCATGTCTAGCTGGCACACTATTGCTGATGATGATGATGATGAAGATGAGAGTATGCTAGCGCATCTGAGCCTCCTTCATATATAGAAAACTGTCTTTTTATTAGGTTTTTGGTGTTCTGTCTTGTGTCCTCTTCTAGAATGCAAAACATTTGTGTGCCCCCATACTTATTTACGTATAAGCATGCTGCGTCCAAGTTTCTTATATTCTTCTGACTCTATCTTGGTAAAATAGGAGTGACTTTCTTGCCTTTTAGTAAGACTCTTAATCATCCAATCAGATGATTAGCAAGTTAGAGTATAGTTAGAGTCAAGAAGGCTCTGATCTGAACTTTTAACACACCACTTTGATGTTCATTGCTAAGTTAAACACATTGTTGCTAGGGAGAACTGTTTTCCTTTATAAAACAGAGTTGCAAACAAATATAAAATAAAAAAACAGACACGCTTAGCAATGCAATAGAAACTTCTAAAAATGCCATTAAAAGTGGAATTACTTTTCAAGCAGTAATTAGTGGCAGCCCAGTCATCACATTATTAGGTTATGCGGGGCCCAGACACAATACAGACTGAGTATGGTCCCCCAACATAGCCTACACATGATGCTTAGCTCCTAGTTTGAATTGGACCCAAAGCAACCAGGCTCACCCCAGTATTTAAACTATATAGGAAACAGAAGTTCAAACTAGGGGCCCAGCCATCACATTATAGTTTATGGGTGAAGGGTGAACCAGACACAACTGGACCCAGTTCAAACCAGGGGCCTAGATTTGAGGTAAAGGTTACTGGGGGGCCCAGGCATTTTGGTTACGTGGGGCCCAAAAATTCCTGATGGCTGCCTTGGTCAGATGTGACAGGAGCTGGCTAGAGAGCTAATGTGAGAGCTGGGGCCCAGGCATTATCCTGGAGATTGTTAGGCTTTTCCTTACAGCCGGCACTAAGACATCATAGGTCCTGGACGATCTATATAACTATTATTCATTATTTCCCCTTAGACGTGTCCTCCAGGGACACAGTCGCAAGCATGGACTTCAAAAGCCATTGAGGCATCATCGCCTCTCATTACAGCTCTGAAAACTGAAGCTTGTGATATCTCCGCCTTACAAGTCTCGCTGGAGCCAGAGAGGTTCACAGATAAAGAGGGACACCGCCGCCACCGCAGCTTTGGGAGTCCCCGGCGAGCTCTGCTGTGCGGCATGTGCCCGGAGGCCACAACAATAATTAATGATCTCCGTATTGGTGGCGCATAGGCCGCCCAGCTCTCATGAAACAGTAATGCCTTAGAAGCCTGCGCAATCTCCACCAGTTGTTACTTATTTCTTATGTGCAAAGTTGTTAACTCTGTCAGGGCCAGATCTTGGCTTCATATAGGAGTGCAAAAGTTCATTTCTTACTTGTTGAAAGGTAGCAAACAGCCAGAATAAAAGCAAGAACCATTTACTTTTTGTTCATGGGGAGCAGCCAGTAATGTCTGCTTGTCATAATAGGAACCTACGCTCACCAGAACAACTGCTTTCTAGTGCAATTATTAGCAGGTCATGTGGCTTTGTAAGCCTTCACACACATACCTCAGAATAGAGATTAAGGGCCTGAATTATCAAACCCACACTGCCAGAATTCCCCACATTGATAAAAATAAGTGTAGTAGTGCAAAATATAATTTATATTTTTTGCATCCTGATGTAATGCTATTGTTTTAGTAAATGTGTTTCTTTAAAGAAATTTCTAAATAATATTTTTCACCACTCTAATGTTCACCACTGTGGCATATTCTGGCAGTGCTTGATTAACCAGGCCTCAAATGTGATCTCAGCGACTGTTACAAGGTTTCTGGTGGCAAACAATGTAAGGCCAGTTGGGCAACCTTGAAATCTGATGTCTGCTGCTGGCTCCACCAAAGACAAAGCAGCCTGTGCACCACAAAGAAAGGGGCAGGTGGCTACCGTTCCTTCTGTACGGCCAGACAGCTCTAGAAGTCTGGGGCCCTGATCTCGGCTCTACCTCAATGCCCACTGTTTTCTTTGTCATTTGGGGGCCCCAGGCAACTGCCAAGTTTGCCCTGCCCAAATGCCAGCTTCATGGCTAGCTCCAGGTTTATGTGGATCATATGCCACCAAATGTCTTCTGCTGCAGCTGATTGCCCTCCAATCCCCAATGCTGCTGACGACCATTCTCCAGGTTAGGATGCCTTCGCCAAGTTTGCTTAAGAGCCCGCCATGAGGGATCCAGCACTACTGTTGCTGATCATTCTCTGGTCCTTGCCTCCAGCTACCATCAGTCTTCATTTCTCTCCACCTTTTCCACTGCTGCGGATACACTCACGGGACACCTGGTTCACCAGTCCGGTGGGTGAGGTCCACTGAAGAGTCATCCCCTGGCCCTGTACAAGCAAAATGTCAGGGGCCCTTGTACTTGTCCAAGTATGCTGACGTCAGCCCTGCAGACAGGCTGGTTTGAGAATTTCTGAAGCTGCTGATTTTCACACACAACAATCTTTTGAGTGCACCGATAGTGGTGCAAAAGCAAAAATTTCCAACAAATGTTAGTTCTGCAAACAGGAAAACTTAAAACTTTGTTGATGAGAATAGTCCAAAAATGCCTAGATTGCTTTATGCTGAAAGAAAGGCTGCAGGAACTCCAATAACTACTCCTTACACCAAAGTATCTGCTAAAGATTAAATATCTGGCATTACATAAAAGTATCTTTACTTACCTTTTGTCCCACGTAGCTTTTTTTAAAACTTACCATTTGCCAAGATTGTGCTCCCCACCGCTGGTCTCCATTCACAAACACTTTTCTCATCCATTGCAAGCAACGGAGTAGGCATGAGGTGGGACAGTCCTCTGTTTGGATGAGGTTGAGGGCTCTCCTGTGAATGGAGACTGGCACTGGACAACAGGGTGTGATATCTCGTCAACTGGTAAGTGTTAAAACAACAGAACCAGACAGCATAGAGTTCCTCTTAATCCAAAAGAGCACTTTAGACATATAGGCCTTGATTCATCAAGAATTCAATAAAATTCTCATGGTAGTAACACATTCATTTTATGTTTTACTCCATTTTACACTGTAGTGAACAGTGCCATTGACTTTCATTGTCTTCGATTCATCAACAGTAAAATTACCAGGCTTTATTCTCATGAAATGAATTTTTTACTACCATGAGAATTTTTTTCAACTTGATGAATATATATAAATGTGTATACACAACTGTGTATAAGGCTCAGCGAAAACTGTATTAACACCACAGGTGCTCTTCACACAAATCCAGTGACTTCAATCCACCACCACCTTCTTATAAATCACGTACCAGATGTATTCTTTGTAATTTGCATATATGATCTCCCTTCAATTTAAAAGGCTCCACAATTTTTCTTATAATTAGAAGGACATACTTATTTCATTAGGTGCCTGTATTTCACTTCATTAAACCAAGCACAAATGGCTCCAATCACTCCACAAATATAATTCAGCTTGATCCAAATTTATTGTAGCATGTTAAAAGAAAGACAGAGATTGCTCTAATAGCGTAAGTACGTTCCACATAAAGCATAAAATCTCTATGGCCGCTGGCCCTTTAAAAAGCCGCTCACCAGATGCAAGAATAAAATGCGCTTTTCTCAATGTGACACAATAGAGCAGGCGTCATCTAAGCCCTCCGGTGTGTTCGCACACAGCACAAACTGAATACTAGGTAGAACGAGTTCAGCTCACCGCCTTCTCCGGCCGTAGTACGCGGCGCTGCCCGTCCAGAAAACAACTCACGTGACACTCCTAGGCTCCGCCCAACGCGTTTCGTCGTTACAACTTATTCATGGAGCCCATGAATAAGTTGTAACGACGAAACGCGTTGGGCGGAGCCTAGGAGTGTCACGTGAGTTGTTTTCTGGACGGGCAGCGCCGCGTACTACGGCCGGAGAAGGCGGTGAGCTGAACTCGTTCTACCTAGTATTCAGTTTGTGCTGTGTGCGAACACACCGGAGGGCTTAGATGACGCCTGCTCTATTGTGTCACATTGAGAAAAGCGCATTTTATTCTTGCATCTGGTGAGCGGCTTTTTAAAGGGCCAGCGGCCATAGAGATTTTATGCTTTATGTGGAACGTACTTACGCTATTAGAGCAATCTCTGTCTTTCTTTTAACATGCTACAATAAATTTGGATCAAGCTGAATTATATTTGTGGAGTGATTGGAGCCATTTGTGCTTGGTTTAATGAAGTGAAATACAGGCACCTAATGAAATAAGTATGTCCTTCTAATTATAAGAAAAATTGTGGAGCCTTTTAAATTGAAGGGAGATCATATATGCAAATTACAAAGAATACATCTGGTACGTGATTTATAAGAAGGTGGTGGTGGATTGAAGTCACTGGATTTGTGTGAAGAGCACCTGTGGTGTTAATACAGTTTTCGCTGAGCCTTATACACAGTTGTGTATACACATTTATATATGTCTATTTGGAAGCTGATTTGACAACAGCATAAAGGCTTGGAGCGAAAGACTTTAAACTTTATTTAAATAATTGTGAATTGTTTAGGAGCGCGGTTTTTGTTGGAGTTTTTTAGCTCTAATATTTTTTTTTTATACAACTTGATGAATAGTTTTGATTTAAAGGAGGGCAGGTGCCAGGGACTGACAGGTGCCACTGGAAGGCTGAAGGAGGACAGCCTAGAGCAGGGAGCACCAACTCTGGGTCAGAGGAGCCCAATTTTGTGAGTAGGCCTGAGTGGCTAAAGAAATACCTTTCAGTGTTTTGATGGCCATGTTATGCTGAAGTAAGCTATCTTTCCGTTTGACTAGTATTTTTTGAAGAATAAACCATTTGAGCTAATTACACTAAAAGCGTATATATATATATATATATATATATATATATATATATATACCTTTTATGTCTATGTATATGTTGACTTACTGTGTAACAGTTCTACTATAGATCACCTTTGTCACGGCGGGTACCGTCCTGTTTGAATTTTTGAGGTGTCTGGTGGTGATGCTCCTCAAAAATGAATAAATTAGACATGATGGTGTGTGTTATTTTTTATTAGGAGTAGAGTGGGGTTAATGAGGGAGAGCAAACTTCCCCCCCCCCTAGACAATCAAGAATAAAAGACTCCAAGATGCAGGCCAGGGTAATTTTTATGGCTGCCCAGATGTTTGTCTTATAGATGACCTCATGTCCTGGACTTGTTGGGATTTATCATTTTCACTTACGGTATTTGTAAATCAGCATCAGAGTAATGAAGTCAAGTGATGTGAACAACTGCCTTTTCACTCCATCATTCCCCGCTCTTAATTTTGCTGTGCTGACATTCATTCCTTGGCGCTTGGAATCCAATCGATGGGCACGCTCGAAAAAAAAGCCGTCATTGTTTAATCACGACTTCTCAATGACAGAGCAAATTCATATTCCAATACCGGATCATCAGTCTCCAGCAACCGCCATAAATCTCGACACGCTTCCCTCCGCTGAATTTTAATTATGTGCAGGAAAATTCTAAGAAGCTTCCTGTTCTTATTGAATTTCTCAATCGCTTTCACTGGCCGCTAGGAAATGGCTGCAAATGGCTGAATTTGTCACTTTGATTGAGCCAGCCGGAGTGCATGCAAATGACTGCTGCTCTGATGGCAGTGTCATGTATTCCGATCTGTCATACTGACAGCCCGCATTAATATTGGTATCACTATATTATTGTTGTTTTTGTTTATCGATACAAGGTGCTAACGAGTTGTAAATTGAAGCCGTGTGACAGAAAAACAAAATGGCTGGATTCATGGCTTTTGCTGCAAAACCTCTGTGGCTTTATAAGAGGTACTGGTGTGCATTTATAGCGTGTTTTTACTAGTTAGAATTATTTATCGCTTGGTGTTCACTGGAGGGGGTGGTAAGATTTATTTAGGACCGAGGCTTGTTAGATTTTCTTGGGGGCTGCTTTAAACAAGAGCCTCCAGAAAGACAGCCATCCCCACCCTGTTCGCTCCCCCAAAGCAATTTTGAGAACTGGGAAAAATACTTGCCTTACTGCCGCAAACCTCCTTGTGGTGCCCTGGTGCAGCTGCAGCTTTAATTGGCCATGTCAGGTCCTAGATTCTCCTCTGTCATGCAACCATTCCTGGCAGTGTATATGTTTACCTCTATTCTTCAAAATAGGCACTGGTGTTAAAGGGGGGGGGGGGGGCGCCATTTCGAATTATTGCCCTGGGTGCCAGAAAGCCTAGCTACGCCTCTGCACTCTGCAGAGGGTTTATAACAGAAAGGCAAAATGCTTATTTTGTCCTCCAAAATGTTGTTGGTTCATTTGTTTAAACCCCAGTGAAAACTAAAAAATGCTAGCTAAATCAAACTGCTCGCTGTCGGCACCAAGAGCTTGTTTTTTTCTTCCATACACTTTCATATATGAGGTCCCTGGAACAAAAAGTCTTCACCCCCCACAAGTCTCTTATCTGGATACACCAATGTTCAATCTCAATATTCATAGGCTGGGGATAAGATCTGACTACTCCCGGGGTCAGTGAATTGAGTCTGGTGGTCAGAGGACTGTGAATAATGGGTCACATAAAAGGGAAAAAAGCTTCTGTTCTTCTTTTGTTCTTAACACAGCTCCTCCTTTGAAGCTCTCCCCTGCAGGGTATCGATGTTCCTTCTGTCAATGAAGAGAAGTTCAAGAACTGCTTTTCTAGGGTCTGTGCTGTGCTTATTCTAGAATCCCTGTTGTGCAGATAATGAATTCCCTACCGCAGCCGGTTTGACTGATGCGAGAGCCACTCGACACTGGCTTGCCATGACAGCCACGGACGTTTTCCTTCGCCTTTTTGCCTTAAAAATATTTTTCTTAGTAATGTTACATTGCAATCTAAAAGATTCCAGGGCCAGCTGCGGGCCTTCCCCCAGGGCATCCCAAATCAGGATGACCCGCTGTGTGAAACCCCCCGATCACCCCTTTCCCCGATCCTTCAGCCCATGCTCAGGTTCTCATCCAATCAGAGCAATTTGCTGTGCTGGTTTCATAGAGCAAATGGCTTTGCCCTTCAGCAAACGCAAGTGGCCGCATCCCCAGCATGTGGGTTCCTGTCCAGCCTATCTGAGTGATTGGACTGAAAACAGGTGAGGGCAATCTGGGGTAGTTTTACGCAGTGGGGCATCCCAAACCGGGATGCCCGGGGGGCAAGGAACAAAACTCGGGATAGTCAAAATCCAGGGTTTTGTTTTGCTTTAAAATACCAACTTGGACACCATTGTACAGGTTTCTTTGCACAACAATTTGCCAGCTGGCAGGTGAGTCGTTTCTTTAAAAAAAATTCTATTTACAAGCTCATTGGGCTTAGTGTTTTGGGGGGGGGGGGTGCTCCAGGGGTACAAACGCTATAAGGACAAATGAGTTCCATGTTGTGTCCTATCAATATTTCTATTATTGGCACCATTTCCTTCTTTAGACTATATAGGTATATGTATCATTATATCACTTGTAAGATTAAGGGCATTATATGCTCCAAACGCGTCACATGATGCTATAGTCATCATTAAATAATGATGGAAGTGGCAGGAACCTATAGAGGACAGAATAAAGAAATTGGACCGTTTATCGGATCCGAAAAATGTTGTACCTAGTTGAGTTGAAATACCTCTTTCATCAGTTTCAACAAATGTTGATAACAAGTCATCAAGAGCAAAGAGTATGGTGGGATGCAAATACTTGGCAAAGATATATAGAAAAAAATGATCCCATAGAGGTTACACATTAAAAAAAAGTCCCAACCTATAAATTATCTGAGGATTTCAATAAGGCCTAGTATGCCATTCTGAATAAGGTTTCTCTGGCACTCATGGAGCTCATTTTAGAACATGAGAAAATCCATTTAAGTGGGCTTAATAATAAAAATTCAGGAGATTAAAGGGTCTCCGTTGTGTATATCCCCCCAGGTCGCCCTATTCACTCACCTTCCTGTGGCTTCCACACCGCAGGCTCGGGAGACTGGGAGCACGTTGATTGGCTGAGCGGCCCGCTCAACCAATAAGCATGCTTGCTCTTAATCTGCTCTGCTGACGGTTAAGAGCCTAGAGTGGTGCCAGAGCCCTGTGGTGCTGGAGGAATCCAAATGCTGGGGGGTATTACACAGCGGGGCATTCCAATTCAGAATGTCCCAAGGACATGGGAATTATACAAAGAGGTCCCCTTGCGTGAGTCTCTTTTAGAAAAATTCGAAATAATTTTTAAATTAAATAGAACAAGACAATATGAGCATGAAAAAATCAAAACTGCAAAAAGACCGAGAAGAATACTGGACCATATGTGTCTATACCTGGAAAAGTGCACATACAAAGAAGTATAGTCACGTTTGACACATCTGATTCCTCCACATCTTACTCAAATGACAGTAATTCAGAGAGACAGGAAAGACAAGACTCCAGAGTAAGACACCAATCAAAAAATGGATATGGCCACCAGGCAGGAAGTACCAAGAAGAAGAAAATCTTCAGAAGAAATACAGAAGTACAGAAGAAAACATAAAAACAGAATATCCACTAAGGAGCAAACAACACAAGAAGATCAATTGAATGTAGTGAATATTTTTCTGTAGAATTATCCCCAACCCAAATTTTTGTTCTATCGCTGGGTTTGTCATTTGCACCTTCAGACCATTTTAATCTGTTCAATACCATTGTGGACGTCAAACAAAGATTACCTTAAAAGGACATTTTTCCTTCCAGGAGACCGGGTCCATTGTCGGGGATGCGGATTTCATTCCTGCCAGTGAATCTTCGGCAGATTTCTATCAACTGGCTGAGTTTAACATTGTAGGGGATCTCCACCTGACACAAGCAACTACTCCAGGTAAACTATGTGTAATAAATCCGTGTTTTTACCTGATATAAACTAGATCTCCAAAAATAGAATTATTTCCGGGATGAGTAGAATTAGATTTTATGTATCTATATGAAAATTGTATTTTGATGGGGAAACTTAACTAAAAGCCAAAATGTTGCCAGAAAAGAACATGCGGTTCAGTGGTAGTCTTGGATAGCACAATGAATACCAATGAGGCCCCAAGACAACTATCAGATGTGACCACTTACTCCCCCCCCCCCCCCTTATGTCGGACCCCACATACACCTTTTTGGCATATCTCCATAATTTAATTGATGAAGGTTTTGCATTACTTTTATTTTCAAAAATAGAAAGGGATTATTTGAAGATTGATCATCCCACTGTGACCATCTTTCCAAAATTCACAAAAGTACCACTCTACCACTGGCTAGACCCATTGTCACCGGCCTTGGGGGGATGTGTGAGAGACTGGCACAGTGGCCTTGATTCACTAATAGCTGAAAAAGATTCTCATGGTAGTAAAACATTCAATTCATGAGAAAAAAGCCTGAGAATTTCACTGTTAGAGAATCACGGGATAGGAATACAATGAAAGTCAATGGCACTTTTTACTACATGTAAAAAGAGGTAAAAAGTTCACTACTTTTCTCAGGAGTAAAAAGGTGCCATTGACTTTCATTGTATTCCAATCTGGTGATTCACTAAAAGTGAAATTCTCAGACTTTTTTCCTCATTAATTGAATATTTTTACTACCATGAATATTTTTTAGAACTCTTAGTGAATCAAGGCCACTAGGTTGATTTACAGTTACAACCCCTAGTGAAAAGGCTTCCCGGATATATCAAGAAGTCTTCGCAACGCGTGGGCAGTCTGGAAGTATGAGAGCTTCCTCCTTCCTCAGTAGCGTTGGAACCGTGGAGCAGAGTGTGCAGTGGTGGAGGCGATGGCAGCAGCAGAAGCGGCACAGTAGCAGTCCAGCAGCACTTAGCAGCCTGCAGAAGCTCTTATTCTCTTGCCCAACAGAGTTGAAGGTACTGGGCAGAAAATCTTAATGTGCAGGAGTTATACCATCTGATCCTTACACCTAATGCAAAATGCCTCCAGATAAAATGGTAACATATAAACCCTGATAAATATTTGTATATTTTGCATCCTAGTCATATGGGGTATGTACATAACAGTGTTATTGTGATTGTCCCTTAGCGAGCCTCTCTTTTTTAGTGTTTGCCATTCTTCATCCCCTGGCCATGGTACTTAATTACTTCCTTATTGCTGTGCCAAGTCTCTTCTGCTCCAAATTGCTTTTCATGCAATGCCTTTACTACTTTAATTTTGGCATGCATTCTTCTTTTCTTCTCCCTAATGCTTACCTTTACCACTTTCCATGTCTTATTCATGCTTATTGTTACCACTTTCCTCTCTCCAGTGAAGCTCATTCTCCTTGTTAGTTGTATATTTTGGATGCTCACATGGATATAATGTAAACGTTGCTTTGGTTGCATATAATATTAAATGAAAAACACCACATTGTTATTTAATTGTTAATTAAATGTTTTTATTTGTCTTGACTACTTATTCAATGTATTATTTATAGGCTTAATGATGTATTTTTGTATCAAATTATATACAATGTGGGGGGGGGGGGGTAAAAGAAGGTGGCAGGCTCCTAATGCCTTAAAGTGTGTGGCTCCCCATGGTTGTGGCCAGCTCATCAATTTCCCCCATCAGCTTATGCACAGCAGCTGAGAGCTCCTTCGGGCGCTGCAGTGCATCTTCTCTGTGTTCTGTAAAAGACATAAATCATACAATTAGTGTCTAGCCTCTGTTTCCTGCAAACCTGTTGAAGAAGGCGTGTTAGTAAATAGTCACTTGTCTTAAAACTTCCTAGGCTGGTGGGGGAGTCGGGGAGCCACCCTTCTCACTGGGACCTGCCACATCTCTTGGTCCAAGTCTGTAGAAGATAATAAAAACAATTGTTAGTGAATGTGGTTGAGATGTTAATTGGCTTGTGTTGGCTTCTTCTTCTTGCTGGGGCATCCCAACCTCTGCTTCCCCTCGCTGTCCATCCACATGGCCCTCTTGGTGATCTAGAATCAAATATCACCAAAGACAACATTATAACACAAATGTGTGAGTGTTTAGTCTGTGTCTCCTGTGTGTGTTGCTCATACCTGACTCATCATGGGCAATATCTTGGGGCTTCCTGCCCGACATTTGGGCCTTCCTTCTCTGCAGGTTGTCCCAGGTGAGCTTGGGGTTTGCCTGCAAAGGAGGGTGAAGACATTGGTACTCGACCCACACCACCTACCCATCCACCAGGTCTTCCCAGCATTGGCCGGACTTGTCGTCTCCGGGTGGGACGCACTCTTTGGTGGAACTCTGACATTAGAAGAGAATAGCAATTTTTTTAAACACAGGCCTGTCTATTGTGATTGTAATAATGAATGTTTAGGCAAGAATTGTCACTTACTTGGGAATAGTTTTCGAAAAAACTTCCTCACCCGAGGCTTCATCCTCCTTTTCAGGTTCGACCAATGCTGGATGATCTGTTTGTAAGTGTAGGTCATCTCCTCCTCCAGCGTTGCAACTATGTCAAATGCCAACATCCTCTTGGCATATGTGTCGGGCAAGTCATAGCGGTATGTCATCATCATCAAAAATGTAGAGCAAATACATAGTAAAAAATACATCATAATATACATATTACAAAAAGCCTAGCAGGTTTTTACCAGCCCACAACCCTCCAACACTTTAGGTCTGCATTAATGTATTTTGGCATTCTTGTTTTACAGATCTTATTGGGCTGTGTATTACCACCTGGAATGCCCCCCCTGGTATCTGCTTGCCACACCCAGCTATGCACCAAGAGATCCACCTTGCCCCAAACAGTCCTTCATGGTGCCCATATGCACACTAGCTTTCGACTGTGTTAATGTGCAAATGGCAGCGTTCTTTCCACCCTGCCTACCAAGACACTTGGCCCCCCAAATTGCTATGCCTGGTCGGCCTGATTGCCTATACACTTGCCACCCTGATTAACTAAACCTGTGTGTACTTACAGTATGAAAGACACACACTGACGTGTGGAGAAGGCAGCACTCCACTACTGCAGTTTCCATTGCGCATGCAATCACCATCCACGCGTGGCCAATGCAATCTAGAGTCCGAGAAACACATGCACAGAACTCTGCGATGTTGCAGACACGTGTGTACTGCGCAAAGTAGTCCTCGGAGGGCTCCTTTACGCGTTTCTGCACACCACAAAAAACATTCTCGCCAGGAAATAGAGACTGTAAGTGGAGCGTGAAAAACCCCGTTTTATCGGCCTGTCTCGAAGGCTCTGAATCATGCGCATATTATAAGCATCAACAACACGAAGCTAATACACAATAGTTACGGGAGCGAAAGCGCTTAAATGCACGGAAATAGAGCCCCTAAGTAGAGCGTGAAAAAACCCGTTTTAATGGCCTGTCTTGAAGGCTCTGAATCATGCGCATATTATAAGCATCAACAACACGAAGCTAATACACAATAGTTACGGGAGCGAAAGCGCTTAAATGCACGGAAATAGAGCCCCTAAGTGGAGCGTGAAAAAACCCGTTTTAATGGCCTGTCTCGAAGGCTCTGAATCATGCGCATATTATAAGCATCCACAACACGAAGCTAATACACAATAGATATGGGACGGAAAACACTTAAATGCACGTACGGAAACGCTAATACATACAAAAAAAACATACCAGAGGCTCGAAAATGGACCTAAAAATACACAAAAAATACATATACACAAACTTTTTTATGTGTAAGGGCAGTTAAAAGAGGCTGTGAATTGACCTTAATTACACAAAGATTCAGTACCCCAGTACCGTGGGCTCAGCTTCTTCAGATAAAGATCCTTGCCATTACCAACAACTCAAAATGCAAGATGTTTTACTCACTGACAAGGGTCCCCCAGTGTGTTAGCAGTGGGTGCCCTGACTCATTCCTGGAGCTTTCACCAGCTTTTGCCTTCCCTCCTTTCAGAATATTGCCACAAGTGATCTAGAAGATATGCAAAAAGAATTCATAGTTCAGATTTTAGTGATAAAAATCCTCAAAGTGGTCCCTGGGACTATGGGCCCACCTGGGATTTCCTGGTAACCCTGTCGGACAGTCTGAGTCTATATGGTTGAACAGAAAAAGAAAAGTCCCAGTATTACCATAGATTACGTGCCCATTTTTTAAAAATGTTTTGGATCAGGGCCCGGAATCCCCTATCTATGCTGGAGGGTGTTTTTATATATTAATATGGAGCTGATCCGACATCAGGTCCTCAAAGGGCTCTTTATTCGGTTGCCAGCCAGCTGGTGTTTAAGACGTTTAATAGATACAGACATTGAAACCTGATCATCTAAAGAGAAGCGGTTAGGAAGCGCCCGCGCCTGTCACTGACTAAGCTCAGGGACGCAGCATATGCGCAGAGGCTGCTTTAATTAAGGCTTCGTGGTTTGGATCAGCTAGAAACATCTGGAGCGTCACGGTTGATGGGCTCTCAGGAGCCCCGCACGCCGACGACTAGGTCCAAGTCAGATCCGGGGTGTTTATTTAAAGTCTGTAGACAAATGTCGGAGCCATCTGCCGCACTAAAAAGGAGCGTGCACACAATGTCAGCGGAGGGAAATGACAGGCAAGCCAAGGTGCTGAGATCTCACTGACATTTGTGGCCCAATTCAGTTGAGTTAATTTAATAATTCATCCTAGCTGGGAATTACCGTCACTCCTGTGCTGGGCTCCGGCTTAGAATGTCTCCATAATTGACACCAACTCGTCTCTGGTGAGCTGAAGGCTGAGAGATTTGTTGTGAGAAAGTGACGAGAGTAAAAAAGAGGTTTCTGTTTTTCCTAAAATAGTAATAAAAAATCCCATTAGTAAATCCTAGGCCTGTGTCTAGAGCAGCAACCTGCACAGGGGTGCTGCAGAGTGGGCTATTACTGCTATAGTAATAAAAAAAAATTCTGAACGCCCCCCCCCCCAGCAGAGTGATGGGTGTTCAAGGAGTTACACATTCCCACAGTCCTTAGCTGCAGCCCCAGCTATCAACAGGACCTGATTTCCCTGCTTTAACTGCTGGGGTCATGTGACTCGTGTTTGTCATAGCACAAAATCTGGTAAGAAGTATAGGCACGCTTGCACCTTTAACTCCTTGCGCCCTCCTCTTCCACCTCCCCACAGACGCAATACATGCATTTAAAGAGCAACAACACACCACTCTCAGGGGGGGTGTTCATCTCAGATGGGGCATCCCAAATTGGTGTGTGTATCGCCATGGATCTCACTTTCCAGTGTTCCCACAGTGCCAGCACAGGTCATTCAGCCAGTCAGCACTCTTGTCTCCACTCTTGTGAATCTGCGAACAGGGTCGCGGCCTTGCGCCCTCTCCCTCTGACACACACTTTCTGCATTTAAAGTGGACCAAAACCCCAAAAAACAACTCAATCTATTTTGCTCTCCCACCCCAGGTACATTACTGTTTGGATGCTTTCTGCCCGTTTTCCCCAGGTATGCCATTGTATGCCATTGGTTTCTGACAGGATACCATTGTTCTAAACTAGCTATTTAAGCCCCCCTTCTCGCAGTCCCATACTGGGAGGAATTAGTGGTTATTGAAGGAAGATAAGAGCCAAAAAGGAAGATAAGCGCAAAACGAAGATTTAACTTTCCCATAATTTGTGCGTATTTTTATCCAATTTATTACCGGGACACTAAGGGGAGTTGATACATGTTTTTTTTTTTAATTTGTGGTTGTGGTTGGGCCACTTTAACCCCTTGTGCCTTTCCACCTCACACACACTAGGGTTGATTCAGAGAGACAAAAAAAGACTTTTGTTTTTGTGTCAATCTGTTTTTTTTTTTAATTTTCCCGCTTAATTTTCCCGTATGAGTGTACAAGTGATTCTATGCATGCATTGCAAGCCTCCTGTAAAGTCTTCGTACGTATGCCAGAGTACAAGTACGAGAATGTCATTTTCCAGGGTGACTTTTCCATTTTATTTTCTCATGATACAACGTCGGCTTTCGTTTTTGCCCTTTTTCCATCGACTCCTCCCACAGATCCTTCACGTTTCCCGTTAGATTCTGATTCCCTTTTTCCATAAATGATCGTCCAGACGAGAATCCTTACGATCTTACACCTGCGCACTACAAACTTAACTCATTAAAGTGCTTGCCTACATATTTGGGTCATCTCACTTCTGCTACAATGCTTAGCTAAATCACTTTGCGCTTTCCTACATCTTCCATGTATGACCCCTAAAACTTACCGAAATCACTTCGCGGTTAGGTTCTTCTTCCATGTATGACCCCTAAAACTTACCTAAATCACTTCGCGGTTAGGTTCTTCTTCCTTGTATGACCCCTAAAACTTACACAAATCACTTCGCGGTTAGGTTCTTCTTCCATTTTTCACCCCTAAAACTTGCCCAAATCACTTCGAGGTTAGGTTCTTCTTCCATGTATGACCCCTAAAACGTATCCAAATCACTTCGCGGTCATGTGAATCTTCATCTCGAAATATTTTTTGCCCATTCGATTTGTGTTAATGTATTTTTGAAATAAAATGACATAGAAACATTTTTTTTTTTTGGTTTATAACCAAATGCCATTTTTTGTGGCTTTTTTTGTTAAAAATGTACAAACTTTTTTTTTTTGTTTTTGGCTTATAAAAATTTTAAAATATTTAAAATATCTTATATGTTTTGATATAAAATAATTAAAAACTATATACAAAACAATGGCAGGACCCAGAACATTAGTCTTCTTCTGTGGTCCCCAAAGAGTCACGCAGCTCCTGCATGTCGGCCACCAACTGAAGGACCCTTTCACTCATGGCTTCCACACGTGTGGTCCCTGGAGAAAAAAAGAAACAAACATTATTTTTTGACAAATACATGTTTCTCACCTGTGTAATGTTTTTTAGGTGGCAAGCTAACTCATGACGACATATGTCATTATGCTAAGTAATTAATCTAAGGAAGTGGGCATATGTCATTATGCTAAGTAATTAATCTAAGGAAGTGGGCATATGTCATTATGCTAAGTAATTAATCTAAGGAAGTGGGCATATGTCATTATGCTAAGTAATTAATCTAAGGACGTGGGCATATGTCATTATGCTAAGTAATTAATCTAAGGAAGTGGGCATATGTCATTATGCTAATGCCATTGACTATGGCTTTAGGTATCTTGGTGATCATGTCAATTACCACATAATCCAAAGAATGACATTGCAACTTACTTCGTTAATGGCCGACCGGTGCCTCGGGGACCACCCTCCGTTCTGGGCCATGCCACTGCTGGGAAGTTGAGGCTGGAGAGACATGTCAAATAGGGTCACTTCTAATGTCTTAGTCAACAGTAAGCAAATGACAAATTCAATGTGTGTGTGACATCACCCACCTTCTCCATGTGCCTCCTGGGCCTGATCTGCTGCAGACTCTTCCACAGATCCTTCACCCGCAACATCAAAATCTAGAAAAAGAGATTAAGGGAATCAGCTTTGTTTCAAATAGCATGTATGTGTGTGCGGTTACATGAAGAGTCACATACCAGAGGCTAACGGCTCCGTCGCTTGGTACGACTCCCTGCTCACGCCGTGACGCCCCTCCTCTGTAGAAAGGTCCAGGGGCTGGTCGGAGGCCCCTACAGGGGTAGGAACCTCGCCCTGGAGATCCACCACCTTCGTTTCCTGCTGCAGATTCATGCAGCACTGGTCGGCCTGTGCGCCTCCGGGTGCGTCGGATTCGGTACTCCATTTCCAGCACTAGAAAAGAAAATAATTTATAAATAAAGGCCTACCTTGTGTATTAGTTACATCTAGCATGCAATCGCTTTGTACTTACTTGGGAAATGGAGTCCGAAAAATCGCCGCACCCGGCGCATGTGGAGCTGTTTCAGGTCCGACCAGTGCTGCATGATCTGCGTGTGGGTGAAGGTGGGGTCTCGTGCTGGATCCTGGAAACGATCTCCAGGGTGACGGTCCTCTTCTCAAAAGAGTTGGGCAGGTAGTCGTACCTGCGCTGAAGCATCGTCTAAAAAACACCAAGAAAACATAGTATTTAGATCAAACTGCATACAAATATCTGTCACAAATCGATCAGTTGACTAAATGACATTACCAGACACATTTCTAGGCTAAAACTATCCTTCTAGATGGAAGTGACTTGGTTCGAGTTCGAGTTTTAGACACTTTTCAACCAAACCGTTTCTTCCTGCGCTTCCTTAAGGGCTAGGCATGCATTTAGATGGATAATCAAAGGCATTAAAATACACTTACGAGCATCAGATAAGTAATGCCCCAGCAGTTTCCGGGTTCCGCACGGCCGGATGAACAGCCGTACGCATGCGTACGCGAACGTGTAAGCGTCATACCCAGGCATTAGTATTTAAAGGGTCCTGGACCCACAGCTCGTTCTCTTTCAGAGTCTCATCATTATGGCACCCAAAAAAGCCATCGGGAAGGCAAAAGCAGCCAAGGAGGGCAGCAGCAAAAAGCAAGATAAGCGTGAGGAGGCTTCTTCAGGCCCCACCACTCGCTCAAAAATTCCAATGCCGAAGGTGTGGGAAACCTGCAGTGGGCAGGCCAAGGCGACAATACCAACAAAGTCTGCTAAGGCCCCACCAACCAGCAAACCAAAGGAGGCAGCGGCTAAGAAGAAGCCCCAGGCCACCAAGCAGACAGGTACGCCCGCAAAAAAGGCCACTAAGAGGGTGAGAAGCCCCAGCCCACAAAGCTCCCCATCTCCACACCCACGTGGAAAAAGCAGGCATGGGAAGAGCAAAAGCCACTGGGACAGAATTCCCAGCCCCCAAATCTCAGCATCACCACACCCACGTGGAAAAAGCGGGCATGGGAAGAGCAAAAGCCACTGGGACAGAAGTTCCAGCCCCCAAAGGTCACCATCTCCACACCCAAATGGGAAAAGCAGGCATGGGAAGAGGAAAAGCCACCGGGACAGAAGTCCCAGCCCCCAAAGGTCACCATCCCCACACCCACGTGGTAAAAGCGGGCATGGGAAGAGGAAAAGCCACCGGGACAGAAGTCCCAGCCCCCAAAACTCAGCATCACTACAGACACGTCCAACTACCTCCCAGGGGCATGCAAGCACAAGTCTCAAGGGCCCATAGAGGCACAGGGCAAGAAGCCAACAACATCAAGCACACCCTCTCCTCCTCGGCCACATTTGTCACCGGCACAGATGGCAAGCCACTCTCCATATGCCACATCAACGCCTGCAAGTTCAGTGGCCACCCAGCCAAGGACCCCAAGTCCATATCCAAGTCCAGTACAATCTTTAGCCAGCCACCTGTCTTACATTTCTCCCCAACACAGCCAGCCCAGAATGTCCCCCGAATTGCCTGCAACCACTGATGATCCGTAAAATCAAGCAAGAGGGCGGACATTGCGCCGAGGACAGTTGTGTGGCAGGTTTGGGGAGGCCCAAACTCTGGCATTGGCTAGTGGGCTGACCTTACATTATGATGAACTATATGGGCGCAAACCCAAAGCAACCAGCAAAATGCGCAAAGCTGAAATTTTAGAGGAGCTCACCAGACAGGTCAATGCAGCGGGGAAGAGCTCAAAGATGTGGAGCAGATTCAACACAAAATATCGGACCTGAAGTATGCAGCACGGAAGGAAGAAAATAAACGGCGAAATTACAGGTACATATATGCTTTGTGCATTTGTCTGCTTTCTGTATTGTCCACATTTTCATACATTTCCCAAACTATATTTTTCAGCTTACAAACTGGTGGAGGCTTCCCCTCTAAATTGCAATTTACCAGAGCTGAGGAGATGCTGGGCCTGATACATCCTGTGGCCTTAGAGGGACACTCAGGGTGACGGGACACGGACATCCCTACTATTCCAGCAAGTTAGTAATGTTAGTGTGTATGTGAAATGTTTTAAACGTGTAAAATGAGGCTCACAGGCACATATGAACACATGCCCCTAAGTAATGGCTTGTAGGGGAAGTTACAGTTTTAGCAGGGTGTGGAATGTCTTTGGAATGTTCATTTTCTAATTTGCTAGGCCATACATGACCTTGGACAGTATTTCTGGTCACTATTAAAGTCTTAATATTAGCTAAGGACTTCCTGTTATGTGATTCTACTCAATCATATCCAACACTTACTTCTTTGTCTTTAGGCCACTTGGGTTTGAGCTGTGCTTTGGTCTCAAATACTTGATCTGGGGTCAGGGAAAGGTCTACATAGGAAGAATGCCCACCAGCATACTCTTAAGGCAAATGCTATTTGCAGGCTGAGTGTGGGCCCCTAATGGCCCTTTAGGGCATGTTTGTTTTATTTAAGGTGACCAATGTGTATGTACAGGGTGACTCGTACATATAACAGATAATGACATTCATAGTGAAGGACAACTTGGACCATTGGGGGAGTTGCCATTCCTGCTTGCCCACGTGTTTTAGTAAAGCATATGTAGTAAGACAGATCATCAATGCATATTTGGGTTTATGTGCCTTTTTTTAAACAATACAGCCCAGCTTCAACCCTCAGCTAGTGCGGAAGCCTCATCCAGTTGGACCACGCCGTCAACTTCCGTGCTGCCTAGGAGCCAGGACCCGATATATACGGTAAGTGTAATTTGCTGAATCTGCTGATGCATGTGAATTAACATGACTAATTTGCATACCAAATATATTTAGGGCTTAAACTGAACCTTTTTTTACACATGTCCCAACAGACCCACACACTGATGGAGGAAATCCAAGAGATGGAGGAGGATGCCACCTTGATGGGACCTTCACAACACACCCCCCTGGAAAATAATCTGCAACTGTCCCAACATGTTTCTTCACCAAATCCTCTGCAGCAGAGTGAAGCTGGCCGCATGCTGCCAGCCCATCGTGGGCAGCATGCAGAGACTGAGCCTACAGTCCCCAGTGGTAGGTCTGCTGCAGAGGATTTGGCAGGCACATCTGTGGCTGTTGGTCGGCCTAGACGTCCATCATCTGCAGGCGCTCCAACCCGGGGAATTGGGAGGCGTAGTCAGCTACGTCGCCCAGTTTCCCAGGGGAGGCGCGTGCCAATCATGGAGTCAGCATGGCACCATGAGAGGCGTTTATTTCGCCAACTAACTTAAAAAGAACCACAGAGCAGCATCATGCACAATTAGAGACCTTAAATAATACATTAAACACCATGCTGACAGAATTTAGGTCGACCAACAGCCACATGGCCACCTTATCTACTAATTTCACAGCCATGCTTGAGGAAGTTCGAACTAGCAACACTGACATAGCCACCTTAAGTAGTAATTTCAGTGCCATGCTGGATGAAGTTCGAACAACCAATAGAAACATGTTGGAACAGTTGCAGATTATGAATGCCACACATGCCCAGGTGATGGGCCACCTCCAAGGCCCACCACCAGGGTTTTATGGGCATCAACCATTTTAACACCTATTTCCCTGTATCTGATCCACATCTTTCCTCTACATCCCCACTGTATTGACCTGTCTGGTGAGCGCTACCAATATAGCCTTTTGGTATGGCTTTGCTTGTATGCTTTGGATTTTCGCCCATATAGGTCATTAGAGTGCTGAGATACCCCACTAGCCAATGCCTGAGCTCAAGCCTCGCTGAACCTGCCACTCTAGCTGTTGCTCTGCAGGCTTTGGCCTAATTACATTGCTTCTGGCTCATCCTGTTTGTAGGCATGATTGGGGGACATTCTGGGCTGGCAAACGACTACCTTGAACCCTGGCAAAGATTGTACTGGACTTGGATTTGGACTGGGACTGGGGCTTCTTGTTTGGGTGGGCCACTGACTTACAGGCGTGGATGTGGCATAGGTATGGCTGGTTTCCACCTGTGCCTGTGGCAAATGTGGCCAAGCAGGAGAGGGTGTGTATGTGGCCCTTTTTATTACAGGGCAAATATTGATATGCAAATGCTTGCTCCCTATGTCTGTGTATTTTATTTAGGATTGAAACTTCAGCCTGGAGTGCATTACTTTAAAACTCCTGGATGTGGCCAATTGCTAGGTGCCATGATTTGCCACAAATGTATTTTAATGTTGTTCTATGTATGTACATGAAGTATGCGAGTGCCCTTCAACTCCAAATTTTCATATTTCAATAAAAAATATTAAATGTGACTTGACCTGTTGTTGACTAAGTTGGTGCATTAATGTTTTGGTTATTTTTAGATTATTTAAGGTTTTCCTAAACAAACAGGGCAAAAAAATGCATGAGTCTCAGATCATGAGTGAATATTTTAGTAATTAACTCATTACTAGTTGATACACCAAAAAATAATAAAAGATATACAAGGCAAAATTAGAGGAGCAAATAATAATTACAGGCACAAAACAAACACAGGCAACAAAAAATTATGCGAAATGTGTCTGAATAAAATTGGCCCGAACTGCTTGGCCAGAGGCACTAGGTGTGCCACGGTAGTGATCTTCTGGGTCCTGGCTGGGTGGAGAGGGGGCAGATCCAAATACCGGGGGACGTGCTGCATGATTACATAGTTATGTAAGACACAGCAAGCCATGACGCAGCATGTCTATGACTTTTTTGGGTGCTCCTCTAGTATGGTCCAAACACCGGAAGCGTGTTTTTAACAGGCCAAAGGCCCTCTCCACAACAGCCCTGGTCTTCCGGTGTGCCCGATTGTAGGCGTTCTGTGCGGCATTCTGTGGCCGAAGGACGGGCGTCAGCAGTCAGGGAAGTAGTGAATAGCCGGAATCCCCTGACAGAATAAGTAAATACTTACATAAATTACACATGACACAAAAATGTATTGGTTTAGGACTGTGCTGCTCAGCATTCTTGGATGTCTTACCTTTTCAGGACACCAGATCTGCTTTGTGTGGGCCAAGCACAGCTCTAACCCGCCCCCTGCACTTTAGCCCACTCTCCTCTACTCAGTAAGTGTCATGCTTCGGCTCAAAGATGGCGCAGACCCTATCATAAAGTCAAGAACAGAATTGCAGCCGAGTGTGGGGAAGAATAATAAGTAATTTACTAGAAAGTATAAATATATTATTTACTAATTGTGGAAACTCATTTTGTAAGGGTTTGTGCTTTGCTAAAGATCATGGTTAAGGTCCGGTTTCACCTGTCATCAAGGGGTAAAAACAGCCATAGCTTCAGACATGGGTCCGAAACTATATTAATAGGCATACATTGAAAAGTGAATGACGTTATTTGCGTCAACTTACCAAGGAGCCATCCACCTGAGAATTCTCCAGACTCAAACCGACGGTACAATCCAGATCCAGAGCAATAGGTATGCATCATGGGATGAGCCTGGAAACCCTGCGAGGACGCTAAGGAACCGCATGTCCGGGGCCACCACTGCTTGGACATTCAGTGAGTGGCCCATTTTGCGGTTCCTGGGAGAAAAGAAAAAAAAAGGCTAGGTAAATTACTCAAACAATAACTCCTAACATCCTCCAAAAACATGTTGGCCAATACAAATAACACTAAGTACCTAACTATTTTTTAGGCCTACAAAGGATATGTATGTTGGATCAACTAAATATTAACTTTCACATGACAAATTGAGGTCCACATGCAAATGTTTGGCTTTGGGCTACATGAAAAACATTGATGACGCTAAATCTTGCCAAATATATCACATGAACAATTTACAAGGAGGGATTAACAGATATACAGTGTAAGCTATTTCACAGGGACTATTTACAAGGAGGGATTAACAGATATACAGTGTAAGCTATTTCACAGGGACTATTTACAAGGAGGGATTAACAGATATACAGTGTAAGCTATTTCACACGGACTATTTACAAGGAGGGATTAACAGATATACAGTGTAAGCTATTTCACAGGGACTATTTATAAGGAGGGATTAACAGATATACAGTGTAAGCTATTTCACAGGGACTATTTACAAGGAGGGATTAACAGATATACAGTGTAAGCTATTTCACGGGGACTATTTACAAGGAGGGATTAACAGATATTTAAAATACCATTTATGTCAACTATATAAAAAAAGACTGATTGAACTTGCCTATAGAAGTACTCGTCGGCTGCCGGAGGGACTAAGGCAACGTGGGGGAAATCAATGGCACCCATGACGTTGGGCATGTCGGTGATATTATAAAATGCCAGCTTAAGCGCGTTCCAGGCTACCATGTCGTCAGGAAAATATATATATATCTGACTAATGGTAGCCATGCCTTCCAAAAACTTCGATAGCGTGCGGCTCAGCGTAGGCTGGGAGATCCCCACGGAGAGGGCACCCAGCCTCTGGAATGAGCCGTTCGCCAAAAAATGCAGGCAGCCAAGCATCTTGGTCATACCTGAAATTGCTTGCCCCTTCCTTGTGGTACGGGCTAACCATGGCCTCAGCTCACTATACAATTTATGGAGGGAAGCGCGATTAAGTCTGGTCAGCACGAACAGCTCAACGTCATGCATGCCATCGATATGCATGCGTCGCCGGTGCAATCTGGTCTCGGCCCTGCTAACACATTCAATTCCCATTAGCTGGAGCTCGTGATGCTCCTCCACAAAGGCACACAACTGGTTCATTGCAAGGGAAACGCAAATGAAACGGGTTTATAGGGTGGTGGTCCCTCGGCAATCAGCTCTCTGAATGAGACGCAAGCCCATAGCAATAACGTAAGTTATCTGAACGAACGCAAAATATCAGATTTTGATGGGAAAATGATCCGAACTCACGCAAATGATCCAATTTGCTTTGGTTCTTCGAAAGTGCATATACGCATTAGCTCGAACGTTCGTAGGAATGAGCAATGAACAAAAAAAACAAATAAAATGACAAACACACACAAAAACTTTCACAGACAGCTACGAAAGTCCAGAAGAATGTGCCTCTGAATCGAGCCTACTGTGTCACTGTCTGAGTGTAACCCCTTAAACACACAAACACAGTCTGCAATTTACCCCTGCATACTCTACTTTGGCGGGCTGAGGGGGATCTATGCACAATCTGTGTATACATATTTGGAGGCTGATAGGGTAATCCATATGCCTGCTGCAGATTCACTTTATCAATTATCTCTGGACTCAACACCAGACTAACCCTCCCCCAGCACAGGCCCTATTTTGCTTAAAAGTTCCCTGGAGCAAGATGACATATCAGCTACACCTTGTACCTTTGGTGGTGGTGGTGGAGAGCCCCTAGTACCAAACAGTTTCTGCTGAAGCCACTGTTGACCTGCTGTAGGGGCCAACAGTCTACATTTTCAGTTTAAGGGTCTGTCCAGGCAAGAAAGAAATAAAAACCATATTCACCTTTTGTCCCTAGTCTATAAGTTTAAACCTTACCGGGTCCCAGGATCGTGTCCCATGGTGTTCAGACCCACTGGTGATCTCCTGGACAGACTGCCAACCATCACAGTAGGGGGCGGGGTGCGTCTGTACATTCAGGTGAATGGGGTACATACCTGCATTATGTGGAACTCGACCCCAGGACCTGGTAGGTTTGACGAATCAGCCACAGGAGACAAAAGTGTGTTTTTTTTTCAGTGCCTGGGGGGACACTTTCAATTTTGCTTAAAGTAATTCAGCAAGCAAAAAAACCCAAAAGGGTCCTTACCTTTTGTCCCCCTTCGCTGATGGGTGCTAATCCATCGATCAGCAACTCAACTAATTGCTGGGTCTGAGCCTGTGCCGCAACCTTCGCTTCCCTTGTCGTGGCCTCAGACTCTATTCACCATTGCTTCCGTGCCGAGCCCCATCCCCCTGTCGTCAATCACACAGGCATCACCAAAATGGATGGGGCTTGTCAGGTGTCAGCCCACTACCTTCATTGCAATGAATGAAGAGGGTGTGTCAGCCTGTCCTTAATACTGACTCAGTGTATTGGCCCGGATGGCACAAAATATGGCGGCTGCAGTGGGGGGCTCAGGTCAGGTGAGTTACTGTTCAATGGGGCTAGCACCAATCGGCTGCCCAGGACAAAAGATAAGTACTCGTTTGATTTGTTTTTTTGCCTGCTGAATTACTTTAATCAGTGTCACCTCTAGTCATAGCTTTGCCAGAGCAACTTGTTGGTGGGATCTTATAAAGAAGTTATGCCTGTATTGCCTTGATAACTGCCCTGTCCAGTGGTGGAGTGTGAATCAGTCTCACCAGTGTGCCTGTAGTGAAGAATTGGCCACCACCCTAACCCTCTTACTAAATGAGCTAGGGGAGTATTACTACCATAATATTAAATGATCTGGATGCTTCCCATAATCCTCAGCTTTGTTTCTTGTCGATCTCCAGGCTTTGGATCTCTGACAGCAGACAAGCAGTCCCATTCGCCACCATATGGAGCTCTCCTTAAAGCGGAACAAAACCCACCAGTGGCCGGCCTGGAATCTAAAAGATGTGTGAAACCCCCCAGGGCGCTCGTACACACTCACCTTTCACTGGTCCAGCGGCGCATGCGTGGGCTCTCGTTGAATGAGAGCAGCCTGCTGAACTGAAATATTTCGGTAGGTTGCTCTCATTTTTGTCAATGGGGGGTGTGTGCTGCCGCATCCCCTATATCCCCGGCGTTGTGTGCCCCCTCTCGTCCCAGCCATGAGAGACGTTTGCCAAAAGATGTAAACATAACAAACGACTCTCGGCCTGTGCATGCAGTTGGACCGAGGAGAGGTTTAACTGGGTAAACTAGGGGGTTTCACACAGTGGGGCATCCCCAATCTTGATGCCCCCTTGGGTATGAAACAAAACGTGGGAAAGTCAAAATCACGGGTTTTGTTCTGCTTTAATGTGGCACTGCCCAGACATTTGCTTAAAGTGGACCTTCACCCTTAATAAGAGCCTATCTTATATATTTCCACACCCACACATACAGATTGCTCACATTAAAAATCATCCTACCTGCATCTACTGGATGTTATGAGCCTTTAAACATCCAAGATGGCGGCTCATGGAGCATCAGGCAACCTGCAAAGACCTTTCCCTGACCCCACCTCTGCTCTGTCTGAGCAAAGCACGGGTTATACAGCTGCCCTTTATCCCGCTCTCCTCTCCTCAGTATGTGATGCTTCTGAGGCAAGATGGCGGCGCCCGTATCCTAGGGTCCTGAACAGAGTTGAAGCCCAGTGGGGGAAAGAATAGTAAGTAAGCAACTAAAAACTTAAAATATATTAATTTTAGATGCTGTGTAATCGTTTTTAAGGGTTTGGGCTTTTCATTAAATCATGAAGGTCCGGTTTAAAATAAAACTGCAAAGTGTATTCATGGGACCTTAGAGTGCAGAACTTGCCACCAGCTCCCCACCTTTGTACTCAGCAGGCTAAGCAATCACATGCCAATGTGTGGCCAGATGGAAAGAAGTGAGTAATCAAAAGGGAACGTTAAGAATGTTCTCAGAGTAGTAGCCTCATTTAATAAATATAGTTAGCTATGGGGGTGGTTCTGAAGAAGAAGCCTGCGTGTGGTTCCGTGTGGTTCCCCACCCATAAATTACAATGGAAACAGTTATCTTGTAAGACACTAGTTGGCAGTGAAGGGTATTTCCACTGAATAGAATGAACCCATTGAACTTAATAGGACAGTGTCATGAAAAGATTAGTAGTCTATAGAGAGAAAATCCTTTCAGGACAGGAACCAAGGTATCTACTAGATAGTAACCAACTCACATGGAGAACATGTTAGACTTCAAGTGAGGAGGTTATTTAAGGGGAACCCTGTTCTAGTTCTAGATGTTGGCCACAGGGGAGATGGCAATGTTAGCTGCCCCAAAGACGGTGGAGAGTCAGTGGCCATCAAACCGTCCAGGCTAATATCTCAGTGTGTCACTGTAGTGCTAATGGAAGTTGTGGATTATTACTTTGTTTGGAAGTGCTGCTTTGTATTGCTGCTGAATGTACTGTAAGCAGGAATGAAGGTACTTTATCTGAAGAACTTCCAGGATTGTATCATCTAAGTGTACACTTTGCACCCACATCATACCTTAACAGTGTCACCCACCACAGGTCCAAAAAACACACTCACTCCTCCCACCCTCCATCACTGGCCTGGCTGAGGGGCCAAACATCTGCCAAAGCAATTGTCCCTTTATTACAATAGAAGCTCATGTCAGGCACAAGACGAGAAGCTAAATGCTGTGTCTGACATATGAAATTGCATCTACCTTGTTGTGTCAGGTATTGTACATGTCACCACCGACAGCTGACATCAGATGGGAGATCATAAAGATGAAGCGACTCTGCAGCCTATTAAACTTTGTGTGAAAGAACTATTGTCTAGATGGCCCTAAGCTTTAATTAGACTTACCTAAAAAGTGCACTGAATATAATATTCTTTGATGTCACTAAAGGGTTGTATGGAAGTAGTGCTGTGGATGTGGAGTGCATAGATTTTTTTACTAAAAGAGTAGTAGATGCCAATGAACACAACGTGGAACTAACAGTTCGTTGAAAAATAAGTGAATATAGACCTGCCTGGGATAAGCATGCCTCTCTCCTAAAGAGATAAAGAGAACATAGACACATAAGGGCAGACTAGATGGACCACATGGCTGCCTCCTGCTGCCACCCTTCTATGTTTTTAAATCTCATTGCAGCATGTATTTTTCATGGCAGAGTCAGGAGAAGATAACGTGCGCATGCTTCTCTCCTACTCTGCTTCAGTAAAACTTACCGGGTCCCTAGATCAAGTCCTGCTGCATCTCTTCTCGTCCACCGATTGCAGAGGATAAAAGGTTTGAGAAGGAAGTGGTGTGGCCGTTAACATAGACCGAAAGTAAATACCATCGGGAGAACAGCACACAGAGCAGCACAGGAGACTCCTGGCGAACCACAATCTGAGGTTTAACCTCAGAGGCCTGGGCAGGTTCAAGAACCCCCGGCCATGGCAGTGAGTACCCATAGCAAACATATATATTCATTATATATGTCTATGTTGGTTAGGGGTATATATATTTTTTTTATAGGAGTAAATGTTTCAATCAAACAGGAGACAAGCTCAGAGGAACATTATTCATTAGAAGAGGACATAAGGCCTTAGACACCATCCAATTGCGTAAGAACTTTCCAGTTCTCATACAGGTCGACTTATAAGCGCACCTACCTTTTAAATACGATTAGTCCACCCAGCATTTAAAACATTTTCGACACATGTATTTGCTGTTTTGTGGCCTGGGAACAGCCTCATGCGTGCTCTCTACCAATACATTTGCTTGCACTTGAAGGATCCAGGCAGAGAGCCATATTAGTAATATACGGTGTGGATTTCATGATGTGCATTAACATGTGTCATAACGGCAGCCCCCAAAGTTGCCTACAAACGGCATGTGCATTTGCACCCATCTGCACCCATGACATACAGTATGCGTGCATGAACATCTAAGGCTCAATACAATACAGTACTTACACGTAGACAAAACTGTTGGTTCCCAATGGTCATTAAAAATATCTGAAACCAGTCATTGCTTTTGAATCATGGTTCAACAGAAACAAAAATAATAAACAAGCGAACAATACTTGTCGCAACAGAAATGATGGTACCTCTAGAAATTATTGAAAATAATTTAAAATTAGGGACAAGTGAAACAAAGAGGTTCATGCCAATTGTTTGGTGAAGCCAGTGTGACTTGCAGTGTGCATAGTGGTGTGGATTGCAACCAGCATCTCATGAGATTTTTAGCATTTAGTAACAAAAATTTGCAAAAAAGTGTTTTTAATCTACCTTTTTTCCCCCAAAATGACCTGTACCTGTGAAGGGGCATTTTTACAGATGAGGTGCATCATTTATACTATGAGATACGCCTATTTTATTCAGCATCCTATGGGCTATGCTAAAGAAATCACCAAATATTTCTGCATAGCCCATATGGTACTTTTGTTTCCAAACTTAAAAACAAACATCCTTACCTCATTGGAAAAATGATGTACCTCACCTCTAAAATGCCTTATCACAGTTGTGGGTAATTTTTTGGGAAAAAGGGTAAAAAAAAGGTTGCAATCTACACACGCAATGCACACTGCAAGTCACACTGGATTCCAAATAATTAGTATGACCCCCTAAGTTGAGTCCTATATATAGCACCACCTGTGTCATCACACTTGTATCATTGTGTACACTGCACCAAATATGGATCAAAGAATGCTAAGGAGGTAGTTTTCTCAGGAGAAAAGAAATAAAATTATAGATAAACACGTCAAAAGTGAAGACTATAGGGAGTAAAGACTCTGCTCACGCAGAGCGCAAACGATTCCACATGCGCCTGGGCTCATGATTCAAGGCTGCGTGCGCACGCCAGGGCACAGGTGCGAATCGCACCAAATGGCAAGTGCACGAGAGAAGCCCAAATTGCCTTTTCTTGTGCCAATTTGCGCCTTCCACAAGGTAAATCTGCTGTTTTGGAGCAGGATGCTCGGCTGCATAGCTCGAGGCATCACCAGTAGGAAGAGGGAGGTTGTGATGCCGCTGTATAGAGCCCTGGTAAGGCCACAGCTAGAATACTGTGTGCAGTTCTGAAGACCTTACCTGCAAAAAGACAATATTCAAATAGAACGTGTCCAAAGGCGGGCAACGAAAATGGTGGAAGGACTTAAACTTAAAACTTATCAGGAGAGACTTAAAGAACTTAATTTGTACAGTCTGGAGGAAAGAAGGGAGAGGGGGGACATGATTGAGACCTTTAAATATGTGAAAGGATTGAATAAGGTTCAGGAGGGAAGTGTTTTTAAGCTTAAGAAGCTTAATGATAGAACAAGGGGGCACAACCTGAAGCTAGTCGGGGGGAAGATCAGGAGCAATGTTAGAAAATATTATTTTACAGAAAGAGTAGTAGATGCTTGGAACAAACTTCCAGCAGAGGTAGTTGAAAAATCAACAGTCACTGAATTTAAACATGCCTGGGATAAGCACACATCTATCCTAAGATAAAGAGTACATACAGTATACACATAAGGGCAGACTAGATAGACCGTATGGTCTCCTTCTGCCGTCAACCTTCTATGTTTCTATGTTTTGAAGTGCAAATGGCCCCGACCCATGCGCATTTGGTCAGCTAAGTGCTTAACTGCTCCTGATGGTCCTCCATGTTTCCCCCCTTTTCCTTTACTGTTTCTCCATAGCGATTTGATCTCTCCAGCTATTGTGTTTTCTGCGAAGACCTATTCGCAATTTTGAAGTGTCTTCTCTGGAGAACCTGTGTTTTCCATTTGTTGGGGGGGATAGTCTGATTCCAGTTGACCCTTAACCTTGACCCTTTTTTGCCCAATGTTTTGTCCCAGATGTCCTCTTTAACCCTCCCTCCCCTGTTTGGTTTGTATATTAATGATTAATAATTTATAATTTTGGAGGGGAGTTGCTAAAATTTGGATTCCTATATCCACATTTTTTGTTGTTTTGACCTTAATTTTGTGATTTTGGATAACTTATCATTTTTTTCTAACAAAAACCAAAAAAAGGGTTCAAGCCCTAAGAAGAGCTTGCAGATGACACTTTCATTCTTAAAAAACATGACAGAAATGTACATGTGTGTGAAGCTATGATATTTTTTATATATATATATTTTGCTCCCATAGAAATTGTAAGAAATCTTATACAATCACTGTATATAGGATGATCCCTTTTGTTTGATGCAACATGGTGGGACCCCCTCCCCCCTTCTTTGAAGACTGGTTTTCTGCAGTTTCTGTAGCATCAGGTGTTCATTTGTATGCAAATTAAGATGGCTACCTGTGATAGATTAAGCGGGGCCAGAGTATCATTTGTGAGTTTTGCCTGGGCCAATCAGAGATGACCTGCGGATTTCAAAATGGAACAAAGGGTCCACCTGATAAAAACAGTGGTCTGGAGAGAGTAGATTCTTCTGGAGGGCAGCTGGAGAAAGGATGTGCTGGCAAGACTGACTGATGACGGACAATTATGAGACTTTGCCTTGGATAGAGAGACCTGCATTGTGAAGCCAAGTACAGCAGCCATCTTGTTTGGAAGTGGTCTGCTGATTTCTGCTTGGACCAATTAAAAAAGATGAGTAATCCGTTTTAATATATATATATATATATATATGCTTTTGCCCTGTTTTAACATTGATTGTAGCATTTTTGTTTTGTACATTTTTGCAAGGTATATATATATAACTTTAAAGTGCATCATTTTTTCCTTGGAGATTACTGGTGAATGAACTTATTAGACAAACAAGGCATAATTTTTAGAGATATATGTTTATTTGAGCTCTTAGGTTTCCTTATATATTTGAGGGCTGCAAATATATTTGTAAATTTTATATAAATTACACCCAAGCAAGACAATGTGTTTTTAGAATGAAATAAGGCTGTTAATGATTGGAATCGTCATTTTCCTCCACCTATTTGCTGTAGGAAATTTATTCTTCAAATTACCACATTTGCACACGCTTTTCTGTCCTCTAAACATACCATAAATCAGATGTGAGACAGTTTGCTGCGCCTAAATGGCGCTAGCAGAAAACTTCAGGCACAAATTGGCGCATTGGCGAATGCCAGTGTGTAAATTGGCGCAATAACAAATGCACATCACGTTTTGACGACCATAAATCACGCAGGGGCCCGAGCAACTTGGTGTAACAAAACGTGTGTGCAAATTCATTCTTGCACGACCATGAATTGACCCTTAACCCTCTAACCGCCAGCCTACCTCGAGATTTTGTCACCCTTTGTTGCCAGACCATTTTGCACTATTTTGCGCTCCCCATGTTCAACTGTGATTTTTGAAAGAATTTCAAGGATTTCCCAGGAAAATTATATATTGTTTTTTTCAGCAGAGCCTGGGCTTTAACATGAAATGTCTTGTTTGTCATTTTCTAAGTGCATTCTCAATATTTTTGGGTGAAATGTGTGCAAAAAAATAAGAAAATACTTTTTTACAATTTGTAGTGTTTTCCTGTAATAAAAAATGTAAGTTTATCAATAAAATCTTATTGCGTGTGAAACCCCAATTTCTCCCAATTTTCTCCCAATTTTTTGCACATATTTCACCCAAAAATATTGAGAATACACTTAGAAAATGACAAACAAGACATTTCATGTTAAAGCCCAGGCTCTGCTGAAAAAAACAATATATAATTTTCCTGGGAAATCCTTGACATTCTTTCAAAAATCACAGTTGAACATGGGGAGCGCAAAATAGTGCAAAATGGTCTGGCAACAAAGGGTGACAAAATCTCGAGGTAGGCTGGCGGTTAAAGGGTTAAGGGTCAATTCATGGTTGTGCAAGAATTAATTTGCACACACATTTTGGGCACTCCCCTGCAGCCGGAGGAGCCCCGATGGGTGATCGGAGCCCCTCTGGTTGAAGAGGAGACCCGGCCAGATCGAACAAGGGGTCAGGTGAGTGACTTTTTTTTTACTTTTTCTGCTAGCAGGGGGGAAAGTCAGGCACGTAAAATGTACGTGGCTGGTGGTTAACTGCAGGGGAGGCAGCCACGTAAATTTTAAAATTTTAATATTTTTTAAAGGACCATCTCCAAACAGTTCCTATTACTACAGTTGCACATACTGTTCAAACCTTTAAACTGGACCAACAGCCTGGCACAGTTGGTAAAAAAAGTGTTAGATCACTTTTTTTGCATGATCCTGGAGAAATGTCATTGGAGCTGCAAACTTTGGTGCCCTGCTACGGTTGCTACCCTGCGTATGGGACAGGCATCAGATAAGCTATGTGCATTATTATTGCTCTTGGGTATTACAGTTCCTTTAACCCTATTAGTGCCAGCTACGTGAGTCTCATCTAGTAGCCTCTTCAACTGTCAAGTGTCAGCTACATGAGACTCACATAGCTGAATTTAAAGCCCCACAAAAAAGTGCAAAAGTTAAAAACTCACCTGACCCCTCAATCGATCCTTTGCTTCCCTACCTTGTTTTTTTTTGTTTGCATATCAATATTTTAGAAAAATGTGTTTTATATTCTGCCCTTTTATACACTGTGCAACCAAAGAAATATTCGAGGGATTCCACTACAACAAGCTGAGTACGCCTAGAAAGCTTAATGTAAAGGGTTGTTCTGGTTGATAAAGTGCAAGTTTACACTTTGTCTGAAATTTAGTAAGTAAAATTTCCCTTACACGCATGCTTTACTTTGGGGTGTTTGGCAACTCTTCCCTTAACAGTACCTATGCATATTGGGTATTGTTCTGTTCGAGGGGGCCTTGCTTTTTGAGAATGTTTTAGGGAAACCCTGTGCACTCAAAGAATTCATTGAGGGATTACTTCCAGAAAACACGTCACGTCAGGTACGCCTAGAAAGCTTGAGATGTGTACTTCCAGAGAATACATACTATATTTTTCAAAAACAAACAGCATGCAGAATCCACCACTCCCCATATAACAGGCAGACAAACAAGCAGCAGACAGACTCCCCCCTCCCCATGTAACAAGCATATAGCAGAATACCCCATAACAAGGTAGTGTTGCAGATCCCCCCATCCCCCAAAACAAGCAGCAGACAGACTAGACTCCCCCCACCCCAGTGTGCAGAACTCCCTATCCTCAAAAAACAAGCAGCATGCAGAATCCCCCCGTTACAAATAATAGACAGTATGCAGAAACCCCCATAACAGGGGGATCCCCCCACCCCAATGCTGCTGAATCAAGTTAGTTTAAAAAAAAATTCATACATGCACCGCGTTCCGCAATTTGTCACTCTCCTCAGCCAGCACACGCCGTTGCATAAATGACATCGGCTCTGTGCACTGTCATTGATAAAACGACGAGCTAATTTATTAATGACAGTGCACAGAGCAGTCTGGCTGTGGAACGTGGTGGCTTATTCAGGATCGTGTGCAGGTATGAAGTTTTTTTTTTTTAACTAAGCGGTGGTCAGGGATTGGGGGGGTTGGTTTGCACTCACCTTCGCATTGTTGCTATGGAATACTGTTTTCTTTTATTACACTGAGTTGAAAACAAATAGAAAATAAAAAAATAACATTTACAAAAAAAAACATAAAAAAATTTTGGAAACTTTTATAATATGTCAATTAAAGTGGAATTACTATATTTACGTTAAGTTTAGCGTCCTTATTCTGAATCTAAAGCTTGCATTCATTGTTATAGATTATAGTTATCACCTATAATTAGTGGACAACCAATTAATTACAGGTGCACTTTAAGAACTTGAGAAAGTCAGGTCAAAAATAACACTGAAAGATCATTACCTTACAAAGATGTTGCAGTTACTGGGTGAAAAAAGGACAACTTCAGAAAAAGAAGCTGATTCTCTTTGATATGGGTGAACCTCCAGCTTCCAGGCATACCTAGGGTATGATGAGATCCTCTGTAGTCGGGCCTGTTCACATTTTCTTCTTAATTGAGAGCCATGTTTTCTGGAATAATAATAATATAACATGAGTGTGTGGGCTGGAGGTGACAGTCAGCTCCTGAAAGACACTTCTCTATGGCAACAATAAACTAAAAAGGTCTCTCCTGGCTAAATTTTCCACCCTGTGTAACAAATAAGATTTACTGAATGACAATGTACCAGAAATAAATCAAAAAGACCAGCCACCCTTTACGGCAAGATAAAATGAGACTCATAATTTACTCTCTAAAAAGGTAGAAAAATTACTGATAGACATCAAAAGCCACATCTTGTAATGTCGCACAGCTCAGAGCGACAAATAACAAAATGCACATTTGGATATAAACAGTTCTCTCTCATTGGTGTATATTTGTATTAAAGTGTGATAATGGCTGGTAGTCACTCTTTAATGTCTATTTATAATAGGGACCTGGAGTGACTGAATTAATAAAGAATTTAAACTGAGGACAAGAGAGTTTCCTTAAAAATGTAAAGTCCCTGTAATAATAATAATCTTTATTTATATAGCAACAACAAATAATAAAAAAGGAGATAAAAATGGGGGTCATAAACTTTTTAGAAGGGGGGAGCCTAAAACTAATGTGGCAGGCTCCCAGATTATCAAGGTGGGTGGCTCCCCATGGCCGTGGACAGGTCCACGGTCTCCCCTACCTGCCTATGTACAGCTGTAGACAGCTCCTGTAGCCGCTGCTGTGCATTGTCTCTGTATCCTGTAAATGACAAAAAACAAACAATTAGTGTCTAGCCTCTACTTCCTGTTGAAGAAGGCATGTTATTAAATAATCACTTGTCTTAAAACTTACTAGGCTGGTGGGGTTGTTGAGGTTGGGGAGCCACCCTTCGAACTGGGACCAGCCACATCTCGGGGTCTGAGTCTCTAGGTGAAAAAAAAATCTGTTAGTAAATGTGTTAGAAGTATGAATTGGATTGTGTTGTGTGTGGCACATAGTAACATAGTATTTAAGGCTGTATCAAGACTTTAGACCATCTTGTTCTGCCTGTTTAACTCCTTCCAGTGGTCTAGTAGCCATAGCTGGATATGTTATTACATGCCAGGAAGGCATCAAGGCCACTTTGGAACGTTTTTACTGTATCCATCATTACTACCTCCTCTGTCAGCGAGTTCCATAGTCTCACAGCTCTTACAGAGAAAAATCCCCTCCTATGTCGGTGGAGAAAGCACCTTTCCTCTAACCTTAGTGGATGCCCTCGGGTTATAGTTACTCTCCGGGGTATAAATAGATTGTGGGACAGATCTTTGTATTGACCCCGAAATATATTTATACATAGTTATTAGATCACCCTTCAAGGTCTTTTTTCTAAACTAAATAAACCTAACTTTGACAATCTTTCAGGGTAGTCCAGTCCCCGCCCTCCTTTTATTAACTTTGTTGCCCTTTTTTGAACATGCTCCAGTTCTGATATGTCCTTCTTAAGCACAGGTGCCCAGAACTGTACACAGTACTCCATATGGGGTCTGACCAGTGACTTGTACAGGGGTAAAATGATGCTCTTGTCATGAGCACCTATGCCCCTCCTGATGCACCCCATGATCCTATATGCTTTGGCAGCAGCTGCATGGCATTGATTACTACAGTTGAGCTTATTGTTAACTAAAACCCCTAGGTCCATTTCCATTGTTGTTTTACCAAGTGTTTCTTTATTTAGTGTGTAATCATGACACAGATTTCTCCTTCCCATGTGCATAACCTTACTGTCAGGTCCCGTGGGACGCCTACCTTCCAATACGTCAGCAACCCCCAATCTCCGCTGCTTTCTTCGCCTATAGCCAAGCCCCCATTTGCCGGGATGCAGAACACGCCTCACCGGACACGGTTGCCCCCAGGACTTGTTAGCACAAAGGATGCTGACTTATGCAGGGGAAGGCAAACGAACCAGGAACTAGACTGGGTAGAGACAATCGGGCAGGGGTCATACACGGGAGATCAGTCCGAGGATGCACGGTACAGGAGGATTTAGATAGAAGAATAGTCAGGGCTAGCCAAAGGTCACACCGGGAGGTCAGAGATACGCGGTACAGAGGAGCAGGCAGGAATCGTGGTCAAAAACAGGCAAGGTCGGTCCAGGCGGCAATCAGGAATGGTCATACACGGCAAGATTCGTAGGGAAAACAGATATCACAATCACACCCAGCAGCACGCTATCACGGGCAAGGAACAAGTGCAGAGTCAACAGCTTTATAGGAATGATGGAGCAGGAAGAGGGAAATGATTGGTGCAATTTAGGAACCCTGAGACTGATTGCCCCATTCAAACTAACAAGCTTGGGCTCATTGGCCCAGATCTAATTACCTCCGGCGGGCGCCCTGTGTGCAGCGCCGCCGGAGGGCATAAATAGAAACAGCTGTCGCGCGCACGCGTGTAGGAGGCCGCGTGCCGGGAGCGCGCCGAGATGACAGTGGCGCGGCCGCTCCCGACGCCGCCAGAGAGGAAGCCGCCCGAGCAGCCGCTCGCGACGGAAACAGCCGAGCGGCTGCTAGCGCCGGAAATAGCCGAGCGGCGGCCGGGGAGAGGAGACGCCGAGACGCCGCCTGACAGAGACGCCGCCCAGCCCGCACGCTGGCCGAGCGGGAGCAGCCGACGTGGGACCGGAGGACAGGTGAGTGTAAGGGGGTCCCCGTGACATTTACATTTATCTGTGTTAAGCTTAATTTGCCATTTGACTGCCCATGCTTCCAATTTATCTAAATCTGTTTGTAGCTGCCTGCTCTCCTCTTTTGTTTTAATTACTTTACACAGCTTAGTACCATCTGCAAAGATTGAGACTTTACTGTTTAATCCATACACAATGTCATTTATATATATATTGAAGAGAATTGGTCCCAGAACTGACCCTTGTGGTACTCCACTAGTAACAGTGACCCAATCTGAGTGTTTACCATTGATAACCACCCTCTGCTTCCAATCATTGAGCCAATTTCCCACCCATCTGCACACGTTTTCCCCCAGTCCAAGCATTCTCATCTTTTGTACCAGCCTTTTATGTGGCACAGTATCAGATGCTTAAAAAAAGTCAAGATATATGATATCCAATGACTCCCCCTGATCCAATCTTGAACTTACCTCTTCATAAAAGCTGATTAGGTTTGTTGGCAGGAGCGATTCCTCATAAATCCATGCTGATATGGAGTAATAAGGTCATTTTCCCCAAGGTGCTCCAGGATAGTATCCTTTAAGAAACCTTCAAACAGCTTGCCCACCACAGATGTTAAGCTTACCGGTCTGTAGTTCACAGGTTCCCCCTAGATCCCTTTTTGAATATTGGCACCACATTTGCCAAGCGCCAATCCCTCAGAACAGACCCTGTATTTATTGAGTCCACAAATATTAGAAATAGTGGCTTGTCTATTACTGTACATAACTCCCTTAAAACACGAGGATGTATGTCATCTGGTCCCGGTGATTTATCAATTTTTATCTGCTTGAGACAGTGCTGGACTTCTTCCTTGGTTAGACCAGTGAGAGGATGGAGGGTTTCGGTTATTCCCCTGCATTTCACTCGGCATGTCACATTTTTTTGTGAATATAGAAGCAAAGAAGTTCTTTAGTAAATTTGCATTTCCCTCTATAGGTGTCCCCTCCTTGCTTTTCAGGGGGCCCACACCCTCAGGTTTGTACCTTTTACGGTTTATGTAGCTAAACAATAATTTGCGGTTAGTTTTACTCTCTTTCGTGACCAGTCTTTCTGTCTCCAGCTTAGCTGCCCTTATCTGTTGTTTACATTGTTTATTTTCTTATGTTTTTTAACGCTTCCGCTGTCCCTTCCTGCTTTAAACGTTTAAATGCCTTTTTTTTTTTGTTGTTGTTTATTGCCCCCATAACCGTTTTGTTTAGCCACATCGGTTTAAATGTGTGTCTAATAGTTTTATGTATCTATCACAATGAAAATTAAGGATTCCTTTGAAAGTATCCCATTTAGTGTCCATGCTTTTGTTTTTAAGGACATTTTCACAGTCAATGCAGTTTAGGGCATCTCTAAGTTGGTCAAACTTTGCCTTTTTGAAGTTCTGCGTTTTTGTGGCTCCTTGATAAGGCACCCTAGTGACTGCTAAGTGGAAATGAATGATATTATGATCACCTGTACCTTTATTACTTTGTCTGGTATATTGGTTAGTATTAGGTCCAATATGGCTTTCTCCCTTGTTGGAGCTTGTATTTGTTGGGAAAGGTAGCCATCTTTTGTTTTAGATAAAAAACTATTATTTTTATGCGAACCACGTTTCAGCGTCCCAGTTTATATCTGGGTAGTTAAAGTCCCCCATAATCACTACCTCATTTAGTTTAGCAGCTATATCTATTTGCCTTAGCATCATATTTTCTGTGGATTCGGATATATCTGGAGGTTTGTAGCAAACACCCATCAGTATTTTATTTTTGTTTCTCCCTCCATGTATTTCAACCCATACAGACTCCCCATGGTCATTCCCCTCACATATATCCTCCCGCAGAGCGGGTTGTAGAGAGGATTTTACAATTAGGCAGGCTCCACCCCCTTTGCGTTTGTCACGGTCCCTCCTAAACACACAGTAGCCCTGTAGATTTACTGCCCAGTCATAGCTTTCATTCAGCCAGGTCTCTGTTACCCCCACTATGTCATATTGTTCTTCTGTTATTATCAGTTCTAGTTCATCCATTTTATTAGTCAAGCTTCTAGCATTTGTAAGCATGCATTTCAAATGCTTATGATAAATTATATAATTTTGCATATTGCCCTTTTTCCTCCTAGATGTGCTAACCCCTCCCCCCTCTCCACCCCCAGTTTCATGTCTACACCCACTGTCACTTTCTTTCCTACCTTCCCCTTTGTAACTGCTTTTACCCTCCCCCGCAGTGTTTAGTTTAAACACTCCTCCAACCTTTTAGCCATCCTCTCCCCCAGAACAGATGCACCCTCCCCATTGAGGTGCAACCCATCCCTGCCAAAGAACCTGAAGCCCACTGTGAAGTCGGCCCAGTTCTCTAAGAATCCAAACCCCTCCTTTTTACTCCCTCTCTGGTGTGGCTCTTGGTACTGGTAGTATCTCTGAGAATACTACAGTTGAGGTCCTTGCCTTAAGCTTACGGCCTGAGTCCCTGAAATATTTTTAAGGACCTTCCACCTACTTCTTCCTATGTCATTTGTGCCAATATGCACCATGACCGCTGGGTTCACGCCAGCCCCTCCCAATAATCTGTCAGCCCGCTCTGCTACATGCCATACTCTTGCCCCAGGAAGGCAACCCCCTGTTCGGCAATCCTTTGTGACAGATTGGCCTGTCTGTTCCCCTAATAATAGAGTCACCCACTGCCAGCACCTGTCTTGCCTGCCCTGTTCTCTCATTTCCCCTCCCTTTCTTACTGGAGCCGACAGATGTGTCTTGCTGCAGCTGTGCCATCCCTGAGCTAACATCCTCCTCATCTGCCAACCGGGCAAACTTGTTGGGAGGTGCCTGTTCACGGCTAGCCTCCCTGTAACTTTTACCCCTACCCCGCCTTCTAACTGTTATCCAGCTAGCTGCCTCATTTTCCTGCTTTCCTCTCCCCCCATCCTAACACCCTCCCCCTCCCCTGACCCATGGAGTGCCAGATCAGTGAGATCCAAACTCTTTTCCATGGCAACAATGTCTCTTAGTGTTGCCAATTGCTTATTTAGATCGTGAATGACGGCTTCCAAATCATCAATTCGCAGATACCGGGGCATAAATATCCACCATGGACCAATTGATCAAAAAGTGCATAAATAGCACAAGATGTACACTGGACAGCATTGTTAGGCATGGAACCCATTGTATCAATTTGTTGGAACACAGATTGAAGAATTTACAAAACTTAAAATAACACTCTGAAATTAAAAGTAGATACTTACAGCTTCAGCACTTCTGCTTTTAACTCAACACTTACCAAGCAGCCACTTACAGAGTCAGCCTCCAGGAGCCACCTTTTCTTGGGGCTGCAGGATTGGTGATGGTCCTTGTCATCTCTGCTCACCCGCTGGGACTTCTTGGCCATCTAGAAGCAAATATCCCCAAAATCCATATTTTGACACATATGTGTGTTTAGTCTGTGTATTCCTGTGTGTGATACTCATACCTGATTCATTATGCCCAGGATCATCTGCCTCCGTGACCAACATCTGTGCCTCCTCCTCAGCAGTCCACGTGAGCTTGGGGCTTACATGCAGAGGAGGGTGAGGATGTTGGCACCCCTGTGCACCTCCCTACACCTCCCCCAGGTCTTTCCAGCATTGGCCGGCCTCGTTGCCTCCGGGTGGGCCTGATCCTCTGCCTGTACTCTGACACTCTCACACGCAGCAGGGTTCTAGGGCAGCAGCAGCCCAGCTCAAATCTGTATACCCCCTCTCCCCAGCAGCCTCCACTCAATGCTTATCCATGCTTATCATGGCCAACCCCAGGCCAGACACACAGCTCCCCAGGCAGCCGTATTCAGTCACCAGCCAGACAGCAATATACACCCTAAGGATCTGGCTCACCAACCATTGCAGTGATGTCCCAGGGAGTACACAGGGAGATGATGGCCAAAAATTAAAGGGCAAGGCTTGCCTCAAATCCAAATACACACATAGACATATATACATAGAACCACCACAAAAAATAAAAAGGAGACAAAGTGTTTTCGCACGGACTGGGCAGAAGCACCCGATAAAGCTCTGCAGGTACATCCATCATAGCTGGAAAGGGGGACACATCACCATATTGCCGAACCTGCTCCAGTATTGCAAAGTTGTGGAGCACCATACACGCCACAATGATTTTGATTACATTCTGGGGCTGGTACTGGAGGGCACCCCAGCATGGTCCAGGCACCTGAACCACTGCCTGGTCTTGGTATGAGCCCAGTTATATGTGAGTTTGAGGCCACAAAATGGGGGTCATCAGCCACAGAAGCAGGGGGGTATCCAGAATTACCTACAAAAATAAAATAATTATTAGCCACATACATCATTAACACATTTTAAAATGGAATGGGGGAGACAGGGGATGCATCCACAGATACACAAGATCTACATGAAAAACCAACATCAGCAATAAAGGAGTAATAATGACAACACTTACCAAGTAGCCATCCGCCAGACAGCTCGTCAGACTTAAAACAAGCAAACAGACTAGAATTTCTAAAGATATAAGCATCAGAACACAGGACCTTCAACACATTGAACATTGACTGAATGGCCCATCTTACGGTTCCTGTGCAAAAGACACAAAGCACACAGTTCAAGAGCTGAGCAGCATTCAAGCACATCTACACAGAACAGCTGCTAAACAGAAAGGGACAACCACTGGTAAGACTGCCTTCTTTGGGTGAGTGAGAAAAAAGGAAAAAAGGAACATTAAATTTGGCTTATTTTAGAGTGAAGCAGCTACAGGGAACAAGGGACAACTAGTAAAAAGGGGAAATTGAGGTCCATTTTACCGGAGGCAATACAATTCAAGGGCCAACACACACTAAATATGGGAAAGCTGAACTAAAAATAGATGTCACTACATAGCATGGAACTAAGGATGCAAAGGAAAACCAAACACATACCTAAAGAGGTATTCATCAGCAACCGGTGGCAACAGCGCCACAAGCGTACAGCCGATCACACCCATGACATTGGACATATCGGACAGCTCATAAAAGCCCTGCTTAAGCACATTCCAGGCTACCATGGTGTCAGGGAAAAATATATACTTGTCCACCAAGGTAGTCATGCCATCAAGAAATTTATTGAGAGTGCAGCTGAGAGTCTGGGACATGACCACAGAGAGGGAAGGCAGCCTCTGGAATGAGCCATCGCCAAAAATTAAAAGCAGCCAACCAATTTGGTCATACCTGCAATTGTATGCCCGTCGCTTGTGGTGGGGCCAACCATGGCCGCAACACACAATACGGTTTCTCAAGAGAAAAATGGTCAAGTCAGGTCAGCTAGAATAGCTCAATGTCATGCATGAGATCGACATATGCACGTGACCAGTGCAATTCAAGCTGTGCCAGGCACATGCACAGCATGCTGCGAGGCTGCAGGCACTTGTACTCTGGTAGCGCTTCTTCAGAGGATTCCATCTCATGCTCCATGCCACTGCACTCCCTCCAGGTAAAAAAGCCCGTAATTGGAGTGTAAAACAGGCCTTTTTATTGGCATGTACGGAAGGGGGAATCAAGCCTAGTCAGGGCTGTGAATTATTTGCAAGCCCTTACTAATCATGTAGTATACGCAAAAACATGAAAACAACACAAGGAAAATATGCAGTAGGCATGCGAAAAGGCTAAAACGCACTTAGGCAAACACTGATACATCCAAAAAAACACACCAGTATCTTGAAAATCGACCAGATAATTGTAAGTGTGTTAAAGAAAGGCTGTGAATTGACCCTATTGTCCAGGCAGAGAATAAAATAAAGTCTACACTCACCTGCAGCTCCTCCATGCAGATCCGGTGTTCCCGTGTAAATCCTCCATGCAGTGTTGGCATCTTCATACTCACCAATGGCGGGAAGTCAGCGATTCCATCTTCCAGTGCTGATGGCCTTTTATGGAGGCATCCATGGAGTTTTGTTTACTACCCCACAAGCCTACTTCAATCAATCTGCAATGGAGGGGGTGTTCCAAAAGAGGTTTATTGCAATTCAACAACATATTTAGATGTGCATTTTTAAATATATTGCACACTTAAATAGGTACTGAGTTGCACCAAGGAAAAAAATGTTTTCTCTCAAAAAAAGTGAGTAAAAAAATACATGCTCAATCAACCCTTTAGTTGCCACCAGGGCCTATGTTGTAGAGGTTTTCCAGAGTAAATTGTATCCAGCATATGGAAAGTAATTTCTCAAAATACTAAAAAAATTAATCTCAAATACCTGCATCTCCAGGTATGAATATAGGAACACTGGTTTCTGGACCCCCCTCCAATCTTTTTTTCTTCTTATGTCCCACTTACTTCTGCATATGAGAAGTCATTTCTCAAAATACTAAAGAAAAATTATCTCAGATTCCTCTTGAGAATCTGCATCTCCAGGTATGAATATTGGAACACTGGTTCCTGGACCCCCTCCAATCTTTATTCTTCTTATGTCCCACTTACTTCTCTTCTTTCTCTCTCTTCTCTTAGTCGCAATTAAGATGTTTTTCATCGAAAGGTGCTTTATATTCACTAGTTCTGTTCCTGCTTTCATTAGTGAGTCTTTTTTTTGTAATCCTGCACACTGCTGTATGTGGGATTGTCTCTTCAATGTTGTTTACCGCTCTATGTACTGTTCCTGTTTGACAGATAAATAACAAAAATTAAATAAATGAAAATGTAGCATTTGAGAATCACATTCTACATTAATAATTTAGTTAATAGTAACTGGTAACCGGAATAAGGTGTGAATAATAATGGGAAGCCACAGAATTGAACCTTTGTCTATTCTCATCAAAAGGAGCTACCTGACCTGGAGATTTGGTCATGCTGTGGTCAGTTTCAGTTAGAACTTCAGTGTACAGTGGTTTGTCCTGTTTTCAGCATCCCAGCACCTTACTCCTACACAGGGGAGGCAGGTAGTGGAATTGGTATCAGCAATCTTGTTGACAGTGTAATTTAACAGATTGACTCCATCAATAATGGATGTTCTTGTTCTATTCCAACTCGACGGTTCTTAAACTTCAATCCCTACATGATGAACGCAGCTTTTCACTTCCCTGTGAGGCTGCACTTATTACAGCAGAACACTCCTGTCCATCCTACCAGGAAGGACACTTGGGCAGGAAATCTCCTCCTCTATTATGCTCTAATGAGTTATATAAATTCTGCAGCTGCCACCAAACCCCTGGGCCTATCTGTCACTGCTAACAGCATGGTCTCCGATTGCTAATAATGTAAAAAGCTGTAGAGGATTTCCTTTGTTCAGTAAACAAGTGGATTTTAAGACATTTAAACAAGTTGCCAGGCTGACAACTGTAGCACAGCATGAGCAATGCAAGGTCCCTGCATACCGTATTTCCCGCCTCATAAGACACACTTTTATTCTCCCAAAAGTGGGGGCAAAATATGCGTTCGTCTTATAGGGCAAATGTAAAAAAAAACCCTAAATTTACAAAACCAGTGCTCCCGTGCTGCACAGACCAGAGTGTTTGTGCGTGTGTGGGCCGCACCAAATAAACAGCGGCAGTGGGCACAGCAGGCAAGGATCAGTTACCCTGCTCTCTTCATGCTCGTCCACCGCTCCTTCAACTTCTGGCCCCACGATGGCTGCGAGAACCCGGCCAGCAGCGTCGGTTATGCTGGATGGTGTTTTAACACATTTTTTCGTATTTCCCTCCTTCAATTTCCAAGTGCATCTTATGGGCAGGTGTGTCTTATAGGTATGAAAGGTATGAGAATATATATATATATATATATATATATATATATATATATATACCACATGTGCTTCTTAGGTACTCAGGATCCAATGCTGCTATGATTTTGTCCTGGACTTAGTAGATCAGCTCCCTACACTTTCAGGGTCATGTGGGACCTCATCAGCCAACAGGGAGGTCTGCATGGCCATAGGAAAGCACAGTCACCAATCACTGCCTGGAGTTGGTTGAAGGAACAGTACCGCTTCTGTGCATATGGAGGATGCAGCAGCAGGCCTTCTTTTTCTAAGTATGAGTTTTCATAAGCTATCCTTAGGAAATGTGAACGCTACAAAAAAAGTTGTTTTACTCCCAGCCTCATCAAACTCTACCCCGGCAAGAGTTGTCAGTTTGTAACAGGTGCGGCCAAAACTCGTAGAGTAAAAGTAATGTCTGCAAGAAAAAACAACCTTTTGCAATAACTACAGTAATGAAACAACATCTAAAGGTACAAACAGAGAATGTTGAAGCGCCCAAAGGAACGAAATTGCAGCTACAAGGCTCAAATGGAAATTAACATACATGAGCTGCCCCTTGTAAAAAGGTCTTAACAGAATAATCATTAGCAACTGGATTCTAAAAAGAACGGTTAAAGCAGACACCTGACACTTTCTGCTACTTACTGACAAACCATTGTCTAATCCTGTCTGGAGAAAATGTGAAATATTAGTGACTTAAAAATCTTAGACCAAAGAGACACTGAGAAATATACCAGCACTAATGGCTCTCCAGTGTCTATAATAGACTTTTGCTGAAGAAGACCTCTGTGTCTTTAACAAGATAAAATCACGTACAAAGAAAAATACTGTCAAGAAGGGGATTTGCCCTCTAAAAAATAGATCTGGTGGTTAAGGAAGTCAGTATGGACCATCCACTATTAGATTCACCAGATTCACAAACAGTACCATGCCAATCTTGGACATTTCTGTGCAACGAGGATCGTGTTGACTGATTCTTGACATAACGTATATGCACCAATGAAACCTCTTGTTTAGTTACCACCTCCGTCTGCTGAAAAAATCCACAATCAGGTTTTGCATGTCAACGCAGAATGATGCCACCCTTTAGTGTGTGCCACCCTGACGATTTAGGTACACCACAGTGGTGGCATTGCACAACTGCACCCATACTGGCCAATCGGTCAGGATCTTGGAAGCAATGGAAAAGACAAAAAAATGCTTTTAGTTCCAAAACATGCATCAGTGACCTTGCTTCTCTGGCACATTGTCCCCCCTGCCAAAAGCAAAAAGGACTAATATAGACTAGACCGAGCCATATTTCTGGGCACAGCAAAAAACAGTTCTCAACACAAGTACTATAAGAACAACTTCCTACCACAGACATTTCACCTTAACACACAAGTGTGGTCGAGGTGATTAAATGATTTGGTGGAAATGAACGAAATCCTGCCACCTGTGGAAATCACTCTCCTGACCCACCCATCTGACAGCTGGTCCATCCAGATTTATGCAAACATTCACCCACCCGGATTGGGTAGGGCACCTCTCCATGCAGTGGTAGACTTGGGAGCAACCCTTGGCCTGGGTTTTTAGGATTTCTAACCCCTAACAGAGGGCTGTTCCTTATTTGGGCTGTTAAAGAGAGAAGGTGAGAAAGAGTGAATTGCTTGGCTTAATTGAAACTTCTAGATTAGGGATACACAATCTGTGGCCCAGGGGCCGCATGCGTCCCACAATACCATCAGTTATGTCCCTCGGCACTTCAACCTATTTCTACCCACCTTTGCTTGCCTCTAATCATCTCACCTCTTCCTGCTTCAACACTTCTAACCTCACCTCAACCCTCGTCACATTTTCCCACCTGACAATGCCCACCTAATTTCTTCCTTCCTCACCTTTGCTTACTTCATCTTTTCCCACTTATTGCTGCCTCACCTCTGCTCCTCTACTTACCTTTGCTTGCCTCATCTCAACCCCTGCTTCCCTCACCTCTGCTTACCTTTAATCACTTCTGCTCACCTACCCTTTCCCCTCCTCTTCCATGACCACTTCTTCCCACCTTATCCCTTGCCAACTCACCTCTGCTCACATCATCACTTCCCACCTTTGATCACCTCACTTCTGCCTAATGTCTTCCCACCTATGCTCACCAGTTCCTGTCTCTAATGTATGCCAACCTCTGCCCTCCTCTGCTTATCTGACCCTTGTCCACTTCTTTCCATCCACATCTGTACATACATAAAAATATATAATGCTTAAGGCTACAGCTTTCCTGCAGTAAACTGCAGGATTTGCATTTTCTGTTCTTTATAATATTACAGATATAAGGCTTGATTCAGAGACACATTCGTCCGCACTTCCGTAGCTGTCTGTGAAAGTTTTAGTGGGTGTTTGTCATTTTTTTGTTTTTTTTCGTTCATTTTTCATTCGTACGAATGTTCGGGAAAATGCGTATATGCGCTTTCGATGAACGAAAGCAAATCGCATCATTTGCGTTAGTTTGGATCATTTTCCAAACAAAATCTGATATTTTTCGTTTGTTCAGATAACTTACGTTGTTGGGATGGGCTTGCGTCTGATTCAGAGAGCTGATTGCCGACGGACCACCACCCTATTAAACCGTTTCATTTCCGATCCACTTACGGGACCTTTGAGGGCTCGGATTGCTATTGTTGAACAAGTTTTGCGGCTATGTGGAGGAGTCTGCGTGCCTTTAGCACCAAGGCATTGCATGTATCATCTGTATTAGGTTTCCCCACCTGTGTAACCCTTGTTTTGAGAGTACCCCTATATTTTTATTTTGGAGGTGGGTGCCTAGCCAAGATCTGTCCATATACAAAAACGTTAGAAGGGTCCGGGGTTAGGCTCCCCCGGATATCTGTCTTGGATCTCTGACTATAACCACACCGTTATTAAAATTAAATTACATTTATTTGAATATTTTTAAAAATTCCATTGATTCAATTGTGCTTTTGACATACAATAAGTGCTACAATGTTCTAATACATCCAATTATCTGACCATTGTCACATGTTCTGAGGAATACCTTTCAGGTGGGCAGACATGTTTCGCCTTATGACAAGGCTTTATCAATGCCCTATTTACCTGAGAGAGATAGATATTAAAAGATAAGTTTTAGAAACATTTTATATTATAACAATGTATGTACCAAATTATATTAGTTCATCGTTAGAAAAGTACATTTAAGAAAATTTAAACACATTAGGCTACCTTATTGAGAAGTTTTACTCTATACGTCAAAAATGGGAAACTGTACGCTGGAGTTATTTCCCAGGAAATGTCTGGTCCATATGTCCTTTTAGGAACTGCATATACCATATATTCTGATTGAGTTGTGCTGGCCCTTTTAAGGTAGCCTAATGTGTTTAAATTTTCTTAAATGTACTTTTCTAACGATGAACTAATATAATTTGGTACATACATTGTTATAATATAAAATGTTTTTAAAACTTATCTTTTAATATCTATCTCTCTCAGGTAAATAGGGCATTGATAAAGCCTTGTCATAAGGCGAAACATGTCTGCCCACCTGAAAGGTATTCCTCAGAACATGTGACAATGGTCAGATAATTGGATGTATTAGAACATTGTAGCACTTATTGTATGTCAAAAGCACAATTGAATAAATGGAATTTTTAAAAATATTCAAATAAATGTAATTTAATTTTAATAATGGTGTGGTTATAGTCAGAGATCCAAGACAGATATCCGGGGGAGCCTAACCCCGGACCCTTCTAACGGTTGCATGTATCAGCATGGCCTAGGCCATAAATTGTATAGCAATGCATACCTGAATCAATACATTTCATGTATACCTTATAGAAGCATTTTAATGCTGACCTTAATTAGTCCTTAGCATGTAAACCTTTATTTTCGCACACATCCATATAATTGCTATATTTTTTTACACTTATGTCCTTTGTGAATTATATTTGGATTGTTGAACTTGAATCTTAATTTGTTGTATGAGTTATTGTTTTAGTTGTTTACCTTGGCTTTGTGTAATTATTTTATATTTGGTTGCAGGAACCGCAAGATGTGCCACTCGCATAACATACAAGCAGTGTTTGGTCCAGCTATGCGATTCCTCAGTGTTCTTGCAGGGCATCCAGGGTCGTCCCATGATGCTTATATATTGCAGCGCTCCGGCTTATTTCGTCAGTTTGAGTCAGGAGAATTATCTGGTGGATGGCTCCTGGGTAAGTTTGCTCACATTACATCAATCCATTTTCACTGTATGGCAATGAATATAGTTGATGACTTATGTCTTAACCTATGGCTGTTTTTAGCCCTTTATGATATGTTAAACAATATTGTAGCTTAGAATGTGTATTTTATGTTAGTATTTTTAAATTCTTTCAGGGGATTCTGGATATCCACTCCTGCCCTTGCTCCTGATGCCCGTTCTTTCCCGGCAGAATGCGGGCCAGGGGTTCTCTAATCGGGCACTATGCAAAACCCGGGCTGTGGTGGCGAGGGCCCTCTGGCTTTTGAAGTCCAGATTTAGGTGTTTGGACCATACAGGGGGGGGGGCACTGCACGTGCCAGAGTGGCACAACTGAGTTTCAGGGTCCTTCAGTTGGTGGACGAGATGCAGGAGTTGCGCGACTCGTTGGGGACCACAGATGAAGAATAATGTTCTGTGGCCTGCCATTGCTATGTATTTAGTTTTTTATAGTTGTAAAAATTTGACATTTTCATAATATTTTAAGATTTTATATTTTATGATGGAATAAAAAAAAAAATGTTTCAGTGTCATTTCATTTACAAAATACATTAACACAAAACGAATGGGCCCAGAAATATTTAAAGATAAATATTCACATGACCGAGAAGTGATTTGGGTAAGTTTTAGGGGGCTAGAATGGAAGTAGAACCAAAACGAGAAGTGGTTTGGGTGAGCTTTAAGGGTCCAAAAGGGAAGATGGAGGACAGTGCTAAGTGGTGTGGGTGAGCTTTAAGGGTCCAAAAGGGAAGATGGAGGACAGTGCTAAGTGATTTAGCTAAACATTGTAGTAGAAGTGAGGGTGGCAAATATGTAGGCGAGCACTTTAATGAGTTAAGTTTGTAGTGCGCAGGCGCAAGATCATAAGGATTTCCGTCTGGACGATTATTTATTGAAAAAGGGAAACAGAAACTAACGGGAAAACGTAAAGAATTCGTGGGAGGATACGATGGGAAAAGGGCAAAAACGAAAGCCTACATTGTAACATGAGAAAATGAAACGGAAAAGTCACGCTGGAAAATTACATCCTCGTATTTGTACTCTGCCGTACGAACGGACGGAAACTTTACAGAAGGATTGCAATGCATGCATAGAATCGCTCGCACACGCATACGAGAGCGGGAAATTTTCAAAAAAAAAAACAGATCGGCACTAAAACTAAAGTATTTTTTTGTCTCTCTGAATCGAGCCTATAATGTCTTATAAAGCTCCTGAATTCTTAATTACACCAAAATAGGCGTGTGAGCCTGAATCCCAGAAACTGTCCCCATGTGGTAAAAAGTAGAACAATAGCCTTGGCTGCATGGTAATGAGTTTTATATTTACACCTGGCTGACAACAAGGTCCCTGAATAGATTCCAAGTTTCCTGAGCAGCATTTCATCACCTCCTGAAATCCATGCATCCAAAATCCCATTTTTACCCTTCATATAGCCCCTAAATTCTGTAATATTTTCATTTTTTGTGAAATTTATACACAGATGCTGGCTTTTTGGTGGCTTGTACACATATGCAAACCTCTTTTTTTAAATGTTTCACATACCCTGGCCCTGCTAGACCATGACTTATTGCTGTGCCAAGTCTCTTCTGTTCCAAACTACTTAGCATACCATGCTTGCCATGCATTCTTCTTTACTTCTTCCTAAAGCATACCTTAACCACTTTCGTGCATTTTTCTTTTCTTCTTCTTCCTAAAGCATACCTTAACCACTTTCGTGCATTCTTCTTTTCTTCTTCTTCCTAAAGCATACCTTAACCACTTTCATGCACCTTTTTTCTTCTTCTTCCTAAAGCATACCTTAACCACTTTCATGCATTCTTCTTTTCTTCTTCTTCCTAATGCATACCTTAACCACTTTAATGCTTGCCATGCATTCTTCTCTACTTCTTCCTAGTTGAATATTTGGGATCCCCACATGGATATATTGTAAACATTATTCTGATTGTTTATAATATTAAATGAAATGCAAGGCGATGCTATATAGGGCTTTATTTAAGAATCGCTAATGCCGCGTAGTACCACGTAGCAGCAGGTGAACGCTGGCTGCAGTATGTGAAACCTATATATATGAAAGTCAATTTCTCTAATAGCGTCATGTAACGTCAAATGTCTTATGTCTGGTGGCTCAGTGTAAAGCACTGACGCTGTATTTTCAGCAGAACCACATAGCACCTGTCGCTCAGTAGCGTTATCCCATACAATTTTATTAATATTTGTTTTAATTTAAAATTCTTTCGTTTTTTTGTATAAATAGCGCTTTTCTTTAATTTCTTCCCCCTAAATTTTAGGATCAAATCATAATCGTAGCGCTACCTATCGTTCGCTTGAGTGTTGTCCTGTTGTTAGAAGTAGCTTTGGTTTGGGCGCTTTGCCCTCGGGATGCTACATAGCGTTTTTTCTTAGCAACGTAGTTAAAGGATTTGCTTTCGGTTTTGCTTTATGCACTTCCAGATTTCCTCTGCGCAGTTGAGATGTCTCCAGCAAGACGCCGTGTGGCCCGTTTCCCCAGCCCCTTTTCCAGTTCCACAGAGGAGGAAGAGGACAAGAAGAAGAGGCAGCAGGTTGATCCTAGGGTCAACAGGCAGATATTAAAGGTAGCCGTATGTTAGGGCTATCACATGGGCAAGTGTGCTCAAATATTTGGCCACATCGAACTCTTTCAAATAGAATAATGTATTTGGTATAATTTGGTATTATTCATTTTCAATTACTACATCCATATACTGTATTCTGTTATTATTGTGGCTGTAACATGTCTATTTAGCGGCATATGTTCGCCATCAAATATAAGTAGGTAACTTTGTTGTCTTGTGCTGTAGGTTTTCGCTAAAATCATAAAATTCTTGAAAAAGTAAAATAAGTAAATGTACTGGACACTAGAGAAAATATATGTGTTTATTTTAGTGATTTTGTTAAAGATATATTGAAGGATCTGGTGAAAATAAGACATCACAGGGATGGAGAAGGGATAAAATTAAGTTGCTAAGTAACTGCCCTATCTCAGGGCTGACCACATCTGAATTAGCTTGTCACTTTTAACTATTTTCATCTGCTCACGTCAGCCTCCGATTTAGAGTGACTCAACGATCTGACAGCAGATTACAGCCAACCCGAGCACGGTCTCCATCCATTTAACAGATGAGAAGCTTTTATATACATCCCCCCCCCCCAATCATTCTTGTATGATGGAAGACTGAAATTAACCATTTATACGCTTCTGAGGCAACACAGGGACCATGCGCAAGGAAAAATAAGCATCAGGCTGGATTATGTACACACATTGCACACTACCCACCCCCACCTTTGCTACACAATTACCTACAATGACACTTATTGTGATTCTTCGATTTCCTTCGTGTGATTGTCACATTGTCTCCTCTGATATCAGTTCACAGTTACCTAAAACGCCTTGATTTCTGTATAAATATAGTGTTAGTCGTTGTATCAATATTTAAAATTCCATAAACATCCTGTGTTGTCTTCAACCAATTAACCTAATTTGATGGGGAACGTATTGGAGGGTTTGGTGTAGTTGGGTCTATTCAATTTAAATCTTTAAATCTAACTACTAACACCTGCTACACATCTACATTAACCCCTTAGCCCAGCTCTCAACTCTTTACTCATAACACATTTTCAAGTCATGTTATACAGATAAAACCTAAAATCTAAGATATGTAGGTCTAATATACACCCTATAAATAGGGGTAGGTTCCCATTCCCTATTGTGTCTCACCACACCCGACTTCCTCAGGGGAACTGAAGGGTAATCTAATTAAAAAAACAATAACATGCATGTGGAATTACAGCTTAACATTAATTACTTATGCCATCGCTTTAGATAAACATGTACTTACAGTTTTTGTCTTGTTTATTTAGAAGATAAAGTCTGGTCACTGATCTGGTCAATGAAAGGACTGACTTTCATATAAGGGCGTTATTTCCAGGAAAAAGTAAACACACATGGAGCTGATTTTTATGGTAAAAGAGACCCAGGAATCTTCTCCATCTGTAGCCATTCTAGGACCTTTGAAAGCTCACCAACAGCAGCTGGCCGGAGAAGGCTGGGAAAATTATAACCTTGAGTCAACATTACAGGTTTCATAGGTGAGCTGATAAAGATTTTATGGTACATAGGGGGAGGGCTAGATAAATGAGCGGGATCACATAAGCCAAAAGCTGGATCATTAAGATCACACGAGGAGGACTGTAGATTAGACCTTCATAAAGGCCACAAAAGGTGGGAATAGATACAAGCAATACAGGGGAAAATGAGAAGACACTATCAAAAAAAGAGTAAATGGGACACTATGATCAGTATACAATTGCATGTGTTAAAAAGTAATGAAACAATGGTTTTGGTAAAAAAGCAATAATATAGTAACACAAAGGTACAGAGGCATGAATATGGGTCACTTGTGGCATATAGCTGGAGCACTAGCACAATTATAAAAATATCACACGCATAATTATCATTGTAAAAAAAAAATACAAACAAATATAAAAATAACTGCAATGCAGCACATGCAAGTCTTTGAGCAGCGCAGGTAAAGCAAATTGTACGGCAATTTATCTGTGCTGTGTGGTGGTGCAGTAAAAGGGCCATACCTAACAACATCTCCTGGTGCAACATCGTTATTCCCCCGCTGCTGTCAGGGGCCTCCTTCCTCCAATCTGGCTCCTGTTGCAGCCACCTTCTTGAGGTCCTTAATTCTTTTTGCTGTAGCAGAATATTGAAAGACCTACAAGAAGGAGGCTACATCAAGCTCTGTACCTGAGGTCTGTACTCTGGGCCTGGTGCAACATTGCTATTCCCCTGCTGATGTCAAGGACCTCCTTCCTCCAATCTGGCACCTGTTGTAGCCACCTTCTTGAGGTCCTTAATTCCTTTTACTGGAGCAGAATATTGGAATATTACAAGAAGGAGGCTATAGCAAGCTCTGTACCTGAGGTCTTGACACAATGTCAGCACCTCCTGCTTCCAACGTCTTTCTCATGTGCCCACACTATCGCCTCCACTCCTGGGGGGTATAGAAAACAATTGGTGCAGTGCAGGATGACATGCAATGCAATGCAATTGCACCATATGAAAGGGGCCTTAAACTATTGTACAAGAAAAAAACAAACATAATATATTTTGCAGAAATACAATAAGTGATCCTAAAAAACAACACAAATAAGAAAAAAATAACTTATATGTTACCAGAAAATGTGAAAAATAAAAATATAAACATGAAGGAACAGGTCCAGGTCCAGATCAGGCTTCCCATCAGTAAATAAACAAAAAATATATACGAAAATACATATGATGACATAATTGATGTTAAGAGGAAAGACTAAAAGTGGACCAACACCCTCCCGAATCGGCCGCTCTGATCCCTCCCCGCGGGGCATCCAAAATTGTGATGCCCCGCTGTGTGAAACCCCCCAGGACGCCCAAGAACCTTACCTTGATCCCGATCCAATGGCGCATACGCGGGCCGCGGCCGGATCTTGCGCTTCTCTCTAGCAGGGCGCGTGCCTGCGGTGGCCATTTGTGAGTGGCCGGCGCGCTCCCTGTTAGAGGGAGGCACGAGATGCGGCCGCCAGCGTGCTTGGAGCCACTGTGGTTGTACGTCGCTTGGACGCGCATACCACAGCGACTCCGAGCGCGTCGATTGGACGCGCGGCCGCGCATGCGCCATAGGAGCATGGTGAGGTGAGTTTTTACTAGCGATCAGGGGGGTTTCACATAGAGGGGCACCCACGATCGGGGTGCCCCGGGGAAGTGGACCAAGACCCAGGATAGTCAAAATCCTGGGTGTTGGTCCACTTTAATTCCACATGGATATGGTGAAACACATTGGCAAACTCATCTTGACGGCACAAGAATCTGCCCAACCATATGACTATTAACAATCTATTATATAAACAGATTGGTTACACTGCACCAGTAGAAAGTTCTCTAGAAACTAACACTTTAAAAATCAAAAAAAAAAAGGAAAAAAAATGCTCATCTTATATTCCCAAATAAGTCCCAAACAAGAAAATATCCTCTATAATGCACAAAGCATAAGTAAATGTCATTTGGGGGGCATGGCCTAGCGCTCGAATGGAGTAGCTGCAGTAGTGTGAGCTCCTGAGCACATCTGGGCTTTTCCTACACCCACAAGGCAAATTGGCGACCAAGACAGCTTCTAAGATGCCTGGGAGAAAGAGTAAGAGGAGAGACAAGGAGAGAAGCGCTGCTCGAGCGATTGGCAGCAAGAAGAGAGGTCCGGCGGCCGGTCTACATGTTTCCACGTGTAAGAAACGCAGGGAAGTGCCTGCATCATCCTCCTCAGCAGGGACTTCAGCTAGCGAGGAGGAGTACCGGCCCACAAGTGATCGCAGCGAGGACTGGCAGGCAGAGATGCAGACCGTGGGAGGAGAGGAAATGGCACCAGCCGCGTCCTGTGGGGAGAAGACAGCAGCTCCTCCCGTCATGATGGCGACCAGCACCGAGGGGGAGCGGACACCCCCCCATCCCTTCCAGCACGCACCCTGCCAGCCAGCCCCGGGTTCTTCCAAATACAGAGAGCACGTCCAAGATGGTCCAGGTAAAAATTCAAATAAAACTGGGCTGGCTGGCTGTGAGAATTGCTGGACAATTTGGCTTGTGAAATACTGCACTATGTTATTTCTTTCTATTGCCTTGCATGTGGCTTCTTGATACCACTGTTTATTGCATGCCTTCTGAGCATGACTAGACGTTATCCTTGGTTGGAAGAATATTGATGTCGACTAGGATTTGCCTATGTGTGATTAAGGCACTGCTCTGCTTTGTTAACCCTTTATTGGATTGCTACCCTGATTGCCTGGAAGGTTAAACAGTATATAATGAAGGCGCTACTCTGCTTGAGTTATCCGGTAAGAGTTTGAACACTACTAGCGGTGACCGACGTGATTGGTGACGGAGCATGCGCAACTGGATTTCCCACTTAATGTGTTAATTCGAAACCCTTATTACCAATCTCTGTGTTTTTCTGTGTATGTTTACTTATGTACTTAGTTAATGTTATTTGGATTGTAGAACATGTTTTGTTGAGGGTGTTAGGAGTTAGTGTTTAAGTAGTTTACCTTGGCTTGCTGTATTTTTTTTTTTTTTTTTCAGGAACCGCAAGATGGGCCACTCACTGAATCTCCAAGCAGTGGTTGGCCTGGACATGCGATTCCTTAGTGTGTTTGCCGGGTATCCAGGCTCATCCCATGATGCTTATATCTTGCAGAGCTCAGGATTATTCCGTCGGTTTGAGTCTGGAGAATTATCTGGTGGATAGCTCCTTGGTAAGTTTCCTCAAATTCCATCATTCCCTTTTCACTGTATGCCTATGAATATAGTTGATGACCCATGTCTTAACCTATGGCTGTTTTTTTCCCCTTGATGACATGTTAAACAATAATGTTGGTTCGAATGTGTAATTTATGTAAGTATTTAGTGATTCTTTCAGGGGATTCTGGCTATCCGCTTCTGCCCTGGATCCTGACGCCCGTTCTTTGCCTGCAGAATGAGGCCCAGGAGTCGTACAATCGGGCCCACCGGAAGACCCCGGCCGTAGTGGAGAGGGCCTTTGGACTCCTGAAGACCAGATTTCAATGTTTGGACCATACAGGGGGGGCACTGCAATATGAGCCCAACAAGGTCATCAACATCATACTTGCATGCTGCGTGCTTCATAATTTTGCCATTATGCAGCGTGTCCCCCGGTATGTCGATTTGCCCCCCTCTCCACCCAGCCAGGAGGCAGATGACCTTTATGATGGCACCCCTAGTACCTCTGGCCTATCAGTGCCTGCACATTTGATTTCAGCCTATTTTTCGTAACATTTGTTTTGTTTGTTTGTTTATGTTTTTGTGTGTTTTGAATATGATTTGCCTCTGTGAAGGCCTTTTTCCCCAAAAAAATAGTGAGTTAATTACTAAAAATTTGACACCTGATTTGTGCCTCATGCATTTTTTTTTCTTATGTTCATCTTATGTTTTCTTCATTAATATCCAAACAACCCAAACATTAATGCATCAACTTAGGCAAGAACAGCTAAAATCACATTCAATATATTTTATTGAAATATGTAAATGTTTAGTTGAAGGGCACTCGCAGACTCAAAATGTACATACATTGTAAAACATAACTATAAATAGGGGCAGACTCCTGGCCCCTAACAATTTGCCCACATCCAGGAGTTTGAAAGTAACTGACTCCAGGCCGAAGTTTCCCACCGCCCACCAACATCAAGATCCATAGGGAGCAACAATTTCCAGGGGAATAGTCGGGCAGGAATACCTAGGGCCACATACACACCCTCTCCTGCTCGGCCACATTTTCCACCAGCACAGGTGGAAACCAGCCATACCTATGCCACATCCACACCTGTAAGTTCGGTGGCCACCCAGCCAATGACCCCCAGTCCTAATGCCAGTCCAGTCCAATCTTTGCCATGGGCAAATGTAGTTGTTTCCCAGCCAAGAATGTCCCCCAATATTGCCAACAAACAGAATGAGCCAGCCAGCATTTGATTAGGCCCAAGCCTGCAGCATGGGAGCTTGAGCGGCCGCTTCAGTGAGGCTTAAGCTCAGCCATTGGCTAGTGGGGTATGTGAGCACTCTAATGAGCTACATGGGCAAATTCAAAAACAAACCAGCAAAGCCATAAAAAACTCAATCTTGGTAGTGCTCACTAGACAGGTAAATAGAGTGGGGATGTAGAGGAAAGATGTTTAAGGTGGCCATTTGTTCTGCCATCTGTGTGCTTAAGTTGGCCATTTGTTCAAACACCTGGCTGTTGCTCATCCTAAATTCAGTCAGCATGTTGGTGAATGTGTTTTCGAATTGTGCAGTAATCTGCTCTGTTGTTCGTTGAGTCACCTGCCGAAAGTAACGGCTGTCATGGCGCCATGCTGACTCCAGGATTGACACGCGCCTCCCCAGGGAAACTGGTCGACGTTGTTGACTGCGTCTTACGATTCCCCGGGTTTGAGCACCTGCAGATGCTGGAGCTCCAGGGCGAGCAACAGTCCCAGATGTGCTCGGCAAAACCTCTGCAGTAGAGTTACCACTGGGGACTGTAGGCTCAGTTTCAGCCTGCTGCCCACGATGGGCATGCGTCCAGCTTCACTCTGCTGCAGAGGATTTGGTGCAGTAGGATGCTGGGGCAGTGGCAGATTAGGTTCCAGGGGGTAATTTCAGAAGGTCCAATCTGGCTGGCATCCTCCTCCTCCATCTCCTGGATTAAATCCATCAGTGTGGGAGTCTGTTGGGACATGTGAAAAAGTGTTTCAGATTTGGCCCTAAATATCTTTTTGATCAAAATTAGTCATGTGCATTCACGTCAAAGTCCACTTACCCTACATATCTGTACCTGTGTCCTAGGCAGCAGGGAAGTAGACGGCGTGCTCAAACTGGAGGAGGCTTCCACACTTCCAGACGCTGGATGCTGGGCTGGGTTTAAAAGTAAAAGGCACGTAAACATACAAACATCCATTGATGAGCTAGATTAGTACATATGCTTTAGAAAACACGTGGCCCAGCAGGAATGACAACTCCCCCAACCGTCCAAGTTGACCTTCACAATGAATGTGAGTATCTCTTATATGTATGCCTCACCCTGTACATACAGATTGGTCACCTTAAATAATACAAACATGCATGTACTGCATGTTAGGAGGCTTTACAGATCCCAAATGATGCATTAGGGGCCCACAGTCAGCTTGCAAATAGCATTTGGCTTCAGAGTATGCTGCTGTGCATTCTTCCTATGTTGACCTTTCCCTGACCCCAGCTCAAGTTTGTCTGACCAAAGCACAGCTACAACCCCAGTGGTAGAAAGACAAAGAAGTAAGTGTTGTCTATTATTGACTATATTCACACCACATGCAGTGCTTTGGTAAGATAAATAGTTTAATAGTGAGCAGAAATACTGTCAAAGCTCGTGTATGGCCTGCAAACCTTTTTAAGGACCATTAACTACTGCACCGTGGGAGAGTGTCCATCATGAAGGCCATTCCTCAGACATTAAACACCCACCTAAAACAGTAACCTCCCTTCAAAGCCACTTCCTATGGGCATGTGTTCATATCTGCCTGTGAGCCTCATTTCACACATTTACAATAGTTCACATTAAAAAAAACTAACCTGCAGAAATGGTATGGATGTCCGTGTCCTGTCTGCCAGAGAGAGGCCCTCTAATGCGACAGGGTGTATTAATGCCAGGACCATTTCTTCAGCTCTGGTATATTGTAATTTGGTGGGGAAGCCTCCGCCAGTTTGTAAGCTGAAAAATAGAGGTTAACAAATTTTGGTCATTGTGGTCACTACAACAAGCAGCAAAATGCATGACTCAAATATGTAACTGTGATTGCGCCGTTTATTCTGTTTCTTCCGTGCTGCATACTTCAGGTCAGATATTTTTCGCTGAATCTGCTCCACATCTTTCCTCTCATCCCCCGCTGCATTGACCTGTCTGGTGAGCTCGTCCAAGATTTGGGTCTTTCTCATTTTGCTGGTTGCTTTTGAATGTCGCCCAAATAGCTCATCATAATGAAGTGTGAGGCCACTTGCCAATGCTAGGGTTTGTGCCTCCCCAAACTGGCCACTCAACTCGCCTCGCCGCAATGTTCGGCCTAATGGTTGGTCTTCTGGCTCATCTCTGTTTGGTGGTGATGAATCGGGTGTCACGTGGCTGGAAAAATACTGGACTTGCATTAGGACTGGGGGGTTCTTGCCTGGGTGGCCACCGAACTTCCAGGCGTGGATGTTGCATAGGTCTCGCTGGTTTCCACCTGTGCCGGTGGCAAATGTGTCCGAGGAGGAGAGGGTGTGCTTGGGGGGCTGGGGCTTTGGACCCTCTGCTTCTTTGCGGCCTTGGAACTGGTGCTCCATTTATCATGGGATGTGGTCGGGCGGGGAGGAGGAGAGGGTGTGCTTGGGGGGCTGAGGCTTCTGACCCTCTGCTTCTTTGTGGCCTTGGAACTGGTGCTCAGTTTATCATGGGATGTGGTAGGGTGGGGAGGAGGAGAGGGTGTTCTTGGTGGGCTTGGGCTTCTCACCCTCTGCTTTTTTGTGGCCTTGGACGTAGTCGTACCTTGCTGCTTGGATGTGGGTGCCTTCTTCTTTGAGGATCTTTCCTTGCTTGTGGTTGCTGTTTTGGATGTGCCTGGATTTGTGGGCAATGTCGCCTTGTGGTGGCCACTTTTGCTCCGCGTTTCACGCACCTTGCTAGTCGCTTGGTGCAATTCGAGTGCTCGGTCTGGAGGATGAAGTGTCCTTAGGCCCCTGTGGCCTTTTGGTCTTGGCCTCCTTTGCTGCTGTTTGCTTTCTGCTCGCTTTTTTGGATGCCATGCTGACAATCTCAAAGAGAATGAGCTGTGTGTCCATGACTCTTTAAATACTAATGACTGGGTATGACGCTTACGCGTTTGCGTATGCGTGCGCCAGGCCGGCCATGCGGAACCCGGAAACCGCTGGAGCATTACTTATCTGCTGTGGACAAAAAACAAGATGGCGCCCACGATCTTCACCCGTCAACAACAAGAGCTGATTATGCTCGTAAGTGTATTGTAAGGACGTTGATTTGCCATCTAAATGCATGGCTAGGCCTTAAGGAAGCGCAGGAAGAAACAGTGATTTAAACTCCGTGCAAAACAGAAGTTAGTGCACACATGTGCGAACCAACTCACTAGCATCTAGAAGGATAGTTTAAGGCTAGAAATGTGTTTGGGAATGTCATTTAGTCAACTGATCTAATTGTGACAGATATTTGTATGCAGTTTGATCTAACAACTATTTTGTTTTTTGTGTTTTTTAGACTATGCTTCAGCGCAGGTACGACTACCTGCCCAACGCATTCGAGAAGAGGAATGTGGCCCTGGAGATCGTGGCCTGGATCCAATAGGAGACGGACACCACCTCTACCCATACGCAGATCATGCAGCACTGGTCGGACATGCCCCGGGTGCGGCAATTTTTTTGCTCTACATTTCCCAAGTAAGTACATAGCGATTGCATGCTAGATGTAACTAATACAGAAGGTAGGCCTTTATTTATAAATGCTTTTCTTTTCTAGTGTTGGAAATGGACTATCGCATCAGACGCACCCGGAGGCGCGCAGTCCGGCCAGTGTGGCATGAATCTGCAGCAGGAAGTGAAGGTGGTGGATCTCCAGAGCCAAGTTCCTACCCCTCCTCTGTAGCGGCGTCAGACCAGCCCCTGGACCTTTCTAGAGGAGGGGCGTCACGGCGTGGGCAGGGAGTCGTACCAAACAACGGAGCCATTAGCCTCTGGTATGTGACTCTTAATGTAACCCCACACACATACATGCTATTAAAAGTAAAACTGATTCCCTTAATCTCTTTTTCTAGATGAATATGTAGCGGGTGAAGGATCTGGAGCAGAGATTGCAGCAGATCATGCCCCGGAGGAACATGGAGAAGGTGGGTGATGTCACACACACATTCTAAGTGTCATTTGCTTACTGTTGAATCAGATATTATAAGTGAGGCTATTTTAAATGTCTCTACAGCCTCACATTCCCAGCAGTGGCAGGCCCCAGACCGTAGGGTGGTCCCCCAAGCAGAGGTCGCCCACCACCAAAATAAGTTGTAATGTAATTAGTTTGAGTATGTTGACAATGACATCATCACCAATCAACCTACATCCATTGGCAATGTCCTTAGCATAATGACATATGGCCTCTTCCTTTAAGAATTGCCTTAGCATAATGACATATGGCTTCATGAGTTAGCTTGCAATCTAATAATCATTCCATCCACAGCTGTTAAACATGTATTTGCAGAACAATAATTTCTTTTTCTTTTTTTAACAGACACCGCACGTGCCAGTGCAGCACAAATCAGTGCCACGGTGTTTCGGTTGGTGGGCAAGATGCAGAAACTGCACGATTCATTGGGGACCACAGATGAAGATGAATTATCTGGGGCCTGCCATTGCTTTGTATATAGTTTTATATTTTTTAATGTTTTTATAAATATTTTAATATCTTTAATAAATATTACATTTAAAAAAAAAAAAAAACGTTTGTACTTGGCCAAATTTAAAACAATTTTTACAAAAAAAAAAAAGGCAAAAAAAATGTGTTAGTAAAAAAAAAAAAATAACTTGTTTCTGTGTCATTTTGTTTTAAAAATACATTCATTAAGGGTTGGTTACAACAATACGAAGGAAAAACCCAAAATTTCAATATGAAGAATCGCCAGGCCGCGATGTGATTTAGGTAAGCATTAGGTGCGCAAATGGAAGAAGAATGAAACCGCAATGTGATTTAGGTAAGCATTAGGTGCGGTAAATGGAAGAAGAATGAAACCGCGGTGTGATTTAGGTAAGCATTAGGTGCGCAAATGGAAGAAGAATGAAACTGCAATGTGATTTAGGTAAGCATTAGGTGCGTGAAATGGAAGAATGAAACCGCAATGTGATTTAGGTAAGCATTAGGTGCGCAAATGGAAGAAGAATGAAACCACAATGTGATTAAGGAAAGCATTAGAAGCAGTAAAACCAGCACTCCAAGTGATAATCCAAAAAGAATGTATTCAAGTCAGTTGCACAAAATCCAACATTTCAGGGGTTACAGCAGGCCCCCTTCATCAGGGATAACTAACTAACGTTCCCACATGCGGAACGTAACAGATGTTCGGGTGAAGACAGTCTGATGACGACGATGCCTCTCTGATTAACGTGATAGTTTGATTTCGTGCATGCCTATTAGTGCTGTGCACTTATTGTATGTGGAATGTTTTTCTCTTCTTATGTGATTATTGTAAATTCTTTGAAAATGATAAATAAAGAATATATAAAAAAAAAAAGAAAATGTCATTTGCCTCAGTTGTCAAATCAAGCCGAAAACGTGCCCTCCACCGATATTGAAAAACTCTTACCAGATAGGACAAAATGTAACGCATGTATCAATCATTCCAACTAGAGATGAGTGAACTTTTGAAAAATTCGATTCGGCTGATTCGCCGAATTTTCCGACAAAATTTGTTTCGGTACGAATTTATTCGAGACGAATCGCTATTAAAAACGGCAATTTCTGAGCTTCCTAGAGCCTCAATAGGGTTGTAAACCACTCTGCCTTGCTGTAACACGCATAGAATGTGTGCTGGGTTAGTAAAATAATACTGTAAATAATTATGATATGCAGATCAGAGGCATCGCTATTAGAATCGCAGAGCTGAGTTGAGGTGGCATCAGTATGAGGGGCCCCTATATTGCCTGAAAAACACACCCTGGAGCTGGCAGCAGCAGGAGCCCAAATATTGGCTGAAAGACATCCTGGAGTTGGCAGCAGGAGCAGCAGGAGCCCAAAAATTGGCTGAATGACACCCTGGAGTTGCAAGCAGCAGCAGCCCAAACCTAGCTTGAAAGACACACTGGAGTTGGCAGCAGGAGCCCAAAAATTGGCTGAATGACACCCTGGAGTTGCAAGCAGCAGCAGGAGCCCAAACATAGCTTGAAAGAGACACTGGAGTTGGCAGCAGGAGCCCAAAAATTGGCTGAATGACACCCTGGAGTTGCAAGCAGCAGCAGCGGCCCAAACATAGCTTGAAAGAGACACTGGAGTTGGCAGCAGGAGCCCAAAATTGTCTGAATGACACCCTGGAGTTGCAAGCAGCAGCAGCAGCCCGAACATAGCCTGCAAGAGACACTGGAGTTGGCAGCAGGAGCTCAAAAATTGGCTGAATTACACCCTGGAGTTGCAGCAGCAGCAGCCCAAACATAGCTTGAAAGAGACACTGGAGTTGGCAGCAGGAGCCCAAAAATTGTCTGAATGACACCCTGGAGTTGCAAGCAGCAGCAGCCCAAACCTAGCTTGAAAGACACACTGGAGTTGGCAACAGGAGCCCAAAATTGTCTGAATGACACCCTGGAGTTGCAAGCAGCAGCAGCAGGAGCCCAAACATAGCTTGAAAGAGACACTGGAGTTGGCAGCAGGAGCAAACAAATTGGCCTAAAGACACACCCTGGAGTTGGCAACAGCAGCAGCAGGAGCCCAAACATTGGCTGAAAGAGACACTGGAGTTGGCAGCAGGAGCCCAAACATTGACTGATAGACACACCCTGGAGTCGGCAGCATCAGCAGCAGGAGCCCAAAAATTGGCCAAAAGACACACTGGAGTTGCCAGCAGCAGCAGGAGCCCAAACATTGGCTGAAAGAGACACTGGAGTTGGCAGCAGGAGCCCAAAAATTGGCCTAAAGACACACTGGAGTTGGCAGCAGCAGCAGGAGCCCAAACATTGCTTGAAAGAGACACTGGAGTTGGCAGCAGAAGCCCAAAAATTGGCCTAAAGACAAATCGACAAATCCTGCTTTAAGTGTAGTGTCACTACACTAAGTGCAGAAAAGTGCCAGGATGGGCACAGATAAGTTGCAGAAGCCTAAATTCATCAAGCAGAGGTTGCAGCAGACTAGGCAAAATGTCATTTGCCTCAGTGGTCAAATCAAGCCGAAAACGTGCCCTCCACCGATATTGAAAAACTCTTACCAGATAGGACAAAATGTAACGCATGTATCAATCATTCCAACTAGAGATGAGTGAACTTTTGAAAAATTCGATTCGGCTGATTCGCCGAATTTTCCGACAAAATTTGTTTCGGTCCGAATTTATTCGAGACGAATCGCTATTAAAAACGGCAATTTCTGAGCTTCCTAGAGCCTCAATAGGGTTGTAAACCACTCTGCCTTGCTGTAACACGCATAGGATGTGTGCTGGGTTAGTAAAATAATACTGTAAATAATTATGATATGCAGATCAGAGGCATCGCTATTAGAATCGCAGAGCTGAGTTGAGGTGGCATCAGTATGAGGGGCCCCTATATTGCCTGAAAAACACACCCTGGAACTGGCAGCAGCAGGAGCCCAAATATTGGCTGAAAGACATCCTGGAGTTGGCAGCAGGAGCAGCAGGAGCCCAAAAATTGGCTGAATGACACCCTGGAGTTGCAAGCAGCAGCAGCCCAAGCCTAGCTTGAAAGACACACTGGAGTTGGCAGCAGGAGCCCAAAAATTGGCTGAATGACACCCTGGAGTTGCAAGCAGCAGCAGCAGGAGCCCAAACATAGCTTGAAAGAGACACTGGAGTTGGCAGCAGGAGCCCAAAAATTGGCTGAATGACACCCTGGAGTTGCAAGCAGCAGCAGTGGCCCAAACATAGCTTGAAAGAGACACTGGAGTTGGCAGCAGGAGCCCAAAAATTGTCTGAATGACACCCTGGAGTTGCAAGCAGCAGCAGCAGCCCAAACCTAGCTTGAAAGACACACTGGAATTGGCAGCAGGAGCCCAAAAATTGGCTGAATGACACCCTGGAGCTGCAAGCTGCAGCAGCAGCAGCAGCCCAAACATAGCTTGCAAGAGACACTGGAGTTGGCAGCAGGAGCCCAAAAATTGTCTGAATGACACCCTGGAGTTGCAAGCAGCAGCAGCAGCCCAAACCTAGCTTGAAAGACACACTGGAATTGGCAGCAGGAGCCCAAAAATTGGCTGAATGACACCCTGGAGCTGCAAGCTGCAGCAGCAGCAGCAGCCCAAACATAGCTTGCAAGAGACACTGGAGTTGGCAGCAGGAGCCCAAAAATTGGCTGAATTACACCCTGGAGTTGCAGCAGCAGCAGCAGCAGCAGCAGCCCAAACATAGCTTGAAAGAGACACTGGAGTTGGCAGCAGGAGCCCAAAAATTGTCTGAATGACACCCTGGAGTTGCAAGCAGCAGCAGCAGCCCAAACCTAGCTTGAAAGACACACTGGAGTTGGCAACAGGAGCCCAAGATTGGCTGAATGACACCCTGGAGTTGCAAGCAGCAGCAGCAGGAGCCCAAACATAGCTTGAAAGAGACACTGGAGTTGGCAGCAGGAGCAAACAAATTGGCCTACAGACACACCCTGGAGTTGGCAACAGCAGCAGCAGGAGCCCAAACATTGGCTGAAAGAGACACTGGAGTTGGCAGCAGGAGCCCAAACATTGACTGATAGACACACCCTGGAGTCGGCAGCAGCAGCAGCAGGAGCCCAAAAATTGGCCAAAAGACACACTGGAGTTGCCAGCAGCAGCAGCAGGAGCCCAAACATTGGCTGAAAGAGACAATGGAGTTGGCAGCAGGAGCCCAAAAATTGGCCTAAAGACACACTGGAGTTGGCAGCAGCAGCAGGAGCCCAAACATTGCTTGAAAGAGACACTGGAGTTGGCAGCAGAAGCCCAAAAATTGGCCTAAAGACACACTGGAGTTGGCAGCAGCAGGAGCCCAAACATTGGCTGAAAGAGACACTGGAGTTGGCAGCAGGAGCCCAAAAATTGGCCTACAGACACACCCTGGAGTTGGCAGCAGCAGCAGGAGCCCAAAAATTGGCCTAAAGACACACCTTGGAGTTGGCAGCAGCAGGAGCCCAAAAATTGGCCTAAAGACACACTGGAGTTGCCAGCAGCAGCAGGAGCCCAAGCATTGCTTGAAAGAGACACTGGAGTTGGCAGCAGGAGCTCACAAATTGGCCTAAAGACTCACTGGAGTTGGCAGCAGCAGCAGCAGGAGCCCAAACATTGGCTGAAAGAGACACTGGAGTTGGCAGCAGGAGCCCAAAAATTGGCCTAAAGACAAACCCTGGAGTTGGCAGCAGCAGCAGAAGCCCAAAAATTGGCCTAAAGACACACCCTGGAGTTGGCAGCAGCAGCAGGAGCCCAAAAATTGCTTGAAAGAGACACTGGAGTTGGCAGCAGGAGCCCAAAAATTGGCCTAAAGACACACTGGAGTTGGCAGCAGCAGGAGCCCAATTATTGCTTGAAAGGGACACTGGAGTTGGCAGCAGGAGCCCAAAAATTGGCCTAAAGACACACCCTGGAGTTGGCAGCAGCAGGAGCCCAAAATTGGCCTAAAGACACACCCTGGAGTTGGCAGCAGCAGGAGCCCAAAATTGGCCTAAAGACACACCCTGGAGTTGGCAGCAGCACCAGCAGGAGCCCAAAAATTGGCCTAAATACACGCTGGAGTTGGCAGCAGCAGGAGCCCAAAAATTGGCCGAAAGACACACTGGATTTGGCAGCAGCAGCAGCAGGAGCCCAAACATTGCTTGAAAGAGACACTGGAGTTGGCAGCAGGAGCCCAAAAATTGGCCTAAAGACACACTGGAGTTGGCAGCAGCAGCAGCAGCCCAAATATTGCCTGAAAGACACACTCCGGACTTGGCAGCAGCATAGGGAGCCCATATATTGCCTAAAAAACACATTGGACTTGGCAGCAGCATAGAGAGCTCAGATATTGCCTGAAATACACACCCAGGAGTTGGCAGCAGCATTAGGAGCCCATATATTGCCTGAAAGACACACCCTGGAGTTGGCAGCAGCATGAAGAGAACATATACAGATTTACGGCACATATATCTTATCTGAAGAATATTAATAAAAAGTAAGACTAACGTAAAGCATTTTCTCAATAATTACTTGTGGTCTGATGCGGAGGAATCTCTGTAACTGGAGAGCAGCGCCTTAAATCTGTTTTGCACTATCCATATTTCTTTAGTGTTGGTCTGGCCCATGATCAATCTACTCTAATGCATCTGGCATTGGTGGGTGGAAATCTTGGCTGATCCCTGCCAGATTAATTTCCACGCAGGCCAGTCTCTCAAAAAAACATTTTTCAAGCGTACTGGAGCACATTGAATTGCTCTCATCAGAGCATCACATACGCACATCTAAGAGTTTCATCACTTTGTTCCTGTTAAAGTCTTCAGGGCCTAGTTACTACTTAGTCAAAGGCCATAGATAGTTACACACCTGCTGCTGTTATCGACAAATCCTGCTTTAAGTGTAGTGTCACTACACTAAGTGCAGAGAAGTGCCAGGATGGGCACAGAGAAGTTGCAGAAGCCTAAATTCATCAAGCAGAGGTTGCAGCAGACTAGGGGTGAGTGGCAGCAGGAGTCTCAGTGAGAGGCCTGATCTCCCGGTATCAGCTAGTGGTCGTGTCTTGACCAGCAACCCATCTACCATCATCCATTGGTTAACACGATCATCCACTGCATCACAAGTGACATGTGACACCCCCAGTCAACTGTCTTATGCTGGTTATATCTTATGCTTTGGGTTCAGCTCCACTATTCAGTGAGCACGATCTGATGATCAGCAGCTACTGTCCAGCCAAGAAGTGACACTCGCCGCTTCTTCCACTAGGTGGGCAAGTAGTGATGAGGAGAGTGGCGTGAGAGGTGGTGTTGCAAGCGTTTTGGCTTCTTAAGCAGACACTGTTGAGGAAGCTGAGGAGGACATCAGTTTTGAGGGCACTTTTAAAGGCTTGGAGTGATGGAGAGTGACAGATTAGTAGCATATTAGTAACATAGTAACATATTAGTAACATAGTGTGGTAAATTCTATCAAAATGTCTGTTTCTTCCCTGCTTGGTTGCATAAAGCACAATCCGGCCCGGGTTTTCAGGACCCAGGTCACTTCCCCAATTCCATACCGGGTTGTTACATGTTCTAAGGCCTCCACAAGTGTGCACGCTGATTACAGGGGAAGCCTGTATAAGAAGAGAGCACACGGCCTTTCCTTGGTTGATGACCAGCCTGTTGGAGTGAGCCCAGGCTGAGCTGCACCGTGGTGAAGGATAGCACTGGACATTGAGCAGAGGGCTGATACGCCCTGTAAAGTGGACTGGAATTGATCAGCTTGCTGGAGTACCCAGCCCCGGACTATTTGGTTGGTGAAGTAACCCTTTTTGCTTTCTGCATTTATGCTGCAACCTTTGGACTATCTACTGAACTTTGCTGAATAAAAGCGTTTTGCCGTTCAAATCAGTTGTCGTCACTGCTGATTGTTTGCCCGCTTACAATTGGTGGAGGATGCGAGGGGCACATTGACTGTTGCTAGGGGCAACGGAATGACAAAATGTGACTGCATTTTGCTTGTCATTGGTGAAAGCGGCGACTAAGATGTCTCACCAAACTCAAATGGAGGGGTGATTAAGCAGCTGATCCAGGCTAACCTCCAGCAGCAGCAAGCCATGGCACAGCAGCAGAAAGCCCTGGCACAACAGCAGGAAGCACAGCAGCAAGCCATGGCACAGCAGCAGCAAGCACAGCAGCAAGCCATGGCACAGCAGCAGCAGGCCCTGGCACAGCAGCACCAAGCCCTGCAGGAGACAAACCGCCTGTTGATAAAACAGATTGCTGCACTTCGAGAGACTGTTGTGCCTCAAGTCTCACAGCCGGAGAGAAGCCCGGTTAAGTCGGAGGGTGCGAGGAGAGCCGTACAGCGGGTCCTACAAAAGCTGACCCATGAGGATGATGTGGAGGCCTACCTCACGGAGTTTGAGCGCATGGCTGAGAGAGAGCAGCTGCCAGTCACGGAATGGGCTGACGTGATTGCACCGTTCCTGTCAGGTGAGCCGCAAAAAGCATATTTTGATCTCAGGGAGCAGGATGTACGGGACTATGCCAGGCTAAAAATGGAGATCCTTGCTCGCCTGGGAGTCACGCCAGCTGTTCGGACAAGGCGAGTACACAACTGGACTTTTTCTGTTGATAAACCTGCCCGATCGCAGATGTATGACCTAATTCATCTGGTCCAAAAGTGGTTGGAGCCAGAGCGTTTGACCCCTGCGCAGATCATCCAAAAAGTCGTGGTGGACCATTTTGTTCGGGCACTACCGCCGAAGCTACAGCAATGGGCTGGACAGGGCGACCCACAGACTGTTGAGCAGCTAGTTAATGTCGTGGAACGATTTGTTGCGACTGAGGACCAACTTCGGGATGCCCCTGACAAGACCGGCAGACCAGTGAGTAAACAAGTTCCCCTGGGAAGTGTGTGGAGAGCTGTGAGAGGGAAAAAGACTGCCCCTGACCCCCAGAGGCCCCCTAACCCTAGGGAAGACGTCCGGGCAAGGAGGTTCCGGGGTCCCCAGTGTTGGAGGTGCCGTGAGTGGGGACACATAGCCACAGATTGCCCCCTCGGCCCTGAACCCATGGAATGTGACGCGGGTCGCAGAAGTTCCTTGCTGGCAGACCCCGGTTGTGCCGCCAGTCAGCGGTCAAAATCTGAAACGCAGATTGTGTCTTTAAAGATGAATGGTCGCCCAGTAAAGGCATTATTGGACTCAGGTAGCCGGGTAACTTTGGTCCGGGCCAACCTGGTACATGGTGGTTGCAAACCAAAGAAAAAGCTGAGCGTGCTTTGCATCCACGGGGATATCGTGACTTACCCTGTTGCTGTGGGTAAGTTTGAGACCCCCGCGGGAACATTGTCCCTTGAGGTTGGCGAAGTAAAACGCCTGAGCTATGATGTTGTGGTTGGGTGGGATTTCCCCTTGTTCTGGCCCTTGTGGGAAAGGTGTATCCCTCCTGCCAACAATGGAGTACCCCCGGCAGAATGGGTAACCCTCCCCGTTAAGTCCGTTAGACGTGTGGTCCCCAACACATTATGTAATAGGCCGACCAGGGTAAGGGCCTGTAATCAGGGTGACCAAGTGCGGAGAATAGTACCCATGGCTGAAAAAGTGAACTTTAAAGCGGAACATAAGCCGGGGAATGTAGTCGCTGTGTCTCGAACCCACTGTATGGCCGCTGAAGGTTGTCAGACCATGGGTCTGAAGAAGAGGGGGGGGGATATATGGTAAATTGTATCAAAATGTCTGTTTCTTCCCTGCTTGGTTGTATAAAGCACAATCCGGCCCGGGTTTTCAGGACCCGGGTCACTTCCCCAATTCCATAACGGGTTGTTACATGTTCTAAGGCCTCCACAAGTGTGCACGCTGATTACAGGGGAAGCCTGTATAAGAAGAGAGCCCACTGCGTTTCCTTGGGTGATGACCAGCCTGTTGGAGTGAGCCCAGGCTGAGCTGCACCGTGGTGAAGGATAGCACTGGACATTGAGCAGAGGGCTGATACGCCCTGTAAAGTGGACTGGAATTGATCAGCTTGCTGGAGTACCCAGCCCCGGACTATTTGGTTGGTGAAGTAACCCTTTTTGCTTTCTGCATTTATGCTGCAACCTTTGGACTATCTACTGAACTTTGCTGAATAAAAGCGTTTTGCCATTCAAATCCGTTGTCGTCACTGCTGATTGTTTGCCCGCTTACAATAGTAACACATTAGTAACATAGTAACACATTAGTAACATAGTAACATAGTAACACATTAGTAACATAGTAACATATTAGTAACATAGTAACATATTAGGCCTCAATTCATATTTGGAATTAGTAACATAGTAACATATTAGTAACATAGTAACATATTAGGCCTCAATTCATCAAGCAGAGGTCTCAGCAGACTAGGGGTGAGTGGCAGCAGGAGTCTCAGTGAGAGGCCTGATCTCCCGATATCAGTTAGCGGTCATGTCTTGACCAGCAACCCATCTGCCGTCATCCATTGGTTAACACGATCATCCACTTAACATGACTATATGAAAGATGTGTAGGCAGAAGGCGAAGTGTGGCCAGGGTCCCAATGTTGGACCCACAGCCCTGCATCGACATTTGCAGCGTCATCATAAAGCGGCCTGGGAGAGTTGGCTCCAAAGTGGTGGTCCAGCCTGCTGCATTACCCAGTGGCACGCCGCTCTCTGTTCCAGCCAGCCAAGGCTCCACCACCTCCTGTGTGTCATACTCATCCTCAGTCGCTCCAGATGCTCCTCCTCCTCTTAATCCGAGTCAGTCATTCCGCCAGCAATCCATTGGCCAAGCCATGTCCAAGAGACAACAGTATGTGCCCACTCATCCAACGTGCAGAAGCTAAATGTGCTCCTGTATAAGTTGCTGGTGCTGGAGTCCCTCCCTTTTGAGGTGGTGGACCTTTCAGAGAACTGATGGCTTGTGCCGAGGTGGAGAGTTCCATGCTGTCATTTCTTTGCGAAGAAGGCAGTACCAGCCCTGTACAATTTTGTTGAACAGAAGGTGGGCCAGTCCTTTAGCCTGTCAGTGTGCACCAAAGTGCACGGCAGTGCCTATGTCTGGAGCTGTAACTACAGTCAGGGACAATACATATCCTTTAAGCACCACTGGATGATTGTGGTTCCTGTGACAGTGCACTTGCACTTAGCAATGGTGTCACAGAAAAAAGTGCCTAATTGACAATTACATATTAATTGTTAACATTTATCTTATTTGAACACATTTATAATAATAACATATAACATAATAACAATAACATATAACATAACAATAACATATAAAATGTATCTAATTTTTTTTTTATGGTTAATTTTGTATTTTTTTTTTTTCATTTTCTGTTTTTTTAATATTTTGTATTTTTAAAAAATATATATATTTTTTGATATTTTTTTTGTATTTTTTTATATATATATATATATATATATATATATATATATATATATATATATATTTTTTATCTTTTTTTAATATTTTTTTACTAATTTTTTTGTTCATTTTTTATTTTTATTTTTTTGTATTTTGTTTTTTCTTAATATTTTTTTTCTGCATTTTTTTTATTTTTTTATTTTTTCCAGTGCCCTTCCAGCCTACCATGTGTGCAGGACTCACGCTGTTCTTCACATGGTTTGCCTTGAGCCACGGAGTCACACATGGGAGGAACTGCTAAAAATCATAAATCTCCACCCAAACTGCAAATGGGAACCATGGTGACTGACAATGGGAAGAACATCTTGCCTGCGCTGTGACAAAGAAGTCTGAGCCATGCGCCCTGTATGTCACACGTGTTCATCCTAGTTGTCAAGCATTTTCTGAAGTCTTCCCCCCAGCTGCAAGACATGCTAACAACGGGAAGGAAACTTTGCATGCACTTCAGCCACTCCTACACCGCCAAGCACACCCTTCTTGAGCTACAGCGGCAGAACGGTATCCCCCCACATAGTCTGATTTGCAATGTTTCCACCCTCCATATGTTGGATCGACTATACGAACTGAGAAAAGCCATCACTGTTTTATTGATGGTCCAAGCGGATAGGGGGACTCCCCTGTGTAACTTCAATGTTAACCAGTGGCAGCTCATACGTGACACCTGTCGTTTGCTCAGGCCCTTTGAGGAAGCCAATTATTAGTCAGTCACCAGGACTATGGGATGAACTATGTGATTCCACTGCTTCATGTACTACAACACATGTTGGAAACCATGGCTGGGCAGGGCACTGGAGACATGGCGCCTACATTTCACGGCCACATGAAGCCTGTGGGGGCTGAAGTGGAGGAGGAGGGGCACAGAGAAGCACAGTTTAGGTTTGACAAAATGGCCATTTTATCTAGTCATCTGACAGGAGAGGAGGAGCAAGAGCAGCCAGAGGAGCTAGAGGGTTGTGAGGAAGGCGAGACAGAGGACCCAGACACACCGTGGCAGTATGCTCCCTCCATGGCTCTCCACCTTATTGGACCGGCACGAAATGGGGGCATTTTTTTACACCCACTGAGAGGGAGGACAAACTGACCTACTACAGAGACATTCTACTTAGTCAGTTGGCCGAAGCCTATCTGCATGATACTAGCAAGAACTAAACTAACAAACTAGCAAGAATAAAAGGAAGAAGAAACCATTATGGTTTACTTGGGAAGTCAGCACTATCATAAAAGATAAGAAGTCTGCCTATAAGAAGTATAAAGTAAGTGGAAGTGTAGCTGACAGAGAGGCGTATAAAATTAAACAGAGGGAAGCAAAACTAATTATAAGGACTGCTAAAGGGCAAAAAGAGGAAGAAATGGCCAAATCTATGAAGAGGGGGGATAAAACCTTTTTCTGATATATTGGTGACAGAAAGAAGAAAAACAATGCAGTCTCAAAAATTAGAAATAGGGAAAATAAATATATTGACGGAGATAAGGCTGTGGCTGACCATCTGAATAGCTACTTTTGTCCGGTATTTTCAGATAGTAGCAGGCATGGTCATAGCACAACATCCAGCTGGGAGAGTACAGCTCCGGAGTTTCTGGAGGCTGATGTCTTAGCCGAGCTTGCACATCTAAAGGTAAGTAAGGCAATGGGTCCAGATGGAATCCACCCCAGAGTTCTAAGGGAACTTAGGTTTGTGATTGCAGCCCCTCTAACTGATTTACTTAACCATTCCCTTTCAACTGGTGAGGTTCCAGATGATTGGAGAATGGCCAATGTCGTACCAATCCATAAAAAGGGGAGTAGAGAAGAAGCCAGTAATTACAGGCCAGTTAGTTTAACATCTATAGTGGTCAAATTAATGGAAACACTCTTAAAAAAACAGATAATTTCCCATCTAAAAATTAATGACCTATTGGACCCAAAACAGCACGGCTTTACTGAGGGCAGATCATGTCAGACCAATCTTATTGATTTCTTTGACAATGTCACTAAAGTGTTAGATGAAGGTGGTGCTGTGGATATCGCCTATCTGGATTTTAGCAAAGCCTTTGACACTGTACCACATAAGGAGCTCATAGATAAGTTATTGAAGGTAGGACTCAATCCCTGGATAGTTCAGTGGATTTCCAGTTGGCTGAGGGATCGGTATCAGAGCGTTGTTGTAAATGGCGTGCAATCTGAACAAAGGCGAGTTACAAGTGGTGTGCTGCAGGGCTCTGTCCTGGGCCCATTCTTTTTAATATATTTGTAAGTGACATAGGAGAAGGCTTGGTAGGAAAAGTTTGTCTGTTTGCTGATGATACAAAGGTTAGTAATAGGGTGGATATTCCTGGAGGTGTCTGCAACATGGAAAATGATTTAGCTTTACTGGATAGATGGTCAAAACTGTGGAAACTAGAGTTTAATGTCTCTAAATGTAAAATCATGCACTTGGGTAGAAGGAATCCCTGCTCTGAGTACCGTATGGGCAGTACTGTGTTAGCCAGGACCTCGGAGGAGAGAGATTTAGGGGTACTGATTACTGATAGCTGCAAGATGAGTGGACAGTGTAGCCAGGCAGTGGGAAAAGCAAGCAGGATGCTCGGCTGCATAGCTCGAGGCATCACCAGTAGGAAGAGGGAGGTTGTGATGCCGCTGTATAGAGCCCTGGTAAGGCCACAGCTAGAATACTGTGTGCAGTTCTGGAGACCTTACCTGCAAAAATACATTATTCAAATAGAACGTGTCCAAAGGCGGGCAACGAAAATGGTGGAAGGACTTAAACTTAAAACTTATCAGGAGAGACTTAAAGAACTTAATTTGTACAGTCTGGAGGAAAGAAGGGAGAGGGGGGGCATGATTGAGACCTTTAAATATGTGAAAGGATTGAATAAGGTTCAGGAGGGAAGTGTTTTTAAGAAGAAACTTAACGATAGAACAAGGGGGCACAACCTGAAGCTAGTCGGGGGGAAGATCAGGAGCAATGTTAGAAAATATTATTTTACAGAAAGAGTAGTAGGTGCTTGGAACAAACTTCCAGCAGAGGTAGTTGAAACATCAACAGTCACTGAATTTAAACATGCCTGGGATAAGCACACATCTATCCTAAGATAAAGAGTACATACAGTATACACATAAGGGCAGACTAGATGGAGCGTATGGTCTCCTTCTGCCGTCAACCTTCTATGTTTCTATGTTTCTATGCATGACCGATGCCATGGTCCATACTGTGATGCCCAGCGGGACACCAGCCTTCTGTAAGCAGGCAATCTCCACCGCCGCTTCTGCCTATAGTCAAGGCCCGGTTTGCCGGGACGCTAGGTACGCCTCACCGGACACGGTTGCCCCCAGGTCTTAATAGGCGCAAAGGATGGCTGCTTATGGTGAAGGCCGATGAACCACGAGGGTATCCCGAAGCCGAGGTCATTCACAGGCAGTCAATCCGGAGGGTGCGTCAGAGTACAGGGATGAGACAGGAGCGTAGTCAGGAGTAGCCAAAGGGTCAAGCCGGGAGATCAGAGATTGTGGGGTATCCACAGGGGCAGGCAGGTTCGTGGTCAGACAAAGCAGAGGTCGGTACAGGCAGCAGACAGGAATGGTCGATCAAGCCGGGTCGGAATCAGATAACAACTAACAGAATCACACCCTAATCACAAGCGACACGCATAGTGAGGCTAATCATGAGCAGCAGAAAGACCTGGAGCAGGCCCTGAACCAGCAGGTTGTGTCATACCTTGACATGACCATGCCAATGCACCTTTTGGACCCGCTGGACTTCTGGGCAGCCAAACTTGACTTGTGGCCGCAACTGGCAGAGTTTGCCCTGGGAAAGCTGTCCTGCCCAGCGAGTAGTGTGCCATCTGAGCGGGTGTTTAGTGTGGCAGGGGCCATAGTCATGCCAAGGAGAACTCGTCTGTCCACGAAAAATGTGGAGAGACTCACCTTTGTGAAGATGAATCAGGCATGGTTCAGCCAGGATTTCCAGCCACCAATGGCTGATCCATGGTAGTAACTGAAGCATGTTAGCTCCTTATGCTGCTGCCAACTCCAGGGTGTGTCTTTCAGGAAATATATGGGCTCCCTATGCTGCTGCCAACTCCTGGGTGTGTCTTTCAGGCAATATATGGGCTCCCTATGCTGCTGCTGCCAGCTCATATGTGTGTCTTTCAGGCAATATATGGGCTCCTAATGCTGCTGCTGCCAACTCCAATGTGAGCACTCTTAAAAGACACATGCTAGCAAATTTGGGATGCCCCCGGGTTAAAGGCAATGGCTGCTGGCAATTTGACAACGTGACTTTCTTTACAAAATGCAACCAGTTAATAGACAGGTACTCCTGAAATATTAATGCTAGTGTTTGGGATGCCCCCTCCTCACATAGAGAGGTTGGCTCCTTTCATAGTGGAAAAGTGACATTGATTACAAAATCCAACCAGCTAATAGACAGGTAGTCTTGAAATATTTATGCTAGTGTTTGGGATGCCCCCTGCTCACATACAGAGGTGGCCTCCCTTGATTGTGGAAAAGTGACGTTAATTATAAAATGCAAGCAGTTATTAGACAGGTAATCTTGAAATATTTATGCTAGTGTTTGGGGTGCCCAGTAGCCAGGGGGTTTTACAGCAGACACAAAAACAATTAAAACTGTGCTCTAGTTAGATGAAATCCCCTTTAAGAGCTGCTTGTGTGTAACAGATAGGGTTAAATGTGCAAACATGGCATGCCCAGTGGGCAGGGGTTTTTACAGCAGACACAAAAACAATTAAAACTATGCTCTAGTTAGATGAAATCCCCTTTAAGAGCTGCTTGTGTGTAACAGATAGGGTTAAATGTGCTAATATGGGATGCCCAGTTGGCAGGGGTTTTTACAGCAGACACAAAAACAATTAAAACTGTAATCTAGTTAGAAGAAATCCCCTTTAACAGCTGCTTGTGTGTAACAGATAGGGTCAAATGTGCTAATATGGGATGCCCTGTGGGCAGCGGTTTTTACAGCAGACACAAAAACAATTAAAACTGTAATCTAGTTAGAAGACATCCCCTTTAACAGCTGCTTGTGTGTAACCGATAGGGTCTAATGTGCTAATATGGGATGCCCTGTGGGCAGGGGGTTTTACAGAAGACACAAAAACAATTCAAACTGTAATCTAGTTAGAAGAAATCCCCTTTAACAGCTGCTTGTGTGTAACAGATAGGGTCAAATGTGCTAATATGGGATGCCCATTGGCCTGGGGTTTTTACAGGACGCAAAAAAACAATTCAAAATGCAATATATTAATAAAACAGAGCCTTTAGAAGCTGATTTAGTATAACAGATAGGGTGAAATGTGCTGGTTTGAGATACCCTGTGGCCTGTTGTTTTTACAGGATGCAAAAAAAACAATTCAAAATGCAATATATTAATAAAACAGAGCCTGTAGAAGCTGCTTTAGTATAACAGATAGGGTGAAATGTGCCAGATTGGGATACCCTGCGACCTGGTGTTTTTACAGGATGCACAATACCAATTCAAAATGCAATATATTAATAAAACAGAGCCTTTAGAAGCTGATTTAGTATAACAGATAGGGTGAAATGTGCCGGTTTGGGATACCCTGTGGCCTGGTGTTTTTACAGGATGCAAAAAAAACAATTCAAAATGCAATATATTAATAAAACAGAGCCTGTAGAAGCTGATTTAGTATAACAGATAGGGTGAAATGTGCTGGTTTGGGATACCCTGCGGCCTGGTGTTTTTACAGGACGCACAAAACCAATTCATAATGCAATATATTAATAAAACAGAGCCTTTAGAAGCTGATTTAGTATAACAGATAGGGTGAAATGTGCTGGTTTGGGATACCCTGCGGCCTGGTGTTTTTCCAGGACGCAAAAAAACAATTCAAAATGCAATATATTAATAAAACAAAGCCTGTAGAAGCTGATTTAGTATAACAGATAGGGTGAAATGTGCTGGCTTGGGATACCCTGCGGCCTGGTGTTTTTACAGGACACAAAAAAAAATTCAAAATGCAATATATTAATAAAACAGAGCCTGTAGAAGCTGATTTAGTATAACAGATAGGGTGAAATGTGCTGGTTTGGGATACCCTGCGGCCTGGTGTTTTTACAGGATGCACCAAACCAATTCAAAATGCAATATATTAATAAAACAGAGCCTTTAGAAGCTGATTTAGTATAACAGATAGGGTGAAATGTGCCGGTTTGGGATACCCTGTGGCCTGGTGTTTTTACAGGATGCAAAAAAAACAATTCAAAATGCAATATATTAATAAAACAGAGCATGTAGAAGCTGATTTAGTATAACAGATAGGGTGAAATGTGCTGGTTTGGGATACCCTGCGGCCTGGTGTTTTTACAGGACGCACAAAACCAATTCATAATGCAATATATTAATAAAACAGAGCCTTTAGAAGCTGATTTAGTATAACAGATAGGGTGAAATGTGCTGGTTTGGGATACCCTGCGGCCTGGTGTTTTTCCAGGACGCAAAAAAACAATTCAAAATGCAATATATTAATAAAACAGAGCCTTTAGAAGCTGATTTAGTATAACAGATAGGGTGAAATGTGCTGGTTTGGGATACCCTGCGGCCTGGTGTTTTTACAGGACACAAAAAAAAATTCAAAATGCAATATATTAATAAAACAGAGCCTTTAGAATTATTAGAGTTATAAGAGATGCTTGTGTGTAACAGATAGGGTTAAATATGCCACTGCCAAGATGGGATGCACAGTGGCCAGGAATATTTACAGCACAAAAAAAAGCATTTTAAAACCGATCTGGCAAATTAAGTGAAGTGAAAATAAAAAAAGGTTTCCCTGTCACTTTCTCTGCTGCCTGGATCGTTCGCGATTTTTCCCTATCTTTCCCTGGCACTGTGTGGGTCTCTGTGGGTCTCCCTGACTCTCCCTGCCTGCCTGTAAGTCTCTCCCTGTCTGCAGCAACCTCCATTCTGTCTGCAATGCAAGGCTGAAATGCGCACAAGCAAGATGGCCGCCGTTTATATAGCACTGTGACGTCACCGGGCTTCCTGGCTGCTGATAGGCTGCATGTCACCTTCCCATGATAACTTGCCCCAGGGGATATGTCCAGACATGTGCATCCACCATTTTACAATGGCTGTAATTGAAATAAATGGAGTTTAAAGGAAAACTTCGATCAATCGATTTGCGGGGAAATTCGTTCAGAATTTTTTCCTGAAATTCGGAACGAATTCGCGTTCGTCCGAATCGATTCGCTCATCTCTAATTCCAACCTTGTAGCACAATAAGATATTCCCATAGTAAATGCCACATCCAAAGACAATAACTGTCACTTTAAGAGTCCAAGTTTGTATCTCCAGCACAGACTAGGACACAGACTGCCTACAGCAGCGGGCACCGGCGGCTAAATACAGGATCCTTCAATGAACGGGCATATCCATACTATACAGTAAATAAGTGGTCCGTTGGCTTAGGAAGTCTGTGAGAGACACCCGGAACTGCTTGGTACTATTTATATGCTCATATTGTTTTTACACATGTGAGTGAGTTTTTATTCTCAATTAAAAGCCTCTTATCTTTTTTTTTTTTATATAATAATAATTCTTTATTGAGATGAACATGGCATCAAGGCACAATAAGATTGACAAGTCATCAGCAGTACATTTTCCAAAAGCAAAACAGATGTAATACAATAGCTTGCCATTCCAACGTTCTCATCCACGCTTTTACATACGGGAGACTTAATTCTCCTGCCCCTTCTAAAAGGTCTGCCTCGACACCTCGACGCTCTGTCCATCAACTTATCTATTAAAGAATGGGGGAGTGGTAAAGGGATAGAAAACGAGGGAAGGGGGAAAGACCAGGGCCCCCAGCGCCCCCACCACCTTCATGAGTAATCATTTCCATAATTATTCTTTCTACTATAATATCAATATTATAGGTTCATTCTAGCAATGCAACGATTTATGCAAATATATATATATACATTTTTTAAAGCGCCCAAACTCATAAACTTTAATGGTGGAATAAATAGCCTGTCTTTTCCTCTTAAAGGGCCATTCAGCCATGTAGAATTGTTTCATCAATTTACTCCAGACTTAACCTGAACTCTACGCCGAAAAACAGGTGGGTCATACCACTAATAGCATATCAAATCTATGTATATAGTCTAATTTATAATTCCTCATGTGTATTTAACCAAATTAATTATCGTGGCAACACTGAGACAGCACCAACGCCAAGTATGTCTATATATGATGTCATGTAAGGCCAAGACAAAAGAATAAAAAAATGGAGGATGCTGCATTAGAAAGAAACACCATATATGTCTATTAAATGTTCATATGTCATGCAAGGCTAATAAGAGCCAATAAAAAAATGGAGGATGCTGCATTAGAAAGAAACACCATATATGTCTATTAAATGTTCATATGTCATGCAAGGCTAATAAGAGCCAATAAAAAAATGGAGGATGCTGCATTAGAAAGAAACACTGTATATGCTTATTATATGTTTATGCTTTCTGGTGATCATAATAGGGCACTGAGGAAGCCATAATGGCGAAACATGTCTGCCCTGATTGTATTCTGATCATCAGATCCGTAAGCTCAACAAACACAAAACGCAGATGCCATTAATTTTGAACTTAATTAATTGTTTATTAAGGTCATATATAATCATTAACTCCTTGTATACAAAAGATTCTTTGCTGCATCAACTGCATAAATTGATCAAATGTTATTGTAAAGTATGTGCATTATTTGTATATATATGAATTGCTTGTTTTCTAAAAAAAAACATGAAATAAATGTGATCTAGGTCCTTATAAGACTTGGGGGTTGGACCTAACCCCAGCAATTAATTTTGCAGTAGTAAATTAAGATTTTATAGCCCGCCTCTTGGTATGTATTACTGATTGATGCACGTTGTGACAGCTCGAGGATCTTCCTTACTTGGGTTGGAGGGAAGGTGACATTAAGATCGGCCTCCCATGCCGCCACAAAGTTTGGCACAAACGCCTCGCCTGGGTCCATTAGCAATTTGTATATGAAAGACAGCGCTCCCCTGGTCGGCTCCTCCGTAGAGCACAACCGTTCAAAGGGTGTCAGCTCTCTTTAAAACTCCTCCGCAGGTGGCAAGCCGTAATAAGGCGGAGTGGGGAAGGTGCCGTGGCAATGTTCTCTCTCATTGCGTGCCTGGCCCATTCCCTGAGGGAGGGGCCTACTGTCGGGTGTGTCCTGAGCGCACACGGGATCTCTCCAGGGGACCAGGGAAGGTCTGTCAAAGGGATCGGAGACCATAATTGCTCTAACTGAACCCACCGCTTGTTCCCCTTGTGTCGGTTCCAGTCCACCACTCTGTTTAAATGGGCAGCCACGTAGTACATTTCCCCCCCTCATCTTCGACAGCATGAGCGCAATTCTTGGACTCCTACCACCCCACATGAATTTTATAAATTCCGAGCGGATATCGTTCAAGAAGGAAGAAGGTAGGTGAATGGGCAACACCTGGATGGGGTAGAGTAATCACGGCAGTACGTTCATTTTGAGCACGTTGCATCTGCCAAACCAAGAGAGTGTTTTGTCCTTCCATATGTTTAGGTCTCTCTTGATCAGTAGGGGCGGGAAATTCCTAGCAAAGAGGCTTTGAGTTGGGGCGTGATCTGGACCCCAAGATATTTGATTGATCCGATTGCCCATCAAAAGGGGAAGTTGATTTTGATGTTTTCTATCTTCTTCTGGGGAATAGAGACGTTTAATGCTTCTGACTTTTGAAGGTTAATCTTAAAGTTTGAAAGCTCTTTAACCTCTTTTAATAGGTTGGGGATGGTCGTTACTGGCTGGGATATGCAAAAGAGCATGTCATCCACAAAAGCCGCTACCTTGTGCTCCGTTCCTCCACCTATCACGCCCTTTATGTCCGGATTCACCCTAACCTTTCTGAGGAAGGGCTCTAGAGTGAGGATGAAGATGATAGGGGATAACGGGCAACCCTGTCTTTTGCCGTTCGTTATTGCGAATGGCTCGGACAAGACTCCGTTGACCTTGATGCAAGCCGTAGGAGAAGAGTACAGGGAGAGTATCCATGACCTCATGTTGTCTTGCAGGCCTAAATGCTCTAGTGTTGCCCTTATAAAGTCCCAGTGGACCCTATCAAATGCTTTATCTGCATCCGTAGAAAGCAGCATGGCTTCCCTCCTCGTGAATCAAATGGATCAAATTGATGATTCTGGTCACATTGTCCCTGGCCTCCCTACAAGGGGTGAAGCCCGCTTGATCCAAATCTACCAGGCCGCTCAAGTGAGATAGCAGTCTGGTCGCAAGAACCTTCCCGAAGAGCTTCAAGTCCACATTTAACAAGGAGATCGGCTTATAGTGACCTGCGCCCTCAGCATGTCAGTTGGCAACGTCTGTTCGGGAGTCACAGAGTTGAAAGCAGCGACCTCTTTAGGGGTCAGAATGTCACCCATCCACTTGTAGTAGGAAAGGGTAAATCCATCGGGCCCCGGAGACTTCCCTGGTTGTGAGGAATTAATTGCTTGTATCCACTCTAGCTCCGATATCGGCTCCTCCATTGCCTCCAATACCTCTTGGCTCAGGGCTGGTAAGGCTGAAGATGCAATGTATCTCCACACTTCTTGCAATAGACCCGTACGACTTCCTCCTTCCCCCGTCAAATTGTATAATTTGTTGTAGAATTCTCTAAATACTTTGGCAATGTCAGGTGAACTAGAAACCCCCCTCTCCTAGCATTTGTGGGACAAAGTTGCGTGCCCTCTGTTCTCTAATTGCCCTGGCTAGTGTACGGCTGCATTTGTTCCTATACTCGTAGAAGGAACGTCTGGCTTTCAGGAGTGTAGCCTTAGCCTACACCATCAGGATATCTTTCAATCTCTCTCTTGCCGTTGCAAGCTCCTGCCTAACCCTCATCGCCTATTGCTGTTTGTGCTCCGAGTCGAGGTGGGTTATTTTCTCCACTAAGTCTTTAATGTTTTTTTCCCCTCTCTCTTTTCCTCCTGGAAGCTATCTTTATTAAGATGCCCCTGATGTAGCATTTATGCGCTTCCCAGAGGTTCAGGGAGGTCGTCTCGGGTGAAGTATTTAGTTCAAAATAGGTCCTCAGTTCCCCCCTAACCTCCTCCCTCAGCGCCTGATCCTGCAGCAACGACTCGTTGAGAACCCAAGTGCCCGGTCCGGGCAGTTGTTTTGGAAGGCTCGCTGAGAGAGAGATCAAGGCGTGGTCTGATATCATGATTGGATCAATCTCCGTCTTCCGGACGAGCTGTAGGTGTCTATGCTCTATGAAGAGATAATCCTTGAGTATGAATCATGCGGGGGGGGGGGGGGGGAGTAAAAAGTGTAGTCCCGTCCCTGTGGATTTTGCAATCGCCATGGGTCCATAAGTTGCGAGAGCCGCAATGCCGACTTTAGTTTTTTGAGAGAGGTGAACGCCAAGTGAGAAGCCCCCCTAGAGACATCCAGCAGCGGGTCTAGAGCCACATTAAGATCCCCTCCAAAAATTACAATGCCTTCTGAGAAGGCATGAAGGGCGTCCAACGTTCGCTCTATGAACCTGGGAGTTGGGTGTGTAAATATATACACAGTGAACAACTGATTGCCGACCTTCCCCTTAAGAAAGAGGAACCATCCTTCCTCGTCTGCTACACTACCTATCAGGGTCCAGGGGAGTGAGGCAGCAAGTAAGATGCCCACCCCCCTTGATCTTGAATCCAGAGAGTGGGAGTACCACCCAGTCGGGAAGTGTCTATCCGAGAATTTCTGGGCTTTCTCTTTTTGAAAGTGCGTTTCTTGGACAAATACCACTTGCGCTTTTTGTTTCCAGAAAAGGTTCAGGCACATTCTCCTCTTCTCAGGAATGTTAAGGCCTTTAGCATTCAGAGAAACAATGTTGAGCTCCATCGTATTGTTAGCACACAACCTGGATCACGCAAAACAACTCGGGGTAGAGGGCTACTGGCCAAGGGAGAGGCACCCAAGAGATAGGATGGCGAGGGGGGACCAAGGGGGGGGACGGGGTGGCCTAGTCAAGGGTAGGAGGAAGGGAGCTGACCAAGAGGAGATAGGTGAGGGGGGAGGCAAGAGAGGAAGGACCAAAAGGAGAGGGGGCAAAGGGAGGAAAGGAGAGAACAAGTAGGGAAAAAAAGAGAAAAAATCAGAAAAGAGGGAAAGAGTGATAGACCACAAACAAGGAAAACTAGGGAAAGGTGGGGAGAAAGAAGCAAGAGAGGAACAAGAAAAAAAAAATGCCCGCCTTAGGCCCTTTGGGCTTTGGCACGCTGGCCTATGTGGGGTAAAGAAACTGTGGCGCTACACGGCTAAGGAGGTCTCCCACCCCCCAGCCCAAAACAGTCCCTCCTCCGAGGGATGGCCCAAAACTTAGTTTCCCCCGTAGGGAACAAGAATAAACCGGGATCACCCCTAGACCCCAGGTATCAACACATAACAGTAGTAACCAAAAATTTGCCATCTTCACATATTACATCATCCTCCTTGCCGCAAACATTCGCCAGATCGGTTATATCTCTGTCTGGACAGCACGGCATCCACGTCAAAAGTTTCCCGTATAGGTCAATCCACGGCTGAGGGGGGCACCATCCCAAGGAGTCCCCGAGGGGGGCCCCGGTGGCTCCCATATGCGTATCTCGGGGCAGGCCAAGTCGGCGACCACAGGGACCCAAGGCCCAAACCATACAGAGGGCAAACGTTCACCTGCATCGTATGGCGTATGCCGGGCAGGCCCGGCGCCTCGGTGAACACAGATATTCGCACCAAAACCTGCTGCAATGACGAGCCGCTACCAGTAGTAAGCATTTCTCGGCCTTTCACGTGTCTTGTCCCTTATTGGGTCCACTAGATTCCCCAGCTCCGGTTCCAACCACCACCGCATATCCTACTGTCTGCTCCCCGCGCTGTCACACCCGGCCCCGGCCACGCCCGTGGGTCGCCCAGCACACGGGGCACCAGTCGAGTCTGCTGGCCCGGCACCGCAGGCTGGTGCCCGAAAGGCTCGCCCATCAGCAGTAGAGAAACCATAAATGTAGCGCCCCCTGGGGGTAGCCAGCGAAGGGCAGACCACTCCACCAAGGAAAGCCACCCCCGACAACCGCGAACTTCCCAGCGGACCCTGGCCAACACATGCGAGACAATCACCTGACAGACCCCCCACCAGGGCTACCGTCCCAGGTCGGCCCAGGGCCCACTCCCCGCGCAGTCAGGCACCCCCTCCCCCCCAGTCCCCATCCTGTCCCGCTCCCAGTGTGTTGTCCTGGCACTTCAAACTCAGAGTTGTCAACTGTGCTCCCCATCACCGTACCCACCCCACCGCCCCCCAGACAGACATCGCGGAGAATACCCAAATGAGCAACTCATGACACCCGGGGGGCGGGGCATCGCCAAGGTGGACCCGGCCCCCCAGCAGTCACACACACTTAATAATAACAAGAGATACAATAAAATTTAATGGCAAACGCCATTAGTGGGCCAAGATATTAGCGGGGCCGGGGAGGGAGAAACACATATTAGATTTTATGGGGGGCAATCAGCGCAGGGGGGGGGGCAGACAAGGCCCACCAAATCTGGAGGCCAGTCGGCCGCTCAAGGGAAGGGACAGACAGCAGTAGGAGGGAAAGAGAAAAGAAAAAAAAAAGGGGGAACCCATAACGTCCAGGCAAAAAAAAAAGGTGTCCAGCTGTAAAGTCTGCATCCGCTCCAGGAAAAGGAATCAGTGTGGTGAACTACTCAGCTATAGGGGAAGGAAGATCCCCTCCCAGCAGCAGCCCCCGCCCGATCAGGGCCTTTCGCCGTCGGATCCTCTGCGGCATCGGCTGGTACGCAGAGAAGTCCAGCCAGTTCGGCAGTGTCCAAAAACACAAAATGGTTGTCCAGGTCCCCTGGGGCCCGCAGGGTGAAGGAACTCCCATCTTTCCTGATAACGAGGTGGAACAGATATCCCCATCTGTAGACCGCTCCACTATCTCTAATCTTCTGAAGGAGTGGTTTCAGCTGCCTTCTCATCCAGAGTGGTTATTGGTTTAGATTCATGGACAATTTGTCTCGCTTCCCAGGCCTTTTTTAAGATTTCCTCTTTAATCTTGAAGTAATGTACCCTGCACAGTACATCCCGGGGCCCGTCTGGGATGCCCGGAGGACAGCCCGCCACTCTGTGGATCCTGTCCATCTTGATGACGGTTCCGGGGGGGTTCCCAAGGAGCGTATTGAATATGGAGGAAGCAACAGATTCCAGGTCAGCAAACTGTGGCGTTTCGGGAATCCCTCGGAGGCGCAGGTTGTTCCGCCTACTCTTGTTCTCCAGGTCATCGTAATGTAACTTCAAGTTGGAAATTTGAGCCGCTTGCGATTCGCTCATCTGCTCCAGGTGGGCGAGGCGTTCTTCCGTCGTATCTCTTGCGTTCTCCAAGACTCGATCCTCCATTGCTGCTACGTTGTGTTGGATGGCCTCCAGATCCTTCTTGAAGGATTTTTCTATTTATGAGATCATGGCTTCCATGTCCGTTTTGGTAGGAATCGCCTCCAAGTCCGCTTTAGTGGGAAGGGAGAGAAGAACCGATCACAGGTCGAGGTCAGAGCCCCGCTGGGGAGGGGCATGAACAATTGCCCGGTGGACCAGCTCCATATTCTTCGGTCTTGTAGGGTCACCGCCGATGTCGAACGGTGGTCTGGTGGGGGGTCTGAGAGCTCTCCTCCACAAAGCTGCAATCGGGCAGGTCATGCCGTTTTCCTTGGGATCGGGACAATGAGGGGTGCATTGCTGTCTCATCCGAAGGGGTACCCAACCCCGCCGTATCGCCACATCTGGGGAAGGTGCATCTTCACATCGGTGAACGCCAGGAGTTTGGGATGCCCCTTCGTTGCGTCTGCGTGGCCCAGTCCTCCCCCTCTTGGCAACTGAGGGGCTCCTCTGTCGTCAGGTCCTATTCTGAGTGAAGGGGTGATGGGGAGAAGTCAAACGGACGGGGCCAGCCATCCTGTGTGTCTGTCCCTTTAAGAGGCGTCATGGGGCCAGAGCATGTCTTTGCTGGGCTGTGGGGTATGTTCCTCCCGCAGGTGCCGTTCATGGGGGGGACTGGGGACATCCTACTCCCCTCCTCCTGCCTCTCCACCGCAAGCAGTGACTCCTCTAGATGGGGAATGGACTCCACGCTGCCAGCCCTGAGGCTGGGAGGGGGGGCTTGCTCCCTGCCCGGTCCCCACTCCGCAACTCGAGTCTCCCGATCCTCTCTTCTCCTGTGTGCCCAGCGTGCTAAGGGGCGAGAGCCCGCCCACCTCCCATGGTACCTCCGTCCGCACCGCACTCCGCGCCTCCTGGCAGCCGGGTCTTGTCTCCCTGGCGGCCGCCCTCGCTCTCTCCTCCGCTCCCCGCCGGCTTGTGCTGCACTGGCCACTGCTGCTGCTGCGGGGACAGACCGGCCATCTCCTCCGCACGCTGACAGTCTCCTCCTCTGCGTTGTCTCTCCTCCCGGTAATCCGCCATCGCTCGATGCTCTCCTCCTTCGTCTCTCTGAGGGTCTGGCGCCACGTTGTTCCGAGGCACACTCCCAGGATCTTCAGGCTTAAGAAAACAGGCGATACTTTGCCCCTCACTGGCTCTGGGGCCCTTCTGCTGGCCCTTACGCTTCCCCATTATTCCAGGGGGATATGGGTTTTTATACCCTGTAAATGTAGCTTTTGGGTTGGGGCAAGTCGGGAGCCTCTCCAATGTGCGACTTTACGCTGCCATGCCGCGGGCACGCCCCAGCCTCTTATCTTTTAAGTGTTGTTGCACTAGATCTTTTTATGCTCTATCTGCATGCAATTGTGCTGAGAACCAGACAGCACAGAGTCTAGCTAACCAGGGTTTTTTTCTAGCTCTTGTTAAGAGGTGAGTAATCAAACAGGGAAAGATTAGAACCCCTTTAGAGAACTAGCCATTTTAATCAAGTAGATCCTGCCCAAATATGATAATTATGTGACCATTTTAGTCTTGTCCCCCCCCCCCTCAAGATAGGTGGTATATTATATTTGTGCAAAAATCTAGGATGTTTGGGGATGTTTACTACCAAATAAAGTGTTTCAGCCACTGGAATCTGAAGGGTGCCGTCGTCCATCCCAAAAATAGGGCTTATGTTTTCTCTTGAATTATAGAAAAACTGGATACTGTTCTGTTCGATTAATAAGCTCCAGAATTAAGGGTTTGCAGACACATATAGTAAAATATTATCCGCAAGTGCGGATATTTTCAGTGCAGTAGTGTCAATCCTGATGCCTTTAGACTTCTAAAGAGAACCAAATGCTCAAAATAGCAGATCAAGTACTATGTTGAATAAGGGGAAAGGGAACATCCGCGTCTCGTGCCCTGAGGCATGGAAAAAGCTTTGGAAAAGTGTTTGGTTAATGTATAGTCTAGACTGGGGGTTATTGTAGAGGAAGTCTATCAATGCAGAGAAGGTGCTGCCAAAACCTCTGTAAGTTAAAATGTGTTTAAGCCAAGGCCAATCTTTTTTATCAAATGTTTTTTTAACATTGAATTGCTGGTGTGAAGATTGCGAATTTAAATTATGACTTCTGCAATTTGCTGCAATCTGATTCCAGTGGTGGAGTGTTTATCCCTTAAGAAGCCCATCTGGTGAGAAGTCAAGTGTGTACTTCAGCAAGAAGCACTCACAACTAAGGGAGCAAAATGTTATAGATTGCGATAGAGAAGCCATCAGGGCTTGGAGCCTTATTGTTTGGGAGGCTTTTTAATAGCTTGTTGGAACTAAGATACAAGTATGGGGGCATTCAAATCCAGTCTCTGATCATCTGAGAGTTTCGGGAGGTGCACCTCATATGGAATGGTCTTAGCTAGATTATTATTGCCTGGCTGTGCTTTGTGGACCTTGGAGAAATATTGCTCAATTCCAAATTATTTCTTCTTGCTAACAGCTGTTTGGGGATCTTTAACCACTCTTAAAATGTTTTTAACTGTATAATATGTTTGTCACGATCTCCTCACCTGGCCTACGTTCCCCCGCCGACTCCGGTCCTTGTCTGTGGCAGCCGGCGGCGGGCCGGCGTCGCTCCTGCCCGCCCGCCGCTCGGCTGTCACGAGCAGCCGCTCGGGCGGCTTCCGGCCCAGCTGCGTCGGGAGCGGTCGCGCCGCTCTCTGTGCGGCGTGCTCCCGGCGCGTGTCCCCGCACGTGCGCGCGCGCGCCTGTCAGTTTCTTATGCCCTCCGGCGGCGCTGCGCACAGCGCGCCCGCCGGAGGTAATTAGTATTGGGCCAATGAGCCCTTGTTCTTAGTGAGCATGTGCCCTAATGTCTGTCCGCCTCCCCTGTTCAAACGGGGCAATCAGCCCAGAGTTCCCCAGTTGCACCTATCAGTACACTTCCCCCTCAGCCAATCCAGTCAGTTCCCATCCTATATAGGTTTACACCCTGCAGTTAGTCATTGCCCGTTATAGCGTGCTACTGGGTGCGATTCTGATAGCTTATTTCCTTGTGATTTCTGCCGTGTTTTCGACCATCCCTGATTGCCGCCTGGACCGACCTTGCTTGCTCTTTGACCACGATTCTGCCTGCTCCTCTGTACCGCGAACTTCTGACCTCCCGTTGTGACCCTTGGCTTGCCCTGACTACTCTTCCGTCTAACCCTTCTGTACCGTGCCTCCTCGGATTGTCCACCTGTGTATGACCCCTGTCCGTTTATTGCTACTCAGTCTAGTCCCTGGATTCATCTGCCTTCCCCTGCATAAGTCAGCATCCTTTGTGCTAACAAGACCTGGGGGCAACCGTGTCCGGTGAGGCGTGTCTAGCGTCCCGGCAAACGGGGGCTTGCTATAGGCGAAGAAAGCAGCGGAGATTGGGGGTTGCTGATTTATTGGAAGGTGGGTGTCTTCGGGACCTGACATTATAACGGGCCACTTTAAGAAGAATACCTTCTAGATGGAAGAACTGATTCAACAAGTTCAAGCTATGGCCACTGCCATCAACCAGCTGGCTCAACGAGTGGCCACTCAAGAGAGTCGTCAGATGCCTGCGCCAGTGGATCCTAGTCCGGCCATCAAGCCCAAGATTCCTCTCCCGGAAAATTTTTTGGGGGATCGGGCGAAGTTTTCTAACTTCAAGAATTCTTGTGAGCTCTACTTCCGCCTTCGACCCCACGCGTCTGGATCCGAAGCGCAACGTGTTGGCCTGGTCATTTCACTCCTCCAGGGCGACCCACAGACCTGGGCGTTTGGTTTAGCTCCGTCTGATGAAGCCTTGCAGTCGGTCTCTTCATTTTTTTCGGCCATGGAACTACTGTATGCTGACCCAGATCGGGCTGCGACAGCGGATTCTAAATTACGGAACCTGAGACAGGCTAAACGTTCTGCTGAGGAATATTGCGCAGAATTTCGGCAATGGGCTATAGATTCTAAGTGGAATGATCCGGCTTTATGTAGCCAATTTAGGATTGGACTCTCTGACAACATCAAGGACACCTTGGTGAATTATCCTTTGCCTAAAAACCTGGACGAATATATGCAGCTGGCTATCAGGGTGGATCGACGTCTCCGAGAGAGACGCCAGGAAAGAGGCAAGGACCAACCTTGGGGATCCTCACGTCAAGAGCCAAGCTTTAAGGGGGCAGCCGTTTCCTCTCCTTCCTTGTCGCCTGAGGAACCGATGCAGCTTGGTGTTACCCATCTCTCCCAGGCGGAGAAAGTTCGGCGCAGATCCCAAGGCCTCTGCCTCTATTGTGGTAATCCGGGTCATTTTGACAAGACCTGCCCAAACAAGGCTCCGGTGGCGGGAAACTTCAACGCCTAGATCCTGCAGAGGGACTTCTTCTAGGCAGTCAGGTATCGTTCCCTCCTGATAATCGTGTACTCCTACCCGTTACACTCTCTTGGGGTCCTTCCCGGACTATTGCCTCCGCCTTCATAGATAGTGGAGCGGCTGGCAATTTCCTGGATAGATCCCTAGCCATCACTCTTGGGATTCCGTTAATTCCATTAGAAAATCCCCTTCGGGTCCTGGCGGTTAACAATAAGCCCATTGAGGGGGGGTTGGTCTCCTACAAGACCCCTTGGGTAAATTTAGTCGTAGGATCTGCCCACTCGGAAGAAATAGAATTTCTGGTTATTGAAAGTCCCGTATCCCCTATTGTTTTAGGATTTCCCTGGTTAAAGGTCCATAACCCAGTGATAGATTGGAGGTCTGGGGATCTGGTGAAGTGGAGTCCTTCATGTCAAAGTCATTGTTTCTCCATATCCCTCAGAACCAAACCTATTGTCCTTGATGGTTTACCTCCAGTCTATACAGATTGGGCAGACGTATTTTCGGAAAAATCCGCCGACATTCTTCCACCCCATAGGGCCTACGACTGTCCTATTGAGTTACTCCCAGGTACTATGCCCCCTAGGGGGAAACTATATAATCTCACTAGATCTGAAGAGCAGGCTATGAAAGATTATATCACCGAAAACCTCCAGAAAGGTTTTATCCGTCCTTCCACCTCCCCTGCCGGTGCTGGGTTCTTCTTCGTCGAGAAGAAGGGCGGCGGCTTACGCCCCTGTATAGACTATCGAGGGTTAAATAAGGTTACTGTAAAGAATAGGTATCCCCTACCATTAATCAATGACCTTTTTAATCAGGTCTCTGGGGCCCAGGTCTTCTCCAAGTTAGACCTTCGAGGGGCATATAACCTTATTCGCATACGGCAGGGGGATGAATGGAAAACGGCCTTCAATGTAAAAGATGGGCATTATGAATACTTAGTGATGCCATTCGGGTTATGTAATGCTCCTGCAGTGTTTCAAGATTTTGTCAATTACATATTTCGTGATTTTTTGGGTCAGTTTCTCGTGGTCTATTTGGATGACATACTGATTTTTTCCCGCTCCCTGGTGGAGCACCGTCAACATGTCAAAGCGGTGTTGCAGAGATTGCGGGAAAATCGTCTGTATGCTAAAATCTCCAAATGTGTTTTTGAAGTGTCTGAAATCCCGTTCCTAGGATTTATAATCTCCAAGCGGGGGTTGGTGATGGATCCTTCCAAGGTTTCTGCTATTTTGGAGTGGGAACAACCTAGAACCCTAAAGGCGCTTCAGAGATTTTTAGGATTTGCGAATTTTTATAGGCAATTTATAAAGGGTTTCTCGTCCATAGTGAGTCCTTTAACAGATCTCACTCGTAAGGGCGCTTTTGTTGAGGAGTGGCCTCCCTCAGCTAAAGACGCCTTTCAAGTGTTAAAAGAGACTTTCACCTCCGCTCCCATTTTGATACATCCCGACACTCGGCTTCCATTTCTATTGGAGGTTGACGCCTCGGAACTGGGAGTAGGAGCTGTTCTTTCTCAGTATGCGGGCAATCCTGAGAAACTACATCCTTGTGCATTCTTCTCTCGGAAATTTTCACCCGCTGAACGCAATTACGATGTTGGGAATAGGGAACTATTGGGTATTAAACTGGCCTTTGAAGAATGGCGTCACTGGCTAGAAGGTTCCCTATACCCTATCACTGTATATACTGATCACAAGAATCTAGAGTACTTAGAGTCCGCCAAGAGACTCAACTCCCGTCAGGCGCGCTGGGCACTCTTCTTTTCTCGATTTAATTTTATTATCACCTATAAGCCGGGGAAGAAGAATGCCAAAGCAGATGCCCTATCCCATAATTTCGGGGATTGTAAGGACCAGAGCGGTCCTCCAGAATCGATTTTGCCTTTAGGTTGTGTTGTGGCTACTCTTCTCCCTGACTTGTCTAGCTCGTTAATGCCATTTCAGGTTGATTCTCCTCCTGGTAAACCCTCTGATTGTTTATTTGTTCCACCTCATTTGCGTCTGCCCGTTTTACAGGAACTACATGATGCCAAGTCTGCCGGTCACTTAGGCGTTCGGAAGACCTTGGCTATCGCCAAACGTCACGTCTGGTGGCCCACCATCCGACGCGATACTTCCGCCTTTGTCGAAGCATGTCCGGTATGTGCTCGGAGTAAGACCACTCATGGGTCTCCTGCGGGATTATTAGTTCCCTTAGAAATCCCCGCTGAACCATGGTCGCACATATCCATGGATTTTATTGTTGATCTTCCTCCATCACAAGGGAATTCTGTAATTTGGGTGGTGGTGGACCGCTTCAGTAAAATGGCACACTTTATTCCATTGATAAAACTTCCGTCGGCACCGGATTTAGTACAGTTATTCATTAAGCATGTTTTTCGCCTCCATGGTTTACCGCAGAATATTGTTTCAGATCGAGGAGTTCAGTTTGTATCCCGTTTTTGGAAAGCTTTCTGCAATCGTTTAGGTATTAAAGTGTCGCTCTCTACCGCCTATCACCCTCAGTCTAATGGACAGACTGAACGGGTAAATCAATGTTTAGAACAATATCTACGCTGTTTCGTCTCCGATCGCCAAGAACAATGGGCGGAATTCATCGAATTTGCGGAATTCGCCTTTAACAATGCGCCGAGTGAATCTACTAGGTTTTCGCCTTTCTTTTGTAATTACGGTAGAAATCCTAAGGCATCATCTTTTTCTGGTCCTTCCTCCAACTTGCCGGCCTTGGAGGAATGGCTACGAGAAAGGACTAAAGTGTGGTCTGAAATACAGACTAACTTAAAGAAAGCCTCTAGAACTTATAAAATCTTTGCGGACCGACATAGGTCACGTGAACCACCATTTCAGGTGGGTGATTGGGTCTGGGTCTCTACTAGAAATATTGCCCTTCGGCAACCCTCGTCTAAGCTAGGGCCTAAATTTATCGGTCCGTTTCCTATTATAGATAAACTAAGCGACGTTACCTTTAAGGTCCAGTTACCTTCATCCATGAGAATTCCGTCGTCCTTTCATGTTTCTTTGTTAAAATCTGCCAAGAATATTCAGGTGTCGTCTCCTCCTCCGATCATAGTGGGAGATGAGCCTGAATATGAAATTAATAGAATACTCGACGCTCGGGTGCTGCAAAACTCTCTACAGTATTTAATTGATTGGAAGGGTTTTGGTCCTGAGGAAAGGAGTTGGGTACCGGCCAAGGATGTCCATGCCAAAACCCTTATCAATAGGTTTCATCGTGAGAATCCGGATAAGCCTGGTAAGGGTCCTGAGGCCCCTCGTGAAGGGGGGGGGTAGTGTCACGATCTCCTCACCTGGCCTACGTTCCCCCGCCGACTCCGGTCCTTGTCTGTTGCAGCCGGCGGCGGGCCGGCGTCGCTCCTGCCCGCCCGCCGCTCGGCTGTCACGAGCAGCCGCTCGGGCGGCTTCCGGCCCAGCTGCGTCGGGAGCGGTCGCGCCGCTCTCTGTGCGGCGCACTCCCGGCGCGTGTCCCCGTACGTGCGCGCTCCTGTCAGTTTCTTATGCCCTCCGGTGGTGCTGCGCACAGCGCGCCCGCCGGAGGTAATTAGTATTGGGCCAATGAGCCCTTGTTCTTAGTGAGCATGTGCCCTAATGTCTGTCCGCCTCCCCTGTTCAAACGGGGCAATCAGCCCAGAGTTCCCCAGTTGCACCTATCAGTACACTTCCCCCTCAGCCAATCCAGTCAGTTCCCATCCTATATAGGTTTACACCCTGCAGTTAGTCATTGCCCGTTATAGCGTGCTACTGGGTGCGATTCTGATAGCTTATTTCCTTGTGATTTCTGCCGTGTTTTCGACCATCCCTGATTGCCGCCTGGACCGACCTTGCTTGCTCTTTGACCACGATTCTGCCTGCTCCTCTGTACCGCGAACTTCTGACCTCCCGTTGTGACCCTTGGCTTGCCCTGACTACTCTTCCGTCTAACCCTTCTGTACCGTGCCTCCTCGGATTGTCCACCTGTGTATGACCCCTGTCCGTTTATTGCTACTCAGTCTAGTCCCTGGATTCATCTGCCTTCCCCTGCATAAGTCAGCATCCTTTGTGCTAACAAGACCTGGGGGCAACCGTGTCCGGTGAGGCGTGTCTAGCGTCCCGGCAAACGGGGGCTTGCTATAGGCGAAGAAAGCAGCGGAGATTGGGGGTTGCTGATTTATTGGAAGGTGGGTGTCTTCGGGACCTGACAATGTTGTTAGAAAATTGGTTACAAATAAAAGCAAATTATTATATATTATATACATATCACTATAGTGAGAGATTTGCATTGTGGGCTAAGGGGCTAAAATAATTGACCACCCATGATAAAGAAACTAAAGGGCACTAACCTTTTGTCCCCCACAGCTGAGTAGTCTGACTCTGGCAATCAGCATCTCATCTGATCGCATCCTGCCTCCATTGCAATAAAAGAGAAGGCATGGCAGCACACCTGTGACTGATGGTGATGGCGCAAGCCCAACATGCAATAAATTCCAACACCTGGTTAGGCCAGGGGTAAGGCAGGATACTATCCAACAATCAGGTAAGTTGCTGATTACCAGAGTCAGACCGATCAGCTGTGGGAGACAATAGGTTAGTGTCCTTTTGTTTCTTTATCAGGGATCAATTAAGTTACAAATATACCATTTATTGACAAACTTCATATATTAAAAAGCCAAGCTTTTAACCACCCAGTTGCGCTGTTTTCACCCAGTGGTGCCACTTCCTTGCGTTGAGGAATCACTTTAGTTCAGGGGTTCCCAACCAGTGGTACTGGTAACACTGGTGGTACTCAAGGCAAATGGGGGAGAGGATAGGGGGACATGAAGCACTGAAGACAAGCTACTGCTACAATTGTTTGTGCCAGGGAAATAGGGTATTCATGGTGGTAGGGTGGTACTTGGGTGGTACTCCATGGAAACCTGCTCTAGTAAATAAAAGAATCCTGCATGGGTCAAGAATGTGGATAACTATAACATTCGTCCCTGGGGTCAATATAGTGATGATGGTGCAGGTAGCCTTTGAGGCACTGGGCTCGTGTTAGTGCTGTATTATTTTTTTTTTTAGCTGTCACAACTGTCAGACTACCGGATATGAACCCTGATTGTGAAGACTAAGAACCAGCTCACCTCTCGACCGGGAAGCCTGGAATCTATAGATGAACCTGATTTTCACTAGAGCTTCTAAATGTGAGGATAGGCTGGGCTGCCGGAAGGCCCCAGGTCAGGCAACCTAGGAGTGGGTATTGCCAAATTCTGGGTAGAGGACAGACCAGAGCTGGACTGGACTGGAGACGTAGGACAAGCTGAAGTCGTGGGCAGGCAGAACTGGATCAAGGTCATAAACAAGCCGAGGTCATGGGCAGGCAGAACGAAATCGAGGTTGTAAACAAGCCGAGGTTGTGGGCAGACAGAACTGGATCGAGGTAAAAAAAAGCTGAAGTCGTCAGGAGAGCAGGAGCGTTGTCAGAATCAATCTGGATTGATACACAGGAATGGAAGACTGGAATACAGGAGCAGGCAGGAGAGAAGACCAACTGGCAATGCAGGTCAGGGCTTGCCAGTATTTAAAGGCCCCTACGCATGTGCACAATCAAGCGCCGTGTCGCGCTTTTGCAATGTGCATGCGTGCACGCTTACTGCCACTGCTATATCTAGTGCGCAAATGTGAGTGCATGGGAAACCTTGGAGCCCTCTGCTGTGAAACAAGAGGAACAGTCCTGGTTCTATGACACAAACTTTGTAAGCTTTTGCTTATCCACATTCCACTAAAAACTCTATTTACCAAGCTGCCATACAGCTCCTTTACCGGAATCACCGAGCAAGCCACTGTCCCCGAATAAGTATGTGGATTGTGGTATTGCTAATTTGAGTCCTTGTGGAAATAAGAGATTGAATGACTAGGTTGGTCTTCATGATACTTCATGACACTATATGGTATTAAGCAGTAGCTGACTGTGAGGAATAGGGCAAATATTACATTGCATTTTTTCGCTGATGCCCGGCATCCCCCTTTAAGATTCTTTGTTCTTAGCAGATGTCTGCCATTACAAGGCCAGCAGGAAAAGGAAGTCCATATATGGGCATGAGGTTCTAACACTAAGGAAAGGCAGTTTGAGCTTCAAACCCCCCCCCCCCCCCCCCCCCGCTGCTCTCCTGCTGATCCTCTCACACCTCCAGCCTGTGGAGACTCCAATGGGTCTGCAGCAAGCTGGACCCCTGGATGTGAATTTGTCACATCAAAGATGGGAGCCGCAGACAAGCGGCACCAACACAAATTGGACCATAGCGGCGTCACCATGTGTCCCAGCAGCAAGCCAGGAAAATGGAGATCTAAGGTTCTGACCCACTTAGGGACTCCATTTCTGGACTGGGCCAGGCTTTCGTCACTCCTGGAGAGGTCACGATTTCCGCATGCCGGAGGTGTCCATCCACCCAGCTTGCCACTTACCTCTTGTGGGAGCTCTCCATCACCACTACTCTGCAACTGCATATTAAGGTAACTGACCATTGTTTCTCTGTGTAAATCATTGTATCCTGTAACCTCCTCAGAACAGCATTTGTATCATTTCATATTCCATCATAGCCAAATGTTTGTTATCACTGCCTAGTGTGCTTATAGCATTAAACCTTAAATTTAACTTGAGCGATCTGTTTGCCTTAAGCCAAGAAACTTTGTGTCCGCAGGCTTTGGGCCTGGTATTCCAGATAGGAGGACTCGGACAAGGGTTTCTTGGGAACGCGGCTGTGTGTCCGGAGGTCCCTGGTTGATAGTTGGATCACCTGACCCGCGGTTCCCTGACACTGATATTTTACCAATGTCCAGCTCTTAGTATTGTTGATTGCTTCAGTTTGGCAGTGGAGGTGCTGAGTTGTGTCACCAATAGATGGCTTAAAGGGTTAAAAACCCTTAAAAATCCCCAAAAAATGACTTGGGGTTCCCCTTACCCAAAGTAACCAGCCCGGGACCAGCTATGCAGGGCTTGTAGAAACAGGACGCAGGGGCCAGCTTTTGTGGCCCCTGGCCCTGCAGGCTACAAGCCCGCATAGCCCGTGGCCACGGGCTCTTCTGCCCCCCCTTGGGCTTTGCGGAGGCAGGTAATGGGGGTGCTGGGGGTTAATGGCAAGTCACTCACTAGCCGGGGGCAGGGCCAGCAGACCCGATCCAGGAAGTGAGGGGGGAGGGCGATTTCTGCCCTCTCCTTTGTCATGGAAGAGACTGGGGGGGGGGGCGATCGGAGGCCCCCCCAGTGAAGAGGAGACCCGTTGGGAGGCAGCGCGGCCACAGGTAAGTAAATGTCATTTTTAATTTTTTTTTTTTTTACAGTTAGCAGCTGCTGCTGCCGAAGTGGGGGGGGGGGCGCTATTCCGGGGGCTCACCTGGAGCCATCCGACCCTCCATGGGAGATCAGATGGCATCAAATTAAAGAGGAGAACCGGCCGGATCCAACGAGGGGTCAGCTGAGTATTTTACTTTTATATATTTTTTACTGTGGGGGTTTAAAATCAGCTATGTGAGTCTCACGTAGCTGGCACTTAAGTGGAGTAGAAGCAGCTACGTGAGACTGTAGACTCATGTAGCTAGCACTAGAAGGGTTAACAGGTACATCAAAACTTTTTTTTCCTCATCCAAGTTTAATTGGGTTAGTTCCAGTGCAGAATCAAAGTGTGCCTTGTGCTCCATGAATGCACTCAGAAAAGTCAGAATAATCAATCGAAGATGAAAACTAAATGTGAGGAACTATATGGAGGCTTTACTGTTTGAACTGTCTTCTCAGCACTGATTGACAGGATTTTTTAATTAATTGTCTTATTAATGAATTTATTGTCAGTTTTGCCTATTTACCCACAATTTCTGTCCTAATGTTGATGCTGGTATTGTGGGCCACACAACTCTATCTATTATAATTATTGCCGACATCTGCTGTGATGCTGTATAAAGTGTAGTTTACAGGAAGGTAAGACGAGTAATTTACTTATAATACTCAGGGTTTTATAAGTCAGATGTGACAAAAGTGCTACAGATTACATTGATGTGTAGAATTGATTTGATGCTCAAGTAGTACATTAGGAGGGAGGGCCTTGCCCCTGTGAACTTATAATCTGAATTATCGCCGCAGGTAGTATGTATTAAGCATGGTGGCAAGTGCTTCAAATGGTGGCAAGACTGTGGAGTGGATTGGGTAAGCCAGTTGATAAGCTGGTTATGGGAACTTTTGAAGGCCTGAAGAGTTAGAGAGCTCCAAATTAGATAGGCAAGGAAATTCCAGAGAAGTTGAGTGTAACATGTGAAGACGATAGTGGGAGGAGGTGATCAGGGTTGAGGACAGAAGGTGGCTGTGGGCAGAGCAGAGGGTGAGTCTTGGTTGGTATCTTTAAACTAGCAATGAAAATTAGGATTAAGCGGGCAGAGAAAGCTTTGTAGGTTAATGTTAGGAGTTTAAAGTGTATTCTCTCAGATATGGTCAGCCAGTGAAGGGAGTGACAAAAAGGAGCAGCACTGGAGAAGCAAGAGGAGAGGTGAATGAGGCGAGCAGCAAAGTTGAGCATGGATTGAATGGTTGGCAGTTTGGTTGCTGAAAGAGCATAGAGGAGAGTGTTGCATTAGTCTAGTTGGGATATGATCAGGGCATGCACTAAAAATACAATTCTGTGATTACTCACCTGTAGAATTGGTATTATATGTATACAGCACGTCCTGTTCCAGAATATTCCTTATTCCGTATATATATCATGCTCCAATTGTCACTATTTAGGCATTGACCGCTCATTAGATTTATAGTATATTTATCATTATTTGGCCTTGCTCTGACCCAGGTTTTATTATTTTATTTTATTATTATAATTAACACTTGTTGGTTTCACTATATATTTGTTTGTTCTCTGTTTGGAGTAGTCCACTTTGGTGTTTATTGCGGTCCACTACTTTAATCATCCATTTATGAATTATTGATACAGTAATTAGATTTATTTACTTGGTCTGTTCACTAGCAGTTTTATTCTTGTTGGTCTTTCTATAAACTATGTTGGCTTGACACTTGTTATAATATTGCAACATCTGTATACACTAGGGATATAATTGTTTATTAATCACCTTAATAACACTCATTAATATTAGCTATATTTAATATTGCACTTTTAGGGAATGTGATTAATCTTAATCCCACTATTATTTAATTCACTTTTTTGACCATCAATAAATATAGCTCTTTGCCTTATACTTTATATTATTATTTAATTGGTGTATTTAGAGGCCATTATCACATATATACAATTTTTAAGGAAGCACTTTGAGTGTTACTATTGGTCCATACTTCCTTTTATTATTATTAATTTTTGCCCGTATATCTATGCAGTAAGTTTAATTATTGTTATTTAATGTACTTAACATACAATATAATTTCCATCAGACCCTATTTATATCACTTTATCTCAATTTTAAATAAATAAATAAACAAATAAACAAATATTCTTGATATCTTCACTATTTATTAATATCATCACTATTATTATTATCATTTAAAAACAGCTGCTACACAACAAATAGCTGCCATATTTAAATTTAAATTTTTAAAATCTTTAACATTTATTCAAGATATAATAATTAATATAGCTGTATCTGTTTGAGTATGTAACAATTAACAAACCATACAAAGATGTAAAAATATTCAAATACTGCTCTTGTTATTGAATCCAATGGGCTGTGTCCATAGTTTATTTTGTAGCAATAAAGATATGTGTGTTTGTTACTTTGCTAAGGATGCTTCCTCTGTGTGTCTGTAATGCCCGCACGGTGTGCGGCGGCTGTGCTGGGGGCGGGCGCGCGCCCCGGCCGGCGCCGCTCCTGCACCTCCCGTTATTGGGGGGTGCGGGGGGCGGCGCCGGCCGGGGCGCGCGTACCGCCTATCTGCATTCGGCTGGGCTGTGCGGCGTGTGCCCGGCGTCTTGGGCTGCTTCCGGCTTCTCCTCTGTGCTGATCCATCAGACGGGAGATACGTGCTGGAGCGGATGTGACGGCGGGCGCACGTGAGCGCGCCCTTACAGATAAAGAGAGGCTTTTGTCAGACAGCCTGTGTCCCGTCCAGGAGAAGTGGTGAATCCACGCAGCGCGTCAAAGTATACAGTATCCAGAATATTCCTTACACATGGTGTGGTAAGGTGCAAGGGGCCGTTATTGACGGCAGGTATGTAGCACCAATGTACCTGGCATTGGTGCAGTAAAGCCATGTAGTCTGATTTCCAGCATCAGCTGCTGGTGGCAGTTTGCTGCTGTTGCTTTAGAATAGCCGAAAGGCTAACCTGGGACGGCTTTACTGGGATGGAGTAGAGCAGGGTGGGACTCCATCCCACTACCCAGGTCCGGGTTTTGCAGGCTGTTTAAATAGCCTGGGGAATCAGCTGTGGCCTGTCCTTTGTCTAGAGCTCACATGGGAGTGAGACTCTGTGAGCCTGGCTGAAATCTCCTGTGGAGGCTGTTCATGCGGACCTGAGGCCTATTTGACTGTAAACAGGACCTTTGATCAAGGACTAAAAGCTGTTTGCCTGACTGTATCATTTATGCTGCGGTTTCCTGAAAAGGTGATGTAACCTGTATGGACATATGCTTTTGTGGATTTTTTGTGTGAAATAAACACAGACTTTACTTTGAACTGTTTGCCTCCGCCTCTATACTGCTGACACCCGGTCGCCTACCAGAGCTAATCTCCACATTTGGTGTCGGATGCGGGCACAGTAGTGAGGCCGTTGCTAGGAGCAACCGACGAAAACGTTTTTGTTTTGTGCATGTCCTATATTAACCCTTTCAGTGCCAAGCACGTAGATACTACGTGCTTGCTTCCACTCCACTTAAGTGCCAAGCACGTAGTATCTACGGGCTTGACTTTCCCCCCTGCTAGTAAAAAAAATAAAAGTCAAAAATACTCACCTGACCCCTCGTTGGATCCGGCCGGGTCTCCTCTTTAATTTGGTGCCATCCGATCCCCCGTGGGGGGTCGGATGGCTCCAGGAGAGCCCCCAGAATAGCCCCCCCCCCCGTTTGGCAGCAGCAGCTGCTAACTGTAAAAAAAAATAAAAATAAAAATGACATTCACTTACCTGTGTGTGCGCTGGCTCCCGCTGTCCCTCCTCTTCACCTGGGGGGCCTCCGATCGCCCCCCAGGACTTACCGATCTTCAGGAGAGAGCCCGAAAGTCTCTCTCCTCTCTCCTCTTCGATGGCGGCCGCCATCTTGCCGCTAAGCCCCGCCCCCTTGGGGGCGGGGCTATGACGTCATCCCGGTCCGTCGCCGCATCAAGCCCCGCACGTCATCCCAGCCCCGATCACCGATCACCGGCTTCAGCGTTCTCAGCTGTCAGATGCCGGTGATCGGCAACGGGGAAGGAGGTGGCAGGAGATCCTCTGATCTCCTGCCTCCCCCTTCTCTGATGCCGATCACTGGCATCTGTCAGCAGAGCGGCGCGGGACAAAGGAGCTTACAATCGGAGGTAAGTACAGTAAAAAAAAATTTTTTTTTTTTTTTAATAAAATACTTTTGTGTGGCGTTTTTTTTCATTTAACCCTTTGTGAACTGGTAAGGGGTCCATGAGACCCCTTATACCAGTTCACAAGGCTCTGGGTATGGCAAGTCACCTGCAGCTAGTGGGTGGCTTGCCATTAACCCCCAGCCCCCCATTACCTGCCTCCCCAACGGCCAGGGGGGGGGCAGAAGGGCCCGGGTCACTTAGTGGCTATGTGGGCTAGTAGCCTGCAGGGCCAGGGGCCACCAACGCTGGCCCCTGCGCCCTGTTCTACAAGCCCCCATAGCTGGCCCGGGTCGGTAATGCTGGGTAGGGGGGACCCTACGTCATTTTTTGGGGGGATTTTTAAGGGTTTTTAACCCTTAAAATTCCAAAAAAAAATGGGGTCTCCCCCCCTAGGAGGGGGAACCCTATGTCATTTTTTTTTAAATTAACCCTTTTGTTTTCTGTCATCCAGCAGCTATAAAAGGCTGAAAGAGTGCTCCACTATGGATGGGAGGTAAGTATTAAAAAAAAAAAATAATAAAATATTTTTTCTCTTTGTGTGTCTGTGTTTTATTTTTACATTTAACCCCTTGTGAACTGGTAAGGGGTCCATGACCCCTATACCAGTTCACAAGGCTGGGGGAGGTGGCAAGTCACCTGCGCTAGCCGGTGACTTGCCATTAACCCCCGGCACCCCCATTACCTGCCTCCCCAAAGCCCAGGGGGGGGCAGAAGAGCCCGGGCCCACTGGCTATGCGGGCTTGTAGCCTGCAGGGCCAGGGGCCACAAAAGCTGGCCCCTGCGCCCCGTTCCTCCAAGCCCTGCATAGCTGGTCCCGGGCTGGTTACTTTGGGTAAGGGGGGGCCCATGTCATTTTTTTTTATTTTTAAGGATTTTTAACCCTTAAAAATCCCCCCAAAAAATGGGCCCCCCCTCCCGGGAGGGGGGACCCTATGTCATTTTTTTTTCTCGATTTAACCCTTTGTAGTGTGGATGGTAGTTGTATTTTATTTGTAAATGTTAAAAATTACTTGTTTCAGATAGGGGGGTCTCCTGGGCAGAAACAGGGGGCTACCGATAAATATGTGGTACCGTTCTAATCTGTAGAAATGGGGCTTTCACATGCAATATGGTTTTCTTTAATAAAATAAATTTTTTATGTAAAATAAAGGAGTCAATTTTCTAAAAAAAAATTTTATTTATTTTTTTTTTTTACTTAATAATAAATAAAATTAATAATAAATAAAATTTACAAACAAGACATTTCATGTTAAAGCCTAAACTCTGCTGCAAAAAATATATATATAATTTTCCTGAAAATTCCAGCAAAAATGACGCAAAACATGGCGCAAAACATGGCGCAAAATGGGGAAAAATGACCTGTCAACAGAGGGTGACAAAATCTCAAGTAAGCTGGCAATTAAAAGGGTTAATAGTACCTCTGCATGTTGGGTATTGTTCTGTTCGGGGGACCTTGCGCTTTCAGACTTAGCTTGTTTTTTCTTGTTTGCATATTTATATTTTAGTAAAAGGTGTTTTTTATTCTGCTTTTTTATACATTTTTTAGGGAAACTCTGCGCAACCAAAGAGTTCTTTGAGGGATTAATTCCAGAAAGATGAGCCCACTACAACAAGCTGGGTACGCTTAGAAAGCTTAACATGTGTACTTTCAGAGAATATATGGTTTATGGGGGATATTCCAAATGTAAAGGGTTGTTTTGGTTGAAAAATCGCAAGGTGCGCACTTTGTCTGCAGAGCTGAAATTTTCAAGAAAAATTACCGTTACGCACATGCTTTACTTTGGGGTGTTTGGCAACTCTTTCCTTGACAGAACCCATGCATGTTGGGTATCGTTCTGTTCGGGGGATGTTGCTTTTTCAGATCATACTTGTTTTTTCTTGTTTGTATATAGTTTTTTTAGAAAAATGTGGCTTTGATTCTGCTTTTTTATCCTTTTTTTAGGGAAACTCTTTGCAACCAAAGAATACATTGAGGGATTACTTCTAGAAAACTGTGGCCACATCAACATGCCTGGTACGCCTAGAAAGCCTGAGGTGTGTACTTCCAGAGAATACATAGTTTGTGGGGGGTATTTCAAATGTAAAGGGTTGTTTTTCTGGAAAAACTGCAAGGTGCGCATAGCGCATATCACAGTTGTATTTTTTCAGAAAATCCCCTAAAGCTCTGTTTCAGTTTGGGGGAGTCTCCTGGGCAGGAAAAGGTGTCTACCTATACATATGTGGTACCGCTGTAACCGGGAGAAATTGGGGTTTCACACGCAATAAGATTTTATTGACAAACTTACATTTTTTATTACAAAAAAACACTACAAATTGTAAAAAATTTATTTTTTTAAATTTTTTTGCACATATTTCGCCAAAAAATATTGAGAATACACCTAAAAAATGACAAACAAGACATTTCATGTTAAAGCTCAGACTCTGCTGAAAAAAACAATATATCATTTTCCTGGGAAATCCCTGGAAATCCCTTAAAAAATCACATTTGAACATGGGGAGTGCAAAATAGTGCAAAATGGTCTGGCAACAGAGTGTGACAAAAACTCCAGGTAGGCTGGCACTTAAAGGGTTAAACCTGCCAGGCTGCTACCTGGGACTGCAGACAAAATGGAGGCAGTCGTGAAAGCGCTCTTGGAGGCGAATCTGCAGCAGCAGGAGGCCAACAAGCAGCAGCAGGAGACCAACCAGCTGTTTTTGCAACATATGATGGCGCAGAAAGCTGCAGGTGTGCCCAAAAGTATTCTTGATGCCCGGAAAGCTGTCCGCTCGGCGCTCACAAAAATGACCCCTTCAGATGACGTTGAGACTTACCTGACGGTGTTTGAAAAGGTGGCTGCAAGGGAGAAGTTGCCGCATGACCAGTGGGCTGATGTCATCGCTCCATTTCTGGCGTCTGGACCCCAGCAGGTGTTGTTTGATCTCCCAGAGGACCAAGCCGCTGACTACCCGACTCTGAAGGGTGAGATACTGGCCAGACTGGGGGTGAATGTGTGGGTTCGGGCTCAGCGGGTGCATCAGTGGAGCTACCAGTCGGCAGAGCCCGCCCGACCCCAGTATTATAAACTGCTGCACCTGCTGCAAAAATGGCTGCAGCCGGAGTTGTTAAGCCCCACTGCCATGTTGGACCGCTTGCTGGCGGACATTTTCTGGAGGGCTTTACCGCACCCTCTTCAGCACTGGGTTGGCCAGGTATCCCCTGACAACGCACTAGGGATGGTGGACCTAGTGGAGCGATATGAGGCCACCAGGAACTTGCAAGGCGGCTCCATGAGGAGGGATTCGGGGAAACCCCGGAGGTCCCCGCCCCAGCTCAGGCGAGTGGCGTCCCCTAAACCCCCTCGGGACCTACCCCCCAAAGTCCCTGCCCAAGTGTTGTGTTGGGGATGTAAGGAGCCGGGACATATCAGAGCCAATTGTCCCCACCAGGGGGAGCCCATGGACGTGAACTTTGGTTACCGCCCTTCCATGTATGCCAGGAGGCTGTGTGCTGCCGGTGTCCCTGAGCTCGTGGGGCAAAGTCACCTCTGTCAGGTGAAAGTGGGAGACACCCTGGCTGTGGCCCTTTTGGACTCGGGGAGTATGGTTACCCTGGCAAGACCCGCCTTAGTACTGCCCGATGAGTACACTGGGCGGAAAACCGGGGTTTTGTGCATTCATGTCGACTTGAGAGACTATGCCACAGCACAAGTGTCTCTCACCACCGTCTCCGGCAGCTGGAAACATGAAGTCGCTGTCGCCGCTAAACTCCCGTATGAACTGATTATTGGGAGAGACTTTCCAGGGTTCAGGTCACTGTGGGCCAAGTTGGCAGTTCCGGAAACCCGTGAGGCGGGTGTGGCCCTACTCAGGGGAGACCCCGGTGCCCTGGGAACCGGAATCAGGAGGCACCGTGGAAGAGGTGCCCGTCCCTAAAATGGAAGAGGGGGAGTCAACCCCACTAAATGTTATGGTTGGAGATGTGGAAGAGTTGGCAATAGGTCCAGAGTTGGCAGATCTCCATGTCTCCACAATTAACTTTGGTACCGCTCAACACCAGGACCCGACCCTGTCTTGGGCCTGGGAGAATGTTCTTGAGGTGGAAGGTGAACCACAACAGCCAGGGGCGGAGTTACAATTTCCTCGCTTTGTGGTTCACCAGGAAATGTTGTACCGAGTAAACAAGGTACGTGAAGAGGTGGTGGAACAATTGGTGGTGCCCAATCCATATCGCAAGTTGGTGTTGGATTTGGCCCACCAACATGTTCTGGGTGGACACCTAGGCCAGCAGAAAACTCTGGACCGCGTGTTACAACGATTCTACTGGCCCAGTGTGTACAAGGAGGTGGAGAGATATTGTGAGTCCTGCCCAACATGTCAGATGACCAGCCCTCAGCCTCATTACCGTGGTCCCTTAGTTCCTCTCGGATTGCCATGGATCTAGTGGGTCCAGTGCCAAAGTCCGCTAGAGGGCACCAACATATTCTGGTGATCTTGGATTATGCCACGCGGTACCCTGAGGCAGTGCCCCTGCGTCACACCTCTGCCAAGCTCATTGCTAAGGAGCTTATGGAAATGTTTTCCAGAGTAGGTCTGCCTAAAGAGGTCCTGACCGATCAAGGTACCCCGTTTATGTCGAAAGTAATGAAAGAGCTCTGTAAACTGCTGCAGGTGAAACAGTTGCGGACATCTGTTTACCACCCGCAGACGGCCTAGTAGAACGGTTTAATCAAACTTTAAAGACCATGTTAAAAAGGGTGGTCGCCAAGGATGGGAAGAATTGGGACTTGCTGCTGCCCTATCTGATGTTCGCAGTGCGAGAGGTGCCCCAGGCCTCTACGGGGTTCTCGCCCTTCGAACTCTTATACGGTCGACATCCACGGGGCCTGTTGGATATAGCCAAGGAGGCCTGGGAACAGCAACCCACACCCCACAAAAGTGTGGTAGAGTACGTGACTCACCTACAGGAACGGATAGAGACCGTCTTGCCGCTTATCAGAGAACACATGGAGGCAGCGCAGCGGGCCCAAAGCAGGATTTATAATCGGCAAGCCAGGGTACGGAACTTTAACCCCGGTGACAGAGTTGTGGTTCTGGTACCCACGGTGGACAGTAAATTTCTAGCTAGGTGGCAGGGTCCCTATGAGGTCATTGAAAAAGTTGGGGAAGTGACTTACAAGGTACATCAGCCTGGGCGGAGGAAGCCAGAGCAGGTGTACCATGTAAACCTGCTGAAACTATGGAAAGACAGGGAGACCCCTGGGGGTGACAGTCCCCGACCAGGTATGGTGGGGGTGGAGCTTCCCATCCCTCGGTCTGTTATTAGAGAAGCAGTAGTCGAGGTGAAAACTGGCGACAACCTCTCCTCTAAACAGACTCAGGAAGCCAGGGAGTTTATTAGCAGAAACACAGACGTGTTTTCAGAACTCCCTGGGCGCACTTTGGTCATCCAACATGATGTTGTCACGGAACCTCAGGTCAAGATCCGGTTGAGGCCTTACCGGGTACCTGAGTCCCGGCGACAAGCTATCGCGGAGGAAGTGCAGCAAATGCTCCGGTTAGATGTGATTGAAGAATCAAAGAGTGAGTGGGCCAGCCCCATAGTCTTGATTCCCAAGCCCGATGGTACGTTGCGGTTCTGTAACGATTTCCGCAAACTTAATGAAGTTTCCAAGTTTGATGCCTACCCTATGTCCCGGGTAGATGAACTCATTGAGAAACTAGGCCAAGCCAGGTACTTTTCGGTTTTGGACCTCACAAAAGGGTACTGGCAGGTGCCCTTGACTGAGGCTGCCAAGGAGAAAACAGCCTTTATCACACCAGAGGGACTGTTCCAATACAAGGTATTACCCTTTGGGTTACACGGCGCTCCCACTATGTTCCAAAGGTTAATGGATATTGTCCTCAGGCCACATCGTCGGTATGCTTCGGCATATCTGGACGATATAATTATCCATAGCACGGATTGGGAAAGTCACCTACCCAAAGTCCAGGCCGTAGTGGATTCCCTCAGGAAGGCTGGGTTGACGGCAAACCCGAAAAAATGTGCTTTAGGCCTAGAAGAGACAAAATACCTGGGCTATGTGATTGGGCGAGGAGTGGTCAAGCCCCAGGTCAACAAACTGGCCACGTCCTAACACCACCCGCCAAGTAAAGTCATTTCTGGGGTTGGTGGGATATTATATGCGGTTCATTCCCAATTTTGCCACCCTAGCGGCACCATTGACAGACCTGTTAAAGGGACGCAAGTCTGTCATGGTGAAGTGGAATGAACAGGCCGAAAAAGCGTTCTCCGCTTTGAAGTCTGCCCTGTGTGGGTCTCCGGTGTTGGTGACACCCGACTTTAAGAGGGAGTTCATAGTGCAGACCGATGCCTCCGAGGTAGGTCTCGGTGCTGTACTGTCTCAGGAAGTCAACATGTTGTCTACATGAGTCGCAAATTAACACCCGCGGAGACCCGGTATAGTATAGTGGAGAGGGAGTGTTTGGCCATTAAATGGGCCCTGGAGTCTCTTCGCTACTACTTGCTGGGGAGAAGGTTCCGGCTGATTACGAACCACTCTCCCCTCAAGTGGATGTGCCAGGCTAAGGACAGGAATGCCAGGGTCACCCGATGGTTCTTGTCACTACAAAACTTCAGGTTTACAGTAGAGCACAGAGCGGGACGATTATTGGGTAACGCGGATGCCCTGTCCCGAGCACATTGTTTGGCATGTGTCCACCCCCTCAGGGTTGAACAAAGGGGGGGGTATGTGGTAAGGTGCAAGGGGCCGTTATTGACGGCAGGTATGTAGCACCAATGTACCTGGCATTGGTGCAGTAAAGCCGTGTAGTCTGATTTCCAGCATCAGCTGCTGGTGGCAGTTTGCTGCTGTTGCTTTAGAATAGCCGAAAGGCTAACCTGGGACGGCTTTACTGGGATGGAGTAGAGCAGGGTGAGACTCCATCCCACTACCCAGGTCCGGGTTTTGCGGGCTGTTTAAATAGCCTGGGGAATCAGCTGTGGCCTGTCCTTTGTCTAGAGCTCACATGGGAGTGAGACTCTGTGAGCCTGGCTGAAATCTCCTGTGGAGGCTGTTCATGCGGACCTGAGGCCTATTTGACTGTAAACAGGACCTTTGATCAAGGACTAAAAGCTGTTTGCCTGACTGTATCATTTATGCTGCGGTTTCCTGAAAAGGTGATGTAACCTGTATGGACATATGCTTTTGTGGATTTTTTGTGTGAAATAAACACAGACTTTACTTTGAACTGTTTGCCTCCGCCTCTATACTGCTGACACCCGGTCGCCTACCAGAGCTAATCTCCACAATGGGTAATACATCCACAAGATGGCGCTGGACTGCAGAAAACAGCTTGTGGCTCCTCCCGGCTCCATATAAATCAGGGACCTCCCACAAATTCCCCACTATTGACAAGCAGTTAACAAGAAGCCGGGAGAACAATAATAACAGGAATTCAAAAATGAACATATGAACAATCACCATACAGAGGTAACTAAGAATAATGATAACAAGGGTGGGATGGAACAGGACGTGCTGTATACATATACTACCAATTCTACAGGTGAGTAATCACAGAATTGTATACAGAAGTATACAGCACGTCCTGTTCCAGAATATTCCTTACACATTGGACATCCAATAGCAGTGTCCGTAAGGTAGGGTGGGATCCCCAAAAAGTAGCAGCGGGCAGTTTAAACCACTGCCACCTGCAGAACTTTGTGACAAAAGCAGCATCAGCTGAGGCCCTAACATCAACCTTGTAAAACTTAGAAAAAGTATGAACAGAAGACCAGGTAGCGGCCTTGCAAACTTGTTCAACAGAAGCTTGGTGCTGAAAAGGTCCAGACGGGAGCACAAAAAGAGCATCAGTCTTCCTGAAAGATTAAGTAGCCACCAAATAGAACTTCAGAGTCCTGACCACATCCAGAGAGTGTAAAACCCGCTCCTTAGGGTTACTAGGATTAGGGCATAGAGAAGGCAAAACAATGTCCTGATTGAGATGAAAAGCAGACACAACCTTAGGCAGAAAATGTGGCTTAAAACGAAACACCACCTTGTCCTGGTGTCTCTAACAATAAGGGGATTTGATGGAAAGCGCAGCCAACTCAGAAACACACCTAACAGAAGTGATAGCCACCAAAAAGACTACCTTAAGAGTCAAAATGGACAAAGGAGCCTCACGCAAAGGCTCAAAGGGAGACCCCTGTAAGGCTGATAAGACCAAGTTCAAATCCCAGACTGGTAACATAGGCTTACGTGGACGCACGTGAGTAACCCCCTGGAAGAAGGTCTTGCCAGACGATGGTGAGCAAAGGATCTTTGGAAGAAAATGGCCAAAGCAGAAACATGACCTTTGAGGGTTGAAGACCCAAATCCAAACCATGTTGCAGGAATTCCAGAATCCTAGGGATAGAAAACACCCGACAGGGAAGCGACTTAGACTCACACCAGTCAATGTAAGCATGCCATACCCTATAATAGATGGATGACAAGGACTTCTTCCTAGCCCGAATCATGGTATTAAAGACAGAGGCAGGCAGCCCCTTTCCCATCAAGATGGAGGTTTCAGAAGCCAGGCCGTTAAAGCCAGCGTTTGTAAATTGGGATGGCGTAGCTGCCCCTGAGTGAGCAGGTCTGGATCCTTGGGCAGAGCATACTGATCTAATGCCAACTGGACGACGTCTACGAACCACACCCTTCTTGGCCAACAGGGGGCCACCAGAATGGTTGGCACCCCTTCCTGAGCAATCTTGCGCAGCACCCTGCCCAGCAGAGGAAAAGGGAACACATAGAGAAGCTGAAAACTCTTCCAAGACATTGCTAGTGCATCCATGGCCAAGGCCAGAGGGTCCTGGGACAGAGAGACAAAGACTGGAAGCTTGTGATTGTGACGGGACGCAAACAGATCCACATCTGGCTGACCCCAGCGGTGGCACAGGGAGCGAAACACCCTGCTGCTGAGGGACCATTCTCCCAGACGAGAAGTCCCCCTGCTGAGGGAGTCTGCCTCCAGATTCTCCACTCCCGGGATGTACACAGCTGAGATGCAGGGAACATTCTCCTCTGCCCAAGACAGTATTAGGGACACTTCCTTGAGGGCCCTCTTGCTCAGGGTCCCTCCCTGATGATTGATGTAGGCAATCACCGTCTGGTTGTCCGAGCGGACCTGAACCGCCCAACCCCGAAGGTGTGGAGTCAATTGGGTGAGAACCAACCTTATCGCCCTCAATTCCAGAATATTGATAGGGGTGTGGGCCTCCTGAGGGCCCCACTGACCCTGGAATTTCAGGGATTTCCAGAAGCCCCCCAACGTGTCAGACTGGCATCTGTGGTGACTGTCTCCCAGCATGGAGCTAGAAAGGATCTGCCCACCAACAGGTTTCTTGAGTCCAGCCACCACGAGAGAGACCGTCTGGCCAGAGGGGACAGAACAAACACCTGATCCAGGGACCGAGGGTCCTCATCCCAAACTGACAAGAGGTGAAGTTGAAGAGGTCTCATGTGAAACTGAGCGTATGGAACCGCCTCGAAGCAAGACACCATCAGGCCCACCAGCTGCATCCCCTGCCGGATGGAGGGATGAGGGCAAGACATAAGGAGCCTGGCTTGGGCCTGAAGACTCTCCACCTTCTGCTGAGGGAGAAAAATCTTGACCTGAGATGTATCCAGAGTCATGCCCAGAAAGGACCTCACCATTGAAGTTGACAGGAAAGACTTGGGGTGGTTGATCACCCAGCCAAAGGACTCCAGTGTGGACACCACCAGCTGGGTATCCAGCTCGGCCTGCTGGAGGGACTGAGACGTGATGAGAATGTCATCAAATTAAGGAAGGATGCGAATGCCCTGAGATCTCAACAGAGCCAGTACACCCGCCAGCACCTTGGTGAATACCCTGGGAGCCGAGGTGATACCGAAAGGCAAGGCCACAAATTGATAGTGCTGATCCTCCAGAGAGAACCTGAGGAATCTCTGATGACCTGGAAAGATTGGTACATGAAGGTAAGCGTCCTTGATGTCTACAGAGGTCATGAAGTCGCCCGGGCGTAGTGAATTGACAGCTGAGCCCATGCGAAAGTGTTTGAATCGGACAAATTTGTTGAGGCACTTTAAATCCAGGATAGGTCTGATGGACCCGTCTTGTTTGGGAACAGTGAAAAGATTGTTATAGTAGCCTCTGCCTCTTTCCCTCAAAGGCACCTGGCAGAAGACCCCCGACTCCAGAAGGTTTTGGACAGCAAGGCACAGACCCTGAGATGACAGGGGGTTTTGAGCCATCCGGGATTTGATGAATCTTGGGGGGGGGGGGGGGGTGGGGGGGGGGGGGCAGGCTGCAAACTCTATCTTGTAACCGGAGGACACTACCTCCTGAATCCACCGGTCTGAGACGTGAAGCCTCCAGACGTGAGCAAAGAGCCGGAGCCGTCCCCCCACCCAGATGGGTGAGGGTGCCCCTTCATGCCTGAGGGGGCTTGAGTGAGGATTTTGGCTTGGAACCCCAGGAGAGGCCAGGATGGCCACGTCCTCTGCCCCTTCCCCAGTGATCTCCGCGGGCCCCAATAAAGGAGACTCCTCGGCCAGTTCTGGAACCACGGAAGGATGGGAGAAAGGCACCCATCCCCCCAAAGGACCGGGATGGCCTCCTACGTTGAGGTAACCTACCACCCCTGGCAAACAAATCCAAGCATTCACCAAAAAGGCGCAGGCCCTTGAAAGGGAAACCAATGAGAGCCTTCTTAGCAGCATTATCAGCTACCCACTGACGTGGCCAGACAGAGCGGCGTATAGCCACCAACAAGGCAGAAGTTATACCACACATTCTAATGCCATCATCCATAGCAGAAAGAATATATGCAATAAATTCCTCACAAAGCAGGAGAGATCTATACTTTTCTCTACCTGCATCCTCAGATGCCCCGTCCAAGAGACACTTAAGCACTCCTTTAATGGCGATAGCCGTGATAGCAGAGGCACAAACCGGGCGCAGCACCGTCCCCACACAGGCAAAGGCGTGACTGGCCAGTTGGTCCAAGCGCCAGTCCTCCCCATCCCGCAGGGTAGTAGTATCAGGAGAGTGCATGACAGATATATTGGACAACCCGAGAACGGGCGCATCCACCTCGGGAGGACATGACCAACGCTTAACAACATCAACAGGAAAGGGATACCTCTTGTCCCAACTTTTAGGCACCCCTGGCAGCTTGCTAGGCCGTTCCCATTCCTTGAGCACTAGATTATTAAAGTGAGACTACTCAGGGAACTCCCAGCGTGGCTTAACCGTATGAAAAAGCTCGCCCTGCTGCTGCGGAGCCACTGCAGGAGGGGAAATACAAAGCACTTCAAAAATGTGACTCAGAAATCTGTCAGTCTCATCAGGGGACCAAGGGTCTTCCCCAAAGGGAGTCCCAGTACCACCGTAAATCTTAGGTTGTTCCTCCCAGTACCACCGTAAATCTTAGGTTGTTCCTCAGAGGATTCAGAATCAGAAAATAATTCCCCCTCCTCAAGGGGGTAGGGACCTGAGAGTGAGTAAGGGCCCTCATCTTCTACAGGGAAGAGGGAAACCGCGGGTGATAAATGCCGCTTCTTAGCAGAAGCCTTACACGTGGGAAGACCCAGCAAGATGTTTTTCAATGCTGGCCACCCGTGCAGCTAAATCAGGTTGAGACTTCCCGCTAGTATGCCCCTTGGTGGGGGTCAGATGTAAGTGTGGGGGGGTAGGCAAAGCCAGAGGGGGCGCAGCACCAGGCCCAGTAACAGGCAATCCAGACTGCATCGCAAGTACCTGCTGGGCACAGGATACACATACCCTGACATAACTTATGTGGGATACCTCACACACAACACCTAGCCGGGCTTGTCCAGAAGGAACCCCAGGCCCATTATCCCCAGAAGCCTCCATATGGTGATTTGAATGGCACAACAGGCCAGTAAGGGTTAACGCTAAAGAGCTACCCGGGATGCCCCAAAAGCCTGCTAGGAAGGTGGGAGATATAATAGTAATAGCCTTAACTAAAAGGGAGAGGACCAGGAGAAACCACAATGAAGTCTAGCCGTCTGAAAGACATTAGAAGACATCCCCATAAGAATATAACAATTAAATATATATATAAAACCACCCCGCAGGGGCACTCACGGACCGCGGTAGGAAACAGCAGACATGCAGCATGGGGAAGGTAGCAATGGCGTCCACATATACCTCGAGGGGCAGGCCGCAGAGAAGTGATGCGGAAAACGTCATCCACAGAGCCCGCCCCCCTGAAGAGCGCGAATCGCGCCCACGTGATCCTGCCGTCCAATGACGGTGCGGCAAGTGCCTGAGGTATTGTTGCCGCCGTCTGCGGAGCGCTGTACAAGTGCGCGGCGCGACAGTAAAACACATTAAGCAAGACGTGCCGGATACAACAAAATCAATTCTGGCACAAACAAGTAAGCAATTCAGGCTGCTTGACATACCGCAAACCCCCCCCCCCCTAAGATCTCCCCAGGGAGAGCGAGGCAAGGCAGCAGCCACATAACGCCCAAACGGAAATAAAAAGGAGAGGAGGGGGCAGACTCCTAAGGGGGATAGGGATTAAGGGGAAACCCTGGGAGCGGGAGGGGGCATCCCACAAGGCTCACCACAGGCCTATACCGCCTACCCATGTCAAAGCAGGGACTGCGGTCGGAGCAGCGCTCCTCAAGCACCTGACCCCGGTGCTGTCCTACATTCACCCGAACCAGTCAGCCGAGGCTGAGAGGCAGTGGGTCCAGAACGGGTGGTAATAGTCCTGCAGGGCCGCAGGCTGGTAAGCCCCGCTCGCCTGCGTAATATTGAGAGCCATCTTCTATCTTCCCAGTCCAGACTGCAGATGAAAACTGGGGAATTTGTGGGAGGTCCCTGACTTATATAGGGCCGGGAGGAGCCACAAGCTGTTTTCTGCAGTCCAGCGCCATCTTGTGGATGTATTACCCATGTGTAAGGAATATTCTCACAGGACGTGCTGTATACTTAGAATATGTTAGTGGCGTCAGTTGCAAGAAAAGAGTTGGAGTGAATGAGACGGAGTCCAGTATAACCTATAATGCTTGGGAAGCTGCAGTGATTGTGTGCTCTGTGACACATATTGATATACTGGAGAAAGGAGTAGAACTGGATGATGGAAAAATTACAAGCTGTTTTGTCCATGTTCAGTGTGGGAGGAGCAAGATGACATAAAGAGCTGTTACACAGTCTGGAGTGCAAGATACAGGGGGCAAGAGATAACCGAGAGGTATCATCTGCATAGAAGTGATAGAACTCAAATGACTTCCTGGGTTGGCCAAGACATAGACTCAGCAATGACATGTTTCCAGAAACCTGCTTGATCTTGGCCACACAATTAAAAGGAATTCCCAGAAGCTTGTCACTGCCGCTCTAATCTTGTTAATCACCAGAGCTACTTCCAAAGGATTATATCCAAGGCATCAGATTAAGAGTGACGTTTGAATTCACTACATCCTGGACCACATGGATCGCATATTCATAACAACACAGATATTGCTACTAGTGGCCATGCAACAATATATAAGCCATCTTCCTTCACAATGCGAATTTGGGATGGTTGTCTGCTGCTTAATGTGGCATTCCCATCACCAATTTTCTGCCTTCCTATTGAGCTTCATGTGGACACACATGCCAAATCAGGATGCCCATTGGGGGGCAGCAGCTAAGAAGGTAGCTTATGAAATTTTGAGATTACAGTGTATTCAGCTTCAAACACAATAACATGCTTCCTGCACTGCTGGCTTGGGTGACGTCACTTTTTACCTGGAAGCCTGTAGGAACAATAACATTCTGGTTAGAGTTCTGCAAAGATTGAGATACCTGGTTAATATCTGTGATGGGTCTAGGTATGTGACTCTGACTTCTTGTTAAATTAGGGTTGGGGAGAAAAACATGTGAGTCAGATCTACAGTAGCTGTAAGAGTGGGTCAGGAGTTGGGTGTAGGCCAGTGTTCCCCAAACCTGTCCATGACAGCCACCAATAGGTAGTATTTTGTAGATCTCCACATAGCCTGCATAGACAGCACTTTTGGTGCACAAATGACTTCACCTGTGTGTCTGTTTGGAGAACCTGATCTGTTGGTGGCACTCGAGTAGAGGGTAGGGGAACACTGGTATTGGCGATACATTTGCAATAACAGAACCGCCCAGGGACACTATGGAAAAGTTTAAAGGATGTGAACAGGGCAAAGGGGTCTGATTGGACAAGAGCCTGCACATGCACTGCTGGACCGAGGAGAGTTGAATTTTACTGGGCGGGGGGCACAGAACAAAACAGAAAGTCAAATTCTCGGGTTACGTTCCATTTTAACTACTTGTTTGGATACCAAATACTACCTGGCCTTTGACCTCTGACAGTTCTAGACCACAAATGACCTGCCAGTACTCTTGCTGGTATAATTTGGTAACTCGTGCATACTGTCAAGGCCTGCTATTCTCTAGTTACAGAATCCGAGACTTTCGTGCAGCCCAGCCTGTCCTCCCCTGCAGAAGGCTTCAGTGCAGACAAGGATTTCCCTTAGACGAGAGGGACTGCAAGCTGTGAAGGAATGGATAGCATGACATTAAAGTCATCGCACAGGCATAGCAAAGTGTTAGCCCACTGTATAGGGCTACACTTGGCACTGTTCTCCATTTAAAAAATGAAGAAGACATGGCCGAGATATTGAAGTTTTTACATAAGGGGTTATTTTCTCAAGCATTGTGATTGTGGCCTGGGTGCTGTGATACAAGCAGATAGAATCAGCATAATAGGCTCGAAAACTGCCCCTTATGCAAATTATCAGTGTGTTCATCAAGATGGGGTATTGCAGTGTCCACGATACTGCAGCGCATAACAAACAAAAATTATGTGTGTTCCTTCCTCCCGAGGCTACAAGCCAGCACACCAGGCAAAGGGGCTGGGTTCTCCATGGTCTCCGGCTATGCAAGTCACCTAATATGGCGGCATGTAACTTGCCGCTCCCCAACCCTTTGAACTAGCATACAGGTCCTCTGGACAGCTATTCAAACGAGTGCTTTAGTGACAGACTGAGCACTACTATATGTGCTATAGACCTGTCGTCCTGACAGACAGCTGGCGACCAATGCCCGTACCATATGTCTGCTGGCCACTGCACCGGCTCTTTTTCTTCCTGTTAACAGTGAGCACAGTTGTGATATGTGCTTGCTGCGTCAAGTGCTCCCTCATTAAGACATGCGGCATTGTGCTTTTCAATAGCTTGTCTTAGGCAGCAGAGAGGCTAAGTCCAGTCCCACTGACAGGCACCAAATAAACAATATTAGAGACATTAAGAGATCTGAAGCAAAAAAAGCAATAAAGTAATAAATCACTCTCCGTGATGCCCCAAAACTTTAAGAAGAATGACTGTTACCAGCATATTTAAATACAAACATCCAAATCCCTGTAACCCCTTTTCTAATTTACAATTAAAGAAATGAGGGCTTCCTCTGACCTCTGGGCACATTGTATATCAGAATGTCAGAAATCTGTTAGCTAGGGGCACTCAGATCACAGAGGGGAGCAGGGACAACCTTCAGCAGGATATGTTGAGCACCATCATTTGTTTGGTAGATTACTTCTAATGACAGTGGAATTGCTCAGCCTCCAGCTTTTTAAGCCAATGTGTGAGGTGGGGGGCTGCAATTGGCACGTTTGGAGCAGAAGGACGATGATCAGCACGTTGTGAAGGGGACGCTTCTGCGACTAATTACAGCCACACTGCCAGGAGGGGACATGAAGGGGAAATCGGATAATAAGCAGCACAATCAATGCGCTTAGAGGACGTGGCGCTGAGTTTACTTTGTGTATTGTTTCCTTAAACACAGCAAGCGACCTTGAGACATGACAGCTGTCGGCGGCGTGCAGCATTGAGCCCGATAGATAGACACAGGCTACTTTTATTTCTATCAAACCTCAACTGAGGTCAAGACAAGGTCTTGAAATGAAACGAATCAGCACTGGACTTACCTGGGCAGGTCATGGGGCTCTAGCACCTGCACCTTCCTTTTTTTCTATTCTTAATGTCTATGTATTTCATTCAATGCATTAATTCCTGCATTCTTTACTCGTATATCAGGGCAGCATTGCCAGAATCGGAGGAAAATTAGTCCTAAAGCAGAACAAAACCCAGCCACAGGCACGCTCCCATCCCCAGCCTATCTGTATGACTGGGGCGACAGCCCTCACTCAGCCAAGGATGCTTGGGTTGTGGCTGCTTATATTTACATTGGCGATAGAGCCTGGAAGATGGTGAGTTTTGCAATACGCCGGGGGGGGGGGGGGGGGGTTACACAGTGGGGCATCCCGATTTAGAATTCCAGCGACCGGCCCTGGAATCTTTTAGAGTTTGGATTTTGTTCTGCTTTATGGGGGAACTGTAGCAAGTAAGTATCAATATCCACTATACATGCAGCTTTAATGTATTATGATGCACCACAAGGGACTGACTGAGACCATGTCACCCAAGCCTTATTTTGACTGCTACAGAATGATGGGTTCCCTATTGCATATGTTAAGGGTATTTGGGATAGTTTTAGATAACTTTTAATGTCCTTTACCTTAATTAGAGAAGCCCGGTTGTTTGCAGAGGGGAAATGGGCCGCAGTAAGGGGATGTGGACACTAGATGTCACTCTTGCTACACATGGAAAAGTAAGACCCAGAGCAGGGGAAGCCAGTCACAAGTAAATTGTTGGTTCCATTATATAAGGTTGGGCATGTCTGGTCTACCTCAGAAGCTGGACAGAATCCCCTCCATGAATTGGAAAAGGAGAAGGGCTGATTTGTGCGCTGCCTGGGTCCTTGGAGTACAGATTTAGGCTGAGGGACTGAAGAATCATACTGTACTAACATTCTGGAGACATTCTGGATTAGCTAACCAGAGTATTACTCTCCTAGATCAGATAAGGAAGAGCGTTCCCTGTTGGCGGGATAACACTGCACCGAGCCGAAGTCGGCCAAGGTAGTAATCCTTCTGGAAGGGACAGGGAAAAGGGCTGTGATGTGCATTCCTCGGGTGCCATGAGGGAAGAACACAGAGCCATAACCAGGTGCTGCCAACCAAGCTGTATGCAACTGGCGTAGCAGAGACCCTGAGCGGCAGGAGGGCCTGTTGTGAGTTGCTGTGTAAATAACTGAGACAGTGAATAAAGATATTTTGTTGAGCTCGATCCTGCTGACGTTTTTCATCCTCAAGTGGACCTGAAGTCATCAGGGGCCTTTTGCTGGCTTTGCTTTCTCCATAGGTACTTTGCCAGTACTTCCTCTAGTTCAGGGAGAGTCCCTTTACACACTTGGCCCTGTCCGAGGGTCGCCTCCCAGCTTCCCAAAACTGCAATGGATGTCCCTGTTACTAAGTGGCTCCAGGACACAGAAGGGGGTTAATTAATGCTGCAGGGATGCATCCCTCCCTAAAGCCCTTTCTACCTTAACGATTGCCCTGCAGGGACTTCCTACAAGCACAAGAAGACAATGTTAAGCCTCCTCCTGCTGGGGAACAGCATGCTGGACTGTTGTCCATCCTGCAGAAAAAAATGGCACTGGCAAGAAAATCATGCAGATTGTTCCAGCCATGCCACCCACTCCCCCCCCCCCCCCTCCCACATCAGACAGACCAAAAAAAGGCATCCATGTACCAACATACCCAGGAAATCAAGTTTTGACCTTTAGCAGAATAAACCATGGCAGGGTTCCATGGACAGGTGAGCGCAGACGGCTATCTCTTCTGGACATGTATTCTCACCTTGGTATGGTGTCCAGTTTGTCCCTTGCTAATTAAAGAGTCCCCGGAATAGATTTGAAGCTGCACTCTTATTAAAATAATATGTTATGCATGATGACTTCTCTGCTCCCATTTGGAGATGTGTTTCAGCGGAGTGCCAATTATTGTAGCTGTCATGGCCACTGGTTCTGTTCTTGCCGTCATAAGCAAACTCCCAATTATAGGCCCCGGCTGAGTGGCTTTTATTCGGACTCCTCTTCTTCACTACGACAGCCTCTTGCCGACTAAATTTCGAAAGCTGTTAATGCACAAAGCAAGTGCCAGTAAAAGGTCAGGATTTTACTCATATTCTCCACTATTTATAGATAAATGGAGGGAAAAAAACAGCATGAGTGTCTGAAAAGTCACCGCCTTCAGTCCCTGCCATCTGCACTGAACTATCAGCACAACAACCAGGGGACAAGAACGCACAAATCAGATATAATCCCTTTAAAAAAAGAGCCTGTCCTGCCTCTAAAAATGTGTGCCATGATTATACAGCTTTAAAATAAGGAACAAATGTAAAGTGAAGGCAACTTAGACTTTAAGAGTCTTTAAGAGTAGCAGCCATCAAGGTCTCCATTACCCCTGGCAGAGCAGTGGGGAGTTGAAGTTGGAAACTTCCTTCCAGTCAGGGCAGTTTCTAGCTGGTATATCTCAGGGCAGAGAGAGACTTTTTCATAGAACCAGCATTGGTTTCAGGCACTGGCTGTATTCATGGCACCCATAATGTCCTTACCAAAATGCCCTTCCTGACTGAATGGTAATGGAAGAAATGTATTGCTTAGTGCTCCTTATGCATTTCCAGGACCCAGAAGCCAGCAGTGAAGGTCAAGAGAAGGAGTCAGCGTTGGACTAGGAGGTGAGTGTTAAACGCAGCATAGGTAAGGTAGAATGAAAATATCGAAAATTAAGGGCATGCCTGTAAGAACCTTGGGTAGAATAAGTGGCTCTTGTTTCACCATTAAATTTAAATTTAAAGTAACAAAGCTACTTAAAAATCAGGCATGAGCCATGTAGAAGGCATCCTTTTCAAATTCAGCTTGTTAACAGTTGCTGTTTGCTGAAATTTGATTACATCCAATCTTATCTCTAACCGTAAATTCAAAAATCAAGAATCACTTTATTGCGACAGGTTCACATTTCCACGTACAAGGAATACAGTAAGGGGGGCAACACAAGGAGGGGATCGGGGCTCCGTAATATAACAGTGGAGTATGCTGCATAGCAACAGCATGATTTTGGAACTAAAAGAGAGTTAAAATACATCACAGCAAAATATATCAAAGGAAGTTGCATTACATTGCTGCATACATTATATATGCATATGTTTAAGTGCCTTATATTGTGTACAGTATATACATGTGCTCAGGCCCCATATCAATGTACAAGCTCTCATTTGCAGTAGATCCAGACCATCTTTCCAAGCATTCATAATTTACTTAAACCAGACCACCACAACAAACACTGCTCATATGCATCCCTCCCCAGGGCAATTTAGATTGCTGCACATAAAAATCAATTTACCTTTTTCTAACTCCTGCTGTAGTACATTTTAGAAACAAAATGGCGACTGCATTTGCAGGCCACCTGCAAAAAGGAAGTGCTGCTGGGCTTCCTGTTACTGTGCATTGTCAGTTAGGTCAGTTGAATCCAGACAGCAGCAGGGCTGAGATACTGGGAGAGGAACTTCCAAAATTTCTGCTACCCTTCTTTTCCAATTGTGCTAGGTTGTTGGTCTGGTTTAAAGGTCCATTAGATGGTAGGGAGTCATTTTCCCCAACCTGGGTCATGTTTAGATGGCTAATGGCTGCTGGAAAGAAGCCCCACTTTGGGGTTCTACATTGGGGCACCCTGAGAAATCATCCAGACTTTAGGGGGGGGGTGAAGTAGGGGTGTCTGGGATGTGTAGGGTCAGATTTCCCAGGCTTTCCAGGAAGTGACATTTTTTGTAGATGGATTCCAGTGAAGGGAGTGAGCCTCCAATGATCTTTTCTGCTGTGTTAACAGTTCCTTGTAGCTTGTTCTCATCACACTTGATTAAGCTACTATACCATACCAAGTGATTGGGAAGGACAGGACTGCACTAATAATTGAGTTGAAGAAGTATACCAATAGCCTTTTGGGCAGACCAGCCTTCTTGAGCAGTAGCAGACAGAATAGCCTTTTCTGCTAAACCATTTTGTTATCTTCTTCTAGCCTTCTCCTGCTTTGTGGGCTTCAATCATTTTCAGAGAGTTAGGCAACTGCATAAAAGAAGCCATGGCCGCTGTGTTTCAGGATGAATGTTTGAGAAGTTTTGGGATTTATAAAGCTTAAACATTTGCACCACCTGGCATTTCCTAATGAAGATTGTGAACAAGCCTTCACTCTAAAAGGTTAATAAAGGTCTTGACCTTGGTTCAAGTTACCTGAGATTACACATCTCTTTGGATTGTCATACTTTTGCAAGGTCCTCCTTTCTTTTTTTGAACTCTAAAATTGTAGCAATCCAAAATAATACATTGTTATTGCAAAAATGGGAGACTGGGGCGTGTCCTGGCAATGGTGGAGTGTGGACTCACGTAGTCCTGCTCCCGGACCCCTTAATCAGCTTGAGCTTTGCCAACACAGCCGCTGGCGATATGTCCAAAAAGAAGGTGAAGAGGAGAGAGGGCAGAGGAGACAAGAAGACCCCCCTGAAGTGGGCAACAGCCGGGAAATGGCTCACCGGCGGGGGAGAGGAGCGACGGGCAGCATGGCGGCGGGACGGGATGAGGAGGACATATCGGCGTCAGCCTGCCTTACCTCATCATTCAGCGAGGCCTCAGACCCAGAGAGCGTACTGTCCCATGGACCCCCGACCGATCAGGCTGCAGAGCGAGGGGGGGACGCGGAGCGAGGAGCTCAGTGAGTTGCGCGAGGGGAGTAGCAACATGGCGGCCGCTGAGCCGGAGGCGGCCGCATCACCGCTCACATCACGGCCTGCATCACAGCCTTCGGAGGGCCCGTCGCAGAGAGGAGGGGGAGCGGAGAGAGGGGCTCAGTGTGCCGACACAGGCTCGGCGAAGACAGAGGGTGCCTCTCAGCTTTGCTGCTGGGCTCCGCAGCGGGGAGCAGAAATTGATGAGGCAGCACCTGCTGCAGTTCTCACTAGCAGGCCCATGGGACATTATAATGTGGAAGCCCACTCCCTGTCCTCCCCCCCCCCCAAAAAAGATACCAGACAGGCAGCAGGAGATGAGCTGCTCTGCTGTTCCCCCAGCAGCTTTATGTTTAATGGAGGAAGTGGTGCAGAGGTCAGAGAAGGGCAAGGCTCCTTTGCACCCGAAATTATTAAAGTATGCTTTTGAGCCCAGAAGAGGGGACAACACTGTTCTGCATGCCCCTGGAATCCTTACTAATGTTGAAGGGACCGCTCTGCCCGGGGTGCTTCCCCAAAGGATCCCAAGTCATGGGGAAGTCACCCAGGGAGCACACCCAGCGGAGTTTGGGGGCCCTCCCCTGCTGGGCTCCCCACCGTCACCTTTGCTACCGTCCCCGGAGAGAATAAGCGATCAGGCAGGACTGAGACTTTCAGCCATGTCTCCGGGGTCCTTTTCGTCCCCGTCTGGCGCGCATCTTGTATCCTTACCAGGGCAGCACTCCTCTCCCGATGGAGGTTCCCCTGAAGTATCACAGTCCCATGCCAAACTGCATCTCGCTTCTAAAGGGGATTCCGTCGAGATCTGACATTGAAAGCCTTATCGCAAAATATAAAGCAACATTCAAACAGGAGCTAGCATCAATTAAACATCAAGTTTCAGATGTCGAGACGAGAGTTAATACCCTTGAGACGGAGGGTGTTACAGCAGCTGACCGCTTGCAGGCGTTAGAATCCAGATGCGATCGGCAAGAAACAATGTTGCAAACGTGCCTTCTCCATATGGATGACCTGGAAAATAGGAGTAGGCTAAATAATCTCCGTCTCAGGGACATCCCTGAAGCGTCCGGGAGAGAAGAGACCTACAACGTGTAGTCTCCAATATCTTTAACGCGGTCCTTGATCGGGATCTAGCTACTTCTATCGAGCTCGACAGAGTGCATCGGGCCATTGGTCCCAAAAGTCAGGATCCCGGTTTTCCACGAGATGTGGTGTGTAAGGTCCATTTGTTCTCTCTCAAAGAGGAAATACTTCGGAAAGCCTGGTACAAAGGTTCGGTCGAATACAATGGAGCTGCTGTTAAAATTCTTCAAGACCTATCCAAGCGGACTTTGCAGATGCGGAAGGCCCTTAAGCCCCTTCTTGAAGTTATTGTTAAAAACGGAGCCACTTACAGATGGGGCTTTCCCTTTCATTTAATTGTGAAGAAAGAGCAGCGCAATTTCACTCTGAAGTCTCCCCAAAATTTGGAGAATCTGTTTGAGTTTCTCCGCTGCAAGCCCGTCCGGACTGGCTATCCCCGGAATTCTCCCTCCCTGCCCATGAGTCCTCGAGCGGACCACGGAGGAGCCCGAAGAATTATCGCGATCTGCAGAGCCTCAGGAGGACCTCCGCTCCGTATGGCGTATGGGGGCGGGTTGTCTCGGAACAGGCAGAACGATCTTTCTTGGCTACGACCCCGCTCGGTTCTCCTAGACGGACGATCAGGGGGGCTAAGGTCTTCTCCCCGCCCTCTGGCGTCCCCGTCTGTAGTGGTGGAGAGAATTCCGCCCCAGTAATCATTGAGTTCCAAGAGAGACGACTGGCGTTGACTCCTGTCTTTCTGTCGCCCCATTCATTCTTTGTATCTGCTGTGATTTAGTAGGGCAGACCAGTCTTACTCTGGGGCAGAAGAGTTACGTGGACGTGGTCTCATGGAGAAGTTCCCTTCAGGCCTAGCCATCGTTGTTTTTTTTTTTTTTTTTTGTTAAGTTGTAGGTTGTTGTTTTCCTCTAGCTCTCTTTTCTCTAGTACGGTTGATATAAATATAGGTGGCTGATTGGCGGGTGTACGTGTCTAAGCAGGGGTCGGAGGCCGGTGGGGTGCTTGCTTTTGAGTTCCGTCTTCCCTGCCAGACGCTTCACCCCCCAATAGGTTGGGCTTTCCTTCGTCTTGGCGAAGCCTCTATTTTCCATGCTTGGAATAGTACTGTTTAACTCTAATTTGTTTTGTTTTGTGTTACACTCTTGGTTATAGTGCGCCCCCTATCCCAGGGGTAGACTAGTTACCCTTTATACCCCCTCTTTCCCTTCCCCCTTAATATTGAGTGTGGGGCCAACGCATGTGGGTACAATGGCCAGGGGGGGCAAACCAATGATTCCAGCCAGAGCTATCTCTGAATTTAACATAGTTTCCCTGAACGTCAAAGGGCTTAATAGCCCGGAAAAAAGGTCCCTTACTTTGAGGAATCTTAAGGGGCTTAAGGCTCAAATAGCTTTCTTGCAGGAAACACATTTCAAGCCAGGTGGACCACCCTCTCTTGGCAATAGAACCTTTCAAAAAAGCTACCACAGCTACTCCCCGGACTCTAGGTCCCGGGGGTCTGCATCCTTATTGATGCTGGTCTCCCTTGGGAGCTTGTTGATTATAAAACTGATGAAGAGGGACGCTGGATCTTCCTGAAAGGGAGGCTAGCGTCTCATCTCTACACCTTTGCCAATCTTTACCTGCCAAACACGGGTCAGACTACCTTCCTTGAAAAGGTGACGGATAACCTCTCCACCTTTAGGGAGGGTGAATTGATTATTGGGGGTGATTTTAATCTAGCGCTGGACCCACTTATCGATACTTCTAAGGGCTCACCCCATCTGTCCTATACAAAACTTAATAGGCTTAAGAAAGTAATCGCCCTGCATCAGTTGATAGACCCTTGGAGAATCCTGCATCCGACGTATAAGGATTTTACATTCTTCTCTGCCCCCCACAACTCCTACTCTAGGATTGACTTCTTCCTTATCCCCCATGCCACACTACCAAAGGTCTCTGCTGCAGAAATTTGTAACATTACCATTTCTGACCATGCCCCAGTCATACTCACACCAGTTCCACCGAGCCCAACCATGAAGGGATGGTCTTGGCGGCTTTATACCTCACTATTAGAAGACCAGGTAGTCCTGGAGGAAATTCAAAAAGAGCTCCAAGAGTTCTTTGCCCTCAATGCCTGCCCTGAAATTAGTCCTGGAGCTTTATGGGAATCTCATAAATGTGTCATTCGGGGGATATTTATCAAAATCGGTTCCCGAGTCAAAAAGGAAAAACCAAAACGCACAATGGAACTCCTGGCTGAGATCAGGAAATTTGAGAAACTTCACAAACAGTCCCTGGCAGCCACCCATCTTGCTACTCTGACGTCATTGAGGGAACAGCTTAAAACACTGAGTTGAAGGCTCAATTGACCAAATGCCGGAGAGCCTTCTACCAGTCGGGGAACAAGTGTGGCAGGCTTTTGGCAAGGGCCCTGAGATCTGAGAGGGCAAAGACCTATGTCCCAAAAATCACAGACCCAGATGGTCGGGTCAGACACCTAACAAGTGAGATTGCAGAGTCTTTCAGGAGGTTTTACCAGTTCTTATATAACCTGCCGAAAGACCAGAGACCTGACCAGACGGCCGTGGTAGCGAGATATATTGGTGAGTCGGGGATGCCCAGCCTACCACCTGAGATGGTCGAAGGTTTGGAGGAGCCCATTTCTTTGATGGAGCTGCAGAAGGCGATCACGGGGACAGCGGGTGGGAAAGCTCCGGGTCCAGATGGGCTCCCGGCGCTCTACTATAAACGATTAATGTCGATCTTGGCCACCAGAATGTTGTCAGACTTCAACTCGGTCAGAGACGGGGGTTCCTTTCCGATAGACACCTTAAGGGCATTCATTTCTGTGCTGCCAAAAGAGGGGAAAGACCCTTCGCAGTGTGGCAGCTACAGACCTATTTCGCTTTTAAATTCAGATATTAAAATATTCGCCAAGGTCCTGGCCACCAGGATTGCCCCACACCTCCACCACGTTATTGGGTTGGATCAAGTAGGTTTCATGCCATATAGGGAAGCTAGGGACAACACTATTAAAGTGTTGAATCTAATCCATACAGCACAACAGAAAAACATACAGGCCCTTCTCCTCGCGACCGACGGCGAGAAGGTATTTGATAGGGTCAATTGGCTTTTCATGAAGGCCACCCTTCATCACTTGGGTCTAGGCCCTAATGCACTAAGCTGGATCCACAGCCTTTACGAGGATCCTTCGGCGTCGGTTCGTGTGAATGGCGTGTTCTCGGATTCTTTCAGTATCTCCAATGGGACGAGACAGGGGTGCCCGCTGTCTCCCCTGATTTTTATTCTGACCCTTGAACCACTACTTTGCAGGATACCCCAACACCCAGATATCAGAGGCCTGAGAGGTGCGGGGGCGGAATATAAGGTGGCTGCATATGCAGACGACCTGATCTTCTGCCTATCGGGCCCAGAAATTACATTACCTAACCTAATGGAAGAGCTCAAACAGTATGGGGAACTTTCAGGCTATAAAATCAATTATTCTAAATCAGAAATACATAATATTAATATCCCATTAGAAAAGTTCACCCGCTTGCGGAGTTCGTTCTCCTTCAAGTGGGCAAAAGAAAGCTTTACTTACCTGGGGACTAAAATTGGATGTGACCTCTCCAAAATCTTTGGTTTAAACTTCCCTCCTCTCCTTAAAAAATTTCACGAAGATATTTCAAAGTGGTCTCTTGGAAAATTGTCATGGTTCGGGCGCTGCAACGCTCTGAAGATGAACCTTCTCCCTAGGCTGTTGTACCTTCTGCAGGCCCTTCCGATAGCGATCCCACCAGCCTTTCTTCATGAGGTTAGATCCCTCTTTGCCAAATTTGTCTGGGGAGGAAAACGGCACTGGATTGACTGAGATACACTCACCAGGACGAAGGAGCACGGGGGGATAGGGTTTCCGGACCCAGTGAGATACCATTCTGCTGTGCACCTAGGGAGAATAGTTGACTGGTGTCTACATAGGAGCACCAAGCAGTGGGTTGGTTTAGAGCAGGAGGCCGCGGAGATGCCGCTACCAAACATTACCAGACGTCCCTCTGGCTCTTAAACACTCTACTGTAGGAACCACATTAAAAATAGGAAAGTCTGCTGCTGACCTGCCGGAAATTTCTCCTGGGCCTTCCCCTTTGATTCCCGTCCTGGGCAATCCGGACTTCCCCCCGGGCTGTGAGGGGCCAAGATCGAAGGAATGGAGAAGAGCGGGCATCTATAGAGTTAAACATTTCTGGTCGGAGGGTGGATGGTCGGATCTATCGTCATTAGCTCAAGCCAGGGGGCTTTCGGAATGGTCGAGTTGGCAGAGCATACAGCTCCGGCATTTCCTAGGGTCCTTTGGGGACCTCCCTACCAGACATAGGCCTCTTACGACCTTTGAGGAAATTTGTATGAGCAATAATCCTGAGAAACACGTTCTCTCCCTCATGTACAAGCTACTTATCTCCCCCATGGCGGATAAGGTGCCGCTTTACGTTAGAAAGATCTGGGTATTTCCCTGACACCAGACCAGATCAGGCGGCTTCTCTCCGCGCCACATAAAACCTCCATCTGTACCAAATTCCAAGAGTGCAATTATAAGCTACTTACCCGTTGGTACGCAGTCCCCACCGTAGTTGGTAAGTGGGCCCCTGGTACGTTGACTAATTGCTGGAGGTGTGGCGCGGAGAGGGGTGATCTATTACACATTTTCTGGTCATGCCCTAAAATTCGACCTTTTTGGGACTCCGTCAGTAGGGTAACAAATGTTGTGTCGGAATATCACTTACCTGACAACCCGGGTGCGTGTTTACTCCACCTAACCAATGCCCGATTTAAGAGTTATAAGAAATCTCTCCAATGTCAGCTACTGAATGCAGCCAAGGCGTGTATTCCGTTGATGTGGAGGCAGGTGGGTTCCCCCTCGCTAGCAACCTGGGTTTTGAAGGTGAATGATATCATGCGCTTCGAGAGCCTTATACTGACAAGAGATAGAGGGTCGGAGAAATTCACCATCACCTGGTATAATTGGATGCTGTTTTTAGACTCTGATGAGTGTAAGTCAATCTTGGAGTCTCCCTAGGGCCTTGAGTTCCTGCACCATGGTAATTACAATGGCTTGTGCCTGATGTACTGTCCCCTCCAGCTCAGTTTTCCCCCTTCCCCCCCCCCCCCTGTGTTGGTACTCCAGAACATTCTCCCAGCACAAATACCCTGCCTTACCCCTCTGTTTTTACCCTGTTAGGTTCTATGCATCTTTGAACAGTATGTGTTTGTGCCATGACTTGAGCTTGCTGCAGAAACAAGTGTATATATATATTTACATTCGCTATAATGATCTTTATTGTTTTCTTGCTTAATATGCAATATGTTTATGTTTTAACCTGAAAACGAATAAATAAAGAATTTATTAAAAAAAAAAATGGGAGACAGTGTTCTTAAATGTTATGCATTTTGGGGATCATTTCATCTTCAACTTGCTTCAAACGTTCAAAGTAATTTTGACCCAGAGTTATTTTGACCCAAATTTGTTTGCAGGCCACTGTAAAGCTAAAGCAGAACAAAACCCACCAGTGGCCATCCTGAAATAAAAAAAAAAAAAAAAAGAATACAAATTGGGATGTCCTGCTGTGTGAAAGCCCCCAGAATGCTGCTATTACCTCACTCTTCCTCGTTCCAATGAGAGCTGTCTGCTGTTACTATGTCATTGGGCAAATGGCTCTCATTGTTGTCAATAGGGAGTGCACACTTCTGCATCCCCTGCATCCCGCCAGGGTGCTCGTGCCCCTGCCCCAGCCATTCATGCGGCATCATGTGCTCCCCTTTCAAATCAATGAGAGACGTTTGCCAAATGGCGTAGTCGCAGTAGACGGCTTAAATTGGAGAATAGCCCAGACATGAGCCATTGGAACAAGGAAGAGATGAGTGAATAACAGCATTCTGGGGGGGGGGAGGTTCACACAGTGGGGCATCCTAATTTGGGATGCCCCAGGGAACTGCACAAAACCCAGGAAAGTTAAATTCACAGGTTTTGTTCCACTTTAAGGCAAAGGCCTGAAGATATCTGCACAAACATGCAACAATTTGTCATTTAATTTATCTGATTTTGATCTAAACAAAAAATAATAAATGTGATGGATTTGATGGATTTTATATCCAGCTGTTTAGAATTAGGTCACCTAAATGAAAATCAATGTGTGTAGAAACCTTAAGATATAAAAAAAGATGTTAAAAATGTGGCATTAGGCTTTCTCCGCAGCAGCCGCCATTTATGCGCTTGCGCTTTATGTTCAGAAGGGGATTTATATTCTAACCACAATAGTAAGGAAGCTGAAACTAATTTGACTTTACGTCGGGGAGACAAAGCAATAACGGCATAGCAATAACAACTCCTTGCGGCTCTCAGTGAAGATAAATAAAAACATGTGTTATAGCGCAGATAAAATACCTCTTAAACCGCTACGGTGGGGCAGTGCTGGCGCACACATGCTCTGCCTGCAAACATCTCTTTCAAGCGCCTTTTGTCGTGCAGCTTTGTAACAATTCAATATCTCAGCAAGTACTCGCCTCTGCCTCGTTCCACCATGAATGCTGCAATCTTTGGGTCCTATACGCTCATCTGACCTCTTCTTGAAGCCTGTGAATGAAAAATGTACTAAAATACGTTTTTACAGCCATTTCTGACAACAAAATGCACCAACCCCCATCACTACCACCACCACTGAAGGAGTGCTCATCCGCAATGATGGGCCCCTCAGAAACATTATGATTTGCTGACCAGAGTCAATTCCCCCCCCCCCCCCCTTTTCGTTTTTTACAAAGAACACTTAGAAGAGATCTCAAAGTTGAATGCTCACACTTACACTGTCCTGGCATATAAGCAGGTATAAGTGGTTACAATCTATTAGACTATTAAAAAGACTATAGGAGGGAAGGTAGCTTAAAATCACTTAGAATATTGTGAAATTTAAAGAAGGAGGAAGAGCTTACAGTATATTAGGGGGAATCAGAAGAATGAGTGGTTAACAATCTATTGGTGTATGAGAAGCAAGAGCTTATAATCTTTTATGGTATAGCGTATAAATAATATATATATATATATATATATATATATATATATATATATATATAGTTACTGTAAGAGAATCCAGTCCATAGCTTCCAGACGTCCACGTGCATGCGCTCCAAGAAGCCACTCACGAATGGCGGCGTGCATGTGCATGGAACTATACAGACTATGCAGCTGCATGCACTAGCGTGAGCGTGTCAACGTGCATCCACGCGCACCGATGCCCAGCTGTGCGCCAGAGGGATGTCGGAACCGCCTATTTCAACCACACTGACAGTAAACACTCTGGTATCTGATCTTCAGCGCTGGCCTTTCTGTTACTTGGAACCCTGAGACTACTTGTGATACTGACCCGGAACTGCCTTCAAACTAAGTCTCTTTCATCTCCTTTGGGTTATACGCTTGCCTGCTTGAACTCTTGTTGCCGACACGGACTGGACTTTCTCGATCTGCACTCCCTCGATGCCAATTTGGTTCTGGACTTGGTTTCTCTTGATCTCTGTATACGCTGCCAATGCGGGCTGTCCCTGACCATGCCTGATCTGTCTCCCTGTTGCAAACCCAGACCGGACTTGGATCTCCCATTCATTCCCTGCTTCTGCCAATCCCCAAAGTTTATGCTTCTCTCAGGATTTTTTTCTGCCTATCCAGTACTCCATTGCTCCGTCAAGAGGGCCCAGCTCCTCCTGGACTTCCTGCCTGCCGATACTTAACTACTGACTCGCCCTCTTGTTCCTTGTTATCTGGCAAACCCTGTTCCCATCCTCAGGGAGACCTAGACTCGAGAGACAGGAGCAGCCTCCCCTGCAATAAGCACCCAGCCAGGTACATAATAGTTGCTTTTCTGAGCTCTGGAAGAAGACGGCACAAAGGCCCCTGCAGCTTCTGTCAACTGGTGAAAATTGAGACACCACTATTAATTTTGTTCTAAGTCAATGCTTTTTTGCCAAAATTGACTGATATTTGAAACTGTTGCTAATTCCCTCCACATTGACTAAGGCATAACAGAGGAAAATGGAAATGGAGCTCATCTTAATCAATCAGTATTGTCCTATGGAAGTTGCCTACAGAAGTGCACGGTATTCTCATAACAGCAGAATCAGGAGCACAGTGCATCAAAATCCCATAGGCGAAGACTCCAACAAAAAGAAGACTCCAACACATTGCAGGGGTCAAGCACCCTTAATCATTGATATTTGGAAATGTTCATAATTCCCTCTGAATTGACTAAAGTCCCAATTCCATTTGCACAAAATAGCCCCAAAGCATAATTCTGCCTCCACCATGCATCGCTGTGGGTATGGAGTTCTTTCAGTGATGTGCAATGTTGGCTTTGGCTCAAACACATCTGATGAAACCAAGGCTGGTCAAAAAGTTCAGCCTTGGTTTCATCAGATCATAACACATTTTCGCACATGCTTTTGGCAGACTTGAGGTTTTGTCAAAACATTGTGGGGCTTGGACGTTTTTTCTTGTCGGAAAATGTTTCTGTACCCTGCACCACATCCCAGACCTATGCAGAATATGTTTTACATGCAGTACAAAGCCAGTACTTTACACAAATTCCAGCAGCTACTTAATTGTTGCCATAGACCTTTTGAAAGCCTCCTGGGCCAATATTGTTCTTTTTTATATACATTTTTTAGAGATACTGTCCAAAGGTGGGAGCAGAGACTGTTTAATTGTATTTTTGCTTTTGTGATGCAGCCTAGGTTAAGTTTATCTTTCTGGTCCACCCCATGCCATGCCGTAAAGATTCGATTATTGCTCCATAGAAGGCAATTAACAGCTTCTTGGGTAGGCCAGATTTTTTAAACAGCCTCTGTTCGGCCTTCTTTGCCACCAAGTCTACTGTTATGAGATCAGCAACCTTTCCTCTAACATGAGAACCTCCATCCCTGTACCACCAAAGAGGTAAGGTCTGAAGTACTGGTACCTCCAATGAAGCAACGTCTCCAGTACTGACACATCAAAAAAGATATAGGGTCAAGTAAGGACGTAAGGCCACCAATACTGATGCTGCTAAAGAAGAGCTTCAGTACTGGAAACTCCCTCCAAAGAAGTAACATCTCCAATACTGGAACATCTAAAAATATATTGTCTCCAGTACTGGTATATCCAAAGATTTAAGACCTTCAATATTGGTAGTGCCAAAGAGGTAAGGTCTCCATTACTGGTACCCCCAATGGTTCCACCTTACCCGAAGCCTTGCACCTCCCCTGGCTTACCTGCGGGTGGCTCATTTCCTGTATTACCTGCATTACTACTTGCCTCCAGCAGGTGTCCCTGCTGGCCCATTCCCCAGAAGGGTCTAGTTTGGGGTCATTAACCAGCACTTGGGCTTGATAGGGCTTGCATGTGTATTAATAGTCATCTTGAGCTGCTGCAGGCCACAGGCTGTGCTTCATGGACATTGATTCTCAGCTAGTATTTGGAATCTGTTTCTAGTTTTTGGATTTCACACCCCCTGGACTTTGTATGAACTTTGGCTAAAGAACTTTCATGGAAACTCCCTGGACTTTGGTCTTGGATGAACCCGGACCCCTGGTAAACCTCTCAATTCAGTTCCGTCTTTTCCAGGCACCCCCATTCTGTGCGCTTGCATATTATTTTTATTGTCACTATGTGCCTTTAGCTCTGGTTACTTTTCAAACTGTCACCATTCGTTATTCATTAAGAAAGATTCCTCACAGTATAGGTTTGGCCTCAGTGTTTCAGTTTCCATTTACACATCCTGGGAATCTCAGTCCTGGACCCCCTGACAGAATGCACATGGCAAGTGGCTAGGAAACTGAATACTGAGCAGGATTTTTGTACTGCTGAGGATTCTGTGTTTTTCCCTGTTGTCGGGAAGAGTTAGGTCCCTGGGTTTTGGTTCTAGGCTTCCCCCGATAATGAACGTTAGAGCAATCCAGTCCCTCCTGGCACCTCTGCCTGGCCATTCAGATGCAGTTTTGGATCTATTTTCTGGTCAAACCAAGGAGATACTGTTAGAGCTAAGTACACACTCAGGTTGACAGTTGGGAATTTGATTTTTGTCAGATGCAGCCTTTGATCCAACTCTGGGTGGAGGCGGTTTTCCTTCAGAATTGGCCCACACTATCGAGGCCCCCTAAGGGTGCAGTCAAGCAAGGTCCCCTGAGGGATGCATCCCTTCCAGTGAACCTCCCTGCTTTGACTCTCGTGCCAGCCCTGACTCGTGCCAGTCCAAGAGCTGAGCTCATGCCATGGCTGAGAGCCAAGTGCCTGCCTTGCTCTTGCCCAGGCACCTGCTGGATTTGCCCCAGCCTGGGCACCTACCAGCCTCGCCCCTTCCTGGGCTCCTGCCAGCCTCGCCCCTTCCTGGGCATCTGCCGGCCTCGCCCCTTCCTGGGCATCTGTCGGCCTCGCACCTGCCTGGGCATCTGCCGGCCTCGCACCTGCCTGGGCATCTGCCGGCCTCGCACCTGCCTGGACACCTGCCGGCCTCACCCCTGCCTGGACACCTGCCGGCCTCACCCCTGCCTGGGACTATATCCGTCCTCATCCATCCTAGACTGTTGCCATGTCTGCCCCAGCCCAGACTGTTGCCAAGTCTGCCCCAGCCCAGACTGTTGCCAAGTCTGCCCCAGCCCAGACTGTTGCCAAGTCTGCCCCAGCCCAGACTGTTGCCAAGTCTGCCCCAGCCCAGATTGTTGCCAAGTCTGCCCCAGCCCAGACTGTTGCCAAGTCTGCCCCAGCCCAGACTCTTGCCAAGTCTGCCCCAACCCAGACTCTTGCCAAGTCTGTCCCAGTCCAGACTCTTGCCAAGTCTGTCCCGGTCCAGACTCTTGCCAAGTCTGCCCCGGTCCAGACTCTTGCCAAGTCTGCCCCGGTCCAGACTCTTGCCAAGTCTGCCCCGGTCCAGACTCTTGCCAAGTCTGCCCCGGTCCAGACTCTTGCCAAGTCTGCCCCAGTCCAGACTCTTGCCAAGTCTGCCCCAGTCCAGACTCTTGCCAAGTCTGCCCCAGTCCAGACTCTTGCCAAGTCTGCCCCAGTCCAGACTCTTGCCAAGTCTGCCCCAGTCCAGACTCTTGCCAAGTCTGCCCCAGTCCAGACTCTTGCCAAGTCTGCCCCAGTCCAGACTCTTGCCAAGTCTGCCCCAGTCCAGACTCTTGCCAAGTCTGCCCCGGTCCAGACTCTTGCCAAGTCTGCCCCAGTCCAGACTCTTGCCAAGTCTGCCCCAGTCCAGACTCTTGCCAAGTCTGCCCCAGTCCAGACTCTTGCCAAGTCTGCCCCAGTCCAGACTCTTGCCAAGTCTGCCCCAGTCCAGACTCTTGTCAAGTCTGCCCCAGTCCAAACTCTTGCCAAGTCTGGACTGGGGCAGCCTGGCTCCCAGCTGCCTTGGCTCCAGCCCCCACTCAAGCCTTCTTGGCCGTTGCCAGTCATGCCTCTGCATGCCATGCAATGTAGCCTAAAAATTCAATCAGTTGTTATAACACCATTTATCTGTCTCTAAGGCTATACATTTTTCTCCAACAGGGGAGAGATAACAAGATCTAAATATGGCCTCGACTTGCATCGAAAACTACTCTTTTCTTGAAAAAAAAGACGGGTTCCTTCATCCCTGCATAGATTATAGAGAGATTTACAAAATGACCATTAAAAACAGATACCCGCTTCTATTAATTCTGGAACTCTGCCAAGGTCTCCATGCTGCTATGGTTTTCACCAAACTCGACTTGATAGAGGCTTATAACCTGGTGCGTATAAGAGAAGGGGATGAATGAAAAATGGCCTTTCATACTCGCTATGAGCATTTAGAGTATTAAGTTATGCCATTTGGACTGTGCAATGTTCCTGATACTTTTCAGCATTTTATTAATGATGTGTTCATTGCTGTGTATCTAGATGATATATTAATATTCTCTACTAACTGCCAGCTTCATCGGGTCCACGTCAAAAAAGTTCTTCAGTGTCATTAAGATCACCACCTTTACATAAAGTTGGAGAAGTGGGAATTTGAGAATGACTCGTTAGCCTCGATTTAGAGACACATTCGTCTGGACTTTCGTAGCTGTCTGTGTATGTTTTTGTGTGTGTTTGTCATTTTTTTGGTTTTTCTGTCGTACGTTCATTCCCGCTAATGCGTATATGCGCTTTCGATGAACTAAATCAGATCATTTGCGTTAGTTCGGATCATTTTCCCATCAAAATCTGATATTTTGCGTTCGTTCACATAACTCATGTTAATGGTATGGGTTTGCGTCTCATTCAGAGAGCTGATTGCCGAGGGACCACCACCCTATAAAACCGTTTAATTTGCGATCCACTTAGGGGACCATTTTGTAGTCGGCTTGCTTGCTTTGACCATGTTTTGCAGCTTTGTAGAGGAATATGAGCGCCTTCAGCTACAGGGCATTGCATGTGTCAGCAGGGCCGAGACCAGATTGCACCGGCGACTCATGCATATCGATCGCATGCATATCGATCGCATGCATGACGTTAAGTTGTTCAAGCTGACCAGACTTAATTGCACTTCCCTCCATAAACTGTATAGTGAGCTGCGGCCATGGTTAGCCCGCACCACAAGGAAGGGGCAAGCCATTTCAGGTATGACCAAGATGCTTGGCTGCCTGCAATTTTTGGCAAACGGCTCGTTCCAGAGGCTGGGTGCCCTCTCCTGGGGATGTCCCAGCCTACGCTGAGCCGCGCGCTATGCAAGTTTTTGGATGGCATGGCTACCATTAGTCAGAAATATTTTTCATTTCCGGACGACATGGTAGCCTGGAACGCGCTTAAGTTGTTTTTTTATAATTTCGCCGACATGCCCAACGTCATGGGTGCGATTGATTGCACCCACGTTGCATTGGTCCCTCCTGCAGCCGACGAGTACATCTATAGGTAAGTTCAATCGGTTATTTTGTTATATAGTTTAGACAAACTGTATTGTAACTATCTATTAATCCCTCCTTGTAAATTGTACCCATGAAACAGCTTACAGTGTATATCTTAATCCCTCCTTGTAAATTGTCCCTGGGAAACAGCTTACAGTGTATATCTTAATCCCTTCTTGTAAATTGTCCCTGTGAAACAGCTTACAGTGTATATCTTAATCCCTCCTTGTAAATTGTCCCTGTGAAAAATCTTACAATGTATATCTTAATCCCACCTTGCAAATTGTCCCTGTGAAGCATTTTACAGTGTATATCTTAATCCCTCCTTGTAAATTGTCCCTGTGAAACAGCTTACAGTGTATATCTTAATCCCTCCTTGTAAATTGTCCCTGTGAAACAGCTTACAGTGTATATCTTAATCCCTCCTTGTAAACTGTCCCTGTGAACCAGCTTACAGTGTATATCTTAATCCCTCCTTGTAAATTGTCCCTGTAATCCATTTGACCGTGTATAGCTTCATCAATGCTTTTAATGTCGGCCTTAGGCAAACATTTTCATGTGGACCTTAATTAGTCATTCAAAAGTTAATCTTTATTTTATCCAACATACATATACTTTTTTATTTTAAAACTACTTATGTACTTAGTTAGTGTCATTTGTATTGTCCAACATGCTTTTTGGAGGGTGTTAGGAGTTAGTGTTTGAGTAGTTTACCCTGCCTTGCTAATTTTTTTGTTCTTTTCTTTTTGCCCAGGAAGCGCAAAATGGGCCATTCACTGAATGTCCAAGCAGTGGTGCCCCCGGACATGCGGTTCCTTAGTGTGCTTGCCGGGTTTCCAGGCTCATCCCATGACGCGTACATCTTGCGAAGATCTGGATTATGCCGTTGGTTTGAGTCTAGAGAATTCTCAGGTGGATGGCTCCTTGGTAAGTTGGCGCAAATTACGTCATTCACTTTTCAATGTATGCCTACGAATATAGTTGATGACCCATGTCTGAACCTATGGCTGTTTTTACCCCTTGATGACATGTTAAACCAGACCTTAACCATGATCTTTAGCAAAGCACAAACCCTTAAAAACTGATTTCCCAGCATTTCCAAATAATATATTTCTAGTTTCTAGTAATTTACCTTGCAATTTTTCAACCAAAACAACCCTTTACATTTGAAATATTCCCAATAAACCATATATTCCCTGAAAGTACACATGTTAAGCTTGTACCCAGCTTGTTGTAGTAGGCTCACCTTTATGGAAGTAATCCCTCGAAGAATTCTTAGGTTGCACAGGGTTTCCCTAAAAAATGAATAAAAAAACTGAATAAATAACATGTTTTCCTAAAATATAAATATGCAAATGAGAAAAAAAGCTAAATCTGAAAGAGCAAGGTCCTCTGAGCAGAACACTAACCAAAATGCATAGGTACTATTAACTCTTTTAATTGCCAGCCTACTTGAAGTTTTGTCACCCTCTGTTGACAGGTCATTTTTCCCCATTCTGCGCCATGTTTAACCGTGATTTTTGCCGGAATTTCCTGGAAAATTATAGATATATATTTTGCAGCAGAGTTTAGGCTTTAACATGAAATGTCTTGTATGTAATTTTTCTACAGTGTTTTAAATATTTTTGTGTAAAAAAACAAAAAAATAAATAAATAAATATTTTTTCGACAATTGTCTCCTTTATTTTAAATAAAACATTTACTTTATTACAGATAATTATATTGCATGTGGAAGCCCAATTTCTCCCGATTACAACGGTACCACATATGTATTGGTAGCCCCCCCATTCTTGCCCAGGAGACCCCCTAAACTGAAAATAGCACTTCATAACATTTACAAATAAAATACTACTACTATCCACACTATAAACATAAGGGGTTAGCAGTCGCGATCCAGGAAGTGGGGGGGAGGGCGATTTCTGCCCTCTCCTCGCCACGGAAGAGGTTGGGGGGGGGCGATCGGAGGCCCCCCCCCCCCCCCAGTGAAGAGGAGACCTGTCGGGAGGCAGCGCGACTGCAGGTAAGTAAATGTCATTTTTTTTTTTTTCTTTACAGTTAGCAGTTGCTGCTGCCGAAGCGGGGGGCCCTATTCCGGGGGCTCTCCTGGAGCCATCCGAGCCCCCACGGGGGATTGGATGGCACCAAATTAAAGAGGAGACCCGGCCGGATCCAACGAGGGGTCAGGGGAGTATTTTTTCTTTTTTTTTAACTAGCAGGGGACCTAGTGCCTCTGGCCAAGCTGTTCGGGCAAACCCATTTTGCCTAATTTGGTTTTCCTGTGTTTGTTTGTTGCATGTATTTGTTTCTTTTACTTTATTTTGCCTTTGTGAAGGCTTTTGTATTATTTTTGAAAAAAATAGTAATGAATTCATTACTAAAATATTGACACATGATCTGAGCCTCGTGCATTTTTTTGGCATGTTTGTTTAGAAAAACCTTCAGTAATCTCAAAAGAACCCAAACATTAATGCATCAACAACAGCTAAAGTCACATTCAATATATTTTATTGAAATGTGAAACTTTGGAGTTGAAGGGCACTCGCAGACTTCATTTACATACATAGTACAACAGAAATATACATTGGTGCAGACTCATGGCACCTAGCAATTTGCCACACCCAGGAGTTTTAAAGTAACGCACTCCAGGCCGAAGTTTCTATAACCAATAAAATATACATAGGGAGCAACCATTTACATGAGAATATTTGGCCAATAATACATAGGGCCACATACACACCCTCTCCTGCTTGGCCACATTTGCCCCAGGCACAGGTGGAAAGCAGCCATACCTATGCCACATCCACGCCTGTAAGTCAGTGGCCCACCCAAACAATAACCCCCAGTCAGAATGCAAGTCCAGTCCAATCTTTGCCATGCTTCAAGGTAGTAGTTTCCCAGCCCAGAATGTCCCCCAATCTTGCCAACAAACAGGATGAGCCAGACACAATTTCATTAGGCCCAAGCCTGCAGCGTGGCAGATTGAGCGGCAGCTTCAGTGAGGCTTTAGCTCAGGCATTGGCTAGTGGGGTATCTCAGCACTCTAATGAGCTATATGGGCGACATTCAAAATCATACAAGCAAAGCCATAAAAAAGGCAATCTTGGTAGCGCTCACCAGACAGGTCAATAGAGTGGGGATGTAGAGGAAAGATGTGGAGGTACAGGTCAAATAACTGTTAAAATGGATGTTGCCCATAAAACCCTGGTGGTGGGCCTTGGAGGTGTCCCATCACCTGGGCATATGTGGCATTCATAATCTGCCACTGTTCCAACATGTGTCTATTGCTTGTTCGAACTTCCTCGAGCATGGCAGTGAAATTATTATTTAAGGTGGCCATGTGACTGTTGCTCATCCTAAATTCAGTCAGCATAGGGGTGAATGTATTATTTAATGTCTCTAATTGTGCAGTAAGCTGCTCTGCGGTTCTTTGAGTCACCTGCCGAAAGAAACGGCTGTCATGGCGCCACGCTGACTCCAGGATCGGCACGCGCCTCCCCTGGGCAACTAATCGACTTTGCTGACTACGTCTACCAATTCCCCGGGTTTGAGCGCCTGCAGATGCTGGATCTCTAGGGTGAGCAAGAGTCGCAGATGTGCTCGGCAAATCCTCTGCAGCAGAGCGACCACTGGGGACTGCAGGCTCAGTCTCAGCCTGCTTCCCACGATGGGCTGGCAGCATGCGTCCAGCTTCACTGCAGAGTATTTGGTGCAGTAGCATGTTGGGGCAGTGGCAGATTAGGTTCCAGGGGGGTCAGTTCTGAAAGTCCCATCAAGCTGGCATCCTCCTCCATCTCCTGGATTTCCTCCATCCGTGTGTGGGTCTGTTGGGACATGTGCAAAAAAAGGTTCAGTTTGGGCCCTAAATATATTTGTTATGCAAATTAGTCATGTTCATTCACATGCATCAGCAGTTTCATCAAACTCCACTTACCCTATATATGTTCCTGGCTCGTAGGCAGCACGGAAGTAGACAGCGTGGTCAAACTGGATGAGGCTTTCACACTTGCTGAGGCTTGATGCAGGGCTGTGTTTAAAATAAAAAGGCACGTAAACACCAAAAAATCCATTGCTGATCTGGATTACTACATATGCTTTAAAAAACACGTGGCCAAGCAGGAATGCAAACTCCAACAGGGGGACAAGGTGTCCTTCACTATGAATGTCAGTATCTGTTATATATATGCCTCACCCTGTACATATACATTGGTCACCTTAAATACTACAAACATGCATGTACTGCATGTTATGAGGCTTAACACATCCCTAAAGGGCCATTAGGGGCCCACACTCAGCTTGCAAATCGCATAGCCATTCTTCCTATGTAGACCTTTCTCTGACCCCAGATCAAGTATTTTAGACAAAAGGACAGCTAAAACCCAAGTGGTATAAAGACAAAGAAGGAAGTGTTGTATATGATTGACTAGATTCACATAACAGGCAGTGCTTTGCTAAGATAAAGACTTTAATAGTGACCATAAATACTGTCCAAGGTCATGTATGGCCTACAAAAATGTAAAATGACCATTCCGCAGACATTAAACACCCAGCTAAAACTGAAACCTCCCCTCAAAGCCACTCCCTAGGGGTATGTGTTCATATCTGCTTGTGAGCCTCATTTCACATGTTTAAAACATTTCACATACAAACTAACATTACTAACCTGCAGGAATGGTCGGGATGTCTGTGTCCCGTCTGCCAGAGAGGCCCTCTAATGCGACGGGGTGTATCAACGCCAGCGCCATCTCCTCAACTCGTGTATACTCATTTTGTTGGGAAGCCTCCGCCAGTTTGTAAGCTGAAAAATAGAGGTTTGCAAATTTAGGGCATTGTGGTCAATACAACAAGCAGAAAAATGCACAACTCAAATATGTACCTGTAATTGCGCCGTTTATTCTGTTTCTTGCGTGCATACTTCAGGTCAGTTATTTTGTGCTGTATCTGCTCCACATCTTTAAGCTCCTCCCCCGCTGCATTGACCTGTCTGGTGAGCTCCTCCAGGATTTCTGTTTCATTTTGCTTGTAGATTTTGATTTTCGCCCATATAGCTCGTCATAATGGAGTGTGAGCCCACTTGCCAATGCGAGAGTTTGGGCCTCACCAAACCTGCCACTCAACTGTCCTCGCCGCAATGTTCGGCCTATTGCTTGCTGTTCTGGCTCATCTCTGTATGTAGGCAATTCGGGGGACATTCTGGGCTGGCTGTGTGTTGTAGAAATGTGCAACACGTGGCTTGATAATGAATGGACTGGACTTGCGATTGGACTGGGGGTCCTTGCCTGGGTGGCCACACAAACTTCCAGGCGTGGATGTGGCATATGGATCGGTGGTTGCCATCTGTGCCGATGTCAAATGTGGCCGAAGGTGTGCTGGGGGGTGTGGGGCTTCTGTCCCTGTGCCTCTTTGTGGCCTTGCCACTAGTGCTTCGATGCCAATGGGAGGTACTGGCACGTGGCTCAGGAGAGGCATAGCTGGCTGGGGCTTCTGGGCCTGTGCCTCTTTGTGGCCTTGCCACTAGTGCTTCGATGCCCATGGGAGCTTTGGCCACGTGGCTCAGGAAAGGCAGAGCTGGCTGGGCTGGGGCTTCTATGCCTGTGGCTCTTGGTGGCCTTGCCACTAGTGCTTCGATGCCCATGGGAGCTTTGGCCACGTAGCTCAGGAGAGGCAGATCTGGCTGGGCTGGGGCTTCTGCCACGCTGGCTCTTACTGGCCTTGCTAGTGGAGTGTGGTTTATGAAGGGATGTGCTGGGGTGGAGAGTAGGGGAGGGTGTTCTTTGAGGGCTGGGGCTTCTCAACCGCTGCTTCATGGTGGCCTTTCTTGCTGGTGTACCTGCCTGCTTTGTTGTCGTTGGCTTCTTCTTAGCTGCTCCCTCCTTGGCTTTGGTGGTTGGTTTGGGTTTTGCGGCCTTGGTTGCCAATGTCACCTGGGGTTGGCCACTTTGGCTGCGCGTTTCCCGCACCTTGGGAGTAGGTAGTTGTGACCGAGTGGTCGGACGTGAGGAAGAGGGCTCCTCAGGCCGCTGGGACCCTTTGCCGGTGGCCTCCTTGGCTGGTGTGGCCTTAGCGATGGCTTTTTTCGGTGGCATGTTGAAAATCACAAATGAGCTGTGTGTCCAGGACCCTTTAAATCCTAATGACTGGGTATGATGCTTATGCGTGCGCGTGCGTACGGCCATTCGTTCGGCCGTGCGGAAACCCGGAAACCGCTGGGGCATTACTTATCTGCTGCAGACAAAAAGAAAGATAGCGCCCACGATCTTCACCCGCCAACAACAAGAGCTGATTATGTTCGTAAGTGTACTGTAATGACTTATATTTGCCATATAAATGCATGCCTAGGTCTTAAGGAAGCGCAGGAAGAAACTGTTGTTTAAAAGTTTGTAAAACTCCGTGCCAAACAGAAGTGCACACATGTGCGAACCAAGTCACTTCCATCTAGAAGGATAGTTTGAGGCTAGAAATGTGTTTAGGAATGTCATTTAGTCAACTGATCGATTTGTGACACATATTTGTATGCAGTTTTAGCTAACAACTATTTCTATTTTGTGTTTTTTAGACGATGCTTCAGCGCAGGTACGACTACCTGCCCAACTCGTTTGAGACGAGGAACGTCGCCCTGGAGATCGTTTCACGGATCCAGCAGGAGACGGACACCACCTTCACCCATACGCAGATCATGCAGCATTGGTCGGACCTAAAGCGACTACACATGCCCCGGGTGCGGCGATTTTTCGGGCTCCATTTCCCAAGTAAGTACATAGCAATTGCATGCTATATAACCAATACCGAAGGTAGGCCTTTATTTATAAATGCTTTGCTTTTCTAGTGTTGGAAATGGAGTACCGAATCCGATGCACCCGGAGGCCCACAGGCCGACCAGTGCTGCATGAATCTGCAGCAGAAAGTGACGGTGGTGGATCTCCAGGGCGACGTACTCCAACCCTCCTCTGTAGCGCCCTCCGACCAGCCCCTGGACCTGTCTACAGAGGAGGGGCGTCACGGCATTGGCAGGGAGTACCAAGCGACAGAGCCATTAGCCTCTGGTATGTGACTCTTAATGTAACCGCACACACATACATGCTATTAAAAGCAAAGCTGATTCCCTTATCTCTTTTTTCTAAAAGAGAAAAATCTCTTTTTCTAGATGATTCTGTAGCGGGTGAACGATCTGGAGCAGGGACTGCAACAGATCAGGCCCAGGAGGCACATGGAGAAGGTGGGTGATGTCATACACACATTCAAATTGTCATTTGCTTACTGTTGACTCAGACATTAGAAGTGATCCTATTTGACATGTCTCTACAGCCTCAACTTCCCAGCAGTGGCAGGTCCCAGAACGGAGGGTGGTCCCCGAAGCAGACCTCGGCCACCAAAGAAGTAAGTTGTAATGTCATTATTTTGAGTATGTGGGAATTGACATGATCACCAAGATACCTAAAGCCATAGTCAATGGCATTAGCATAATGACATATGCCCTCTTCCTTTGATTAATTCCTTAGCATAATTACATATGGTCTCATGAGTTAGCTTGCAACCTAATAAACATTCCATCCACAGCTGATAAACATGTATTTGCCAACAAATAATGTATTTTTCTTTTTTATAGAGGGACCACACGTGCCAGAGTGCCACAAATGAGTGCCAGGGTCCTTGCGTTGGTGGCCGAGATGCAGGAGCTGCGCGACTCGTAGGGGACCACAGATGAAGAAGAATAATGTTCTGGGTCCTGCCATTGCTTTGTATATAGTTTTTACATTTTTAAAACATTTTAAAAATGTATTTTTTAGTAAAAAAAAAAAGTTATTAAATTTTTCTACAAAATATTTTAAACAAAAAAAGGCCAACACAAAGTGGCATTTCTGATTTAAAAAAACTGTTTCTGTGTCATTTCCTTTTCTAAATACATTCAAGGGTTGGTTAACACAAAACGAATGGGGCAATAAATATTTAGAGATGAAGATTCGCAGGACCGCGAAGTGATTTGGGTAAGCTTTAGGGGTGGGAAATGCAAGAAGAATGAGACCGCAAAGTGATTTAGGTAAGTTTTAGGGGGGGGAAATGCAAGAATATACTGACCGCAAAGTGATTTGGGTAAGTTTTAGGGGTGGGAAATGCAAGAAGAATGGGACCGCGAAGTGATTTGGGTACGTTTTAGGGGTGGGAAATGCAAGAATATACTGACCGCGAAGTGATTTGGGTAAGTTTTAGGGGTGGAAAATGCAAGAATATACTGACCGCGAAATTATTTGGGTAAGTTTTAGGGGTGGGAAATGCAAGAAGAATGAGACCGCGAAGTGATTTAGGTAAGTTTTAGGGGTGGGAAATGCAAGAATATACTGACCGCAAAGTGATTTGGGTAAGTTTTAGGGGTGGGAAATGCAAGAAGAATGGGACCGTGAAGTGATTTGGGTAAGTTTTAGGGGTGGGAAATGCAAGAATATACTGACCGCGAAGTGATTTGGGTACGTTTTAGGGGTGGGAAATGCAAGAATATACTGGCCGCAAAATTATTTGGGTAAGTTTTAGGGGTGGGAAATGCAAGAAGAATGAGACCGCAAAGTGATTTGGGTACGTTTTAGGGGTGGGAAATGCAAGAATATACTGACCGCGAAGTGATTTGGTTAAGTTTTAGGGGTGGGAAATGCAAGAAGAATGAGACCGCGAAGTGATTTGGTTAAGTTTTAGGGGTGGGAAATGCAAGAAGAATGAGACCGCGAAGTGATTTAGCTAAGCATTGTAGCAAAATTTAGTGAACCAAATATGTAGGCGAGCACATTAATGAGTTAAGTTTGTACTGAGCAGGCGTAAGGTCGTAAGGATTTTCGTCTGGACGATTATTTATTGTAAAAGGAAATCAGAATCTAACGGGAAACGTAAATGATTCATGGGAGGAGACGATGGAAAAAGGGCAAAAACGAAAGCCTACGTTGTAACATGAGTAATATAAACAGAAAACGAAAGCTGGAAAATGACATTCTCGTTGGCATATGAACGGACGAAGACTTTACTGAAGGCTTGCGATGCATGCTTAGAATCAGACACGCATAAGAGAGCGGCAAAATTTCAAAAAAAAAAAAAAGATCGACACAAAAACGAAAGTGTTTTTTTGTCTCTCTGAATCAACCCTAATGTACAATTCATGTGATTTGTAAACTCTGCCACGGGGATAGCCATGGTTCCCAGCAAGGTCTCAGCCATGCTGGAATGGCCTGTTCTCAGTTCCCGCAAGAAAGTCCAGTGCTTCCAAGCAACTCAAATTCAAATGGACTAAGGCAGCAAAGGAAGCCTTCGATAAATTAAAACATCTTTATACCTCTGCTCCACTTTTGAAACCCCCCCTGAAACACCCCGAATCTCAAATCTCCTTTGTCTTGGAAGTGTATACTTCTAAATCAGCATTGGGGGGCCATCTTGTCTCAAAGAACGGATGAAAAGAATAATTTACATCCAGTAGCCTTCTTTTCCAAACTCACCCTTTTCAAGAAACTATGATGTGAGAGACAGAGAGTTGCTAGCAATCAAATTAGCATTGGAGGAGTGGTGGTATCTGCTGGAAGGTGCGCAACATCCGGAACCGATTTTCACTGACTTTAAATAGGTAAGATGCGGCAGGCTCTAAGAATGGAAAGGCTGCCCCATGCGGGGCCCAAGGATGAATTCTCTATCAAACCCGATTCTCCAGAGCAATCACTTTCTGGCTATCTAGCCCCAATTTTTTTCAGAAATCAAGGAGTGTTCAGACCTCATTAACCCTGCCTTTGTCACCAAATGTACGCTCAAAGATGTACTTTTTCTATTCAAAGATAAAATCTTCTGTTCCAGAACATTTACGATCCAAGGAATTAACCCTTTGCCATGACAGTGGCTGGAAATTTTGTGGTAGGTAAGACCCAAGACCTGGTTAAACTTTCTTTTTGGTGGCCTTCCATTAACTCAGATTGCAAAGAATATGTTAACAGCTGTGACATCTGTGCCAGGTGCAAGATCCATCATTCCTGCCCAGCCGGCTTACTACAATCTCTTCCTGTCCCAAGTGGACCACGGTCTAACATGATCTGCCATGGAATTACCAGTGTCGGAGGGGAACAACACAATCCTGGTAGTTGTGGATCGATTTTCAAAGATGGAGCACTTTATTCCCCCTCTGTGGTCTCCTGTCTAAAGCTGTTCTAGCAAGACCTTTCAAACAAATTTTTCGCCTTCATGGCCTCACTGATGATATTGTTTCTGACAGAGGGTCCCAGTTCAAATCTGTTTTGGACAGCCAAAACAAATGGGCAAACAGTGAGGACCAACCAAACTCTTGAGCATCCAATGTTACACTTCATATCTTCAAGATAACTGGAAATAGCTCTTGCCACTTGCAGAATTTGCGTTTAATAACTCCATACATGACCCAACTTCTCTCTTTTTTTGCAAATTATGGGTACCATTCTGCAATAATTCCCAATTCCCCAGTGGATATCAGTTTTCCAGTGGTTCAGGACCCTACCAGTCAGTTTCTTCAGTTACATCAGCAGCTCAAGGAGACCATTGAGCAAGCCCAGGAAAAATATAAGCTACACGGGGGTTGGGGGGAGGGATCGGGGTTCCTGTAGGTATGTGCATTATTGTCTTGATCAGAGTGGTGAGGTTTATTGGGCCTTGTGTGGGCCACAATAGTACAAAAATAAAAAGGGGGGGGTTTCCTTGATGGGGTCACACCGGGGGGCCCCGTGTGTCCCCTAGGGAAAAACTTTTAACCTCTACACTGTACTCTGATAATATAATTTATTTTGGTATACAAGTGTTTTGTTACAATGGTGCATACATATCCTATATCATCTTACAAAATAGTCCTTTGCAGAAGCTATTGTTTCATAGTCTGCATTAATGATAAAGTATAGGGGGTCTCTAAAGTCTCTAGACGGATGAAGAAAGAGGGAGGGGCTCAGATTACTTGCCCGTCCTCAATGTCCTTGAGAATTTGCCTCAAGTTTGTAGCAAGGTTGGGTCGTAGCTCCTCAGTTTGTAGCCAGCTGATAACCCTTCGAGGTTTGTAGCAAGTGGTTGTAGACTCCTTACAGACGCGTTTCGCTCGTGGCTTCTTCAGTGTAGGAGCCTGTATTCTCTAGTGATGAACATGTACAGATACATATATGGATATTACATACAGTAAGTATTTGCTTGGCTGGTATATTATAGATGGAGGCAATAATAAGGTTTTATTACTCACCGGCTGATGAGGGTGCCCTGGTGCTTAGGTTGCCGTCGTGTTAAAGGTAGTTCAAAGATATGTAGTTGCTGGGAAAAAGCCCTATGTGTTAGTAAATATGTTACAAATTCCGCTGAATTAGTATGTGTCATGCACTTATAATCAGTGCTTACCTTGTGCTTTATGTGCCCTGTGTGTGGAGATCCGGGCCCTCCATATCCCCTTTCCAGGGGTTTATATGCGGAGGGTAGCGCTGCTGACTGTAGTGTGCGCGGTCCGTGCCTGTGATTGTATCCGTTATTCCTGGTATAAGGTGAGCCCGCGATCTCCGCGGGATGTGCGTCAGTGCAGTTATAGGTGTCCGTCTCGGCGCTCGGCAGACCAATATAAGCTAGCTGCATACATTTCCAGAAATCCTGATCCATCTTTTTTCAATCAGAGACTGGGTCCTGCTATGCTCAGCAAATCTGTAATTGGGAAGACCTTCCTGGAAGCTCGGGCCTATGTTCATTGGGCCTTTCTGAAACATGAGGAAAATTAATGATATTGTATTTGAGGTACAACTACCACCTTCTTACAGGATCCACCCTATATTCCACTCCTCTCTGTTGAAAGCTTCTTGACCACCTACCTCCAGTTCCCCTGCCTCAGAGCCTGTTGAGGTTGAAGGAATTCCAGAGTAAGAGGTGGAAGAGATCCTCGATTCAAGAAGATGTGGCTGAGGGTTGCAATATCTTGTGAAGTGGTCAGGTTAAGGTGAAGAGGAGAAATCTTGCCAAACCTGCAAGAAACATTCATGCTCCCTCACTTGTTCGACTATACTGACAGGCCAGCACCCGAGTTCATCTGGAGGCTGCCCCTTGGGGGTGCAGTATCACACCCTCGGGTGTCTCAGTCTGTGTGTGGCAGGAGTCATGCATGGTCATGTAGGTGTTTGGTCTGGTCTGCGCAGGCCCGGGCGGCCCCTGACCATATGTGTGCTCTGCGCATGCACGGCAGGCACTTCCTGGGCAACTAAGGTGCTTTAAAAGGGGGTCTGCGGCACTAGGAAGTTGCCTCTGATCCTGCGTAATTTCCAGGTTTGACTTTCAGCTCTGACTTCTGGCTTTGAATTACAACCCTGCTCTGGCTCTGACCCCCTGGCTTTGGACACTTCTCTCTGGCTCTCGACCACCGGCTTGGATGTCTACCTGTTCTGGTTCTCTGAACTTTAGCACTAGATTACAGTTTTCCCTGGCTTTGTACTCTTTGGCTTCCTACATCAATTTCCCTGAAAAATCTGGACTGGACTTTTCCCATATTTGGGCTCACTGGCCACTGGTAGCAGTAGTGGGACCCTGACTTTTCTGCAGTGCAGTCCAATCCTTCTTGTGGAAGGCTCTGGTGAAAAACAGATCTGTCGACAGACTCCCCACGCTGAAACCAGTGCATGGTGTAGCACTCTACCAGTTACTTCCTGCTGGCTCCCCTCAGTTACAGTCAACTTTAACTCCCTATTGCCTTTCAGATCTCCATCAGTCCCTGCCTGGTGTTCCTGATTCTGCATCATCCTCACACTCCGGCCCTCCTCTCTGCTGAGTTTCCCCAGTCTTCACTATCTAGGGAGGCTGCAGGCGGTATTGCTGGCAGCTGTATATATCTACATTTGCCTGGTCTCCGCCAGGATGAGTCCAGGAGTATTTAACTTAGAGTTTTTTTAGACTATAAGTTTTGATTTTGATCCTTTTTTAGTGAATGGTGGTGGAAAGTGGATGCTAGCAAGGCACAGAAGATTTTTTTTATGGGCCACAATGAATAGGTTTATAATTTCAAATTTTTTTGTTTGAATACCACAACAAAGAATTCCTACAACGATCTCTATTAAAGTGATTTTTTGTTCTTCCATCACACCACTCTATTAACACATTTATATCTATCAATCACCTCATGCGAATAAAGATGCCGATTGCCTCACCTCTCTAAATATATGGGTCTTATATTTATAGCCCATCCCCCATCAGTACCAAATTGTAACTGTATTCCTAATACTCAATCCATCTAAATGCCTACCAATGTTAAAGTGGACCAACACCCAGGATTTTGACCATCCTGGGTTTTGGTCCACTTCGGTGGGGCACCCCAATCGGGGGTGCCCCGCTGTGTGAAACCCCCCAGAAAGCCCCAAAAACTCACCTCTCCCCGCTCCCACATGACCGCTGCAGCCAATCCCCACCGGCGGAAAAGCGGGAGGCAGCAACGGACAAGAGAGCGCACCCGCCGCCGCCTCCCGCGCGTCACTCTTACAGGGTGCGCGCCCGCGCCGGCCATTCACAAACGGCCGGCGAGGGTTGCGCGTCCTGCTAGAGGGACGTGTGGGAGGCGGCAGCGGGCGCCACTGGATCGAGGAGCAGGTAGGGATTTAGGGGCACTCGCAGCGGAGTGTTTGGCCACCTTGACCTCCTTGAGAGAAAAACTCAAAATGCTCTGTTGCGACAAAATCAAGGCGCAAATAAACAACTGTCGCAGAATATTTTATGAATCGGGAGACAAATGCGGGAAGCTTCTGGCACGGGCGCTAAGGGAGGAACGGGTCAAGACCTACGTCCCGAAAAGTGTTAATGCGGGAGGACGGGTTACACATTTGTTTAATGAAATTGGGGAAGCGTCCCGTGGCTATTATGAGCACCTGTATAATCTACAGGAGGCACAGAGTCCTGTCCTTGGAGGGAGGGTAGAGGAGTACGTATTGGAATCAGGGATGCCCAGACTGCCGAGGGTGGTATTAGAGGAAATTGAAGACCCCATCTCTATGACCGAACTCCATAAAGCAGTTTCGGTGCTGCGAATGGAAAAGCCCCGGGACCAGATGGTTTAAGCCCACAATATTACAAAAAAATTCTACCCAATCCTCGCCCCTAAACTATTGGGGGTCTTTAATTCCATTAAAGAGGGGAAAACGTTCCTGGCAGACACTTTACGGGCAAATATCTCAGTCATCCCAAAAGAGGGCAAGGACCCTGCGCAATGCGCTAGCTACAGGCCAATCTTCCTTTTAAATACGGATCCTAAATTGTTTGCTAAGATCTTGGCCTCTAGGTTGTCACCTCACCTACACCATGTTATTGGGCTAGATCAGGCGGGATTCATGGCGCACAGGGAGGCGAGGGTTCACAACACCGTTAAGGTGCTGAACTTGATTCACTTAGCACAAAAAAAATAAAATAAAAAAGATACCCTCTCTCCTGCTGGAGACAAACGCTGAAAAAGCATTTGATAGGGTCAATTGGGAGTTTATGCAGGCCACGATTAGACATGTTGGGCTTGGCCCTAATATGGTAAATTGGATAGGAGGTCTGTACGATTCCCCGTCCGCCACAGTACGAGTGAACGGTGTGCTCTCAAGTTCCTTTGGGATCGCGAATGGCACAAGGCAGGGCTGCCCGCTCTCGCCACTAATCTTCATACTTACCCTTGAGCCCTTTCTCTGTCGGATCAGGAAAAAATATGTGCTGTACAGGATGGTTAATAGATCCACCACACATCACTATCACTCCAGGGATTTCTGCAGCCTGTACATCGCTACAATCTATGTTGTTGCTATACTAGAAATATGAATTACTGGCTGAGCTATCCATAAAAAGAAGCGCTGTGAGCCAAGCCAAGCAGCGCAGCTAAATCATTCACGAAAGAGATTGCAGCACTTTCTAATCATCTCTGGATAAGCGTGGCATGTAAATAACACAGAGCACCCGCTGCCAGGGAAACACTTTTTTATGACGGTGGTGACAAGTAAATGCAGAGAAGACTACTAAAAGGTATGTCTGCGAGCGCTTTGATCCTGTTTATGTGCCAAAAAAAACGCTCAAAGAATACAAAGAAACGTTCTGATAGAAAGATGAAAAAGTGCAGCGAGATAGTGGCAATCAGCAATGCCTTGTAAAAGAAAAAAATTATGCTGATAAAAATCAATATTCAGGTCTTAGCTAATAGGTGCAGACTATCTATATTCCCTTTTTTCAATGTAATAGAAAACCCCACAAAGAAAGACTTGTGAGCATCTGACTTTTAACATTTCAGTTTAAAGGGATAGGACAGATTGGGCAATAATAGGGTAGCAAGCAGATCACGTGGTACCTGTCCCTTGTGTCTCTTCTTAATTTCCTGCAGCACAGGATAAAAGCCATAGCAGGGCTCCAACATTTGCCCTCCCACTCTGACACTCATTTTACACCCACTCTTCCCCCTGGTACTCTCAGCACATGTAAGCACGGAAAGCCACAGTGGTCTTGCAACTGTTTTTGACCAAAGGCAAACATACTCAAGACTCCCAAAGCTGCATTATGACATAGCCCTCCCAACATAGCCATGCCCAGAAATAAAAGACAGGTTAGTAGCCTTGCTTAGAATACATAAGGTATTAACATATGATTAAAGATTTAGTGTGGGGATACCAAGACCAGTTGGGTTCCAAATATCTATTGTGGTTTAATTTCTTTGGAGTCACTTTTCAGATGGCAACCGACAAGTGTATCAGACAACAAGGTATTAACATATGAATGAAGATTTAGTGTTGTGATACCAAGACCAGTTGGGTTCCAAATAGTTAATACTGACAGAGGTACTCCATCCGACTGCTTATTTCTCCAAGAAACTCTCCCCATCGGGACTGGGAGTTACTAGCCATTAAGGCTGCACTTGAGAAATGGCGGTGCCCCCTAGAGCTAGCGGCCCATCCCATACTCATCTTTACCGAACACAAAAACCTTGAATACCTCAGATCTGCTAAGGGGCTTCGCACCGTCAAGCCCGCTGGACCTTATTCTTCACTCGCTTCGACTTTCATATTACATACCATTCCGGGTCAAAAAAATACCAAAGATACTTCATAGTCCAAATGACTCGACCCTTCATTAAGGACGTAATCCAGTTGCATGGAATACCTCAGGAAATCGTGTTGGACCGAGGTGTTCAATTTACCTCTCACTTATGGAAGGCTCTCTGTCAAGCCCTGGGAATTTCACTTTCTTTTTCTTCAGCTTATCACCCACAATCAAATTGACAAATAAAGAGTACAAATCAAACTCTCGAACAATACCTTCAATGCTTCTCGTCCTTTTCACAAATGGACTGGTTAAATCTACTGCTAGCGGAGTTTGCGTACAACAATGCCACACATTTATTTACACAGCAATCCCTATTTTTTGCCAATTTTGGCTTCCATCCCGCTATCCCCCCAGACTCCTCTCCTAACTTCAAATACCAGCAGTTCAGGATACCATTTCTTCCCTGGTGTCCAACATTCAAGTCCTGAGGGAGACCATGCAGAAGGCCCAGGAGAGGATGACTCATCAGAGTAACAGGAAACAATCAGAGAACAATACACTAAAAATCGGGGACTGATCTGGCTGTCCACCATCAATCTCAAGTTTCCCTGTGTAATCAAAAAAATTAGCCCCCCGATTCATCAGACTATTCCCAGTCAAGTGGGTAATCAAACCAGTTAATATCCATCCTGTTTTCCACATTTCTCTACTGAAACCTGCTGCATCACACATGAGAGGATGTCCCATTCCTCCTGAAACTATTACGGTCCAAGGAGAGGAAGAATTTGAAGTGGAGAGGATCCTGGATAGTAGGGTACACCGGCAACAGCTCCAGTACCTTATTAAGCGGAAGGGTTTTGGTCAGGAGGAAAATTCCTGGGAGTCTGCTGTAGACATTCATGCCCCTGATCTTATCAGAAGATTCCACTCTCTCCACTCTCTTATGTCTGGCCCACAGGCCACCTGGAGGATGCCCCTTAAGGTGGGGGGCTCTGTTACTGGGTTCGGCTCCGCCCCACATGTGCGCATGCCCCACATGTGTGCATGGGTACCCGTCTGGCCGCTTTCTCCCACCGGGAATCCCAGCTATTTAAACCAGGAAGTGTGGGAGGACTATCTGCTATCTGGTCTCCAGCCTTATACTGCGATTCCTGACTTCAGGTCCTGTGTGCCGACCAGGATACTTGTGACTACTCTCCTCTCTGCCTCCTCGGATACTCTGCCTTGATCTGCTTCCCTGTTGCTGACCAGGATTGCACTTTGGCTCCGCTTTGATCTGCTTCCCTGTTGCTGACCCGGATTGGACTTTGGCTCTGCTTTGATCTGCTTCCCTTTTGCTGACCCGGATTGGACTTAGACTCCACTTTAATCTGCATCACTTTTACTTATGGACACAAATGCAACCTGTGGGCACCACTTCTGTTATAAACAAAAACCAAAGGTGTAACGCTGGTGGTGCTTCCCCTAGATTCCCAAATATACAACTGATCAACAACCACCAACTAAGTAGAGTCTGGATATAGGGCACTGGCACCAAGCGCTATAAATTGAACAATACTTTTATTGATTACCACAAACTGATTAAAAACACACATAACACTAAAACACATCACAAAACACGTGGCCATGATAATACATTCAATAAATAATTAATTAAATATTGGCGGTAACAGTAATTAAGAAAATAGATGAATTAGCCTCCCCCTGTTCCTAAAGTGCAAAAAGTGATATCCAAGTCCTATTTTGTAGTAATAATAATAATATTGAAGAGCTAAACCTCCTAACACTCACTATAGTGCAAAAAAATGAATTAATAGGGACATCACAACCAAACACAAAACTATTTACATTAAAGTGCTCATGTGCAAAACAACCTTCAATAGCAATACATTCTGAATAAAGAGTAATACCAAAATTCATAAGTGAATATCCAGTAACCAAGCACAAATTCATTGAAAATCCCCCTTTAAAAATTACATTTATAATAACAAGCAATACATGAGGGAGGAGGCTTCACCTAACTTATGAATTTTAGTATTACTCCTTATTCAGAATGTATTGCTATTGGAGGTTGTTGTTTTGCACATGAGCACTTTAATGTAAATAGTTTTGTGTAAAATTGGTAACCAGTTTCTTTCCAGCTCGCCTGTCAGAGAACCGCCTTACAGCTGCAACCCCTGCCTTCCCACAGGAGAGCCGCCAGAGTTCTGGATCATCCGTTCCACCGTCCATCCATAACTCACAGTCTGGTAACCCTGTTCTCACCTTCGGGGGACACCTAACCTGAGGAATAAGAGGTGCCACCTCCAGATTCAGGACTTCACCAGGTACAAAACAGTGACAAATGGCCAGAGGTAAGCGCTGAACTGGGGACAGGGTGAGACTGCAGAAACAATGTAATCCCCTGACTGTCATAGCAAAATAGAAAATATGTCTCCATTAGCAGGGGCGGCTCCAGACACCCAGAGCAGAGTGTGGGGTTCCTGGGACTCAGGATGAGAGAATAATAAGGATAAACAGTCTGCTCAACCAAACCTAAAAGTGCCTTTTATCAAAACACAGGAAAAGCAGTTAGGGGGTTAATATAGAAAAAAGGCAAACAGTTATTCAAAAGTATTTCATTGTACTGCAATTAGATAACACTTGCCTAAAATAACTATATCTTCAACACGCTTTGCTAAAACGTCTGATGTTGTGTACTCTACATGAGATATGTAATGTGCTATCTTTTCTTTATAACTGTAACGCCTGTCTAAGACCTTGAAAAATTATTTATACTTTTCCACATTTTTAAATGTTACAGCCACAGCCTAAATGTGTTTTGTTGAGATTTTATGTTATGAAGAAGAACAAAGTAGCAAGTATTTGTGAGGTGTAAAGAAAATTATACATGCTTTTTTAAATTTGTAAAAACTAAAAGAAATGTGGCGTGCATATGTATTCAGCTCCCCTGGACTCCGATACCCCTAAATAAAATCCAGGGTGACCAACTGCCTTTAATGTCACCTAATTAGTAAATAGAGTCCTGTACATGTATGCCAATTTTTCTTCGTATAACTCCATCTGTTTTGTGAAGGCCTCAGAGATTCGTTAGAGAATTTTAGTGAGCAAACAGCATCAAGAAAACCCAGGAACAGAGCAGACAGCTCAGGGATAAAGTTGTGGTGAGGTGTATTGCAGGGTTGGGTGTTAAGCTCTGATTATGTCACAGAGCACCTTTCAATACATAATCCGTAAATGGAAGGAGACTGACAAGGAGGAAACATGGGCAGAGCACAGGATAAAAGACGGGATATAGTTAGAAGACATATGATTCATGGTATGTGCAGCCTAGCCTTCATGAAAACTGGGCCTCAGTGCTGCAACCTGTATCACACAGCAGATTACTGTCATGGCTGAGGCATGTACAGTAAAACTAATATCCAGCATTAGCCACCAGTCCCCCGGCAGCCAGTTCAGAGCAGCTGCGCCCTTACTGTCCTCTCCAATAAAGAATTATGTATTTATGATTCCTCCTCCAGTATCCAGACTCCCTTGTCTTCATTCTGTGTGCCATGTGTTGTGTCCGATTCATGGTGATGTACACACAGGAAAATCATATCACGCCAGTTGAGGCTCTTTATTGCCTCCAGGGTGTGAGCAGATCCCCTTGTTTGCCTCCCCTTTTCCACTCCAGATGGTCCGAGCTCACAGCACTATTCATCATCACAAATTATAAGCGCCACCATGACTTCATCTAACCCCAGGGCTTCATGTTTACTTACACTTGCCAGGACTCAACCTAGAATACAATAGTGAGATGCGGCTTCAAGCAGGCTTTTTGCAGCATTTCATCACCGCTTGCTTCTTTTCAGACTGGGCTGATTAAAATGGAGTCCCTGATTTTACTAAATGTTTAACTTAGGTCGAGAGAACAAACAACTGAAGCAGGAGGGTGATGTACCATGTACCAGAGCACAGAATCTACCAATGCACCAGGTCAGGGATTGGTAGTTCAGAAGGCTTACCTGAAAAAATATATATGTCTACCATAATATCTTATTCTAATTCAATAGGTGCATGTACAGTGGATATAAAAATTCTACCTGCCTCTTTTACAATGGCAGGTTTTTGTGTAAAAAAAGACAGGCAATCATTTCAAAACTTTTTTCACCTGCAATGTGACCCACAATCTGTACAATTCTATTGAAAAAAATAAATAAATAAACACTTCATAGAGGGGAAAATGTGACTGTATATGTTTTAACATCGCATTTAACATTGCATTTAATAGAGACAGGGAGGGCTCGGCTTTATACCTAGAAGGCCGTTAAGGCAGCATCACAGCTACAGTTTAATTTATGCCATCATCATCACTATCATCCCCATCCTTTGCCTGCTCGAAAAAACCCTCCAGGCCATGACGGAGGAGAAAGGCCCATTTTCCCAGGGGTCAGGGCAGTGCACATGTGGCTCACAGGGTGGGTTGCTGGGCCGGCCAGGTACTCTGCTGTCCAACCAGCGGACAGTTTTGGAGGATTCAGAGGGGAGGAGGAGAAGGAATTTCTCTCACAGCAGGGTGGCACCCAGTGCAACTTACGGTCATCACTGGACTTGAGGGAGGAGCAGGATGAGAAAGAGGAGACACGTGAAACTGAAGATAGCTTCTCCTTGACTGTATGTTCCAATGCCTGCAGAATGACCGGAGAGTTACCCACATAGTCACCAGTGCAGATTACTGGGTGGCCACCCTGCTGGATCCCAGCTATAAGGATAACATCACCTCCCTGATTCCACCAATGGAGCGGGATAGAAAGATGAGGGAGTACAAATGTACTCTGGTGGATGCATGCCAATGCAGCAGGGGCACCAGCACCAACACACAAGGGAGGGTGAGCATGGCCACAATGTGGAACACATGATGTAATTGTCCACCACATCCACCACCATCGGATACAGCCTCTAGTATCAGGAGGCAGATCAGGAGGAGGTATAAGGAGGCAGACTTTGAAGCACATAGTAGATCACTACCTGTCTGCGGTCTCCTGGTACTGAGCGATGGGTCCTCCTCGTTCAATTTCTGGGTTGTTAATTGGACACGTAGCCAGACCCTGGTCTATATGCCTCAGAGGTGCTGGCCTGTCCTGTGGCAAGTCAGAACGTGTTCAATACTATAGGGGGTGTTATCACCGACAGGAGGATCCACCTATCCACAGCCAATATGGGCGTCCTTACATTCCTTAAGATGAACCAGGTGTGGATTTCACAGAACTTGGTTGTGTCAGCACCTGAGTTAGTGGTTAAAGTGTTGGCTACCTCCACCTCTTCCACCTACACTGCTACATCCACCTCCACCTCCTCCCCCCCTGGACCTCTGAAACCTGTTAAAAAATTATATTTGAATTAATTTTTTTTAATCTATCTATGTATGCATGTCTTTTTTGTTTTCTGTTATTATTTTGAGTAGTTTCTCTACCAAATTTTGTGCAGGGCAATTGACCTGGTGTCACCGCCAAATTGGCCTCTGAGTCTGACACCTGTGAAAACATTTATATTTTATTCTTATTTGTAATTTATTTTTCATTTATTTATGTATGTATTTAATTTTTGTTTTCTGTACTTTCCCTACTCCATTATGTGCAGGGCAATATCCCTGGTGTTACCCCCAAATTGGCCTCTGACACCTGTTGAAAAAAATTATATTTTATTATTTTTTTAATTTATGTATTTCATTTTTTTGGTTTGCTGTGATTGTTTTGAGTACCCTGCCCTGCCCATTTTGTGCAGGGCAGGGCAATCACCCTGGTGTTCCGCCGAACTTTCCGAACCCAAACTTCTATGGGCTCATCACTACTTACAACACATCAAATAGATCTCATTGATGAAAGGTGTCAGTCAGAAGGGTAGAAAAAAATCCAAGGTATTAGATGTAAAGTATCATGAAACACAGTGAAGAAGGTGACCAGGAAGTAGATAGAATGTGGCACAAAGGTCACATTACAGAAAACTGCAGGCCCCTCAGAAATTGATTATTCCTGAAACTCTATGGTAAAAGAGCAAAGAAGACAGCTAAGAGTTTAAGGATGGGTGTTATCAGACACCTTCCAACAAGAGAAAATGTAGGATAAAAGGATTCAGTAGCTGTTCCAATGTAAGTACAACTTATGCATGTTCGGGGGAAAGTGGTTATGGCGGATTGCCCTGCTAATAGCATGTCAGTGTGGATGCTGAATGTGGAGATCCTCTGAACTATTGTCACTGTGAAAGTGAGTATCAAGAAAACCTTACAGATTGTACTAGACTTTAGAAGATCTTATCCACATTTGCATTGACGGAGAAGTAAAAATGGTCTCTAAAAAGTTCTAGGGTTGTACATTTATGTACATCTCAGGAAATTAAATGGACCATCTATGTACTAAAGAAAGCCAATGGCCTCTCTCAGTGTATGTGCAATTTGATCACAGACCCAACTCTTGCATAAAGAAAACTATTTTAGACCCATCCCACCTGGGCCATCCCCTCAAGCTTCTACCCTTATGGTGCAGCTATAGACTAATTTCAACCAAAACTACAAGGAACTTGAACACCTTCTACCCCTGGCAACTAATAAACTGAACAACTGTCCCAACAAGCTCAGCAGCAAGGACTAAGGATTGTGCCCTTATTCAGTTCAGTTGTAATAAAAACTTCACCTCTAATAAATGTTTGTATGTATAAAAAATGTATATATATATATATATATATATATATATATATATTTACCGTATTCTCAATGAGACAATTTTTTGCACTATTTTTCAAAAGTGCGGGAGGAGGGTTAGTGCAATTTAATAAAAAAGGGGCAGGGCTCTCTCTCCTATTGTATCATTGTAAACTCTGTAACATTCAGCATTTGTAATAGTCTATGTACTGTATGTTTCTACCCTGTCTGTAATTACTACTTTGTACAGCGCTACGGAAGATGATGGTGCTATATAAATAAACACATTTGTAATAGTCTATGTACTGTATGTTTCTACCCTGTCTGTAATTACTACTTTGTACAGCGCTACAGAAGATGATGGTGCTATATAAATAAACATTAATAATAATAACTTACATTGGAGGTGTTCCGGGCTCCCACAGCTCTGGTTCAATGATTGCTGGCTGGAGACAAAAGTCATGCCCAGTCCCACCCTAAGAGCTCTTTCAGCGGCACGGGAATACCTATAATGTAAGTTGTCTTTTATCGGGTGCGTGTGTCTGTGTTTGTGTGGCAGTCGTGGGCAGGTGGTGGAGGCAGGCAGGTGGCCAGGTGCTGGTAAGATGTGTGTGTGGCAGTCAAGTGGGCAACGGTAAGGTGTGTGTGATAGTGATGGTGGCAGTTACCCTGCTCAAACACCGTCTGATGTTGGGGGGAGGATTTTGCCACACAGCCTTTGATTGGGTGATTGGGGGGGCATAAAGGATACTGTCACACTGCCTGTATTGGGTGGGATTCTTCCACACTGCTCATAATGGGGGGGATTTCTGCCACACTGCCTGTAATGGAGTGATTGCGGGTAGGCTCTGCCACATAGCCTGTATTGGTCGGATTCTGCCACAAAGGCTGTATTGGAGGGGGAATTCTGCCACACTGCCTCCTATTGTGTTATGGTAGAGGGGTATTTTAGAACACCATTTGGTTCAGAATATTTTTTTCTCTTATTCGCCTCCTCTAAATCCTACTCGTGTCTTATAATGCGAAAAATACAGTATATATATATAATTTTGTGACAGAGTGTCTGGACAAGTCATAGAGGGTGTGTATATCTGCCCAAGATTTCTTGTATCTGTCAGGTAAAAGCAACCAGGAAGTTAGAAACTAGAGATCTAGGATCTCTAGTTTAGGGTTTGAGTAAAAACCCGTTTACAGGGCCTATGTTGCTGGAGTGGGAAGAGAGGGTGGGCCCCACTCCACCCGGACAGTCCGGGTCTTGGGCTGTCTGATTAGTCCAAGGTGTGCTTGCCTGATAGAAGGGGAGAGTTCACACACACTCTGGCTCTCAACCTGGGAGCAGGACATCTGCTGGGAGCCTGTGGGAGCATTGCCGGTGGTATGTTATGATCTGTTATGTTATGGGGCCCGGTACTAGGCCGGCACTGGGTTAGGCAGGAGCACCTAATGTTTAGTTAGAGCCGGACAGGCATAGGACATATTTTTTTTGTTTAGTTTTTTTTACTTTATACCACAATCTGGCAATAAAACTGGCTGAGGTCAGTTAAATGATCCTTTCTTGTTCTGTGGACTTTGTTCCTGCTGAAAGTGTGCCGTCTACCCAGGAGACGACTAACCCGCTACCTAACCCCTTACAATTGGTAAAGGATGATTTAGGCACTAATTTTTGGCAAAAGAAAACAAAACTGGAAATTTAAAGGGCCGGAGTCCCTTTTATTGCAGACTGTTTCTTTGCAGCTAGCCAGTGTTGTTGAGCGGGCCCCAGGTGTTGCAGACGCTACTCAAGCCTCCATAAGAGCTAGTCATTTCCTACAAAAAATGACCGCAGCTGATGATGTGGAAGCCTATCTGACAAACTTTGAAAGGACTGCCGAGCGAGAGTGTTGGCCAAAGGAACAATGGGCGGGTCTTTTGGCACCCTTCCTTTCAGAAGGTATTATGGTTGAAGGTAAAGTTGTAAATGCCCTGTTAGACTCTAGGTAGTCTAGTGACCCTGGTAAAGGCAGATTTGGTACCTCCAATAACCCGTCTGGTGAAAACTATTGGGGTTACTTGCATTCATGGGGACACTCGACATTACTCCACGGCTGTAGTGAACATACATACACAGTTTGGTGCAGTAAAATTCATGGTGGGGATAGTGCCATTATTAATGCATGATGGAAGATGTGGGAATAGAGAGTCTCAAATACACTGCCAGTAAGTGGGACCCTAATCGAGGAGGAAACTTTCCCCTTTTCGGTTATGGCTGGAGAAGAAGCTGAACCCCACAATGTGGTGTCCCCTGAGGGTCATAGCAGTCTAGAGACCCCTAGTGACAGTATGCCTGATCTTTAGGTGTGGAAGGATCAGTTTGGTACTGAACAGTTGAAAGATCCCACTCTTACCAGAGCCCGGGAAAATGTTAAAATTATTGATGGTAGAGCCTGACACCAGACTGTCCTATCCATACATGGCGGTAAAACATGACTTGCTGTATCAAGTGGTAAAAAGGGGAGAGGATCTGGTGGAGCAGCTAGTGGTCCCTAAGGCATATAGAAGGATTGTGCTAGATCTGGCTCATGGTCACCTTATGGGGGGGGCATTTGGAGACAGAGAAAACTATAGAGTCCTTCAACGGTTCTTCTGGCCTGTGGTTCACAAAGACGTGAAAGATTATTGTGACTCCTGCCCAGAGTGCCAGGTTTCAGCGCCTCAGCCACACTACCATAGTCCCCTGGTTCCTCTACCAATTATTGAGGTGCCGTTTGAGAGAATAGCAATGGATTTGGTGGGGCCCGTTGTAAGATCTGCTCGCGGCCACCAGCATACTCTTGTAATTATGGATTATGCCACCCGTTACCCGGAAGCTATACCCCTACGCAATGCGTCATCCAAGGCTATAGCTAAAGAGTTGGTGCACGTGTTTTGCTGGGTAGGACTACCAAAAGAGATCCTTACAGATCAGGGTACCCCCTTTATGTCCCGGGTCATGAAAGAGCTGTGTAGATTATTTCAGGTGAAACAGCTGCGTACTTCTGTCTACCATCCGCAGACCGATGGACTGGTAGAGAGATTCAATAAAACCATAAAAGCCATGTTAAGGAAGGTGGTGGACAAAGATGGGAAAAATTGGGACTTCCTTCTTCCTTACCTCATGTTTGCCATCCGTGAGGTCCCTCAGTCATCTACAGGGTATTCTCCATTTGAGTTACTATATGGCCGTCACCCGAGGGGCCTTCTAGATATAGCAAAAGAAACCTGGGAAGAAGAAGCTAGCCCCTATAGGAGTGTCATTGAACACATGGCCCAAATGCAGGATCGAATCTCGGCAGTACTGCCTATTGTGCGAGAACATATGGCCCAGGCTCAGGAGGCACAACAAAGAGTATATAACCGCAGTGGCAGAATACGTATCTTTGCACCCGGTGACCGGGTTTTAGTGCTGATCCCTACAGTAGAAAGTACATTTCTGGCTAAATGGCAAGGGCCCTTTGAGGTTTTAGAAAGAATAAATGAGGTGAACTATAAAATCCGCCAGCCAGGTAAACGGAAGCCGGAGCAAGTGTACCACGTCAATCTTATAAAACCGTGAAAAGATAGACTGTCACTTGCTGCAGACACGCCATCCCAACCAGAGCAGCTGGCCTCTGCGAAGCCCTTGTTGCCAGAAGTAACAGTACCCAACTCCCTTGCAGATACCCAGAAAGTAGAAGTGCAGGGGTTACTCTTTAAGAACAGGGTTTTTTTTCTCTGATACCCCAGGTCGTACCTCTCTCATTAAACATGACATTCTGACTGAACCAGGTGAAAAGGTTAAGCTGAGGCCCTACAGAATACCAGAGGCCAGGAGAGAGATTATTTCTGCAGAGGTGAGGAAAATGGATAGAATTTTGAGACCTCACAGACAGTATGCAGCAGCCTATCTGGATGATATAATCATCCAAAGTCCAGATTGGGAGTCCCATTTACCTAGAGTACAGGCTGTTATCAATTCTCTGCGTGAGGCAGGATTTACAGCCAATCCCAAAAAATGTGCCATGGGACTGGAGGAGGCCAAGTACCTGGGTTACAGCATAGTCCGTGGCTTGGTAAAACCCCAACTAAATAAGATTGAAGCCATACAAAGATGGCCTCAGCCTGTTAACAAGAAGCAAGTCCATGCTTTCTTGGGAATTACAGGCTATTATAGAAGGTTTACACCTAATTTTGCCTCCCTTGCGGCCCCTTTGACTGACCTGACGAAAGGCAAAGACTCTGTCATGAACGCCACAGGCGGGAAAATCATTTCAGACCCTTTAGAAGCCTACTGTGTGCTCAGTCGGTGCTGATAACGCCAGACTTTAGGAGAGAGTTTGTCCTTCAAACGGATGCATCTGATGTGGGACTGGGGGCAGTACTGTCACAGGTGCAGAATGGTGAGGAACACCCGGTGCTGTACTTAAGTAGAAAATTAAATGATCATGAGACAGATTGTAGAAAAAGAATGCCTAGCCATTAAATGGGCCCTAGAAGCCCTCCGTTATTACCTGCTTGGCCATCAGTTTGAATTGGTTACGGTTACGGACCATGCTCCCCTCAAGTGGATGTGTGAAAATAAGGAAAAGAATAGGAGGGTTACAAGATGGTTCTTGGCCTTACAGGAATACAGGTTTACAGTAAAACACAGGCCAGGGGCCCAAATGAAAAATGCTGATGCCTTATCTTGGGTACATTGTATGATGTCCAGTAGTGTTCCAGCCCCGGGTCTGAAACGGGGGGGGGGGGGGGGGGATATGTGACAGAGTGTCTGGACAAGTCATAGAGGGTGTGTATATCTGCCCAAGATTTCTTGTATCTGTCAGGTAAAAGCAACCAGGAAGTTAGAAACTAGAGATCTAGGATCTATAGTTTAGGGTTTGAGTAAAAACCCGTTTACAGGGCCTATGTTGCTGGAGTGGGGAAGAGAGGGTGGGCCCCACTCCACCCGGACAGTCCGGGTCTTGGGCTGTCTGATTAGTCCAAGGTGTGCTTGCCTGATAGAAGGGGAGAGTTCACACACACTCTGGCTCTCAACCTGGGAGCAGGACATCTGCTGGGAGCCTGTGGGAGCATTGCCGGTGGTATGTTATGATCTGTTATGTTATGGTGCCCGATACTAGGCCGGCACTGGGTTAGTCAGGAGCACCTAATGTTTAGTTAGAGCCAGACAGGCATAGGACTTATTTTGTTTAGTTTTGTTTTACTTTATACCACAATCTGGCAATAAAACTGACTGAGGTCAGTTAAATGATCCTTTCTTGTTCTGTGGACTTTTTTCCTGCTGAAAGTGTGCCCGTCTACCCAGGAGACGACTAACCCACTACCTAACCCCTTACTATATATATATATGTATATTCAGGATATGGGGCCAACGGCAATGACTCTGAAGACAGTTCTTAGTCAAAAAATAAGTGATTTGTTAAAGTCCAACAGGCAAAATCTCTAAATTTCAGTATGATGCAGGACACAATGCAGTACAGCAAGTGGTTGCCTCACCAACGTTGGCAATGTCCAGTGTATGATAATTACAGCGTACTGCAAGTCCTTGATATCTCAGGTCCTCTTTCAGGGCAAACAAGTCCAGGCTGTTAATCCACAGGTTCCAAGAACAGATAGTTCCAACACATAAAGTCCTTCTGATGCAATTCAGCACTGTCAGTATTGGGAGCAGCAAGGCACAGGCACCTCATCCCAGCCTCTCCATCTCCACAGTGGAAGCCTCAGCATCTCCTTTTATAGGGCTTCCTTCCTTTAATTAGTCTCATCACCTGGGAAGACCTGTGTGTAGGGGAAAAACCCGTAGAGGACCCGGGATGTGGATTGAATCCCAGCATGGATCGTGCCTGCCGGAAAAACTCATGGGAAATATAGACCCCATCCACTACTTTTCCACACACTTTACTACAATATATATATATATTTGACATTTATCTCACCTAATTTTAAAAACTAATTGTTAATTAATAATAGTGTGTTTTTTAACTCTGTTTGTGGGTTTCTCTTGCCACATAACATGTTTATCCTTGTTTGTACCTTGTTTATACTTGGAGGAATAATAAATCTTCTGACTGTTTAGCAGCGGAATTTGATTTCTTTTCACAAAAAAAATCAATACAGTACATAAAAAGCTCTTTTAGCAAACTAAAAACTAATTTGAGGGGAAGGAAATGAGGAGGTGCTTTTGGTGATAAATGAAAGAAGCGCATCCACAAATGTGTGTCTCAGCATTGCTTGATCATCCAGCAATGCCTGGGCGCTCAGGGTAGCAGTTCAACTTGTGAAATAAGGTGTTGAGGCAGAAAGTCTTGTCCCAGGCTGAATCAAATGGCAGCTAAAAATACCCAGACCCCCCCCCCCCCCCCCCAACATTCAGATAGACAAGATTGCGATCATGTCCATCTTCCCGATCACCTACAACACAGACACAAGTGGTGTAAGCAACAAGCTTAAAGCAGACATCCAGTCAAAACTGCCTGACCCCCCCCCCTGTATACTGATTTGGAAGGATATACATACCTTTAAAACAATAAATAACTTGTATTGTTCCGCAAACCCACCCAACTTGCTCACATCTTTAAAGTGAACCAAAACTGTCCCTGGAGTCTTAAAGATTTGGGAAGATGCTGGGGCTGCAGCCAGCTAAACCTTGTGCATGGCCAGTGTAGACACCCCCCCCCCCCAAGCTAGAGATTAGTGGGGATGCAGCCAGCGACTACTTAGTGGACCTGACGTCAGGATTGGCTACCTGTCCGTGCCTGTACTGTGGGAACGTTTATGTGAGGGTCTGTGAGGATACACACAGCAGGACATCCAACATCATGATTCCCCCGTTAAAAGCAGAACAAAGCTCTGTGCAGTCGGCCCTGGAGTGCCCTGGTTTTCCCCAGGGCATCCCAAAGCAGGATGCCCTGCTGTGTGGAACCCTGGGGGTTACCTGCAGAACCCACCATTGCGGAAGTCACATCCCTGGCATCTCTGGCCTGAGTCCAGCCATTCAGATGAGTTTTCCTTCTTTTATGCTCATAGCAGCCAATGGCCCTCAGGTATTCTTTGCAGCATGCATAAAGAAGATCTGGCTATGGAAGCCACAGGAATTCTTTTAGTACCATAGAATAAAGTGGTCAGTCAGACATTCTGTTATGAGGTCACCTTCAGTGACCCTAAAGAGTCCTACTAGCTCTACCAGCCCAAAACAAAAATCCACCTCTTCCATCATGAGTTTCTTTCCTTTTATTCACATAGCAGCCACTGACTGGGAAGTATTTGCAGCATGAGATGTGCATTGTCATGCATGAAGATGATTTGGTTATGGAAGGCATCATTCTTTTTTTATCATGGAAGAAAGTGGTCAGTCGGAAACTCTATATCCTTTGCCAGGGTAATTTTCATACCTTCTGGGAACCTTAAGAAGCCTACCAGCACTCTCCTCATGGTTCCAGCCCAAAATGACTTAAGTAAAAAGAGAAACACAGGCTGTTCTGAGGCACTGGGCTGGGGATAGAAGGTGGTGACATAAACTTCCTTCCTTTATTAAAAAAGACTGTTCATCGCCGAAGAACCTCCTCCCCCCTCCTGAAGCCCATTCTCTATCACCCTATACTTACCTCTTCCTTGATAATTGAAGCTGGGACGCAATGGAAATCCGGGAATTTATTAAACTAGAGCGCCAAAGATTGCTGGGAACCAGCATAAAGTATAATCCCAGTATAGAATAGTTTACAATACTGAACCTGATGCATTTTTTTATTGATTTTATAGTAATTTTACTGTCCTGTTATCTACTAAAATAACAGCTATATCCTAAATGTGTATCTTATTTTGTTTGTAAATAATACATATATATATATATATATATATATATATATATATATATGTATCTTATTTTGTTTGTAAATAATACATATATATATATATATATTAGTGCTCTGGTTTTAAGTACATCCGCGCAGACATATGGTGGAGTTTTGAGTCCCCTAAGCATTCTCCCCTTTCATCGCAGCATATGTGAGTAGGTGGACTTACTTCAAATTTCAAATTCACAACAAAGACACAAAATTTAGGTACTAAGGGCTGACGTGTAATCTCCGGCTGTTACCATAGCAACAAATGGGGATGGCGAGGAAAAGTTTGCTCTAAAAATACATATGAAAAATGTAAAAATACACAGCGGCGGAGAAGATCAGAACCTGGGCAGCCAGTTCAGAGACACCACCCTTCCTTCAGTCCCATCTAGCAGCTTCCTGGAAACAGGATACAGAGAACTGAAGGGTTCCAAAATGGGCAGTGATCCCTCTCATACTTCTGGTAGAAACCACAGATGAGACCGCTGCTGTGCTTGGTTTGCCTGCAGTTATGGAAGAACTCCAGTCTGGCAGGTATCACTACAAATAAATGCCGAGGGTTAAGCTGCAGTAGCACCACTCACAACTTGATATATCTGTAGTGCACTGCATGACTTCATAGCTGAATTAGGCTAGGATTGTGGTACAGACCAACCGGACTGTGGTTTAGGTAGAGACAAGTACAATAAAAGGTATGGCAAATAAACAGAGTAAAGACATGAGGGTGTGTGCAACAAGGTACAAATATTCCATCTTCAGGGCCCCGCCGCTGGCTTCTTTAGGTGGTGTTGGCAGCAAAAGAAGATGCCCCATATGGATCACTGCCAGCCAGGAATAATGCTCAACAGGCTGTGCTGAAGGCTTTATAACTGTAAGAGGGAAAAAATATGATTTTATTAATATTTGCTGCACATTAATATCTCATATTTCAATTAACAGATTAATATTATAAATACCAATAATCATATAAGCCCAACGGCCATTAATCTGATACAAACCAATGGTCCCTGAAGCTATCTTCACACAGCCAGTGAACTGTCCTAAAAGGAAATATTTGATCAAATCCCTTGCATATACAATTTATTGTGTGAGAAATTAGCCACCACACACCATAAGATGTATAAATGAAAAATGCACCAGCACAGTAAATACCACTAACCCAATATGTTGCCGAAGTTTACCTTAAAGTGGACCAAAACTTATGATTTTGACCAGACCTGGGCATTGTATGGCCCGTGGGCCGTATACGGCCCTTTGATAGGCTCTTACTGGCCCGGGCTGAGTTGGCCAGTAAGAGACGCAGCAGCAATGGCGCACACCGGCTCATTGGGTCTGGCTCGCTCTCCCTTCCTCAGAGGAAGGGAGAACGCAGTAGACCTGACGAGCCGAGCGGCTGATCGCCTGCTGCTTAACTCAAGTGATCATCTGTGTACAGTGCAGGAGGCGGGAGGCGCGACCCGGCCAAGTTACTGGCCAACTCAGCCCGGGCCAGTAAGAGACCCAATGAGCCGGTGTGCGCCATTGCTGCTGCGTCTCTTACTGGCCAACTCAGCCCGGGCCAGTAAGAGCCTATCAAAGGGCCGTATACAGCCCACGGGCCATACAATGCACGCGTCGGCCATTTGTGCATACTTGCACGCGTCGGCCATTTGTGCGTGCTTGGAGCTGCTAAGCTTAGACGGCACTTAGGCGGCCATAGCTCAGTGGCCCTCCACAATATTTTTAGTCTCTCATGTAGCCCCATGGAAAAAAATAATTGCCCACTCCTGATTTTGACTATCCTGGGTTTTAGTCCTTGCCCCTGATCAGGGTGTCCTGCTGTGTGATGCTTGGAGCTGCTGACGTCACGTAATCTAAGCTCTGAGCGTGCGGATGGCCGCATCCCCCGCTTTCCTCTAACAGGGAGTGTGCCCGCGCCAACCATTCACAAATGCCTGGTGCAGGCACGTGCCCTGCTAGAGGGATAGCAGAGATAAGCATGCGCCGTTGAACCGGGAACCAAGGTAAGTGTATAGGGCGACCTGAGGGGTTTCACACAGCGGGGCATCCCGATTTTGGATGCCTTGGGGGGAGGGAATTGATCAGATTCCCGGGCCGATCGCGGTGGATTTTGGTTCCCCTTTAAATGTTACAGGCAGTTATCACATGCACATGATAGGTTATAGGTTAGTTAACAACTTATAAATGTTATAATGGAGAGAGAGAGATCGCAGGTAGATACTTAGCCATTATGCTTCAGGTAGGGGGGCCCGTCCATTGACTCAATACCCCAGCAACCAGCCTCCTAATCAACTAAGAGGCCGATTCATCAATAGCGCCAGGTAGCGACAGATGAGCGACTGTAGCGTGATTTTTTCAGCGCCAGCCAGTATTCGCTGTGCTTGGCCGGCATTAGCTTGATGACAGCGACTCAGTCGGTGTGCGGTAATGTTGAATACGGGCTGGGGAGTCGCTGTTTCACAGGTCCAGCGTTGTATGTGAGCGCCTGACAACGAATGGCCAGAGCGAACGGCTAGCTTCATATTCATCAAAAAATCACGCTCCGAATGTGCTGTCGCTGTCCATTCCTTGTTTAAACCCCAGAGCGCTGGCGGCGATCTGTATTAACTAGTTTTTAACCCCTAAACAACCATATTTTTTGAATGTAACATTATACATGTTTTTAGAATCATCCCGTTATATGAATACATTAATCTCAGACCTGTAAGATCAATTCTGCACATATTTTTTTTTTTTTTTTTTTGGACTTAAAAATAAATCCTAACATTGCAGAAGTGGTCTCCGATTTTTTGACATTAAAAAAATAAAAAAAAAAAATTATTACCAATTAATCATGAATTATTATAGATTGCTCCATTGAAATGCATTGGACATCGCCAGGGAGCGACAGCTCATACCTGGCGCTGTGAGGGAATTTGCAGCGGCGCTGTTCGGTCCAGGCGGCTTCATGATGAATGCCGCGCTAGCCGTCGCTCTCGCCGGCGCTAGCCTCATTTTGCTTGATAAATGCGTCATTGTGACCGCCGCGGGCGTACTTGAGTCGGTAGTTGCCGCTACCTGGCGCTCGTCAGACACTACCTGGCGCTATCGCTTGATGAATAAGGGCCTAAGACTAAAGGGTGTGGTCAGCATTCCAAACCTCCTGGCTGTGTCTGCATTGTACTGCCTACTACCCGCCTTTGTAAGATTAGATAAATATTCTATAAAGTAATATAATGCCCACAATATGCATGTTATGAATAAGAAATTAATGATCCTCATTAATTTCTTAGTTAAATGAATCCAAACAATAAATACTTATCATAGAGATCCCAACACTAAGTGGATTATAAGTCTCTGGGCCATACAAATACGGGCAGGCTGATTCATTACTAGCGCCAGGTAACAGCAGATTAGCATCTGTACAGCGGCGCTAAGAGTGACCACTAGTGGTCGCTCTGATCGGCCATGATTCGCTATTACAGATCGCCTCAGTCGCTATAGTAACATAGCCGGCATTGATGAATGTGATGGTTGTGAGTCGCTATAAAGTCAATGTACAGTCGCTCACCCAAATCGAATAGTGTCTGGGCGTTCCTGTGCTGCTCTAACACCACAACATTTTTGAATCTTATATTGCCAATGATAACATTGGCAAGAAAAAATAATGTATATATTTTGGAATAATATATTTTTTTCTAAAACATTTATTGTTTGTCTCTTTAATATATTTTCTTCTGATTTTTTTTTTTGTGTGTGTGTGTGTGTGTGTGTGTTCAAAACAAGACACAAATGTAAATTTAAAACTATAAAAAAATGTAATTAAATGTAAAAATGGCCCAACATGAGCCTAAAAATAACGAGACGCACAGCGGCAACCCTAATTCCCCCCACCCTGTTGCTGATTCTTGATCTCCAGCAGCATTTCCCGCGATCTTCGGGTGTACTGCCACAGTCTGCGATGCTCCTGTGTGCAAGCTGTTTGAAAGAAAAGACAAAACTAAGAGGCCGATTCATTAATAGCGCCAGGTAGCGACAGATGAGCGCCAGTAGTTTTACAAACATTTTGTAATGTGAATACCTTAATTTCAGACCTGTAATATCAATTCTGCACAAATTTATTATTTTTTTTTTTTTTTACCTAAAAAAAAAAAAAAAATAACATTGCAGAAGTGGTCACAGAATTTTTGACATTAAAAAAAAAAATTAATAGCAATTAATTATGAATATTTAAAGATTGCTCCATTGAAATGCATTGGAGAGCGCCAGGTAGCGAGAGGTCATACCTGTCGCTGTTCAAGGTCGCTCGCTGGCGCTGTGGGGTGAGGCTGGAATAATGATGAATAATTCACTATCTGGCACTCTGCCAGTCGCTAAGCAGGATCGGCTTGATAAATGTGTGATTGCGGAGGGGAGCCGGCGTTCTCGTGGCGGTGAGCGTCATTACCGTTCGCTCACCATTCGCTACCTGCCGCTATCCCTTGTTAAATAAGGCCCTAAGTACCGCACCTCAAAATATACAGTATATACCTATGAAAGTGAAAAAAATTGTAATTGTAAAGATTATTCATTCACAATATTATAACCCTTAAACAACAGGCAAGTTTTGAAAAATAATAGATGGCTAAATAATCAAACCTGTCCCTCCATTCCATATTATTGGTAAAAAATTTTTATTTTTTTAATGCATAGATGGCCATTGTATGATTGCGCACACATAGGAATTCGTCCTCTGCATTTTACCCATCCGTGCAGTGAGTGTACACATGCCCGGAGCGGTGGGCTGCCCTAATTACGGCGTCTGGGGAGCGGTGGGCTGCCCTAATTACGGTGGGGTTGGGTGCCTTGCTCGAGCACTTCAGTCATGTCCCAGGACCGGGATTTGAACCTGCCACCCAACTGAAGAATGTACTTTATGTATTGGTCAATTACTCCTGAGCCAATATGATATAAAATCATTCCCCTATCAAATGTAATTAATGATTGTATATACTAATTAGTAAATGGGGAGTTACAATAGTAGCAGGAATTAAAAACCCACCACATAAACAACTGCTGCCTTTATCATGTAGGGTCAAGTAACATTAGCAGGGCCACCAAACTAGTATGCTTACATGTAATTATGAATGATGATTGCAAAAAGAGAGTCTCCATGTATGATAGTAAACAATAGACTGCCACTAAACATGCATGTTTACAAGGTTTTATTAACAAATCACAGTACTCACCATCGCAGTTGTGGCTTGGGCTCATGCTGCTGGAGGGTCCCGGAGCTGGAGTGGGGAGAATTAGGACTGGGTCTGTCTGTGTGGAAACATCTGTTAAGAGCAAAAACGCAACAGAAGCAAATATAAGAACATTGCATTTGATATCGAAAATAGGCCTCACAATGTATTTGATAGAATGGTTAAATCTTAATACTTTTGGATAGACACTTGGCCATGTGTTAGCTAAAACAAAACTACTTTGGCTAACACATGCTGAAGCCACATAATATTTTGAAGTAGGGGTACACCAGCAGAGAGCCTACTGTGAAATAGGCCACATGGCCACTTCACAACCATATAAGGTTTCATATCTTAAAAACAATATTTGCATATACTTTAAGAATTGAACTAAAGGAACTCTTACCTCGACTATGCCCGAGTGTCTCATCTGCAGCATGGGTTGAGGAGGTGCCGGCTCTATGACGCCCTGAAAAACGTGTATACAAGGAACATAAAATTGTAATAACAAGGTATCAATGGAAAAAATAAGCCAAAGTAAGAATCCACTCACCAGGGGATGACCTGCTGCCTGGATCCCAGGGAGGGCTATGAAGTGGAGGCGTGGAGCCTCCACTCCTCACAATGGGCCCAGCAGATCCCAAACCCGATGGGCCACCCTTCTCCCTCTCACTCCCTGATCCTTGGAGTGTGGTGGACTCCCTTGCCTCCTCCCCACTGGGACTCCCTACTTGAGAGTAGCCACAGGGGGGTTGGGAAGCCGCTGAGTCCGATTGTGAGGAGCTGAAGCTCCATACTGCCCTCACCCCAACAGCACTCTCCACTGGGGCGTCATCCCCTTCCTCCCCTGGGTCCTCAATATGGGATCCTCCGCCGGAGACTCATCCGACCCCACCACACGTGTGCAGGGGAGGATACCCTTCCCGTGTTTACCCAGGGGAGCACACTTATCTGTGGAGAGGAGACAAAAAAAAAAATATGGTTAGACATCAGCAGATTAATGTGCACATATGTAAATATAGTGTATGTGTATGTGTGTCGGGCTTACTAGATGCGTATGCATCATAGAGCCAGTAGACGCCCTCATTGTCCCAGCGCTTAAAATCTGACCACTTCTGCATGATGGCTCTGGGGGTCAGCTTCGTGTTGAAGCGCCGGGACACGGTGGCCCTCACTTCCTCCACTATGCTGCTCTTAGCACTCAGGGCATAGTCATTAAAAATTTGAATTGATTCATTAGTCTACAATTTTAAATATATAATTTTAATCATTAACCTGGCATAAAGGGCTTTTGGAATTCACAATATGTAAGGTCCAAAAAGTGCTTATATGTTCAAATATAGAACTTTTGGAATGTCTATGGATATTGTTTAAAATTAAAGTATATAAAAATGTATTAAAATTAATTAAAAAATAAAAAATATATATTTTTAAATAATATAAATATTATTTAAAAAAATATAAAATGTTATTTTTCCCATTAATTTAATTACAATAAAAAAATCATAATAATATATGATAATGGAGTAAAAGACAATTAAGCATTAAACATTTAAAGCTGCATGAAAATAAAACACATTTAAATAATGGCACTACAGACTACATCATACATTAACACACATTTCATTTAAACATTTACTTTTACCACTTGGCCATTCACCCGGGGGTCCATGCGCTGCCTCTTCTTTGGGGTTGGGGCGGGGGGGCAGGGCGAGGACATTGGAATCAGAGGATGAGCTGGGGAGGCGGCGGACTGGCCTTCTGGGACGCATGGCTCCTCAGATGTGGTAAACCGGAAGTGCATAAAACAAAAGCGAAAGCAAAACCTTTGACCCCCCCTCGCAAGCTACAAACACTATGAAACACCCAATATCTTATGTTTAAGCTATAAAATGCAACATTGAAACAGCGTACACAAGGCAGTGTTCTGCGCAATAGCGACACATGCCTTTACCACATTTAACAACAGTAGAGCGCTGCATGGTGCTAACGACAGTGGCTGCTCAGTTTGAACGACTCTCAGCGACTAACACCATATTCATGAAAATTAAACACTGGCAGAGTGCTGACACTCTAAATTGGGTCACTGGAGCCCATAGCGCCAGACGCTGTGTGATTAAAGTCTGTTTTCTAACGTTTACACACTAGTAACCAAGTGAAAACATATGGAATGACATTTTTAGAACATTGTGAAATTTAAACTTTAATGCCAGACCTGTAATGACAATTCTTAAAAATATTAAAAAATAAAACAATAACTAAAAAACTTGTAAGAGGCCAGAAGACCTCACATAATGATTTTATCATAAACCAAAAAAATGTATTATAAAATTATTATTATAAATTTTATTTTACGGTGAAGAAAAGTATTGTCCATTGAAATGAGAGCAACAGGTAGCGGCAGGTAATACCAGGCGCTCTGAAAGCCAGAGCGCCGCCAAGATCCGCTGAGCCGTCTGTGATGATGAATCAGACGCTACGTGACGCTGTAAGAGGCACTCACCAGAATCGCCTTCATATATGTGGTATTGCGTGCCGCGCCCGGCGTTCACCTGCCGCTACCTGTCGCTTACAAGGCACTACCTGTCGCTATCCCTTGATGAATAAAGCCCTATGTTTAATATCAAATGAAAGGCCCAATAATCCTGTATACGACTCTCTCAGCAATATAGTCAGAACATATTTCAGGAGTTACATCAGTCTTCATAAATATAATTTAATGTGTATTTGAATGTCTGAGTCATTAGGAATTTAGTTATTCCTTTTCAAAAGGAAATGACCTGCAGCTCAGAGCACACCTCGGCTATTGAGGTACCTTGTTGGCAGCTAGGTGTAAATATAGTCTATTGTAACTATAACTCTGAGGTGGAGCCTCTAAGGATGCACCCCCCCCCCCCACATGACCTAATATGTCATTGGGGGGGAGGAGCATGCAGGGAGCTTTCCTAGGTTAAGACCCTCTATAGCCTTTGTTTGCATTCAATTGCATGTATAATCCACATGCATGTATAATCCACAGAATGGGCCCCTCCTGGTGGGGTCTCAGCTTCTATTTTTAAGTCTCCAAAGCTGAGACATATTACTCACCTGGCAAGCAGCCAGCCTCCCTTTGAAAGACAGGGATAGATCCATAACAGCTGGACTTCTGTGTTTGTCCATGACATTCAAACTTAGTAAAGGGGAAAGGTTGCATTGCATATCCCAACTTCTAGAACTCAAAAATAGGAGCAGGAACCCAACCAAGAGGGGCACCTTTACATAGCATGTGGTTACACCTGCAATTGCAACTGTATGCAAATGAAGGCCCCTAGTTTATTTACAGGATTTATAAGCCAGTTTGCTGAATATCATTTAGTAATGGGAGGGGAGTTTTAACCAGGCTGTTGGTTCCCAGGGCCTAGGTAAATTGTATAAATCGTAGTGATGAAGCAACTTCCTCCCCCTTTACTTACGCTGCAATAAAGCAGGAAACTGCTCCTCATACTCATGAGATATTTAACAGAAAGTACACATCTGACAAACAGAACTACTGTAAATATTCTAGAAAGATTACATTTAATATACTTAATTAGCCTTAAAAGGTATCAACTTAAAGAGGAACAACACACATGAATTTGACTTTCCTGAGTGTTGTTCCTCTCTGCAGCAGCATCCAGAATTGAGATGCCCGCTGTGTGTACCCCCTCTCCCAGTCAACTGGGAATTTCAGCAATCACCAGCAGTCATGTGAATAACTGCCATTTAGTGCCATACACCATGAATGAGGAAGTGATCACCTGCCTATAGTGCCTCTTTATTGCTTCAGTTTCTATAAATTTTGGGATCACCTGTTGATTTTAAATCATAACTTCCATGAGAAACTAAACTTTAATATCTCCACCTCCACCAGTCGAGCAAGCCCAAGAAATATTACCAAAGATCAAAGTATGGAAACAATGTTATGGGTTCTAAGGACGAGGAAATAAAATAGGATTGCAGCAGAGCAGGCTGTACAACAAATTGTAGAGCAACAAAGTGACAAATGTTATTATGTAACACAAAACAAATGCAGAAGATAGCGGAAGCCTTGTCTCTGCAGAAGACTAACTACATAATCACAGCACCATAATAGAATGCCAGAAGCAATTTCTCTCCAATTTTCCAAGAAAATAAAAAGGGCCTGCTCAGCGCTGAAGCTGACTAGCTGTTTACCGAGAGCAACGACTAATAGGACAGAAAAAATTGGTTAATGGAGGAGGTCGGGCCTACCGCACACCAGCAGACACTTCTGAGAGCTGCAGAAGTGAGGACTCTGTTTAAATGAAATTATTTTATGTATCATATGCAGGAAACCAGGAACTTAGGTTTAAAAGTGCCCTGTGCAAGTCTGCAGTATGGGGTATGTCAAAAGCTTATAGATGGTTTGGGCACCTCCAGCACGCTGCAGCGCGACCCCTCTCCAGAGAATGACAAAAGCCTGGCCCAGCGTCATCCCCCTTTATGCCGCGAGACCCTTTAACTCCCTCCCTTCTGTGGGATGGATTGTCCCCTTCCACCGTTATGGAACCTGCTTTAGCACCTAAAACCCGTTAGGAGTTATATCTTTGAGAAGGGGGTCATATGGCTCTGGATACGGCACCGACAAAATTAGGCTGGATGCCGGGCATCCAATGAGCCCAAAGATGGAGTCCCTAAATAGGTCAGAAACCGAGATCTCCATTTCTCTAGGTTCCCCTGGTCGAATGGCTCTAAGAATTGTATGTCTACGTGCGGTTTTCTGGGCCCATTCTGGTTCTGCATCTGGCTTGGTGCTGGGACACACAGTCCGATTTGTGTTGGTGCCGGTTGTCTGAGGTTCTTGTCTTTGATGTGCGAAAGCTCACAGCCAGGGGTCACATCAGCTTCAGACCCACGAGGCCTTCCCAGCCCAGAGGTGTGAAAGAATCAGCAGGGAGTCTGTGATCTGTGCTTGGCTCAACTCACAAATGCTAATTCTCCTTCCTGGGGGAGATTAGGTTCTATACATGTTTATACCTAGAAAGCCTTAATGCTACAGGAAGAAATAAATGGTGACATTTGCTAAATACAGAGAATCTTAAAAGGGGATGCCGGGCATTAGCAATAAAAGAACAAATAATATTTGCCCTATTCCTCACACCATTACGTACCCCCCCATTGTCAGTGCAGGGAGCATCCCGACTGCGGATGCCCCCCTGCAGGATAACAGCACAGCACGAGAGAAATCTTACCTTTCTATTCGGTCCCCCAGAGAAATCCAGAGCTGTACATGGTAATGTGGGGACGGGACTCCAGGGCTGGTGGACTAAGTAACTTTGGGGCATCTCGACTTTGATGCCCCACTGTGTAAACCCCATACAATTGCTTACCTTTTCCGTGCTCCTGCACTGTGTTCTTGGGCCGCGGCATTATTCCCTGCCCCCCCATTCAGAGTGCGGGAGACTGGGAATGAGGTCACTCCCTTTTCCCTTTGCAAAACTCTCTCCAAAACAGTGCTTTATGCAGCGCATGCACCGTGGGACCGTCTGAAGATAAGTTATTTGGATCACCCGGGGGAATAAACTAGAGGGGCATCCCAAATTGGTCCACTCTAAGTCAGATCACTGTAATAAATGCCATAGATCTGCATTAAAGCCTCGATTTAAAGACACATTCGTCCGGACTTCCGTAGCTGTCTGTGAAAGTTTTGGTCCGGACTTCCGTAGCTGTCACTGTGAAAGTTTTGGTGGGTGTTTGTCATTTTTTTCCTTTTTTTCGTTCATTTTTCATTCGTACGAACGTTCGGGAATGCGCTTTCGATGAACGGAAGCAAATCGGAACATTTCCGTTAGTTCGGATCATTTTCCAAACAAAATAACTTTCAGATAACTTCCGTTGTTGGGATGGGTTTCCGTCTGATTCAGAGAGCTGATTTCCGACGGATCACCACCCTAATGGCCTGATGCAGAGCCTCCTTGTTCAGCTATCCCGTGCGTTTTCCCATTGTTTTTGGGCTGCGATCAGGTCAGGAAAGGGTGCTTTGTTGCTTTTTGTGTGCGTGTATGCGCTCAGGTGTTTGTTCAGGCGCCTTTCCAATTAACGGCTCGCAAGAGGCTGAACTCCGTGAAAACGGACGGGCCGTTGATTGTTCCGTTTTTTAATTGATTCAGAGCCTTGATTTCCGATTGAAACAAGCCCAATTTAACGAGGGTGTCGACGCTTCACTTACGGGCAGTCTTAGCAGCCGTATTTGATCTTTGTGACTTGGAAATGCATTCTGCTGTGCGTGAGCATCAAAAGCGTCAGCTACACGGCCTGGTTCTTTTGAGCATGGCAGGTCCAAAAAACATTAAGGAAAAAACTTAGCAAAAAATTAACCGTAAAAATGGACCAAAAAAAAAAACCCCTAGATAAGCACAACATACAAGGCAAAACTGATGATGTTTTTCATTCACAGATCAAAGAAAAGGGCAACAATGAGCACCAAGAAGAGCCTCCTGTCTGTGCTGTTCTTTAAAATGTTTTTTTTTTTTTTAAAAAACAAACAAAAAATTGTGGTGTGTTCTCTTTCCTGCCACTGTACGTTCTCACAACATAACCATACAGTTACATGTCCCAAAAGGTAAGTATATGGGACAAGGAATAGGAGGAAGAAGGAGAATAAGAAAATGATTCAGATTCAGGTAAACATTAAACACAGGGAGGAGGAAGAAGAAGAAGAAGAATAGCAGTTTAAGGTAAGTTTTGGTGTTGGTAAAAGTGTCAGTTTGATGTATGAGGAAAGCTTGAGGGAGGACTAGGGATGTGCGCTTGCGTGGACCCAGGAAATCCATGGAAATGTAAGTATACATGGAAAAACAATCGGAATCGGGGTGAAAACGGAAACAGATGGCAAGAAGCTACGTTTGAAAACGCATTAAAAAGGAGCCAAAGACGGATCATCCGTGTGAACGGCAACGGAACCCACGACCACACGGAAAGCACCCGAGAGGGGAAAAAACACTTTCCGAATGAAGACACATAAACGGATCAGTAACGGAGCTCTCCCGACGGCGGCTCTGAACCACATTTGAACCCCGAGACAAACGGAAGGAAAACGGGACTTCAGAGAAACGGAACAAAATAAGGTCAGTTCTGGGGAGGCTCTGCATCAGGCCATATAAATCCGTTTCATTTCCGATCCACTTACGGGACCTTTGAGGGCTCGGATTGCTATTGTTGAACATGTTTTGCGGCTATGTGGAGGAGTCTGCGCGCCTTTAGCACCAAGGCATTGCATGTATCAGCATGGCCGAGGCCATAAATTGTATAGCAATGCATACCTGAATCAATACATTTCATGTATGCTTTATAGATGCATTTTAATGCTGACCTAAATTTGTCCTTAGCATTTATTTTTCCACACATCCATATAATTGCTATAATTTTTTAGACTTATGTCCTTTGTGAATTATATTTGGATTGTTGAACTTGAATCTTAATTTGTTGTAGGAGTTATTGTTTTAGTTGGTTACCTTTGCTTTCTGCAATTATTTTATATTTGGTTGCAGGAACTGCAAGATGGGCCACTTACCCTTGCTCCGAGATGCAGGAGCTGCGCAACTCGTTGGGGACCACAGATGAAGAATAACGTTCTGTGGCCTGCCATTGCTTTGTATTTTGTTTTTTATAGTTGTTAAAATTTGAAATTGAAAATTTTTTTTAACATTTTATATTTTATGATGGAATAAAAAAAAAATGTTACATTGTCATTTCATTTACAAAATACATTAACACAAAACTAATGGGCCCAGAAATATTTAAAGATGAATATTCACATGACCGAGAAGTGATTTGGGTAAGTTTTAGGGGGCTAGAATGGAAGTAAAACCTAAACGAGAAGTGGTTTGGGTGAGCTTTAAGGGTCCAAAAGGGAAGATGGAGGACAGTGCTAAGTGGTGTGGGTGAGCTTTAAGGGTCCAAAAGGGAAGATGGAGGACAGTGCTAAGTGATTTAGCTAAACATTGTAGTAGAAGTGAGGGTGGCAAATATGTAGGCGAGCACTTTAATGAGTTAAGTTTGTAGTGCGCAGGCGCAAGATCGTAAGGATTTCCGTCTGTACGATTATTTATTGAAAAAGGGAAACAGAAACTAACGGGAAGCGTAAAGGATTCGTTGGAGTATACGATGGGAAAAGGGCAAAAACAAAAGCCTACGTTGTAACATGTGAAAATGAAACGGAAAAGTCTGGATGGAAAATGACATCCTCGTATTCGTAATCTGCCGTACGAACGGACGGAAACTTTACAGAAGGTTTTCAATGCATGCATACGAGAGCGGAAAACAAATCGGCACTAAAACTGAAGTTTTTTGTTGTCTCTCTGAATCGAGCCTTAAGTGTGGCTGACTGAATCAGTGTGGATGTTGTGCCCTGCTTGTGTGAGGGTTTTGGGGGACACAGTAGAAGTAATGGAATGGAAGAAGAAATTAAGGGGCAACCATGGCCTAGTGGTAAACAGGGGCGAACCTAAGGTGGGGGCCCCAGGTCCGGGCCCAACCCCCAGAAGGGCAGAGAAGTTTTTATTTTTTTAAAATAATTTGTGTTGTGCACTAAAATAGTTTGTAATACTTTCTGCATCCTGGAGACACTCAGTATAATACAATTCTGTGATTACTCACCTGTAGAATTGGTATTATATGTATACAGCACGTCCTGTTCCAGAAGATATTCCTTACACTTGGGATATACATCCAGTAGATGGCGCTGGACTGCAGAGACAGAAAAATGGCTCCTCCCGGCCCCATATATGCCAGGGACCTCCCACAAAATCCCCAGTATTGAAAAGCAGTAAAATGAGACCAGGAGAACTATAACCATTATATGAAAATTTGAACATAACAATCACCATAAAGAGGTAACTAAAGATAATGATAACAAGGGTGGGGTGGGACAGGACGTGCTGTATACTTATAATAATGTATCAGAACAAAAGACCGCACTCTGTGTATGGTATCAATTACCTGAGTGTGCAACACTGAGGGTTGGCCAAAGGTAACCCCTCTCGGGGCCAAAAGTACAAGCAAGCAGGAGTCCCACACACTCCTAAATTGCCAACCTCATCTAGAAAGTGGCACCACTACACTTAGTTAATGAAAAAGTACAAAAAATGTATTTATTACATTTTTGGACATACAATCATAGACCAATTAAAACCAATTTAAAAAACACAAATAACATGATAAATGAATCAAAAGGGGGCAAAGCTAGACCTTGTAAGGCTGGACAGGGGGACACAGTCGTAATAGATGGAAATATAAAGTGCTACTAGAGCAGATCTATGTGATTAGTATCTATTATCCAATTCATGAGTGGTATCTGTAATACAGGCAGGTAATCAAAAAAGTGTCACAAAGGAAAAAAAGGAAACTATCTAGTGTATAGAAATACTATATACCATAATAAATAACCATATAACTAATGTCATAAATCCACACAGATCATAAGAAAAAATCATTAAGTACATGCCCTGAGGAAGTGACGCGTTTGACGTCACTCAACGCGTTGGCTGTGACGACGGGGGTGAGAGACCTGCTGGCTGGGGGCTTTGTTGCTGCTGGCTCATGGGGATCCAGTAAGTGTGTGTTACATGTCGTGAGTGGTCTGTGTGTTTCCATCTGGCTGGTCCTTCTGCCTTAGTTAGACTGTATGCGGATAAATAGATATCATTTGGGTTATTTAACACATTGCACGTTATTGATTATGTATTATGGTATTTCAGTTTTCTATAGGGTTAGGTCAGTGTTTAAGCATATTGCACTTTATTGATTATGCAGGGTGTTGATTGAGGTTTTTGTTTATTTTTCTTAGGAATTATACTTAATGATTTTTTCTTATGATCTGTGTGGATTTATGACATTAGTTATATGGTTATTTATTATGGTATATAGTATTTCTATACACTAGATAGTTTCCTTTTTTTCCTTTGTGACACTTTTTTGATTACCTGCCTGTATTACAGATACCACTCATGAATTGGATAATAGATACTAATCACATAGATCTGCTCTAGTAGCACTTTATATTTCCATCTATTACGACTGTGTCCCCCTGTCCAGCCTTACAAGGTCTAGCTTTGCCCCCTTTTGATTCATTTATCATGTTATTTGTGTTTTTTAAATTGGTTTTAATTGGTCTATGATTGTATGTCCAAAAATGTAATAAATAAATTTTTTGTACTTTTTCATTAACTAAGTGTAGTGGTGCCACTTTCTAGATGAGGTTGGCAATTTAGGAGTGTGTGGGACTCCTGCTTGCGTATACTTATAATACCAATTCTACAGGTGAGTGAAAAAGGTCTTGACCAGGGGATGCTGAGCAAAGGATCTTTGGAAAAAAATTGCCAAAGCAGACACGTGGCCTTTCAGAGTACTGAGCTGAAGACCCAGATCCAAACCAGAATCCTAGGAATAGAAAACACACGACAGGGAAGCGAGTGGGACTCGCACCAGTCAATGTAAGTACGCCAAACCCTGTAATAGATGGAAGAAGAGGACCTCTTCCTAGCCCTGATCATGGTATTCACCACCGAGGCAGGCAGCCCTTTTTCCATCAAGATGGAGGTTTCAACAGCCAGGCCGTCAAAGCCAGCGTTTGTAATTTGGGGTGGCGTAGGTGTCCCTGGGTGAGCAGATCTGGAACCCGCGGCAGGGTGTACTGATCTACTGCCAACTGCACGATGTCTGCGAACCACTCTTCTTGGCCAACAGGGGGCCACCAGGATGGTTGGCACCCCCTCCTGAACTATCTTGCGCAGCACCCTGCCCAGCAGTGGAAACGGGGGAAAAACATACAGGAGCTGGAACCTCGTCCAGGACATTGCCAGGGCATCTGTGGCCAAGGCCAGAGGATCCTGGGACAGAGATACAAAGACTGGAAGCTTGTGATTGTGACGGGACGCAAACAAATCCACATCCAGCTGACCCCAGCGGTGGCACAGGGAGCGAAAAACCCTGCTGCTGAGGGACCACTTTCCCAGACGAGAGGTCCCCCCTGCTCAGAGAGTCTGCCTCCAGATTCTTCACCCCCGGGATGTACACAGCTGAGATGCAGGGAACATTTTCCTCCACACAGGACAGTATCAGTGACACTTCCTTGAGGGCCCTCTTGCTCCGGGTCCCTCCCTGATGATTGATGTAGGCAACCGCCATCTGGTTGTCCGAGTGGACCTGAACAGCCTGACCCCTCAGGTGTGGGGTTAAGTGGCCGAGAACCAACCTGATTGCCCTCAATTCCAGAATGTTGATAGGGGCATGGGCCTCCTGAGGGCCCCACTGACCCTGGAACTTCAGGGACTTCCAGAATCCCCCCCAACCTGTCAGACTGGCATCCGTGGTGACAGTCTCCCAGCAGGGGGCCAGAAAGGACCTGCCCCCCAGCAGGTTCCTTGAGTCCAGCCACCACACTAGAGACCGCCTGACCTGAGGGGACAAGACAAACACCTGATCCAGGGACACAGGGTCCCGATCCCATACTGACAAGAGGTGAAGCTGAAGAGGCCTCATGTGGAACTGAGCATATGGAACCGCCTCGAAGCAGGACACCATCAGGCCCACCAGCTGCATTCCCTGCCTGATGGATGGATGAGGACAAGACAGCAGGAGCTGAACTTTCTCCTGAAGGACCTCCACCTTCTGTTGAGGAAGAAAGATCTTGACCTGAGCTGAATCCAGAATTATGCCCAGAAAAGACTTCACCATGGAAGGAGACAAGGAAGATTCGGGGTGATTGTTCACCCAGCCGAATGATTCCAGTGTGGACACCACCCTCTAAGTGTCCAGCTCTGCCTGATGGAAAGACTGAGAAGTGATAAGCATGTTGTCCAGGTAGGGAAGAATGCGAATGCCCTGAGATCTCAGCAGGGCCATCACTCCTGCCAGCACCTTGGTGAATACCCTGGGGGCCGAGGTGAGGCCGAAGGGCAAGGCCACAAATTGGTAGTGCTGATCCTGCAGAGCGAACCTGAGGAATCTCTGATGACCTGGAAAGATAGGCACATGAAGGTAAGCATCCTTGATGTCTACAGAGGTCATGAAGTCCCCTGGGCGTAGGAAAGTCACAGCTGAGCGCAGAGTCTCCATGCGAATGTGTCTGAATCTGAAAAACTTGTTGAGAAGCTTTAAATCCAGGATAGGTCTGATGGACCCATCCTTTTTGGGGACAATGAAAAGATTGGAAAAATAGCCTTTGCCCTTTTCCTTCAAGGGCACCCGGCAGATGACACCTAGGTCTAGAAGGCCTTGGACAGCCAGGGAGAGACACTGAGCAGACAAGGGGTTTTGAGCTAACCCGAGATTTGATTAATCTTTGGGGCAGCCAGGCTGCAAATTCTATCTTGTAACCGGAGGATACTACCTCCTGAATCCACCGGTCTGAGACATGACGCCTCCAGACGTGAGCCAAGAGCCGAAGCTGTCCCCCCACCCATATGGATGAGGGCGCCCCTTCATGCCTGAGGGGGCCTAGGGAAGGACTTAGTCTTGGGACCCCAGGTGGGGCCAGGGCGGCCACGTCCTCTGCCTCTGCCCCAAAAATCTCCACAGGCTCCAGCAAAGGAAGCTCCCCGTCCGAATTCTGGAGCCCCTAATGGAAGGAGAAAAGGCACCTGAACCCCGAAAGGATCGGGGCTGCCTTCTACACTGAGGTAACTTGCCACCTTTAGCAAACAAGTCCAAATGTTTCCCAAAGAGGCGCAGCCCCTTGAAGGGAAACCCAGTGAGAGCCTTTTTGTCAGCATTGTCAGCAAGGCAGATGCCCTGCCTTACATTCTAATGGTATCATTCAGGGCAGAGAGAACATATGCAACAAATTCCTCACAACGCAGAAGAGCTCTATACTCTTCACTGCCAGCATCATCAGGGGCCCCATCTAAGAGACCCCTGAGCAGGCTTTTAATAGCAACAGCCGTGATAGCAGAGGCACAGACCGGACGGAGCGCGGTCGCAACACAGGCAAAGGCATGGCAAGCCATCTGATCCATGCGCCTGTCCTCCCCATCCCTCAGTGTAGTAGAGTCAGGGGAATGCATGACAGATGTGTTAGACAACCCCAGAACTGGTGCATCTACCTCTAGAGGACATGACCAACGTTTAACCATCTCAGCAGAAAAGGGATACCTCTTATCCCAACTCTTTGGTACCCCGGGAAGCCGGCTAGGCCGTTCCCACTCCTTGAGAATCAGATTATTAAAGTGAGTTTGTTCAGGAAACTCCAAACGTGGCTTAACAGTATGAAACAACTCCCCCTGCTGCCGCGGGGCCACGGCAGGAGGAGAGATACATAGCACTTCAAAAATGGGAGTCAAAATCTGTCAGTATCATCTGAAGCCCATGGGTCAGACCCAGGCTCAGCATAACCCCTAGGCTGATCTTCAGATCATTCTGAATCAGAGAATAATTCCCCTTCTTCCAGGGGGATATATCCAGTAATATCAAAAAACTCCTCAGCTTCCACAGGAAAGAGAGTAACACCGGGTGCCAGATGCCGCCGCTTAGCAGGAGCCTTACGCGGACCAGACCCAGCAATATGCTTTTCAATACTGGCTACCCGGGCAGCCAAATCAGGTTGAGACTCCCCACTGGTATGCACCTCACTGGGAGTCAGATGTAAGCGTGGTGGGGTAGGCGAAGCCAGAGGGGGCGCAGCACTAGGCCCAGCCGCAGGTAACCCAGACTGCAGCGCAAGTACCTGCTGGGCGTAGGGTACACACACCCTGACATCATCACTTATAGGGGATACCCCACACGCCACACACAGCCGGGCTTGTCCCGAAGGAACCCCGAGCACATTATCCTGAGAAGCCTCCATATGGTGATTATCATGGCACAACAGGCCAATAGGGATTAACGCTAATAATAGCAACCCGGGATGCCCAAATAACCCGCTGGAGAAGTGGGAGTAATGAAATATAATAGCCCTCCAATAAGAGTTAAAACTAAATAGAGGGGATAGGACTGGGAGAAACCACAAAGTTTGACCCGCCTGCAAGACATAAGCAAAAGATCCCATAAGCAATATGCAATACAGAGAAATATATAAATAAATCAGTCACTTACGGACCGCGATAGGGAGATGCCAGGCACACGCAGCAGAGAACTAAAATGGCGCCCGCATATACCTCGAGGGGCGGGCCGCGGAGACAGTGATGCAGAACGCGTCAGCGGCAAGGCCCGCCCCCCCCCCGAAGAGCGCGAAAACGTGCCCCCCTGACAAGGCCAGCCAATGATGGCGCAGCAGCGCCTGAGGCGATGTCGCTGCCGACCGCGGAGTGTAGTACAAGCGTGGCAACGGCAAAAGAAACCAGTGCAATCAATTCATAAGGGATCAAACACAACACACTACATATAGTAAAGACATGCACCAGCCCCTCCCCCCCCCCCCGAGATCTACAAGGGAGAGCGAAGGGGAAGCGACGGTCAGCCTAAAGAGAGCCAACTGCGAGGATAGGGGGCGAGGGGCATAAAATGCGGGAGGGGCATCCCATAAGGCTCACCATGGGCCTATACCGCCTACCCTTTGGTGGGGGACTGCGGTTGGAGCAGCGCTCCTTAGCACCTGACAGCGGTGCTGCCTACCTTCACCCAAACCAGCGCAGCCTGAGCTGGGAGGCAGTAAAAGGAAACGGGTGGGAATAGTCCTACAGGGCCGCGGGCTAATAGCCCCGCTCACCTGAGAGTAGAGAGAGACATCTTCTAGTCATCGCAGCCAGGACTGCAGAGAAAAACTGGGGATTTTGTGGGAGGTCCCTGGTATATATGGGGCCGGGAGGAGCCACTTTTATGTCTCTGCAGTCCAGCGCCATCTACTGGATGTATATCCCAAGTGTAAGGAATATCTTCTGGAAGAGGACGGCCACAGCCACCTGTAGCATCTACAGCTAGAATCCGTCTCTCCTTGCCGGCTAAATATGACGGGGATGCCAAGTTATGCCGAGGCTTCCTTGCCCAGTGCTCTCTACATTTAGAGTTGTTGGCGGATCAATTCCCCACTGAACGAGCTAAGGTGGCCTTTGTCATTTGTTTGCTTTCTGGAAAGGCCTTGGCCTGGGCCACTCCACTAAATAAAAAAATAATAATTTAGTGGAACAGAAAAGAACAGCTATATCTAGACAAACTGTATGCTGTAACTAATGAACTAAATGGGCATCTGATGTTGAGAAAGTCCTGAAGTGGGCGAAACTAGTCCATCCTCGGCCCTAAAAAGAACTGTCTATTCTTGATATTTGTATTGGTTTTTAACTTTGCAATAGTGTTTTTCCATGTGATTATTGTTGTTCAAATGTATATGAAGTTTTTTTATAAAAATAATTGATTGTAAATGTGTTGCTGGTGCCTGTGGCTTGGGGCCACACCCAAAGGCATTCCAGCAAACGTTGTTATACTTGTCCAATAAAAATTAGTTATAAATGAACATTATGCAATGAATACTTGTAATACTATATGTAATAGGCGTGGTTAGCCTCAAAGGTGTTTTCTTCTTGTGTGTGGGTGTGCCTAGCCCTCAAAAAATATCTTTACTTCAGTTTCACCAAACTTGATCTGCGAGGGGCCTATAATTTGATACGTATACGCGAGGGTGATGAATGGAAGCCGGCCTTCAATACCCGCAATGGCCACTTTGAATATTTAGTGATGCCCTTTGGTCTTTGCAATGCACCCGTTGTATTCCAGGAATACATAAACGACATTTTTCGGGACTTGATTTACTCCTGTGTAGTTGTATATTTGGATGATATACTCATCTTTTCATCTAATCTGGAAGAACATCACCGTCACGTCCGACAAGTTCTGTCTCGCCTCCGTCAACACCACCTTTATGTCAAGTTGGAGAAGTGTCTTTTTAATCAAACCACCTTACCCTTTCTTGGATATATTGTCTCTGCTCGTGGTCTCCAGATGGACCCCAGCAAATTGAAAGCAGTTTTGGACTGGCCACGTCCTATTGGCCTACGGGCTATTCAACGCTTCCTTGGCTACGCCAATTACTATCGACAGTTTATTCCCCACTTTTCTACTGTAGTGGCGCCCATTGTGGCTCTCACGAAGAAGAACGCCAATTCTAAGTCTCAACTCCTCAGGCGGAAGAGGCCTTCATTGCCTTAAAAAAGCCTTCTCCTCTGCTCCGGTGCTGTCTAGGCCAGATCCATTTAGACCTTTTGCCCTTGAAGTAGATGCCTCCTCCATTGGAGCCGGAGCTGTGCTCACTCAAAAATCTTCTACTGGCAGAATTCTCGCCTGCGGGTTCTTTTCGAAGACCTTTTCTCCGGCTGAAAGGAATTACTCCATTGGAGATCGTGAGTTACTCGCCATCAAGTTGGCATTGGAGGAGTGGAGACATCTCTTAGAAGGTTCTGCCCATAAGGTGTCCATCTATACTGATCATAAAAATCTGTCTTATTTAGAAACTGCCCGGACCCCCTTTCTCGCTCCTCAGACATCTCTGGTGTTGAATCCACTCCACAACATATTATCTCACCTGAATGCCTTGTCCACTCCGCTTTGTAAAGGCACCGCCGGGAAAGACTTTCGTGCCAGCTCGCCAACGTCGCAAAATATTAAGATGGGGTCATTCTTCACATGTAGCCGGCCATGCCGGCGTCAGAAAATCCTGTGCTATCATTTCTAGATATTATTGGTGGCCTTCTTTAGAAAAGGATGTGACGGAATTCATTCAGGCCTGTACCATCTGTGCACGTGACAAAACTCCTCGCCAAAGACCTGCTGGCCTCCCTCTGCCTATTCCAGTTACCCCATGGACACACATTGCTATGGCTTACTGACCTCCCTTCTTCGCATGGCAATACTGTTATTTGGGTGGTAGTGGATAGGTTTTCTAAGGTGGCGCACTTTGTTCCTTTGCCTGGCCTCTCGTCGGCTCCTCAGTTGGCAAAATACTTCCTGATGCATATCTTTCGACTTCATGGGCTTCCTACACACATTGTGTCTGACAGAGGTGTGCAGTTTGTTTCCAAGTTCTGGAAAGCCGTTTGTAAACAAATGAAAATTAAACTGGACTTTTCCTCTGCTTATCACCCCCAGTCAAACGGATAGGTGGAAAGAGTTAATCAGATTCTCGGGCATTATCTTCACCATTTTGCTTATGCCCATCAAGACGATTGGGTCGATCTTCTGCCCTGGGCGGAATTCTCGTATAATTTCAAGGATTCTGAGTCTACGAGGAAGTCTCCGTTCTTGGTGGTATACGGTCGGCATCTTCTTCCACCTCTGCCCTTGTCCACGTCCTCTGGAGTACCCGCCATGGATGACATCACTCAGGATTTCTCTACCATCTGGCAGGAGACCCAACGTGCTCTTTGTCAAGCTTCTGCCCATATGAAAGTTAGCACTGATAAGAGGAGAAGAGCTCCGCCTGTCTATTCTCCAGGAGATAAGGTGTGGCTGTCGGCGAAATACATCTGCTTCAAAATTCCTAGCTACAAATTGGGCCCCCATTACCTGGGTCCTTACAAGATCAAGCAACAGATCAATCCAGTTTGTTATAAGCTACACCTACCAACATCACTGCGAATTCCCAATTCTCTCCACGTTTCCCTGTTGAAGTCTGTAATTGTCAATTGGTTCTTTCCTAAAACCTTGGTGCCTGCTCCAATCTCTGGTACCGCGGATGCCTTTACGGTGAAAGAGATTCTGGCCTCTAAGCTCTCCAGAGGTAAAAGATATTTTTATATCGAAGAGAACATTCTGGACCATAGTCTCATCTCGGATTTTTTTGGTCCCAAGAAGAGGGGGAGACCCAATGGGGGGGGGTACTGTTAGGGCGAGCGCTGCACGCCCATCTCGCAGCACTTCACTTACCTCCATGGCTGCATCCAGCCGTCGTCCATCTCACAGCATTTCCCTCACCTCCATGGCTGCTCCCAGCCATCTCCCTTCCCCCCATGCTTCCTGCTCGCATGGTCAGGTGCGCGCAGATCCCCGTCCACTAGAGGGCGAGCGCACTGGATTCCTGAGATTCAAAGGGCCTGTACAGCACTGATTGGTGCCTGGTCATCCAATCCTGCATCCTCTTTCCCTATTTAAAGAGGCACTTCCTTTCCTTCAGTGCCGGATCTTGGTCTTTCCATGCCAGTTGTAAATCAGTTGTTTTTGGATTGCTCACCCATGTACCGACCTCTGCCTGTCCCCGACGCTGAACCTTTGCCGCTTTCCCCGACCTTGGCTACTCAGCTTTACTACGAACCTCTGCTGCCTGCCCTGACCTCTGCCTGTGTGTACTATGCCTTTTACCTGCCTCTTGTGTACCCCACTGAGCCTCAGCTAGCCGTGGGACTGGGCCGCTGTTTGGGGGTAGCGAACCTGGGGGTCACTCGCCGCACAAGACCAACCTGCTTTGCGGTGGGCTCTGGTGAATACCGGTGGCCTCTTAGACTCCGCTCCCCTGGCGCGGTACCTGCCATCTGTTCCACAGTTAAAGCGGATCCACACCCGAGTCCGCTCCACCCTGTCCGTGACAGCATTGTAGCTAGAGGGTGCATTTTTAAATTGTAAAATTAATGTGAACAGGGCTGGTAAGGTGCTGGGCTGGTCCCATCTCACAGAGGCTGCTTACCGCCTACAGCTCTTCTCATCTTTTCACCACTAGGTGCAATGATGCGATCTAAGGAGGTTATTCATCAAGGGATAGGGCCAGGTAGTGCCTCGTAGCAGCAGGCAGCTTCTGGTGAAAGCCGGGTGCTGTAGACAAAACCACATTTATGAAAGCGAATCTGGTGAGAGACTCTAACAGCGCTGTGTAGTGTCCGATTCATCATTACAGGGGGCTTAGCAGATAGCGCCGGATACCTGAAGCTCTCCTATACATTTCAATGGACGTTCCTTTTCTTCTGTTTAGACAGGGTTTTTTTTCACAAATAATTGTGTGACCTCCTGGTCTAGAAATAGTCATTTTTGAAAACTTTTTTGATTTTTTTATGCAGAATTGTCATTACAGGTATGGCACTAAAGTGTTAATGTCACAATCTTACAACAATGTAATTCCATGTGTTTTCGCTTTGTTACTGGTGGATGTGTTCAAAAACAGACTTTAATCACACAGCGTCTGGCGCTCTATGCTATAGCGACCAGATTTAGAGCGCCAAGGCTGTGTGGTGTGAAGTATGGTGTGAGTTACTGAGAGTCAGTCGCATTAAGCTGGCGCTACCTTTCGCTCCCTGCAGCACTGTACTGGTGTTAGAGCGCCCAACATACATCCCATTCATCAATGCCGGCCAGGTTACTACAGCGACTGAGGCGCTCTGTTACCCACTTACAGCATCTACTAGCGGTCACTCTAAGCACCGCTATACCGACGCTCATCTGCTGATACCTGGCATTAGTAATGAATCAGCCTCCACGTCTTAGTCAGAAAAGCCGCCGCCGCCGCCGCAATGTGGCTGCTCATCTCTCTGTCCTTCAATCTGTCTTTACTAAAGTAGGTGCTACTGATTTTTTGTGCTAGACGGGCATCAGCCAAGCTGGAACTTGCAGTTCTCCAGGCCTTTAGATGGTGAGCAGCTGGGCCATGTAGTTCCCCAGGGTTGGGAGGGAGTAGCAGCTGGGCCTTGTAGTTCCTCCACAGTCAGCTGGGCTTTGTAGTTCCTCCAGGAGCAGCTGGACCATGTAGTTCCTCCAATGGCAGCTGGGCCTTGTAGTTCCTCCAAAGGCAGCTGGACCTTGTTGTTCATTTAGAGTCAGCTAGGCTTTGTAGTTCCTCTAATGACAGCTTTGCCTTGTAGTTCCTTCGAAGGCAACTGGGCCTTTTAATTACTCCAGGGTCAGCTGTGACTTGTAGTACCTCCAGGGTCAGCTGTACCTTGTAGTTCCTCCAGGGTAAGCTGTTGGTCTCCAGGGCACTGGGGGGGGCAACTGGGCCTTGTTGTTCCCCTTGGGGGCAGCTGGGCCTTGTAGTTACCCAGACGTGCAGAGGGGAAGCAGCAGTAGGGTTTTTCTCTATGATGTAGACGATCTTCCTCTCTATGACCTGGGTAACTATAGGCCCAAGCTGGCCCAGTGCGAACATCAAGTACTCAAAAGTGTCCAGCGTGGCTCTGAGTCAGGAGGAATACCGATGTGGGATGCCATGAATACTCCAGGTATAATCAGGCCTCTTATTATTTCTGCATGCCCTGGCCCCATATGACCATCAAAAGCCAATCATGTTCTCTAGGTTGACAGGTGAAAAGAGATGTGTAAGGGGGTACTAAGAGATAAAATTCACACCCCTTTCACAAACAAAGCTCTTAGCTGGATCAGCTGCATCTCTCGCTCTCTCCTTTTTGCACATTTTTTATTATGCACATTCTCTATGCCTTCTGATCTTTTTACCTTCCCTTCAACAGCTTCTTCTCTACATCCCTCCATCTCATTTCACCTTTTATAGATATTCCTCATTTACACTTCCCCGTCATTCTTTTTCCACGTTTTCTTGTTCCTTTTTCCACCCTTTTTAAGTCTTTCTTTTTCTACATTCAAACTTTATCACAGATTACTGAGTATCTTGCCAACACCACCCAAGTTAGAGCAATTCTGAAACCAATAAAAAAGAACATTTGTATACTGGGGCATTTATAAGGATAAAGGACTGCAGGTGCAGAATAGGTGGGTATTTTTTGGTAAGTATGTTTATCAGGATAAATGCGGGCGGGGGGCGTGAGCACTAAAAGTGCCTAGAGCAGCATGAACCCTGAATGCGGCCCTGGTTTTAATAATTGTGGCTGTGCCAGCTCCCCCTTTCTATCTTGATACTTTCTGGTGACAAAAGGAGTCCCAGCCTGGCACCCACAACTAGAGATGAGCGAACTTTTGAAAAATTCGATTCGACTGATTCGCCGAATTTTCCGACAAAAATCGTTTCGACCCGAATAAATTCGCGACGAATCGCTATTAAAAACGGCTATTTCTGAGCCTCCTACAGCCTCAATAGGGTTGTAAACCATTCAGCCTTGCTGTAACACGCACAGGATGCGTGCTGGGTTAGTTAAATAATACTTTTAAGAAATATCACATGCAGATCAGAGGCATCGCTAATAGAATCGCAGAGCGGCACAATTGCAGAGAGTTGAAGTGGCATCACTATGAGGGGCAGAAGGAGCCCAAATATACACTGGAGTTGGCCTCAGGAGCCCAAAAATTGGATGAATCACACCCTGGAGTTGGCAGAAGTTGGCAGCAGCAGCAGCAGGAGCCCAAATATACACTGGAGTTGGCTTCAGGAGCCCAAAAATTGGATGAATCACACCCTGGAGTTGGCAGGAGTTGACAGCAGCAGCAGCAGGAGCCCAAATATACACTGGAGTTGGCCTCAGGAGCCCAAAAATTGGATGAATCACACCCTGGAGTTGGCAGGAGTTGGCAGCAGCAGCAGCAGGAGCCCAAATATACACTGGAGTTGGCTTCAGGAGCCCAAAAATTGGATGAATCACACCCTGGAGTTGGCAGGAGTTGACAGCAGCAGCAGCAGGAGCCCAAATATACACTGGAGTTGGCTTCAGGAGCCCAAAAATTGGATGAATCACAGCCTGGAGTTGGCAGAAGTTGGCAGCAGCAGCAGCAGGAGCCCAAATATACACTGGAGTTGGCTTCAGGAGCCCAAAAATTGGATGAATCACACCCTGGAGTTGGCAGAAGTTGGCAGCAGCAGCAGCAGGAGCCCAAATATACACTGGAGTTGGCTTCAGGAGCCCAAAAATTGGATGAATCACACCCTGGAGTTGGCAGGAGTTGACAGGAGCAGCAGCAGGAGCCCAAATATACACTGGAGTTGGCTTCAGGAGCCCAAAAATTGGATGAATCACAGCCTGGAGTTGGCAGGAGTTGACAGTAGCAGCAGCAGGAGCCCAAATATACACTGGAGTTGGCCTCAGGAGCCCAAAAATTGGATGAATCACACCCTGGAGTTGGCAGGAGTTGGCAGCAGCAGCAGGAGCCCAAATATACACTGGAGTTGGCTTCAGGAGCCCAAAAATTGGATGAATCACACCCTGGAGTTGGCAGAAGTTGGCAGCAGCAGCAGCAGCAGCCCAAATATACACTGGAGTTGGCTTCAGGAGCCCAAAAATTGGATGAATCACACCCTGGAGTTGGCAGGAGTTGACAGCAGCAGCAGCAGGAGCCCAAATATACACTGGAGTTGGCTTCAGGAGCCCAAAAATTGGATGAATCACACCCTGGAGTTGGCAGGAGTTGACAGCAGCAGCAGCAGGAGCCCAAATATACACTGGAGTTGGCTTCAGGAGCCCAAAAATTGGATGAATCACACCCTGGAGTTGGCAGAAGTTGGCAGCAGCAGCAGCAGGAGCCCAAATATACACTGGAGTTGGCTTCAGGAGCCCAAAAATTGGATGAATCACACCCTGGAGTTGGCAGAAGTTGGCAGCAGCAGCAGCAGGAGCCCAAATATACACTGGAGTTGGCTTCAGGAGCCCAAAAATTGGATGAATCACACCCTGGAGTTGGCAGAAGTTGGCAGCAGCAGCAGCAGGAGCCCAAATATACACTGGAGTTGGCTTCAGGAGCCCAAAAATTGGATGAATCACAGCCTGGAGTTGGCAGGAGTTGACAGTAGCAGCAGCAGGAGCCCAAATATACACTGGAGTTGGCCTCAGGAGCCCAAAAATTGGATGAATCACACCCTGGAGTTGGCAGGAGTTGGCAGCAGCAGCAGCAGGAGCCCAAATATACACTGGAGTTGGCTTCAGGAGCCCAAAAATTGGATGAATCACACCCTGGAGTTGGCAGAAGTTGGCAGCAGCAGCAGCAGCAGCCCAAATATACACTGGAGTTGGCTTCAGGAGCCCAAAAATTGGATGAATCACACCCTGGAGTTGGCAGGAGTTGACAGCAGCAGCAGCAGGAGCCCAAATATACACTGGAGTTGGCTTCAGGAGCCCAAAAATTGGATGAATCACACCCTGGAGTTGGCAGGAGTTGACAGCAGCAGCAGCAGGAGCCCAAATATACACTGGAGTTGGCTTCAGGAGCCCAAAAATTGGATGAATCACACCCTGGAGTTGGCAGAAGTTGGCAGCAGCAGCAGCAGGAGCCCAAATATACACTGGAGTTGGCTTCAGGAGCCCAAAAATTGGATGAATCACACCCTGGAGTTGGCAGAAGTTGGCAGCAGCAGCAGCAGGAGCCCAAATATACACTGGAGTTGGCTTCAGGAGCCCAAAAATTGGATGAATCACACCCTGGAGTTGGCAGAAGTTGGCAGCAGCAGCAGCAGGAGCCCAAATATACACTGGAGTTGGCTTCAGGAGCCCAAAAATTGGATGAATCACACCCTGGAGTTGGCAGGAGTTGACAGTAGCAGCAGCAGGAGCCCAAATATACACTGGAGTTGGCTTCAGGAGCCCAAAAATTGGATGAATCACACCCTGGAGTTGGCAGGAGTTGACAGCAGCAGCAGCAGGAGCCCAAATATACACTGGAGTTGGCTTCAGGAGCCCAAAAATTGGATGAATCACACCCTGGAGTTGGCAGAAGTTGGCAGCAGCAGCAGCAGGAGCCCAAATATACACTGGAGTTGGCTTCAGGAGCCCAAAAATTGGATGAATCACACCCTGGAGTTGGCAGAAGTTGGCAGCAGCAGCAGCAGGAGCCCAAATATACACTGGAGTTGGCTTCAGGAGCCCAAAAATTGGATGAATCACACCCTGGAGTTGGCAGGAGTTGACAGCAGCAGCAGGAGCCCAAATATACACTGGAGTTGGCTTCAGGAGCCCAAAAATTGGATGAATCACACCCTGGAGTTGGCAGGAGTTGACAGCAGCAGCAGCAGGAGCCCAAATATACACTGGAGTTGGCTTCAGGAGCCCAAAAATTGGATGAATCACACCCTGGATTTGGCAGAAGTTGGCAGCAGCAGCAGCAGGAGCCCAAATATACACTGGAGTTGGCTTCAGGAGCCCAAAAATTGGATGAATCACACCCTGGAGTTGGCAGGAGTTGACAGCAGCAGCAGCAGGAGCCCAAATATACACTGGAGTTGGCTTCAGGAGCCCAAAAATTGGATGAATCACACCCTGGAGTTGGCAGAAGTTGGCAGCAGCAGCAGCAGGAGCCCAAATATACACTGGAGTTGGCTTCAGGAGCCCAAAAATTGGATGAATCACACCCTGGAGTTGGCAGAAGTTGGCAGCAGCAGCAGCAGGAGCCCAAATATACACTGGAGTTGGCTTCAGGAGCCCAAAAATTGGATGAATCACACCCTGGAGTTGGCAGAAGTTGGCAGCAGCAGCAGCAGGAGCCCAAATATACACTGGAGTTGGCTTCAGGAGCCCAAAAATTGGATGAATCACACCCTGGAGTTGGCAGGAGTTGACAGTAGCAGCAGCAGGAGCCCAAATATACACTGGAGTTGGCTTCAGGAGCCCAAAAATTGGATGAATCACACCCTGGAGTTGGCAGAAGTTGGCAGCAGCAGCAGCAGGAGCCCAAATATACACTGGAGTTGGCTTCAGGAGCCCAAAAATTGGATGAATCACACCCTGGAGTTGGCAGAAGTTGGCAGCAGCAGCAGCAGGAGCCCAAATATACACTGGAGTTGGCTTCAGGAGCCCAAAAATTGGATGAATCACACCCTGGAGTTGGCAGGAGTTGACAGTAGCAGCAGCAGGAGCCCAAATATACACTGGAGTTGGCTTCAGGAGCCCAAAAATTGGATGAATCACAGCCTGGAGTTGGCAGGAGTTGACAGTAGCAGCAGCAGGAGCCCAAATATACACTGGAGTTGGCTTCAGGAGCCCAAAAATTGGATGAATCACACCCTGGAGTTGGCAGGAGTTGACAGTAGCAGCAGCAGGAGCCCAAAAAATGGCCTAAAGACATAAATATGTTTTGCACCATTTGGAAAGTGTAAAACGTGGCACCATGCTGAATCTAGTCGCATGCATCAGGCATTGGTGGGTGGAAATCCTGGCTGATCCATCCCTGATTCATTTTGACAAAGGTGAGTCTCTCCACATTTTTAGTTGACAGACGAGTTCTCCTCGCCGTAACTATGGCCCCCGCCGCACTAAACACCCGCTCAGATGGCACGCTACTTGCCGGGCAGGACAGCTTTTCCAGGGCAAACTCTGCTAGTTGCGGCCACAAATCAAGTTTGGCTGCCCAGAAGTCCAGCGGATCCTCAAGGTGTGTTGGCATGGTCATGTCAAAGTATGACATGACCTGCTGGTTCAGGTCCTGCTCCAGGTCTTCCTGCTGCTCATGAGTAGCCTCACTATGCGGGTGTAGAAAGCTACTCATTAGCGACTGAAGACTGAGGCTGCTGCTGCTGATGGAGCTTCTGCTGCTGCTGCTGCTGCCAACCCCCCCAGCGGCCATGGCAGTGGAAGGTGAGCGCAGAGGTCCCCTCGAGTCAGACCTGCGAGAGTATGGACCATGGCGCAGATAGGCATCGGCCAACTGCCTACGTAGAATGTCTTTGTAGTAGTTGAGTTTGTCCTCCCTCTCGGTGGGTTTAAAAAATGCCCCCATTTTGTGCCGGAAGCGAGGGTCCAATAAGGTGGACAGCCAGAAGTCATCCCGCCGACAGATGGAAACAATTCTGGGGTCACTACGCAAGCACGTGAGCATGCTTCGTGCCATTTGCGCAAGTGACTCGGATGGACTACCTGTCTCCATCTCCACTGCATACTGCCACGGTGTGCCCGGGTCCTCTGTCTCTCCTTCCTCAAAAACCTCTAGCTCCTCTGGCTGCTCCTGCTCCTCCTCTCCTGTCCGCTGACTAGATAAACCAGCCATTTCGCCAAGCCTAAACTGTGTTTCGCTGGGCAACTCCTCCTCCTCCTCTTCCTCCTCCTCCTCCTCCAGTTCAGCTCCAAGGGGGTTCATGTGGCCGTAAGATGTAAACGCCATGTCTCCAGTGCCCTGACCAGCCATGGTTTCCAACATGTGCTGTAGTACATGAAGCAGTGGAATCACGTCGTTCATCCCGTAATCCTGCCGACTGACAAATAAAGTGGCTTCCTCAAAGGGCCTGAGCAAACGGCAGGTGTCACGTATGAGCTGCCACTGGTTGACATTGAAGTTACACAGGGGAGTCCCCCTATCTGCTTGGATCATCAGGAAATCCGTGATGGCTTTTCTCTGTTCATATAATCGGTCCAACATGTGAAGGGTGGAATTCCAACGGGTGGAAACATCGCAAATCAGACTATGTTGGGGGATACCATTCTGACGCTGTAGCTCAAGAAGGGTGTGTTTGGCAGTGTAGGAGTGGCTGAAGTGCATGCAAAGTTTCCGTGAAGTTGTTAGGATGTCCTGCAGATGGGGGGAACACTTCAGAAACCGCTTGACAACCAGATTGAAGACGTGAGCCATGCAGGGGGCATGGGTCAGGCTTCCTTGGCGCAGCGCAGACAAAATGTTCTTCCCATTGTCGGTAACCATGATTCCCATTTTAAGTTTTCTCGGAGTAAGCCATGTTTGGATTTCCTGATGAATACATTTAAGCAGTTCCTCCCCTGTGTGACTCCGTTCGCCAAGACAAACCATGTGAAGCACTGCGTGACACCTCCGTGCCCTGCACACATGGTAGACTGGAGGGGCACTGAGACTTGAGCCTACAGTGGAGGGTGAGGAGATGGCGGAGGATGAGGAGGCCGAGTCGCACGGTGTCACAGGCCCAATGGGCAGAGAGCGCGGAGGCCGAAGCGGCGTGACCTGTCCAAGTTGCTGCTGCAAAGGGACCACATTCACCCAGTGGGCCGTAAACGACATGTACTGCCCCTGACCGTAGTTACAGCTCCAGATGTCGGCGCTGCCATGTATTTTGCTACACACCGACAGGCTCAAGGACTGGCCCACCTTCTGTTCAACAAAAGTGTGCAGCGCTGGTACTGCCTTCTTGGCAAAGAAATGACGGCTTGGGACTCTCCACCTCGGCTCGGCACAAGCCATCAGTTCTCTGAAAGGTGCAGATTCCACCACCTGAAAAGGGAGCGACTGCAGCACCAGCAACTTGGACAGGAGCACATTCAGCTTCTGCGCCGTAGGATGAGTGGGCGCATACTGCTGTCTCTTGGACATGGCTTCGCTGATGGATTGCTGGCGGGATGCATGACTTGGAGGAGGAGGAGCAGGAGCGACAGAGGATGGGTATGACGCACAGCTGCCTTCGGCTGAGGTGCTGGAGCCTTGGCTGGCAGAAATTGGGAGCTCACTTGGTGAGGAAGCAGACTGGACCACCCCTTGGGAGCCTCGGTTCTCCCAGGTCGTTTTATGGTGACGCATCATATGTTGACGCAGGGCCGTGGTGCCAACATTTGGACCCTGGCCACGCTTCACCTTTTGCCTACATATCTTGCATGTGGCCATGTTACCCTCTTGCGGATGCCTCAGGAAAAACTGCCACACTGCCGAGTAGCTACTTTTCCCACCCCCTGGCCTCACTGATTCACTGCTGCTGTTGCCAACTCCAGGAACCCCTGCTCCACTACCTCCCGATAAGGTAGACTGCCGCACAGCAGGTGCTCTACCCCGGCCCCGGCCCCGGCCGGCTCCAGCCTTTGGAATTGTGCCCCCATGCTGACTGCTACCACCTTGCTGCCTCAGCTGCTGACTCCGGGGCAACCTGCACCCCTCTTCTCCTGATGATGACGATGAAGCCCCTTCATCACCCGGCTCCCAAGTGCGATCGGCTTCATCGTCATCATCATCATCATCACCGGGTTGTGGCTGTACGTCACTGATGTTCGTGGATTCGTCAACAGTGTCTGGCGCAGGAGCTGGAACGCTCGCAGCACCCACGACACTGTCCACATCACTATTTGTCTGCCTAGCTAAAGAAGCCACCTCCATTTCTTGGCTGGGCAGTAGCTGCTGACTGTCCTCTATCTGATGGTCCTCCTCACTAAAGAGTGGAGCTGAACCCAAAGCATAGGATACGTCGCTGGGGGAGGGAACGGCGTAGGCCAGAGGCAATGGGAGGACAGGGACTGCTCTCGGGGCATGCCAACTCAGGGTTGTGTCAGAGGAACCTACCGACCCTAGACTGGGGGTCTCAGACGTAAGTTGTGATGATGTTGTTGATGAGCGCGTCAACCAATCTACCACGGCAGATGCGTTACTGGTGGAGACCCGACCGCTAGCAGATACTGGCAGATTAGGTCTCTCAGCGTGACTCCTGCTGCTACTGGCCCCCAGTCTGATGCGAGCTCTGCCTGCGGAATCTTGGCCTCTGCCACTCCTCTTTTCACTTCCAGGCACTTGTCTGCCCGACATAGTCTAACTGGCGTGGTAGTAGGTGATATTTAAAAAAACCCCGGGCAGCGGTGGGTCTATATGAAACAGAATATAATGCACACCAAAAGTGAGCAGTAACACTCAGCCTCCAACAGGCCTGCTTAGTGTAAATAAGAGAGCTGCTTAGTGTAAATAAAGAGGGGTATGCTATGTTACAGAATGGGATGCCTCAACAGAAGTGCACCTGGCAGGCAGCAGTAAGCCTATGCCCAGCAAAAGTGTCTTATAATATAAATATAATAAGAGCAAATGCTTATATGGTCTTAAACAGAGGCTGCTTTAGTCACAGAATGGGATGCCCCGGGCAGGAATCGAGCTGGCAGGGTCCAGTAGTGCTTTGGCCAGCAAAAGTGTCTTTATCAGGCCTAATTTCAAATATGATAAGAGCAAATGCTTATATGGTCTTAAACAGAGGCTGCTTTAGTCACAGAATGGGATGCCCCGGGCAGGAATCGAGCTGGCAGGGTCCAGTAGTGCTTTGGCCAGCAAAAGTGTCTTTATCAGGCCTAATTTCAAATATGATAAGAGCAAATGCTTATATGGTCTTAAACAGAGGCTGCTGTAGTCACAGAATGGGATGCCCCGGGCAGGAATCGAGCTGGCAGGGTACAGTAGTGCTTTGGCCAGCAAAAGTGTCTTTATCAGGCCTAATTTCAAATATGATAAGAGCAAATGCTTATATGGTCTTAAACAGAGGCTGCTTTAGTCACAGAATGGGATGCCCCGGGCAGGAATCGAGCTGGCAGGGTACAGTAGTGCTTTGGCCAGCAAAAGTGTCTTTATCAGGCCTAATTTCAAATATGATAAGAGCAAATGCTTATATGGTCTTAAACAGAGGCTGCTTTAGTCACAGAATGGGATGCCCCGGGCAGGAATCGAGCTGGCAGGGTACAGTAGTGCTTTGGCCAGCAAAAGTGTCTTTATCAGGCTAATTTCAAATATGATAAGAGCAAATGCTTATATGGTCTTAAACAGAGGCTGCTGTAGTCACAGAATGGGATGCCCCGGGCAGGAATCGAGCTGGCAGGGTCCAGTAGGGCTTTGGCCAGCAAAAGTGTCTTTATCAGGCTAATTTCAAATATGATAAGAGCAAATGCTTATATGGTCTTAAACAGAGGCTGCTTTAGTCACAGAATGGGATGCCCCGGGCAGGAATCGAGCTGGCAGGGTACAGTAGTGCTTTGGCCAGCAAAAGTGTCTTTATCAGGCTAATTTCAAATATGATAAGAGCAAATGCTTATATGGTCTTAAACAGAGGCTGCTTTAGTCACAGAATGGGATGCCCCGGGCAGGAATCGAGCTGGCAGGGTCCAGTAGTGCTTTGGCCAGCAAAAGTGTCTTTATCAGGCCTAATTTCAAATATGATAAGAGCAAATGCTTATATGGTCTTAAACAGAGGCTGCTTTAGTCACAGAATGGGATGCCCCGGGCAGGAATCGAGCTGGCAGGGTCCAGTAGTGCTTTGGCCAGCAAAAGTGTCTTTATCAGGCCTAATTTCAAATATGATAAGAGCAAATGCTTATATGGTCTTAAACAGAGGCTGCTTTAGTCACAGAATGGGATGCCCCGGGCAGGAATCGAGCTGGCAGGGTCCAGTAGGGCTTTGGCCAGCAAAAGTGTCTTTATCAGGCCTAATTTCAAATATGATAAGAGCAAATGCTTATATGGTCTTAAACAGAGGCTGCTTTAGTCACAGAATGGGATGCCCCGGGCAGGAATCGAGCTGGCAGGGTACAGTAGTGCTTTGGCCAGCAAAAGTGTCTTTATTAGGCTAATTTCAAATATGATAAGAGCAAATGCTTATATGGTCTTAAACAGAGGCTGCTGTAGTCACAGAATGGGATGCCCCGGGCAGGAATCGAGCTGGCAGGGTCCAGTAGGGCTTTGGCCAGCAAAAGTGTCTTTATCAGGCTAATTTCAAATATGATAAGAGCAAATGCTTATATGGTCTTAAACAGAGGCTGCTTTAGTCACAGAATGGGATGCCCCGGGCAGGAATCGAGCTGGCAGGGTACAGTAGTGCTTTGGCCAGCAAAAGTGTCTTTATCAGGCTAATTTCAAATATGATAAGAGCAAATGCTTATATGGTCTTAAACAGAGGCTGCTTTAGTCACAGAATGGGATGCCCCGGGCAGGAATCGAGCTGGCAGGGTCCAGTAGTGCTTTGGCCAGCAAAAGTGTCTTTATCAGGCCTAATTTCAAATATGATAAGAGCAAATGCTTATATGGTCTTAAACAGAGGCTGCTTTAGTCACAGAATGGGATGCCCCGGGCAGGAATCGAGCTGGCAGGGTCCAGTAGTGCTTTGGCCAGCAAAAGTGTCTTTATCAGGCCTAATTTCAAATATGATAAGAGCAAATGCTTATATGGTCTTAAACAGAGGCTGCTTTAGTCACAGAATGGGATGCCCCGGGCAGGAATCGAGCTGGCAGGGTCCAGTAGGGCTTTGGCCAGCAAAAGTGTCTTTATCAGGCCTAATTTCAAATATGATAAGAGCAAATGCTTATATGGTCTTAAACAGAGGCTGCTTTAGTCACAGAATGGGATGCCCCGGGCAGGAATCGAGCTGGCAGGGTACAGTAGTGCTTTGGCCAGCAAAAGTGTCTTTATCAGGCCTAATTTCAAATATGATAAGAGCAAATGCTTATATGGTCTTAAACAGAGGCTGCTTTAGTCACAGAATGGGATGCCCCGGGCAGGAATCGAGCTGGCAGGGTACAGTAGTGCTTTGGCCAGCAAAAGTGTCTTTATCAGGCTAATTTCAAATATGATAAGAGCAAATGCTTATATGGTCTTAAACAGAGGCTGCTTTAGTCACAGAATGGGATGCCCCGGGCAGGAATCGAGCTGGCAGGGTACAGTAGTGCTTTGGCCAGCAAAAGTGTCTTTATCAGGCTAATTTCAAATATGATAAGAGCAAATGCTTATATGGTCTTAAACAGAGGCTGCTGTAGTCACAGAATGGGATGCCCCGGGCAGGAATCGAGCTGGCAGGGTACAGTAGTGCTTTGGCCAGCAAAAGTGTCTTTATCAGGCTAATTTCAAATATGATAAGAGCAAATGCTTATATGGTCTTAAACAGAGGCTGCTTTAGTCACAGAATGGGATGCCCCGGGCAGGAATCGAGCTGGCAGGGTACAGTAGTGCTTTGGCCAGCAAAAGTGTCTTTATCAGGCTAATTTCAAATATGATAAGAGCAAATGCTTATATGGTCTTAAACAGAGGCTGCTGTAGTCACAGAATGGGATGCCCCGGGCAGGAATCGAGCTGGCAGGGTACAGTAGTGCTTTGGCCAGCAAAAGTGTCTTTATCAGGCCTAATTTCAAATATGATAAGAGCAAATGCTTATATGGTCTTAAACAGAGGCTGCTTTAGTCACAGAATGGGATGCCCCGGGCAGGAATCGAGCTGGCAGGGTACAGTAGTGCTTTGGCCAGCAAAAGTGTCTTTATCAGGCTAATTTCAAATATGATAAGAGCAAATGCTTATATGGTCTTAAACAGAGGCTGCTTTAGTCACAGAATGGGATGCCCCGGGCAGGAATCGAGCTGGCAGGGTACAGTAGTGCTTTGGCCAGCAAAAGTGTCTTTATCAGGCCTAATTTCAAATATGATAAGAGCAAATGCTTATATGGTCTTAAACAGAGGCTGCTTTAGTCACAGAATGGGATGCCCCGGGCAGGAATCGAGCTGGCAGGGTACAGTAGTGCTTTGGCCAGCAAAAGTGTCTTTATCAGGCTAATTTCAAATATGATAAGAGCAAATGCTTATATGGTCTTAAACAGAGGCTGCTTTAGTCACAGAATGGGATGCCCCGGGCAGGAATCGAGCTGGCAGGGTACAGTAGTGCTTTGGCCAGCAAAAGTGTCTTTATCAGGCTAATTTCAAATATGATAAGAGCAAATGCTTATATGGTCTTAAACAGAGGCTGCTTTAGTCACAGAATGGGATGCCCCGGGCAGGAATCGAGCTGGCAGGGTACAGTAGTGCTTTGGCCAGCAAAAGTGTCTTTATCAGGCTAATTTCAAATATGATAAGAGCAAATGCTTATATGGTCTTAAACAGAGGCTGCTGTAGTCACAGAATGGGATGCCCCGGGCAGGAATCGAGCTGGCAGGGTACAGTAGTGCTTTGGCCAGCAAAAGTGTCTTTATCAGGCCTAATTTCAAATATGATAAGAGCAAATGCTTATATGGTCTTAAACAGAGGCTGCTTTAGTCACAGAATGGGATGCCTCACAGCAGACTTAAGATCAGTTCAGTATATATGCACAGTTAGTTACTATAAGCAGCCTGAAAACGCTAACAAAGGCTGGATGAAAAAAAAAAAATCTCCCTGTCAGCCAGCTCCGTTTTTCCTACCTTTCCCTGGCTTTCTGTCTGTCTCCTGTCTGTCTCCTGCCTGTCTCCTGCCTGTCTCCAGCCTGTCCCTGTCTGTCCCTGTCTCCAGCCTGTCTAACTGCCTCAGCTACACAGCGTTCTGTCTGTCTGTCACGAATGCAATAGAGAAATGAGGAAAAGCAAGATGGCCGCCGTTAAATACCGCTGTGTGACGTCACCGGGCTTGCTGGCTGCTGATAGGCTGCATGTGACTGCCCCAGCTTGCACTGGCGCGGGATACATGTCCAGACATGTCCCGCCCGCCATCTTAGAATGCCTGTAATGTAAATGAATGGATGTTAAAGGAAAACTTCGAGTGATCGAATCGCGGGGAAATTCGGATTCGATCCGAATCGAATTTTTCCTGAAATTCGGATCGAATCCGGGTTCGTCCGGATCGATTCGCTCATCCCTACCCACAACCAAGAGTACAGTGCTTAGCGGCCTCATTTTCATTTGGTTTAGTTCATAGAGGGCACGATCAGGTAACTGTTCAATATTGATGCGCTCTCTAGGTACAGAAATTCTGTGCCTTCTCCAGGACACAACAGCATCCAGCTGCTTAAACTTCACACTGAAAACAGAGAACAGCTCCATGTTTCAAGAGAGCAAATAGTTTTCTCCTGTAAAACAGCATTTTCTCCTCCTGCAAGCAGCATAAAAACATTCGTGGGAAACACCACAATTTAATTCATGTGAAGAGGCAATCTAGAGCACATGAATCACTTTAAACATTTTGCATTCACAAATTCCACACAAAATAAATTAAATTAACAAGTTTTTTTTTCGGGTACATTCTCTCGTGCTCAAATTTAAATAGCAGAAATCGAAATAACACAGCCTTGAGAGTTGATGAATTGCGCATAAAAAAGTATGTGTAAAAAATTGCATCTTTTTAGGAAAAAAACACACACGAAATTTCATTTTCGACCTTTAAAGCATTAAGCCCATAGGGCCTGATGCAGAGCCTCCCCCGGTCTGAGCTTAAAACCTTCCGATTGTCCGGGGCTCCCGTTTGAATCGTGGCTCAAATGTGATGCAGAGCCTCCGTCGGAATGGCTCCCTAACTGATCTGTCAATTTGTCTTTTCTCGGGAAGTTTTTTTTGCTCTCTCGGGTGCCTTCAATTTGATCGGGGCTTCCATTCCCGTTCACACGGGTGGCCCGTTTTTCCCTGCTTTTTCCTTGGTTTTTGAACGTACCTGCTTGGTTTCCGTCGTATTTGACCTTCCATTTTGGTGATTTTTCCAAGTATACTTACATCTCCATGGCTCTTCAGTTGCCAATCTGGCTACACGCAAGCGCACATCCCTAAACCTCCATTGGAATATGCATATGGCACCAACTGCCAATTTGACACATATATATATTGTCAAATTTATTTTTGGGTGTTCCTTCTTTCTTGCCATTAATGCATACCTTCATCTCTTTGGTGTTCCTTCTTCCTTGCCTTTAATGTTTACCGTAATTGGTTGTGAGTTTTTCTGATTTTTTGTCCCATATCTAAACCTTTTGTGTCATGTAAATGTGTGATGATGTTGTGTGATTGTACATTTGCAGGAAAGACAACTCACCAAATCTGTTTATGTTTTTTTTAATCCAACTTTTTTTTTTGGTTTTGTGGTTTTGTGATTTTTTTTGGATAAAACAAAAGCAAAAAACAATTTAAATTTGAATTAAACATGTTAAAAATTAGGCCTCGGGGTCTTGTGGCTGTGTTTTTCTTTGATCTGTGAATGAAAAACAACCTTAGTTTAGCATTGTTTTTATGGTTTGGTTGGGCGTTGTTTTATTGGGGCCTTTTTTAAACCGGACCTTCAGCGTGATTTAATGAAAAGCCCAAACTCTAAAAAAACGATTCCGCAGCATCATCTGTAAAAAAAAGATACAAAGACCCACCATTAATCCACAAAATACATTAACAAGTTTCCTGGCCTACCTAAAGTCACTTTATTAACCTTTTGCTGCCTCACATTGCCCTAGTTCTTCTATCTGCGTGTAGCCTAGTTTGTAGCTGTGTACATGGGTTAAACTAAGGTGGGCTTGTATTTAACGTGACAAACTAAGTTGTTTCAGACTATTCTTGCACTTTGTTTTTTTTTTATTATAAGGAATGTGTGCACGCACATAAACGCACGCTCGCATACTCACATCCATGATGATGCCGTCCTGCTCCTGTGTAAAGATGGCATAGCTCCTGGTATAGCTCTGACGTTCCCCCGCAGTGACGTGCAGGACATCCCAAATTGGAATGCCCCAGAGACATGATGCCTGTAACCCAGCTCTGGATTCCTTCACACTCCAAAGGGCTTATTATTAAAGTAACACAGGTTCCCTCACATAAAGCAGAACAAAACCCAGAGCGGCCACTGGTCTTCCCCCTGGAAATCCCAGATTGGGATGCCCCACTGTGTGAAACCCTTTTTAATGAGACTTTACTCAGAAATGGCAGACTCCCTCTCTTAAAGCGGAACAAGCCATGATTAGTTTAATGACCTTTGCAGGCGTATATTGTAGTGCCCCACCAGTCTGATCAAGACAACGGAACCTCATCTTCAAGAGACCAAAGGCTCGCTCCACCACAGAGCGAGTCCTCCTGGGGGCAGTATTGTAGGGCTCCTCTGCCTGTGAAGATGGGTGCAGGATTGGGGTCAGCAGCCAGGGGAGCAAAGGATAGCCAGAGTCTCCTGCCCAAAAACAAAAAAACAAACAAACAAAATAAAAATTAAAAAAGGTGTGCATTGCAACAATAGAAAAGAGGGACAAATAGGTGAGCGGGGTAGGGTTGGAGGAAAGGACATTTGTAATGAGCATACATGCACATCCAACCTGTACACTCATTAAAAAAGTCTGGGGAATACTACTTACATAAGAGGGCAAGAACATGACGCAATAGGGTTCTATCACTTAACCCATTTAATTTAAAGTTAAAAAATTAGGCTAAAAATATACTAACAAAAAAATTACCAAATAGTGTGTTAAGGGAAAAAACAAAGTCAGACAGGGTGGGCAACCAATACAAGTTTCATACACATACCCAGTAAGGTGGGTGAGCTCAAATAGGTGCAGCCTGGTTTCTGCCATACTCAGCAGGACAAGACCGCGGAGCTAGCGCCGCTGATGTGCTCCAACAGAGGACTGCATATTATTGCCCGAGTGCAAATACGGCTGCTCTGACTTGCCGTAAGTGAAGGCTCGGCGGCCCCGTTTCATTAGGCTGATTTCAATCGGAAAACAAGGCTCTGCATCACTGAAAAAAACAGAACAATGAACAAGGCGTCCGTTTTGCCGGGAAACAGCCTCGTGCGAGCCGACAATCGGAAAGGCGGTTGAGCGCATACCTGAGCGCATAAACGCACACTAAAATCAACGTAGCACCCTTTCCTGACCCGATCAAAGCCCAAAACCAACGGGAAAACGCACGGGATAGCTGAACGGGGAGGCTCTGCATCAAGCCAATAGTCATCAATCAATTAAGTTATTACTGTATTATTTTTTTTATCAGACTGGTGATCACAACCTTGCCTTCTCATCCGTGTATAATCTTCATCATGTGAGTATATTGAATAGGAGCATCATACACTGAAAAGTAAGGGTTTTTTTCAGATATGTTAATAATTATACTTACCTGGAATTTGCTGTGGTTGTTTCGAATATGTAGATGATAACTAAAACATGTTGGGACAACAAATTCTTTAATCAACAAATACAGAATATCTAGAAATTTGGAAGGGACTCCAAAATGTATTGTACAAGTGATTGTGGACCAATCTTTTTAAAAATTTTGTTAGTGAACTATTTTTAACAGGCAGGCTGATTCATCATTAGCGCCAGGTATCGACAGATGAGCGTCTGTATTGCGGCGCTCTGAACGACTGCTAGTGGGCTATTACAGGGCTCCTCAGTCGCTACCTGCCGTTATTGGTAATCACGCTGCCAATGTTAAATGTGATGTTTCAAATTTGCTTTAGAGGCGCTGTTGAGTTGTTACACCTTATTCAATACAGAACCTGAGCGTTTCTATGCTGTTGTATAGAAATCAATCTGTAAAAGTTACAATTCTGCTATAACATAAGCCAAGTAACACATGTAACCAGATCTTTTGTAGAAAATTCAAATATTGTTTTATTGAAGCATATATAGTTGAAGAAGGTTTTTTTTCAAAAGTATTTGTTCCCATCTTCATGGTGCCTGTAATGCAAAGAGACAAAAGTATAGTTAGTTTTTGTTTTTGATTACAAATAAAGTACTTTAACCCTTTTGTTGCCAAGCACGTAACACCTACGTGCTGGCTTGGCTGGGCCTTAAGTGCCAAGCCCGTAGGTGTTACGTGCTTGAATTTCCTCGCTTGTAGTTTAAAAAGTAAAAACAACAAATACTCACCTGACCCCTTGTTGGATCCGGCCGGGTCTCCTCTTTAATTTGGTGCCATCCGATCCCCCGTGGGGGGTCGGATGGCTCCAGGAGAGCCCCCGGAATAGGCCGCCCCCCCCCCCCCCGCTTCTGCAGCAGCAGCTTCTAACTGTAAAAAAAAAAAAAAATAAAAATGACATTCACTTACCTGTGTGTGCGCTGGCTCCCGCTGTCCCTCCTCTTCACCTGGGGGGCCTCCGATCCCCCCCCAGGACTTACCGATCTTCAGGAGAGAGCCTGGGAGGCTCTCTCCTCTCTTCTGCACGATGGCGGCCGCCATCATGCCTCTAAGCCCCGCCCCCTTGGGGGCGGGGCTTATGAAGTCATCCCGGCCCCGATCTCAGGCTTCAGCCTTCTCAGCTTCTCAGATGCCGGTGATCGGTGCCCTGGAAGGAGGTGGCAGGAGATCCTCTGATCTCCTGCCTTCTCCTTCTCTGGATGCCGATCACCGGCATCTGTCAGCTGAGCGGCGAGGGACAAGAGCTTGCAATCGAAGGTAAGTACAGTAAAAAAAAATTTTTTTTTTTTCTAATAAAATACTTTTTATTATTGTGTGGTGTTTTTTTTTCACATTAACTCTTTGTGAGCTGGTAAGGGGTCCATGAGACCCCTTATACCAGTTCACAAGGCTGGGGGGGTGGCAAGTCACCTGCCCTAGCGGGTGGCTTGCCATTGACCCCCGCACCCCCATTACCTGCCTCCCCAAAGGCCAGGGGGGGGCAGAAGAGCCCGGGCCCACATAGGCTATGTGGGCTCGTAGGCTGCAGGGTGGGGGGGCCACCAAAGCTGGCCCCCCCACTCTGTGCCTACAAGCCCCCATAGCTGGTCCCGGGCTGGTTACTTTGGGTAAGGGGGACCCCACGTCATTTTTTTTTTTGGATTTTGAAGGGTTTTTAACCCTTCAAAATCCAAAAAAAAAATGGGGTCCCCCTCCCCGGGAAGGGGGACCCTATGTCATTTTTTTTTTTAATTAACCATTTGTCATCCAGCAGCTATAAAAGGCTTCTGGGCAGGAAAGGGTGTCTACCTATACATATGTGGTATCGCTGTAACCGGGAGAAATTGGGGTTTCTCATGCAATAAGATTTTATTGACAAACGTACATTTTTTATTACAAAAAAACTCTACAAATTGTAAAAAAATGTTTTTTGAGAATACACCTAAAAAATACAAACAAGACATTTCATGTTAAAGCCCAGACTCTGTTGAAAAAAACAATATATAATTTTCCTGGGAAATCCCTGGAAATCCCTTCAAAAATGACAGTTGAATATGTGTAGCGCAAAATGGTGAAACATCGTCTGGCAACAGGGAGTGGCAAATGCTGCAGGTAGGCTGGCAGCGAAAGGGTTAAACACCCTATTTTATATTTTGGTATATACTAACCACCTTTTTGGTTTCAATAAGCAAACCACTTTGTATTTTACAATATTAAATACTACCCACATTTTTTATATATTATTTTAAGCTACCCATTATTTTTGTTAGTAATTTTAGACCACCCACATATTTGTGGATTAATTTTTAGTATGCCCCTGTAGTACTGTAGTTGTAGTATAGTTAAGGTGAGCTATCTTACCAAAAAAAGCGATGTAATCATGCTTTGCCATCGTTCAAACCCAGTCTGGGTGTCCTCAGCACTGTCTGCGACCATGTTGGGTACTTCTGCAGCAGTGCTGTTTCCTCGGGGGGTTCGATTCGGTGGCATATGCAAATGTGTAGAACACAGCAGGCGAGGATGATTTTGGAGACCTTTTGTGGACTGTACAACATCTCGCCTCCTGGGCGGGCCAAACAGAGAAAGCGTGCTTTCAGCAGGCCAATGTTTCTTTCCATAATGCATCTGGTTTTGCGATGTGCTGCATTGTAGCGTACTTGGGCAGAGGTCTGTGGGTTTCTGTGGGTTTTTGGGTGTTCCTTCTTTCTTGCCATTAATGCATACCTTCATCTCTTTGGTGTTCCTTCTTCCTTGCCTTTAATGTTTACCGTAATTGGTTGTGAGTTTTTCTGATTTTTTGTCCCATATCTAAACCTTTTGTGTCATGTAAATGTGTGATGATGTTGTGTGATTGTACATTTGCAGGAAAGACAACTCACCAAATCTGTTTATGTTTTTTTTAATCCAACTTTTTTTTTTGGTTTTGTGGTTTTGTGATTTTTTTTGGATAAAACAAAAGCAAAAAACAATTTAAATTTGAATTAAACATGTTAAAAATTAGGCCTCGGGGTCTTGTGGCTGTGTTTTTCTTTGATCTGTGAATGAAAAACAACCTTAGTTTAGCATTGTTTTTATGGTTTGGTTGGGCGTTGTTTTATTGGGGCCCTTTTTAAACCGGACCTTCAGCGTGATTTAATGAAAAGCCCAAACTCTAAAAAAACGATTCCGCAGCATCATCTGTAAAAAAAAGATACAAAGACCCACCATTAATCCACAAAATACATTAACAAGTTTCCTGGCCTACCTAAAGTCACTTTATTAACCTTTTGCTGCCTCACATTGCCCTAGTTCTTCTATCTGCGTGTAGCCTAGTTTGTAGCTGTGTACATGGGTTAAACTAAGGTGGGCTTGTATTTAACGTGACAAACTAAGTTGTTTCAGACTATTCTTGCACTTTGTTTTTTTTTTATTATAAGGAATGTGTGCACGCACATAAACGCACGCTCGCATACTCACATCCATGATGATGCCGTCCTGCTCCTGTGTAAAGATGGCATAGCTCCTGGTATAGCTCTGACGTTCCCCCGCAGTGACGTGCAGGACATCCCAAATTGGAATGCCCCAGAGACATGATGCCTGTAACCCAGCTCTGGATTCCTTCACACTCCAAAGGGCTTATTATTAAAGTAACACAGGTTCCCTCACATAAAGCAGAACAAAACCCAGAGCGGCCACTGGTCTTCCCCCTGGAAATCCCAGATTGGGATGCCCCACTGTGTGAAACCCTTTTTAATGAGACTTTACTCAGAAATGGCAGACTCCCTCTCTTAAAGCGGAACAAGCCATGATTAGTTTAATGACCTTTGCAGGCGTATATTGTAGTGCCCCACCAGTCTGATCAAGACAACGGAACCTCATCTTCAAGAGACCAAAGGCTCGCTCCACCACAGAGCGAGTCCTCCTGGGGGCAGTATTGTAGGGCTCCTCTGCCTGTGAAGATGGGTGCAGGATTGGGGTCAGCAGCCAGGGGAGCAAAGGATAGCCAGAGTCTCCTGCCCAAAAACAAAAAAACAAACAAACAAAATAAAAATTAAAAAAGGTGTGCATTGCAACAATAGAAAAGAGGGACAAATAGGTGAGCGGGGTAGGGTTGGAGGAAAGGACATTTGTAATGAGCATACATGCACATCCAACCTGTACACTCATTAAAAAAGTCTGGGGAATACTACTTACATAAGAGGGCAAGAACATGACGCAATAGGGTTCTATCACTTAACCCATTTAATTTAAAGTTAAAAAATTAGGCTAAAAATATACTAACAAAAAAATTACCAAATAGTGTGTTAAGGGAAAAAACAAAGTCAGACAGGGTGGGCAACCAATACAAGTTTCATACACATACCCAGTAAGGTGGGTGAGCTCAAATAGGTGCAGCCTGGTTTCTGCCATACTCAGCAGGACAAGACCGCGGAGCTAGCGCCGCTGATGTGCTCCAACAGAGGACTGCATATTATTGCCCGAGTGCAAATACGGCTGCTCTGACTTGCCGTAAGTGAAGGCTCGGCGGCCCCGTTTCATTAGGCTGATTTCAATCGGAAAACAAGGCTCTGCATCACTGAAAAAAACAGAACAATGAACAAGGCGTCCGTTTTGCCGGGAAACAGCCTCGTGCGAGCCGACAATCGGAAAGGCGGTTGAGCGCATACCTGAGCGCATAAACGCACACTAAAATCAACGTAGCACCCTTTCCTGACCCGATCAAAGCCCAAAACCAACGGGAAAACGCACGGGATAGCTGAACGGGGAGGCTCTGCATCAAGCCAATAGTCATCAATCAATTAAGTTATTACTGTATTATTTTTTTTATCAGACTGGTGATCACAACCTTGCCTTCTCATCCGTGTATAATCTTCATCATGTGAGTATATTGAATAGGAGCATCATACACTGAAAAGTAAGGGTTTTTTTCAGATATGTTAATAATTATACTTACCTGGAATTTGCTGTGGTTGTTTCGAATATGTAGATGATAACTAAAACATGTTGGGACAACAAATTCTTTAATCAACAAATACAGAATATCTAGAAATTTGGAAGGGACTCCAAAATGTATTGTACAAGTGATTGTGGACCAATCTTTTTAAAAATTTTGTTAGTGAACTATTTTTAACAGGCAGGCTGATTCATCATTAGCGCCAGGTATCGACAGATGAGCGTCTGTATTGCGGCGCTCTGAACGACTGCTAGTGGGCTATTACAGGGCTCCTCAGTCGCTACCTGCCGTTATTGGTAATCACGCTGCCAATGTTAAATGTGATGTTTCAAATTTGCTTTAGAGGCGCTGTTGAGTTGTTACACCTTATTCAATACAGAACCTGAGCGTTTCTATGCTGTTGTATAGAAATCAATCTGTAAAAGTTACAATTCTGCTATAACATAAGCCAAGTAACACATGTAACCAGATCTTTTGTAGAAAATTCAAATATTGTTTTATTGAAGCATATATAGTTGAAGAAGGTTTTTTTTCAAAAGTATTTGTTCCCATCTTCATGGTGCCTGTAATGCAAAGAGACAAAAGTATAGTTAGTTTTTGTTTTTGATTACAAATAAAGTACTTTAACCCTTTTGTTGCCAAGCACGTAACACCTACGTGCTGGCTTGGCTGGGCCTTAAGTGCCAAGCCCGTAGGTGTTACGTGCTTGACTTTCCTCGCTTGTAGTTTAAAAAGTAAAAACAACAAATACTCACCTGACCCCTTGTTGGATCCGGCCGGGTCTCCTCTTTAATTTGGTGCCATCCGATCCCCCGTGGGGGGTCGGATGGCTCCAGGAGAGCCCCCGGAATAGGCCGCCCCCCCCCCCCGCTTCTGCAGCAGCAGCTTCTAACTGTAAAAAAATAAAAAAAATAAAAATGACATTCACTTACCTGTGTGTGCGCTGGCTCCCGCTGTCCCTCCTCTTCACCTGGGGGGCCTCCGATCCCCCCCCAGGACTTACCGATCTTCAGGAGAGAGCCTGGGAGGCTCTCTCCTCTCTTCTGCACGATGGCGGCCGCCATCATGCCTCTAAGCCCCGCCCCCTTGGGGGCGGGGCTTATGAAGTCATCCCGGCCCCGATCTCAGGCTTCAGCCTTCTCAGCTTCTCAGATGCCGGTGATCGGTGCCCTGGAAGGAGGTGGCAGGAGATCCTCTGATCTCCTGCCTTCTCCTTCTCTGGATGCCGATCACCGGCATCTGTCAGCTGAGCGGCGAGGGACAAGAGCTTGCAATCGAAGGTAAGTACAGTAAAAAAAAATTTTTTTTTTTTCTAATAAAATACTTTTTATTATTGTGTGGTGTTTTTTTTTCACATTAACTCTTTGTGAGCTGGTAAGGGGTCCATGAGACCCCTTATACCAGTTCACAAGGCTGGGGGGGTGGCAAGTCACCTGCCCTAGCGGGTGGCTTGCCATTGACCCCCGCACCCCCATTACCTGCCTCCCCAAAGGCCAGGGGGGGGCAGAAGAGCCCGGGCCCACATAGGCTATGTGGGCTCGTAGGCTGCAGGGTGGGGGGGCCACCAAAGCTGGCCCCCCCACTCTGTGCCTACAAGCCCCCATAGCTGGTCCCGGGCTGGTTACTTTGGGTAAGGGGGACCCCACGTCATTTTTTTTTTTGGATTTTGAAGGGTTTTTAACCCTTCAAAATCCAAAAAAAATGGGGTCCCCCTCCCCGGGAAGGGGGACCCTATGTCATTTTTTTTTTTAATTAACCATTTGTCATCCAGCAGCTATAAAAGGCTTCTGGGCAGGAAAGGGTGTCTACCTATACATATGTGGTATCGCTGTAACCGGGAGAAATTGGGGTTTCTCACGCAATAAGATTTTATTGACAAACGTACATTTTTTATTACAAAAAAACTCTACAAATTGTAAAAAAATGTTTTTTGAGAATACACCTAAAAAATACAAACAAGACATTTCATGTTAAAGCCCAGACTCTGTTGAAAAAAACAATATATAATTTTCCTGGGAAATCCCTGGAAATCCCTTCAAAAATGACAGTTGAATATGTGTAGCGCAAAATGGTGAAACATCGTCTGGCAACAGGGAGTGGCAAATGCTGCAGGTAGGCTGGCAGCGAAAGGGTTAAACACCCTATTTTATATTTTGGTATATACTAACCACCTTTTTGGTTTCAATAAGCAAACCACTTTGTATTTTACAATATTAAATACTACCCACATTTTTTATATATTATTTTAAGCTACCCATTATTTTTGTTAGTAATTTTAGACCACCCACATATTTGTGGATTAATTTTTAGTATGCCCCTGTAGTACTGTAGTTGTAGTATAGTTAAGGTGAGCTATCTTACCAAAAAAAGCGATGTAATCATGCTTTGCCATCGTTCAAACCCAGTCTGGGTGTCCTCAGCACTGTCTGCGACCATGTTGGGTACTTCTGCAGCAGTGCTGTTTCCTCGGGGGGTTCGATTCGGTGGCATATGCAAATGTGTAGAACACAGCAGGCGAGGATGATTTTGGAGACCTTTTGTGGACTGTACAACATCTCGCCTCCTGGGCGGGCCAAACAGAGAAAGCGTGCTTTCAGCAGGCCAATGTTTCTTTCCATAATGCATCTGGTTTTGCGATGTGCTGCATTGTAGCGTACTTGGGCAGAGGTCTGTGGGTTTCTGACCCAGTCATTAGCCACGTTTTCTGCCCATATCCCTTGTCCGCTGTTGAATAAACAGTGAGAAAGAGCAATTAGTAAAGTACCATGAACATAATGTATACATTAAAGCTTGTGTTATCTAGGTGCGCAAATTATTAATCCACATATTTAAATTGTTATTATGTCAAGGATTATTAATTACCCAGTAGCCATCCAGGTGGCATTTCATTGTTCTCAAACTTCCGGCACAGGACTGATTGCTGGAGCACATAAGAATCATGGCATGAGCCAGGAAAGCCAGATCTCACGGCCCTCAGCTTCATGTCATGGTCACATACCACCATGACATTCATGGAATGGAATTGTTTCCTATTCCTATAATGCAGCTCCTGTGCACGGGGAGGGCGGAAAGGGATATGTGTACCATCCACGCACCCTAGCACATTAGGTATCCCTCCCATGCGGTAGAATGCACGTTTAATATTGGCAACCTCCTCCTCATTCTCTGGAAATTTAATATATACGGGGATAAGGTCGCAAATAGCCAGGACTACCATGTAAAATATTTGGCTCATTGTAGCCTGGCTGATCCCGCTGAGGAGGGCTGAGTTTGCCTGGAAATTGCCCCGTGCCACTGTATTTAGCATGGCACATAGGCGAACAATGCCAGGGATGGATTGGGTGCGTCTGGTGGATGGATCGATTTTAGTCTTAATCTGATCATATAGGGACTGTAGTGCTGCACGATTCAGACGAAATCTGCTTCTGATCTGCTCGTCACTTAAATCCCATAGAGAGAGGCGGATTCCGGGGTGCCCTAAGCCTCACAGCACCCTCTTCCCTTGACTCCTGACCTTCCTCTGCGCTTCCACAACAACACATCCATACCCCAAACATCACCCCAACATCCGCATCACACTCACTGGCCATAGCACATGCAACGACACAATCAAATTTCAACAATCTCACCACACACACAACCAATACACATACACAAACAATCCCAATCCCCACACAATCACACAAATGCAGCTCACCACAAAACCAGATGTATAGTGGTAACAAGCCTGCTGAAAGTATGCTTTCAAAGTTTGGCACAACCAAGAGGGTAGTTGCTGCACAACCCACAAAAGGTCCCCAAAACAATCCACACTTGCTGTATCCTACACAATATTTGCAGGTGCCACCAAAACAAATCTCCCAAGGAAACAGCACTGATGCCAGAAAAACACAACAAATCCACAGACAGTAATAAAGAAACCCAGCAAGCCAGTTCCAGGCAGCTATGTGAAAGCTGAAAGCACCAAACAGCACAGCCTTTGCCACAGTGTATCAACATAAGAATGAATAATGTTATCCTAATTTACACTTAACTTATACAAAGGTCTGGTCCGCTTAGCCACCTCTTGCGTTTGTTAGCTGTTTCCGGTCTGTATTTAGCTTACCACAGGTGTGGCGGAAACGCCTAGCGCATCCATAATAGCGTCGTTGTGCAGATCTGGTTGCATAGACATCTATTGTCCAATCCAAGGTAAACATTTTACATTTCAAATAGCCGTTTATGGGACACCAGTTCAAATGGTGCTCAGAGACATGGATACAAGTAATTACTAATGTGTATCTGGCTTTGTAAGTAGCTTATTAATTACTTTATTGACTTCAACACATGTTTGGCTGATACATCATTCATTGTAGTCAAGAAGTAGCTACACACACCTGTATAGTATGTGTCAATCAATTAACTGGCCCTGTTTGTGATTGGTTAATCAAGCACATAAAAACTGCCAGACGCATTCTGCAATTGTTGTCATTCTGTAGTTTGCATGTGTCCTTGTGTGTTTGTTGTTTGGTGGTGTTTGCAGCTACAGGATGGAGCCAAATTCTGGAAATCTGCCGGCCACTGCTGTGTCTCCTGGGGCTCCCAGTACCAGTGGTGTGCGTCGTGGCCGCAGACCTTCTTTAGGAAAAAGGGCCCAGACTGAAGGTGAAGCCCCGCCCAAGCGTGTATATGCCAAGAGGGAGCCAGAATTTAATTTGGCGGATAATAATACTCTTGTGCATCCGACACTGGCTAAGTGGGAATTATTATTTGGCTCCCAAAGTCAGTGTTTAGGCAAACAAGAAAGGAGCAAATTGTGGGATGCCATTGGTGAGCAGCTTACTAGCACTGCTCAATATCCACGTAGTGGCACAGCCTGCAAGAAACGCTTCTACACTTTGCAAAGGGCCCTTATGCTAAAGATAAAGTCTGATCTTCTTATTGACAGTGGGACGAAGCAGGGTCCAAGGAGTAAATACAGGCCATATGAGGAGATGTTGAAGTGCAAGATTCCCCTTTGTCGGCTGCAGGGTGTGGATGCTGGGGATGACACCACAGGCTGGGGTGAAGGTACATTGTGATTACCTTGTAAATTATTGTTCCAATTCATGTTGATGCATATTTGTTTGTAACCTCTTTATAATCCTGAAAGTAGGTCATGATAAGTATCATAGTATACCTATGTCATTTTTTAATAACATTTCTATTTGATTTTCCTTAGTGGCACATGAGGACTCTCAGGGCTCCGATGCAGATGGGTCCCAGAATCCTGCCCTTCCCCCAGCCTCAACATTAACCCAGTCTGATGTTGAAGGTAAAGAGTCTTGATTATTTGATTCCATGGTATTGGTCTGGAGGGTTATTTTAATTGCGCACATTGACAATGGCTAATTGTTAATAATTTTGAACCATAGATGCCCTCAGAATTGCATCAGCATCTCCTCATGAGTCTACATACTCTTTGGAAGCCAGTAAGTGTATGTGTTACTTTGGCTTGAACTAAAGTAAGTTAAAAGTCTGGATTTGGCTAAATCATGATTTAATTTTGTAGACCAAGTCCCAGCTTCATCTTTGGACCCCACTACCTGTGTTGCAGGCCTACAGGACACTGTTGGTGTGTAGTGCTAAGCATACTGTATCCTTTATGTATTTTGTTTATTCATGTGTATCTCAACAATTTTTAACCAGAAAAACCATGAGCGCTCACATTGAAAGCTGTATAGTTGGTTATGTTTTTCAAACAAACGGTTATTATTTCTGAGTCATAAAATAAATAACATGTTAAATACATGTGGGCTTTCTTTTGCTGACATTTGCATACATTTATTGAAGCTATACTATGCCAGCTTAACGTAAAAACTATTATGTTTTGTTTCGTTAGGCCGGAATACAGGAAGTGCTGGTCCTGAAAGGGCCCTTCAAAGCGTGGCTGCTAGGGATGAGAGTAAGAATGTTATTTCAACTTTTAATGTAAGGATGTTGTATCTCATTACATGTATTTGGCATATTTACATTTGGTATGACCCATGTATTTTTAGGGCAAAGCTCTAGTGATGGGCTAAGTCTGGACATCTCCGATGTGGCGGGTATTGTGTGCTTATAAATGTGATAATGATCTGTGGCCAGACAATGAGTTGACGTTTATTGTTTAACAATGAACTTTCTTCACTAAATATCATACATGTAAAGGGTGTGTGGATTGACCAATTAGTTAAATTTCACAGGTATTCAATCGATACAGGTTAGACAAAGTAGAGACACAATAAAACCAAAGCAACAAATATAACTGTTTAGCATATGTGGTGTTGCCGCCATTATCGGATGATGATTTGCCCCTTCCTGGCAACCAGACACCCTGACCTATTTGAGGAGGACCACACTCAGGTACCATTGATTAGTTGGTTATGGTTGTGAAAACTGTAAAATTATTTTGTACACTCATATAAAACCATGTTACATACACCATAATTTGATCTTAGGAGGAATCCTTGATGGCAACCCAGGATGTGGCCTCCTCCCAAGTCCCATGTGGTCAAGCTTCGGAGCCAGCACAAACGGTACATGATAAGCTAACCATAGATGTGGTTTTAATCGTTTTATATGCTAAATACAATCAGTAATGTCATATCTTGCTTTTCATTTTAGACGACTACGCAACCAACTGCAAGAGGTGTCCCAACCAGTGCTGAGCTCTATGAGTTAGGGAGCCGGATGCTGGAGGCCTACAGTTGCCAACAGCAGCGTGATAGACTCCAGGAGCACTTTGCGGCATTGGAAAAACAATCGCTGGTGGACCAACAACAAATACGTGACCTGAGGCAAGAGGTACGGGAGCTATGCAACCAACCCCAGGCAGAATTGTTGACTGCAATCAACCGGTCCATTGATCGGCAGGACAAAACTTGCTACATCAGCTAATACAGCAGAAGTCTATTTTTTTTACTGCACACACGGCCCCTACAAATGACTTAGCACAAGCAAGGCCACCCACGAAATACAATTTTGGGACAATTTTTTTGCGAAACCAAATGAGACAATTTGGATTTCCTTTATTTAATTTAATAAATTTGTGTTGATCTTTCAAATGTTGGGCTTGGTACTTTATTACATAGATAGTAACCCATACATTAAGACATGTCTAAATCTATATATGTGTATGTGTTTTACAATTAAAAACAGTAATAGGTTTGAACACATTAGAATGCTTCTAGAATGTTAGGGGTAACAATGTGCTTCACATTCTAATAACTAATGGGTTAATGTTAACTTGAATAAGGTTTTCAAGGTCATGCTAGTGCACTTAGAAGCGCACAACTGTTGTCTGCTGCTTATTCAACAACAGCGACTCTAGGCGTTGCAGGGAATAACCCCCAGAAAAACAAAAAACACATGTATCAAAAGTACAGCGCCCCAGCCAGCGACTGGGCATAGCGACTGGCTCTCGGCGCTCAAACCCAGATTCAACAAGAAATTTCTATGAAACAGCGTGGGCGCTGTTTTTTTGGTGACTGTGGGATAGAGCGCCAGACAGTTAGATTAAAGTTAATTTATGGACACAAAAACAACATTAAAGTTGAAAAAATAACAGGACTGACATTGGGGTAGGGGTGTGACTTTAAGATTCTAATGCCAGACTATAAATTATATTTTCGGGGAAAAAAAAACCATAAAAAATATACATACAGTTCTGGAATAATGTCTACAACATTTGTAGTTTGAAAATGAAAAAAAAAATACAAAAATGGGATATGAAATGGGATTTTAGCCTCCTCCATTGAAATGTATGGGAGAGCGGCAGGTAGTGAGAGGTAATAGGTGGCGCTGTGAAAGTGTGAATGCCTGTGCTGTAAGCTAAGGCTGGGATAATTATGAATTTAACGCTACATGGCGTTATCCCAGTCGCTAAACAGAATCGGCTTCATAAATGTGGAATTGAGTGCTGGAGCCGGCATTCTCTTGCCGATACCTTTTGCTACCTGTCGCTAAAGAGTCACTACCTGGCGCTATGCCTTCATGAATAAGGGCCTAAATATGTATTTATTTTTATCTTCTGAATGTTAAATTTATCAATAAAATATGATTAGAAATACTGAAATAAATTACTATTTCTATAAAACGTGCTAGATAATTAAGTAATTTATAATCAAATTTAAATTAAATTTATATTATAAAGCTGGGAGTCTGAAACCTTTGCCACATCGGTTTAACACATGAAGTAGAAATGGTATAGACACAGTCTATAAACAATACTCAGCGAGAAAAATAAAAAGCCCAAATAAAGTCTCTTAAATTTTACCACCAGTGCTCATGAACTCCTTCAACTTAGTGAAAAATCTATCACCCAGTAGTATAAAATAACATACCAGATCCCAAGAAGGTAAAGGGCTTGTATCAACCAATCAATTTGGTTCCACTTTACTCTGACACTTTCTTACCCCAGAGAATTCAGCGGCCAGGGGTGGCTCGGAGGGAAAGTGGCATTGGCCTGGAAAGATATGTGTATGTGTGTGTGTTGGTCTATTTTGGCAGGAGACTGGCTGCTGCAGGAGTGCAGGACAGCATCAGAGAGATGGTGCGTCTTATATGGCAAAAAATACAGTAGATAATTTATTACAAGAGGAACGGGTAAAATTCCACTACCCTGGGTGGACCCAAATTTGATTGTTTGCTAACTGACCTATTCCGGGGCCACTGGTAACTATATTTAAATATTGAAGAGGGCACTCCATCTTTTCACCACTATAGCAGTGTTTCACAAAAAACACTGGGAGCCAGGGCCGGATTATGAGGGGGGGCACAAGGGGCGCAAGCCCCGGGCTTCCACCACTTGCCCTGCAAAGGGGCCTCCACCAACCTCTCGGTTATAGTCAGCAACACTACAGTGATGGGTGCGTGCAGAGTTGTCACTGCACATAAGCCATCAAGCACGGCCGCTGGCAGCTCAATGCAGGGATCTGTTTTCTGCTGGACCAGCTGGGTGACTACACAACCCCCCAACCAGAATGGCAAAGCAGGCATTCCTGAGCAGCATGCAGCCGCACAAGGGTGGTACAAAGAACTCGATCTGACGTTCCAGTAAGAGGGTGGGTGCCAGACAACCACCAATCAGTTACTTGGCTGGACTATTATTCCTATTAAGGGAAAAAAACTGTATCTGGGGCCTCCACAGGATTTTGTGCCCAGGGGCCTCCACCACTCTTGATCTGGCCATGCTCGGAGCAGACCTCCATTTGTATGGCTTTCTGGCAAGATAAGTGTATTGTACTGTATACTTGAGATAAATAATGCCCAAATATCTGCCTACACTGCCCCAGCATTTTATAATGTAATGTAAGTGTAAAGAAATTCCTATACAGTTTCTCAGGAAAAGAGAAGAGCTATTTTTATAAAGAATGTCTGCATCGCTCTCTATGTCAGGATGTATGAATTGCCTTGGAGAGACTATTGAAGCGCTAGGAATGCCATAATAGTGATATTACCACGGGCAGAGACTAGAGAAGTATACTGTCACTTAGAATAAGATGAAAACCACCCTGACAGATAAAGGCAGAAAGTAAAGTGATAACAGATTGGAGGGGCTTCTTATCATAGATTTTACGCCTGTCAGTGAGTGTGCCAACGCTAATTTGATAGATGAATAGTTACACACAGAAGATAGAGCAACTGGAGTGGGTCTCAGCAGAGAAATGAGAAGTGAAATATGGGTGTGATGGATGGAGGAGACTGCAGATGAATGAATGGAGAGAGATCTAAAATATTTTTTTCTCTTTGTGTTGATACAGCTATATAAATCTTGATTGCAGTGCTGGATCAGGCCTATATATACAGCCTAAGTGGAGGTGCCCATAGACCTCTCACTGCTAAATCATATATCAAGGAATGTGGCAGGGGGGTGGAAGGAGGTTAAAAGGAATCTGTCAAGAAAGAAGCATATGGACTACCTTGGTTAAACTGACCATTCTTTGAGGCCTCAAAGTAGGACAGCTTAAAAAGGTTTGAAGTTGATGGGCATGGTGAGGGTGTGGTTTAGGCCTGTGGCTTACTTACTGGCTTTTGAGGAACAAATATCCACAGTTTTTAATACTACTTATGTGTGTAAGGAGGTATAGGCCCCAGGGATTTTGGTCTATAAAGCATGGTGGTAATGGAGCCAATGCTCAGCCAATCCATGCATTCTACTACCACCATTTAGCCAAAAAGTTAGATCGTTAGTTGTAAACCGAGCAGGCATCCTGCATTTGGTGGCATAGTCTTCCCCATAAAGTCAAAGAGGAACATTTAGGCATCCCCATTTTCAAGGGGACAAAAGGGTTGATTCAGAGCCCCTTTCTCACCATTTTGTTGCATAAAAATTTCCGTTCTCGTACATTTTTCCCCCTCGGCTAATTCAGCAGAGCATTTTTTTCTGCGAGAATTTTTGTGTGAAATGTTTTCATCCTTGCGTGATTTTCCGTTTGGTGGCAACACCTCCAAAAAAATGGCCAGAAATTGCCTCTGACTCAGCCCTAAAGGGACAACATGCCTTAAAGTGAGACTGTCCTACCAAAAGTGGGACATCTGGTCAGTTTAACCACCCTTTTAGCTATATAAAAATAATGCGTGACTGTTCGTAATCATCTTGTTGCACAATAGAACGTGTGATGTTTTTTAACAAAATAACACTGTTACTGTTAATGAAGATATAACAGACTCAAAGAAGACTTCAGATTAACTAAAAAAAACTGTATTAGTTTTGGATCTCATGTACTGACCTAATGGCGACCCTGGACCAGTGCCTGTAGGATACTCTGATGTTCTGTTGGGCCAGTCCAATACTGCGTGGCCATTGATAATGCAATTCTTAAAGAATGCTGCTGTCCCATCTTTCATGCTGCTCCTCCAGCTGGAAAAATTACCTAGAAGAAATAATTGTCCTCTAAAGCTTTCACTGAGGGGACAAGCTGGGGGTAAACAGGATGATTTTGTCTGGTGTGCCCAAGGTTCTCAAGTCCGAGCCTGCTGACACCAGCTTAACCCTCAGCTGAATTAGACGGGTGATTGTGGGGACCTAGGTAAGTATAAACAAGCCGATTTTCTGGAACGGTGAAAGCTTGGCCAGCCACTTTGGTACTGTATTTGAAGGCTAATAAATAGGACATGTGAATGTGATATGAATAGGAAATGTATAATTCACCTCGCTCTTCTTTCCTCCTGATAATTCCTGGTACATGGTGGCCTGGAGGGATCGATTAATGGTGGCCTGTGACAGGATATCACAAGAGGAGTCAGCACAAGGCCTCAGTCACACTGTAATAAGCAAACCTAGCAGCGGAGTTACATCTCTTTCTGTCACCCTATATGTGACCCAGCAAATAGCATGTTTGTATTTTATTCAAAATGTAGAGCACTCATCTATATGGTAATAAGGTTATAGCGGATGAGAGAATATCATAACTCCATCTACAGAATTAATGAGAGTGACTGGAGACACATTTGAATAGCGGAGTCCCTAAATCTAGAGAGGGGACTCAGTGACCTACTGTTATCTGAAGCTCAATAATTTGTGGGCGCACACACAGAGGGTCTTCTAAAGCAATTTCCTAGATACAAAGCTGATCAGGTGAAGTCAGCGACTGAATTGGTTGCAGTGGAGAAGCAGAATTGTTTATCCTTATCTTGGGGCGATGTATTCTACATGCAGGAGGCAGCGCTAGCTCTGCTTAGTATGCTGCTCACCCAGAAGCTATTTACTATGCGGAGGACTCGTTAGTAGAGAGACGCTGGTCACCATGCTGATACTGCTCCTGCCGCCGCTGCGCAGGTGCAACAACCAGAAAACCTATTTGCAGTAAAGTCAGGTGGTCAAGTGCTTCAATCTCTGGCCATGGCAGGAAACCGAAGCACGGGGGGAGGGGGGGTAATGATCAAGTCCAGCAGCAGCAGATAATGAGGTTACACAGCCGTACACAGCTATGTTACACAGGCTGTTAGCAGACGTCCTCAGGTTCCCAGTGTGTGTCTTGTTGCCTTCCCCTTGACGACCTCTTGACATGTGCAAATGTTTCTTGATAATAATCATTAAGAGAAGATACTAGAACGGCATGTGTGCGCGCGAGCCTCTCATAGCCTCCAACAGTCCAGCTATGTCCTGTAACTGCAGCCAATGGGAATAGCTTTCCACATAACCATCACAGCAGGCACAACGACAATAAAAGTATTTACACAGCCTGGGAATATCTCTGTTCCTGGGACACTGCAAAAGATAATTTTATGCTCACTTCCCAAACTCAATCATCCCTCTCAGTTGACTGTCTCAGTTTGATAAACATGCTACAGAGGGACGTTAAAGATGAAAGAGCTGACAATCTAAGTTCAAGTTAATTAGGGCAGGGGCCCCCAAACTTTCATAACATGATTCCACATTCAATGTGGAAAAACGAGAAAATCCTCCCAGCCTATATATATATATATATATATATATATATATATATATACACACACATATGTATTATACTCCCATATGCTGTATCATACCCCATTCTGTGTATGCAGTTGCAATAGTAGCTCCCACCAGCAACAGACCAGAGCCAGCCCGACCAAAAGAGAGCCTCTGACCTTGTGGATCTGCAGGGAGGACACTGCCTAATAGTTTTATTTTAAAATTGTACCCTATACCAGTTCACAAGATGCGATGCATGCCACCTGCCAGCATTGCAAGATAATTTGACCTAGTTCTTTCCAGTATCAGGGATGGGGACAGCCAAATCGATTCACCAAGATCCAGGTCGAATCTTAGGCCCATATCCGAACCTCATCGCTAGTCACTAAGTCAGGTGACAGTTGTTGCATCTCAAAGACGTATAGTTATCTTTAATGGCGAGTAGAGATGAGCGAGTAGTGAAATATTCGAAATTTCGAATTTCGATTCGAATAGACCGCGTTTCTCGACTACTCGACCGATTATCGAATCACATTATAGTCTATGGGAAAAAAATGCTCGCCACTTGGAAATCTCAATTCGACCACTTGGAGGTCACCAAGTCCACCCTGAAACATCAGAAAATGATGCCAACACTGCTGGAATGCAACTGGGACAGCAGGGGAAGCATGTCTGGGTGCATATAACGCGCCCAAGTCGCACTATTACGCCACTATCACAGCCATTCAACAATACACTCCAAACACAATATAACTTCTACGTAAAGTGAGACAAGACAAGGAAACCTTCTTTCCTCTACATTGCCATGGACCCCAAGCCAAACTGTACAAAAAAGAAGAACAAAATTCTGCACCCCTTAAAATCACGTTAGCTAATGACAACCATAGATGGCATAGGCAAGGGGGAAAATAAATAGACCCCACCCCTAATTGTCATTGTGTGTGTGTGTGTGTGTGTGTGTGTGTGTGTGTGTGTGTGTGTGTGAGTGAGATGTGGTCAGACATGTCCTCTTGTGTCATTGTGTCACCCCAGCAGTAAGGGAAGCTTAAAGGAGGAGGTTTGTTACAGTGTGTTACCCCAGCAGTAAGGGAAGCTTACAGGAGGAGGTTTGTTACAGTGTGTCACCCCAGCAGTCAGGGAAGCTTACAGGAGGAGGTTTGTTACAGTGTGTCACCCCAGCAGTAAGGGAAGCTTACAGGAGGAGGTTTGTTACAGTGTGTTACCCCAGCAGTAAGGGAATCTTAAAGGAGGAGGTTTGTTACATTGTGTCACCCCAGCAGTCAGGGAAGCTTACAGGAGGAGGTTTGTTACAGTGTGTCACCCCAGCAGTAAGGGAAGCTTACAGGAGGAGGTTTGTTACAGTGTGTCACCCCAGCAGTAAGGGAGGCTTACAGGAGGAGGTTTGTTACATTGTGTCACCCCAGCAGTAAGGGAAGCTTACAGGAGGAGGTTTGTTACATTGTGTCACCCCAGCAGTCAGGGAAGCTTACAGGAGGAGGTTTGTTACAGTGTGTCACCCCAGCAGTAAGGGAAGCTTACAGGAGGAGGTTTGTTACAGTGTGTCACCCCAGCAGTAAGGGAAGCTTACAGGAGGAGGTTTGTTACATTGTGTCACCCCAGCAGTCAGGGAATCTTACAGGAGGAGGTTTGTTACAGTGTGTCACCCCAGCAGTCAGGGAAGCTTACAGGAGGAGGTTTGTTACAGTGTGTCACCCCAGCAGTAAGGGAAGCTTACAGGAGGAGGTTTGTTACAGTGTGTCACCCCAGCAGTAAGGGAAGCTTACAGGAGGAGGTTTGTTACAGTGTGTTACCCCAGCAGTAAGGGAAGCTTAAAGGAGGAGGTTTGTTACATTGTGTCACCCCAGCAGTTAGGGAAGCTTACAGGAGGAGGTTTGTTACAGTGTGTCACCCCAGCAGTAAGGGAAGCTTACAGGAGGAGGTTTGTTACATTGTGTCACCCCAGCAGTCAGGGAAGCTTACAGGAGGAGGTTTGTTACAGTGTGTCACCCCAGCAGTAAGGGAAGCTTACAGGAGGAGGTTTGTTACAGTGTGTCACCCCAGCAGTAAGGGAAGCTTACAGGAGGAGGTTTGTTACATTGTGTCACCCCAGCAGTCAGGGAATCTTACAGGAGGAGGTTTGTTACAGTGTGTCACCCCAGCAGTCAGGGAAGCTTACAGGAGGAGGTTTGTTACAGTGTGTCACCCCAGCAGTCAGGGAAGCTTACAGGAGGAGGTTTGTTACAGTGTGTCACCCCAACAGTAAGGGAAGCTTACAGGAGGAGGTTTGTTACAGTGTGTTACCCCAGCAGTAAGGGAAGCTTAAAGGAGGAGGTTTGTTACATTGTGTCACCCCAGCAGTCAGGGAAGCTTACAGGAGGAGGTTTGTTACAGTGTGTCAAGCCAGCAGTAAGGGAAGCTTACAGGAGGAGGTTTGTTACATTGTGTCACCCCAGCAGTAAGGGAAGCTTACAGGAGGAGGTTTGTTACATTGTGTCACCCCAGCAATCAGGGAAGCTTACAGGAGGAGGTTTGTTACAGTGTGTCACCCCAGCAGTAAGGGAAGCTTACAGGAGGAGGTTTGTTACAGTGTGTCACCCCAGCAGTAAGGGAAGCTTACAGGAGGAGGTTTTTTACATCGTGTCACCCCAGCAATCAGGGAAGCTTACAGGAGGAGGTTTGTTACAGTGTGTCACCCCAGCAGTAAGGGAAGCTTACAGGAGGAGGTTTGTTACATTGTGTCACCCCAGCAGTAAGGGAAGCTTACAGGAGGAGGTTTGTTACAGTGTGTCACCCCAGCAGTAAGGGAAGCTTACAGGAGGAGGTTTGTTACAGTGTGTTACCCCAGCAGTAAGGGAAGCTTAAAGGAGGAGGTTTGTTACATTGTGTCACCCCAGCAGTCAGGGAAGCTTACAGGAGGAGGTTTGTTACATTGTGTCACCCCAGCAGTCAGGGAAGCTTACAGGAGGAGGTTTGTTACAGTGTGTCACCCCAGCAGTAAGGGAAGCTTACAGGAGGAGGTTTGTTACAGTGTGTCACCCCAGCAGTAAGGGAAGCTTAAAGGTGGTAAATGGTGGTAAATGGTGGTATATGGTGGTAAATGCGATATTCTGAGCTTCTGGGGCCCTGCCTGCCTACATATGAGCTATATACTGTTCAACATAGTAGCCGTAATAAGGGCTCTCAATGACTCTCTTGTCTTCTGGTAGCTGGTATATATGGTGGTAAATGCGATATTCTGAGCTTCTGGGGCCCTGCCTGCCTACATATGAGCTATATACTGTTCAACATAGTAGCCCTAATAAGGGCTCTCAATGACTCTCTTGTCTTCTGGTAGCTGGTATATATGGTGGTAAATGCGATATTCTGAGCTTCTGGGGCCCTGCCTGCCTACATATGGGCTATATACTGTTCAGCATAGTAGCCCTAATAAGGGCTCTCAATGACTCTCTTGTCTTCTGGTAGCTGGTATATATGGTGGTAAATGCGATATTCTGAGCTTCTGGGGCCCTGCCTGCCTACATATGGGCTATATACTGTTCAGCATAGTAGCCCTAATAAGGGCTCTCAATGACTCTCTTGTCTTCTGGTAGCTGGTATATATGGTGGTAAATGCGATATTCTGAGCTTCTGGGGCCCTGCCTGCCTACATATGGGCTATATACTGTTCAGCATAGTAGCCCTAATAAGGGCTCTCAATGACTCTCTTGTCTTCTGGTAGCTGGTATATATGGTGGTAAATGCGATATTCTGAGCTTCTGGGGCCCTGCCTGCCTACATATGAGCTATATACTGTTCAACATAGTAGCCCTAATAAGGGCTCTCAATGACTCTCTTGTCTTCTGGTAGCTGGTATATATGGTGGTAAATGCGATATTCTGAGCTTCTGGGGCCCTGCCTGCCTACATATGGGCTATATACTGTTCAGCATAGTAGCCCTAATAAGGGCTCTCAATGACTCTCTTGTCTTCTGGTAGCTGGTATATATGGTGGTAAATGCGATATTCTGAGCTTCTGGGGCCCTGCCTGCCTACATATGGGCTATATACTGTTCAGCATAGTAGCCCTAATAAGGGCTCTCAATGACTCTCTTGTCTTCTGGTAGCTGGTATATATGGTGGTAAATGCGATATTCTGAGCTTCTGGGGCCCTGCCTGCCTACATATGGGCTATATACTGTTCAGCATAGTAGCCCTAATAAGGGCTCTCAATGACTCTCTTGTCTTCTGGTAGCTGGTATATATGGTGGTAAATGCGATATTCTGAGCTTCTGGGGCCCTGCCTGCCTACATATGAGCTATATACTGTTCAACATAGTAGCCCTAATAAGGACTCTCAGTGACTCTCTTGTCTCCTGGTAGCTGGTATATATGGTGGTAAATGTGATATTCTGAGCTTCTGGGGCCCTGCCTGCCTACATATGGGCTATATACTGTTCAGCATAGTAGCCCTAATAAGGGCTCTCAATGACTCTCTTGTCTTCTGGTAGCTGGTATATATGGTGGTAAATGCGATATTCTGAGCTTCTGGGGCCCTGCCTGCCTACATATGAGCTATACACCATTCAGCATAGTAGCCCTAATAAGGGCTCTCAATGACTCTCTTGTCTTCTGGTAGCTGGTATATATGGTGGTAAATGCGATATTCTGAGCTTCTGGGGCCCTGCCTGCCTACATATGAGCTATATACCGTTCAGCATAGTAGCCCTAATAAGGGCTCTTAATGACTCTCTTGTCTTCTGGTAGCTGGTATATATGGTGGTAAAAGCGATATTCTGAGCTTCTGGGGCCCTGCCTGCCTACATATGAGCTATATACCGTTCAGCATAGTAGCCCTAATAAGGGCTCTTAATGACTCTCTTGTCTTCTGGTAGCTGGTATATATGGTGGTAAAAGCGATATTCAGAGCTTCTGGGGCCCTGCCTGCCTACATATGAGCTATATACCGTTCAGCATAGTAGCCCTAATAATAAGGACTCTCAATGACTCTCTTGTCTTCTGGTAGCTGGTATATATGGTGGTAAATGCGATATTCTGAGCTTCTGGGGCCCTGCCTGCCTACATATGGGCTATATACTGTTCAGCATAGTAGCCCTAATAATAAGGACTCTCAATGACTCTCTTGTCTTCTGGTAGCTGGTATATATGGTGGTAAATGCGATATTCTGAGCTTCTGGGGCCCTGCCTGCCTACATATGAGCTATATACTGTTCAACATAGTAGCCCTAATAAGGGCTCTCAATGACTCTCTTGTCTTCTGGTAGCTGGTATATATGGTGGTAAATGCGATATTCTGAGCTTCTGGGGCCCTGCCTGCCTACATATGGGCTATATACTGTTCAGCATAGTAGCCCTAATAAGGGCTCTCATTGACTCTCTTGTCTTCTGGTCGCTGGTATATATGGTGGTAAATGCGATATTCTGAGCTTCTGGGGCCCTGCCTGCCTACATATGGGCTATATACTGTTCAGCATAGTAGCCCTAATAAGGGCTCTCAATGACTCTCTTGTCTTCTGGTAGCTGGTATATATGGTGGTAAATGCGATATTCTGAGCTTCTGGGGCCCTGCCTGCCTACATATGAGCTATATACTGTTCAACATAGTAGCCCTAATAAGGACTCTCAATGACTCTCTTGTCTTCTGGTAGCTGGTATATATGGTGGTAAATGCGATATTCTGAGCTTCTGGGGCCCTGCCTGCCTACATATGGGCTATATACTGTTCAGCATAGTAGCCCTAATAAGGGCTCTCAATGACTCTCTTGTCTTCTGGTAGCTGGTATATATGGTGGTAAATGCGATATTCTGAGCTTCTGGGGCCCTGCCTGCCTACATATGAGCTATATACCGTTCAGCATAGTAGCCCTAATAAGGGCTCTCAATGACTCTCTTGTCTTCTGGTAGCTGGTATATATGGTGGTAAATGCGATATTCTGAGCTTCTGGGGCCCTGCCTGCCTACATATGAGCTATATACCGTTCAGCATAGTAGCCCTAATAAGGGCTCCTAATGACTCTCTTGTCTTCTGGTAGCTGGTATATATGGTGGTAAAAGCGATATTCTGAGCTTCTCGGGCCCTGCCTGCCTACATATGAGCTATATACCGTTCAGCATAGTAGCCCTAATAAGGGCTCTTAATGACTCTCTTGTCTTCTGGTAGCTGGTATATATGGTGGTAAAAGCGATATTCTGAGCTTCTGGGGCCCTGCCTGCCTACATATGAGCTATATACCGTTCAGCATAGTAGCCCTAATAAGGGCTCTTAATGACTCTCTTGTCTTCTGGTAGCTGGTATATATGGTGGTAAATGCGATATTCCGAGCTTCTGGGGCCCTGCCTGCCTACATATGAGCTATATACCGTTCAGCATAGTAGCCCTAATAAGGGCTCTTAATGACTCTCTTGTCTTCTGGTAGCTGGTATATATGGTGGTAAATGCGATATTCTGAGCTTCTGGGGCCCTGCCTGCCTACATATGAGCTATATACCGTTCAGCATAGTAGCCCTAATAAGGGCTCTTAATGACTCTCTTGTCTTCTGGTAGCTGGTATATATGGTGGTAAATGCGATATTCTGAGCTTCTGGGGCCCTGCCTGCCTACATATGAGCTATACACCATTCAGCATAGTAGCCCTAATAAGGGCTCTCAATGACTCTCTTGTCTTCTGGTAGCTGGTATATATGGTGGTAAATGCGATATTCTGAGCTTCTGGGGCCCTGCCTGCCTACATATGAGCTATATACCGTTCAGCATAGTAGCCCTAATAAGGGCTCTTAATGACTCTCTTGTCTTCTGGTAGCTGGTATATATGGTGGTAAAAGCGATATTCTGAGCTTCTGGGGCCCTGCCTGCCTACATATGAGCTATATACCGTTCAGCATAGTAGCCCTAATAAGGGCTCTTAATGACTCTCTTGTCTTCTGGTAGCTGGTATATATGGTGGTAAAAGCGATATTCAGAGCTTCTGGGGCCCTGCCTGCCTACATATGAGCTATATACCGTTCAGCATAGTAGCCCTAATAATAAGGACTCTCAATGACTCTCTTGTCTTCTGGTAGCTGGTATATATGGTGGTAAATGCGATATTCTGAGCTTCTGGGGCCCTGCCTGCCTACATATGGGCTATATACTGTTCAGCATAGTAGCCCTAATAATAAGGACTCTCAATGACTCTCTTGTCTTCTGGTAGCTGGTATATATGGTGGTAAATGCGATATTCTGAGCTTCTGGGGCCCTGCCTGCCTACATATGAGCTATATACTGTTCAACATAGTAGCCCTAATAAGGGCTCTCAATGACTCTCTTGTCTTCTGGTAGCTGGTATATATGGTGGTAAATGCGATATTCTGAGCTTCTGGGGCCCTGCCTGCCTACATATGAGCTATACACCATTCAGCATAGTAGCCCTAATAAGGGCTCTCAATGACTCTCTTGTCTTCTGGTAGCTGGTATATATGGTGGTAAATGCGATATTCTGAGCTTCTGGGGCCCTGCCTGCCTACATATGAGCTATATACCGTTCAGCATAGTAGCCCTAATAAGGGCTCTTAATGACTCTCTTGTCTTCTGGTAGCTGGTATATATGGTGGTAAAAGCGATATTCTGAGCTTCTGGGGCCCTGCCTGCCTACATATGAGCTATATACCGTTCAGCATAGTAGCCCTAATAAGGGCTCTTAATGACTCTCTTGTCTTCTGGTAGCTGGTATATATGGTGGTAAAAGCGATATTCAGAGCTTCTGGGGCCCTGCCTGCCTACATATGAGCTATATACCGTTCAGCATAGTAGCCCTAATAATAAGGACTCTCAATGACTCTCTTGTCTTCTGGTAGCTGGTATATATGGTGGTAAATGCGATATTCTGAGCTTCTGGGGCCCTGCCTGCCTACATATGGGCTATATACTGTTCAGCATAGTAGCCCTAATAATAAGGACTCTCAATGACTCTCTTGTCTTCTGGTAGCTGGTATATATGGTGGTAAATGCGATATTCTGAGCTTCTGGGGCCCTGCCTGCCTACATATGAGCTATATACTGTTCAACATAGTAGCCCTAATAAGGGCTCTCAATGACTCTCTTGTCTTCTGGTAGCTGGTATATATGGTGGTAAATGCGATATTCTGAGCTTCTGGGGCCCTGCCTGCCTACATATGGGCTATATACTGTTCAGCATAGTAGCCCTAATAAGGGCTCTCATTGACTCTCTTGTCTTCTGGTCGCTGGTATATATGGTGGTAAATGCGATATTCTGAGCTTCTGGGGCCCTGCCTGCCTACATATGGGCTATATACTGTTCAGCATAGTAGCCCTAATAAGGGCTCTCAATGACTCTCTTGTCTTCTGGTAGCTGGTATATATGGTGGTAAATGCGATATTCTGAGCTTCTGGGGCCCTGCCTGCCTACATATGAGCTATATACTGTTCAACATAGTAGCCCTAATAAGGACTCTCAATGACTCTCTTGTCTTCTGGTAGCTGGTATATATGGTGGTAAATGCGATATTCTGAGCTTCTGGGGCCCTGCCTGCCTACATATGGGCTATATACTGTTCAGCATAGTAGCCCTAATAAGGGCTCTCAATGACTCTCTTGTCTTCTGGTAGCTGGTATATATGGTGGTAAATGCGATATTCTGAGCTTCTGGGGCCCTGCCTGCCTACATATGAGCTATATACCGTTCAGCATAGTAGCCCTAATAAGGGCTCTCAATGACTCTCTTGTCTTCTGGTAGCTGGTATATATGGTGGTAAATGCGATATTCTGAGCTTCTGGGGCCCTGCCTGCCTACATATGAGCTATATACCGTTCAGCATAGTAGCCCTAATAAGGGCTCCTAATGACTCTCTTGTCTTCTGGTAGCTGGTATATATGGTGGTAAAAGCGATATTCTGAGCTTCTCGGGCCCTGCCTGCCTACATATGAGCTATATACCGTTCAGCATAGTAGCCCTAATAAGGGCTCTTAATGACTCTCTTGTCTTCTGGTAGCTGGTATATATGGTGGTAAAAGCGATATTCTGAGCTTCTGGGGCCCTGCCTGCCTACATATGAGCTATATACCGTTCAGCATAGTAGCCCTAATAAGGGCTCTTAATGACTCTCTTGTCTTCTGGTAGCTGGTATATATGGTGGTAAATGCGATATTCCGAGCTTCTGGGGCCCTGCCTGCCTACATATGAGCTATATACCGTTCAGCATAGTAGCCCTAATAAGGGCTCTTAATGACTCTCTTGTCTTCTGGTAGCTGGTATATATGGTGGTAAATGCGATATTCTGAGCTTCTGGGGCCCTGCCTGCCTACATATGAGCTATATACCGTTCAGCATAGTAGCCCTAATAAGGGCTCTTAATGACTCTCTTGTCTTCTGGTAGCTGGTATATATGGTGGTAAATGCGATATTCTGAGCTTCTGGGGCCCTGCCTGCCTACATATGAGCTATACACCATTCAGCATAGTAGCCCTAATAAGGGCTCTCAATGACTCTCTTGTCTTCTGGTAGCTGGTATATATGGTGGTAAATGCGATATTCTGAGCTTCTGGGGCCCTGCCTGCCTACATATGAGCTATATACCGTTCAGCATAGTAGCCCTAATAAGGGCTCTTAATGACTCTCTTGTCTTCTGGTAGCTGGTATATATGGTGGTAAAAGCGATATTCTGAGCTTCTGGGGCCCTGCCTGCCTACATATGAGCTATATACCGTTCAGCATAGTAGCCCTAATAAGGGCTCTTAATGACTCTCTTGTCTTCTGGTAGCTGGTATATATGGTGGTAAAAGCGATATTCAGAGCTTCTGGGGCCCTGCCTGCCTACATATGAGCTATATACCGTTCAGCATAGTAGCCCTAATAATAAGGACTCTCAATGACTCTCTTGTCTTCTGGTAGCTGGTATATATGGTGGTAAATGCGATATTCTGAGCTTCTGGGGCCCTGCCTGCCTACATATGGGCTATATACTGTTCAGCATAGTAGCCCTAATAATAAGGACTCTCAATGACTCTCTTGTCTTCTGGTAGCTGGTATATATGGTGGTAAATGCGATATTCTGAGCTTCTGGGGCCCTGCCTGCCTACATATGAGCTATATACTGTTCAACATAGTAGCCCTAATAAGGGCTCTCAATGACTCTCTTGTCTTCTGGTAGCTGGTATATATGGTGGTAAATGCGATATTCTGAGCTTCTGGGGCCCTGCCTGCCTACATATGGGCTATATACTGTTCAGCATAGTAGCCCTAATAAGGGCTCTCATTGACTCTCTTGTCTTCTGGTCGCTGGTATATATGGTGGTAAATGCGATATTCTGAGCTTCTGGGGCCCTGCCTGCCTACATATGGGCTATATACTGTTCAGCATAGTAGCCCTAATAAGGGCTCTCAATGACTCTCTTGTCTTCTGGTAGCTGGTATATATGGTGGTAAATGCGATATTCTGAGCTTCTGGGGCCCTGCCTGCCTACATATGAGCTATATACTGTTCAACATAGTAGCCCTAATAAGGACTCTCAATGACTCTCTTGTCTTCTGGTAGCTGGTATATATGGTGGTAAATGCGATATTCTGAGCTTCTGGGGCCCTGCCTGCCTACATATGGGCTATATACTGTTCAGCATAGTAGCCCTAATAAGGGCTCTCAATGACTCTCTTGTCTTCTGGTAGCTGGTATATATGGTGGTAAATGCGATATTCTGAGCTTCTGGGGCCCTGCCTGCCTACATATGAGCTATATACCGTTCAGCATAGTAGCCCTAATAAGGGCTCTCAATGACTCTCTTGTCTTCTGGTAGCTGGTATATATGGTGGTAAATGCGATATTCTGAGCTTCTCGGGCCCTGCCTGCCTACATATGAGCTATATACCGTTCAGCATAGTAGCCCTAATAAGGGCTCCTAATGACTCTCTTGTCTTCTGGTAGCTGGTATATATGGTGGTAAAAGCGATATTCTGAGCTTCTCGGGCCCTGCCTGCCTACATATGAGCTATATACCGTTCAGCATAGTAGCCCTAATAAGGGCTCTTAATGACTCTCTTGTCTTTTGGTAGCTGGTATATATGGTGGTAAAAGCGATATTCTGAGCTTCTGGGGCCCTGCCTGCCTACATATGAGCTATATACCGTTCAGCATAGTAGCCCTAATAAGGGCTCTTAATGACTCTCTTGTCTTCTGGTAGCTGGTATATATGGTGGTAAATGCGATATTCCGAGCTTCTGGGGCCCTGCCAGCTACAGCCTGTCTTTCCCTGCTGTGAGCTTCTATCCCTCACTAAGTTCAAGCTGCTAATGCTGACGAAGAGGAAGTGCTGAGTTTTGTAGATTCGAGGTCACATGGTTTTTCCAGGCAATGCGTCTAGACGCCGTTCTCGTGATGCCAGCGTCCTCCCAGGACCTGTCCCACCCCCCCTGCATGGTGATTGGTGTAAAAAACCCGCCAGGGAAGGTGTGAGGGGAAACGAATTGTGAGTGCGCCATCGCCGCTGTACTCGATCGAAATCGAGTATGACGAATAGAGTAGTATTCGATCGAATACCGACTCGGTCGAATACTACTCGCTCATCTCTAATGGCGAGTTGTCAGAAAATCTTGTAAAAGTATAGATAGCAGAAGATAAGTTTGGGAAACATAACAGTCTGCAGCTTCTCCGCATTTCACCTGATAGGTCTCACATAAGGGGAATGCCTGCTGTCGACAATTCACATTATTATCACTACATACTTTTGCATGTAGATCATGAATGACGTTGTGTGTGGTGAGTGGGCTTGGTGGGTATATAAGGTGTGTGATCGGCTGTACACACACTCTTGATTGCTGTCCTGGGTAAAAGGGTGCAGGCGTAAATGATCAGGAATACAGCATGTGCGTGAACTGCGAGCATTACTGCACAGTTATGACCTTAGGCCAGTGTGTGCGATTGCTTTTTTTTAGACAGGTGTACTTTATGTCAGTTGACAGCAATATGGCACCTAGAAGAGTTTGGATTACCCGGTTTGACCCCTGCCTGCCTTATCGTCATCTGGATCTCCCCTGGACTTGTATTGAACTTCCCGACCCTGGATTGCCTCTCGACCACCATATTATCCTTTGGATTGATTCCACTGTTTATGACTTTGGCTAGGTCTAGATTTGCATTTCATACCTCAACCTTTGGCTTAGTTTCTGATTCGCTCCTATACATGTGCCTCTTGAACTTGACTACTGCTTGACCCCAATCTCTACCATTTCCTCGTCTTTGGTCCCAAGACTTCTTCTGAGACAGGGGAAAAAGACCATTCACACTTGCACCCTGTATCATTACCCTGAAGAAAATCATCAGACAATCTCCTGCAATATTGGCCTTCCCATTGGTAGACTGCCCCCCAATGGTGCAATATCAATACTCACTAGCACAGAGCATGTTGAGATCACTGGTGGGTCTTTGACAGTGAAGTGAAGATGTGATGAAGCATGACTGGTCGTCTGCTCTTATACCGGCCATCAGTTACAGGTCCTCTTTAATGGCCCACAGCAAAAAGCTCTCAACTCAGACAGAGCAGCCACTTTAAAATTGTCACCGTCTGAGAAGAAGAGTTCAGGACAGAAGGGCTAATTGCTTTTTCTTGCCGTTCCTGAAGCAAGCTGAGGGCAGTCCCGGAATCAAATGGAAGCATAGAGCAGCCAAGTATGGGAACATTTACAGATGCCCGATCGCCCTCTGCACCCATTCCCAGGTCTCTCTGCATTTATGGAGCAGAACAGAGCGAGGGCAGCGAGATTTACACTCGGAGAGAAAATTACGCATTGACTCTCTAGCAGATTTAAGACCCTTCCTAAAAAGTGTTATTGCAGCAGCGAGTGGCGGCGGTGGCGGAGCGATCGAGCGGCTGTACTGCGGCTCTCAGGCATAGCAAAGTAATTTCTGAGCGCAGCTATTCATCTCGATTTCTTTCTCTGACACCACATCCGATAACTTCTAACGATAAAATCAAATGGCGCAGGAAGCGGCATGATGTGGAGGTGTATTTCATTCTTTATGATGAGTGCCTTATAAACCCCGCTGCCACATTTAATCACCAACTTTAAGCTCGTTATTTACCTCTCCCATGTGAGCACATCTGACTAGCACTGTGTGACGGAAAAGAGATACATGGCGGCTAAAAGCGAGATAAGTCGCACTTTAGGGATTGATACTCTGCTCTGTCACAATGTATGGAATACAAAACTGTCATTTTACACTGGAGGGATGCATACAGTGTAACAATCTAGACTCAGCTAGAATCCCATTCTATGTCTGACCTTGCCTGACTCAACATCTGTAATATTTTCAGGGGAGCTTCATTGGTGGGGTCATGAGGTCAGAGGGAGGTGCGCTATAACTGCTCCACCTCATTTAACAGAATACTCCTACAATACTGTACATTCTGGGCCTAATATATGAGCCCCTATCAAGGCATCCTCCGGTATCCACCAGTTTACTTAAGCCTAAGCTGTATTTTGTAAACTAAAACTGGTCCACCAGGAGCTTTCTTTCAGGTTAGCAGAACTTACCATTGCAGCAGTGGTGAAAACTGGTGGACATTGTTGGATACTGACAAGGCAGTCTAGTTCAGGTGTGCCCACAGGTTATACTAGTACTGCTGGTGTTACTTGAGGTTCTATGAGGTGGTAATCGACAAAGCTGCCAATCTGTACCCCAACCTGATCTGCTGCCATGTAGACTTCACTTAAACCTGATTTGCACCATAAATAAAAAATGCCCAATTTTTTCATTCACTTTAAATGGTTGTTTTGTGTGTTTTTATTACAGTATTGGGTGACTGTCAATGTTTACGCAATACTCAGGAGGTTCAAAAAATGGAAAGTGGTGGAAAAAGGGGAAATATGATTTAAATAAATATTTGCTGCACATTAATCTCCAATATTTCTACTAGAGATTAATACGATAAATATTGCGAATACTAACAATCATATCAGCCCCCCGGCCACTAATCTGATCCAAACCAATGGCCGCTAAGGCTCTCCCTATACATCCAGTGAAATGTCCTAAGGAAGAATAGGTTATGCCTTAAATCCTTTGCAACTACAATCTATTGTGTGTGAAATTATCCACCACACACACAGTAAGATGTATATATGAAAATGGGTTTAATTATTAGCACAGTAAATAACCTTACTAGCCCAATATGTTCCTAAAGTTCCCCAGATAACCTTATAGTACAGTCAGTTGTTACATACTGTAAGTAAGTTTACAGTGCAGTGGTAAGAGAGGGATAAAGATACTTAGATATCCATGGTTGCTCCATCATCCTGGTAAGAGTCCCATTCATCCACTGACTGCCTGTCCCCCTGCACACAGCTTCCTAATGTATGAACAATGGGAGTGTCGTGGGGGTGTCTGCCAAGGTCGGCCCACATCAGGGCTCTTATGAGATTAGATATATATTTCATAAAGGGTATAACTCCCACAATATGCATGTTATCATCTTGTAACTAAGAAATTCATGATCCCCATTAATTTCTTAGTTAAATGAACCCAAACACCAAATGTATATCATCCAGGGTCCGATACTATGTGGATTATCAGTTTCTGAAAAACATATACATGCCATGTTTGATATCAAATGAAAGGTCTCATAGTCCTGAATAAGACCCTCTCACTAATATAGTCATAGCTGACATATTACAAGAATTACAATACTTCCCAGAAATAACAGCCAATGCCCATTTGCCCAACGTGTATTGAGAGTCTGAAGACTTAATTAGGAATTCAAGGATTCCTTTTCAAGGCAAAACACCCCAGCGGTTGGAGGTAGCTTTCTGGCAGCTAGGTGTGAATATGTGAATATAGGTGTCTATTGTCATGGTCTGTTTACTGTAGACATGGCAGGGTCCTTTCAGCACACACCCTATTTTGAGTGTTAGGAATTCAGTTGAATCTTCACCCTTTAACAGTGGTACTTGATGAAAAAAAAGTTTTTCCTGTCCCAGACCAAAAAATCAATGCTGGTTTTCCACCGTTCCTTTACTTTTTTTTCAGTTTCCTTTAAATCTTTTTTATCTGAAATATTTGCAATTAAACGAAATAAATGAAAAATATGCCTGTTGTCACATGTATTTTGATATCCATTTTGTAGACATCTCAGGGCATAAAGAAGTTTATGCTCAAAAAAAATATCTTGGTAAATATGGATTAATTATGAAAGCATATATCAATTCTAGATATTGATATAAAGATACTACTAGTACTACTACTATTCAGTTGTTAGCCATAATAAAAACCACTGTGAAAACACAAATAAGGGTGACAGGGGGGTCTACGCATGGCGGACGTGTGTAGGCAGGGCTCCAGGCGACCCAGACGTTCTGACATCTAAAACAGTGGCTAATGGTGACCAGTGCCCCCCAAAGGTGGGGCAACAAAAAGAAGAAGGCAGCAGGAGGCTGGAGTCGAGCGGCTAGCAGGATAGATCCCTTTCTAGTGCCGGAAGGGACACCACATTCTGCGTCCATGATAGGCGCAGGGGGAGGGGCCATCAGGACTTCCACAACGAAACCTGAATAGTCAGAAAGCAGGCAGGGAACGGCAGAGGCCCTTGGAAAACAGCAGGAGTGGACTGGCAGCTGAGAGAGAGCAGGTAGGGGAGAGCGCTGCTATGCAGTTCCCGGCCTCCTCTGACATGGCGGCAACTCCCTGAGACACAGGCCCAGCAAGAGATGGTATCTGGTCAGAGCCATATATCTTTGCCCCAAGACAGGAGGGAGGAGCTGGCCCCAGGCTCTTCACAGCTGCCAGCTTCGAAGGGCGCACAGCAGCTCTCAAATACTGAGGAGACCTCCCCCAGCCCTGAAATAGTACAGCAACCCTCCACAGACAGGACCCGGATGGGGAAAATCATGGCCCTCTAAAGTGGTCTCACAGCCAGAGTGAGGGTTGTGAATAGCACGTGGCAGGGGTGTCCTCTTTCCCCACTACTCTATGTAATCATCATGGAGCACCTTGCAAATGCTTTAAGGGGTTACCCCTCAGTTAAGGGAATACCTTGGGCGGGAGAGAATATAAACGTTCTCTGTTTGCGACAAACTTCTACTATACATTTCCTCCCCGCACACCTCATTGCCCTCTCTAATCTAAGAATTTGACAGATTTAGCCACCTTAGTTAACTTTACGAGAAATAAGGCTCTGAACATTTATTTATCCAACAACATCCAATAGCGACTACAAGTGAACTTCCCCTTTAGATGGCAGTAAGAATCCATCAACTGCCTAGATAGCTATTCAAATTAAACTACACACTGCTTCTTTCCAAAACCCTGAATGGCCTCAAATCCTATGGTAAAACTCATTATTCTTGCCTGGGACATAAACATAAACATTTTAAATTGGATATACTGCCCAGCTATCTGTATGTCTTTCAGGCTTTCCCTAATGTCCCTGATTTTTTAAGATGCTAAAGGGAGCCCTACCCAAATTCATTTGGAACAACAGGAAGACTCGGAGCCCTATCTAGACCTCAGATTTTACCACACTGCAGTAATTTTAGTTAGTCTTTTGGACTAGTTTCACCATGGGAAAGAAAAAATACAATTCTGTGATTACTCACCTGTAGAATTGGTATTATACGTATACAGCACGTCCTGTTCCAGAATATTCCTTACACATGGGTAATACATCCACAAGATGGCGCTGAACTGCAGAAAACAGCTTGTGGCTCCTCCCGGCCCTATATAAGTCAGGGACCTACCACAAAATCCCCAGTATTTACAAGCAGTTAACAAGAAGCCGGGAGAACCATACCTTCAAAATTGAACATAAGAACAATCACCATACAGAGGTAACCAAGAATAATGACAACAAGGGTGGGGTGGAACAGGACGTGCTGTATAAGTATAATATCAATTCTACAGGTGAGTAATCATAGAATTGTATTATTCTAAGTATACAGCACGTCCTGTTCCAGAATATTCCTTACACATGGAACATCCAATAGCAGTGTCCGTAAGTTAGGGTGGGATCCCCAAAAGTAACAGCAGACAGTTTAAACCACTGCCGCCTGCAGAACTTTGCGACCAAAAGCAGCATCAGCTGAGGCCTTAACATCAACCTTGTAAAACTTAAGTATGAAAAGAAGACCAAGTGGCGGCCTTGCAAACTTGTTCAACAGAAGCTTGGTGCTGAAAAGTTCAAGAGGCACCAATAGCACGAGTAGAATGAGCAGTAAGACAGAAGAGAGGCTCCTTCCCCTTAGCAGAGTAGGCCTGTACCACAGCCTGACGGATCCACTTGCTGATAGTGGACTTAGCCGGTGCCAGACCTTTCTTAGGTCCAGACGGGAGCACAAAAAGAGCATCAGTCTTCCTGAAGGATTTAGTAGCCACCAAATAGAACTTCAGAGTCCTGACCACATCCAGAGAATGTAAAACCCGCTCCTTAGGAGTACTAGCATTAGGGCAAAGAGAAGGCAACACAATGTACTGATTGAGATGAAAAGCCTCAAGACACAACCTTAGGCAGAAAATCTGGTTTAAAATGAAACACCACCTTGTCCTGGTGTCTCTCAAAGTAAGGAGGTTTGATAGAAAGCACCGCCAACTCAGAAACATGCCTAACAGAAGTGATAGCCACCAAAAAGGCTACCTTAAGAGTCAATATGGACAAAGGGGCCTCACGCAGAGGCTCAAAGGGAGACCCTTGCAATGCAGATAAGGCCAAGTCCAAATCCATGACTGGTAGCATAGGCTTACGTGGCGGACGCACGTGAGTAACCCCCTGGAAGAAGGTCTTAACCAGACGATGGTGAGTAAAGGATCTTTGGAAGAATATGGCCAAAGCAGAAACATGACCTTTGAGGGTACTAAGCTGAAGACCCAAATCCAAACCATGTTGTAAAAATTCCAGAATCCTGGGGATAGAAAACACCCGACATGGAAGCGACTTAGACTCACACCAGTCAATGTAAGCATGCCATACCCTATAGTAGATGGATGACGAGGACTGCTTCCTAGCCCGAATAATAGTATGAATTACAGAGGCAGGCAGCCCCTTCTCCATCAGGATGGAGGTTTCAGCAGCCAGGCCGTCAAAGCCATCGTTGGTAAATTGGGATGGCGTAGCTGCCCCTGCGTGAGCAGGTCTGGATCTTTGGGAAGAGCATACTGATCTACTGCCAACTGTACGACGTCTGCGAACCACACCCTTCTTGGCCAACGGGGGGCCACCAGAATGGCTGGCACCCCTTCCTGAGCACTCTTGCGCAACACCCTGCCCAGCAGAGGGAAAGGAGGAAACAAATAGAGAAGCTGAAAGCCCTTCCAAGACATTGCTAGAGCATCCGTGGCCAAGGCCAGAGGGTCCTGTGACAGAGAGACACAGACTGGAAGCTTGTGATTGTGACGGGACGCAAACAGATTCACATCTGGCTGACCCCAACGGTGGCACAGGGAGAGAAACACCCTGCTGCTGAGGGACCATTCTCCGAGATGAGAAGTCCCCCTGCTGAGGGAGTCTGCCTCCAGATTCTCCACCCCCATGATGTACACAGCTGAGATGCAGGGAACATTCTCCTCCGCCCAAGACAGTATCAGGGACACTTCCTTGAGAGCCCTCTTGCTCCGGGTCCCTCCCTGATGATTGATGTAGGCAATCGCCATCTGGTTGTCCGAGCGGACCTGAACCGCCCGACCTCGAAGGTGTGGAGTCAGTTGGGCGAGAAACGACCTTATCGCCCTCAATTCCAGAATGTTGATAGTGGTGTAGGCCTCCTGAGGGCCCCACTGACCCTGGAATTTCAGGGATTTCCAGAAGCCCCCCCAACCTGTCAGGCTGGCATCTGTGGTGACTTGTCTCCCAGCACGGGGCCAGAAAGGCCCAGCAACAGGTTTCTTGAGTCCAGCCACCACGAGAGAGACCGTCTGGCCAGGGGGGGCAGAACCAGCACCTGATCCAGGGGATCAAGGGTCCTGATCCCAAACTGACAAGAGGTGAATTTGAAGGGGTCTCATGTGAAACTGAGCGTATGGAACTGCCTCGAAGCAGGACACCATCAGTCCCACCAACTGCATCCCCTGCCGGATGGAGGGATGAGGGGAAGACAGAAGATGTTTGGCTAGGGCCTGAAGATTCTCCACCTTCTGCTGAGGGAGGAGGATCTTGGGCCTGATGCAGAGCCTCCTCTGAACTGCCCTTAAAACCTTCCGATTGTCCGGGGCTCCCGTTTGAATCGTGGCTCAAATGTGATGCAGAGCCTCCGTCGGAATGGCTCCCTAACTGATCCGTCAATTTCACTTTAATCGGAAAGCTTTTTTTGCTCTCTCGGGTGCCTTCAATTTGATCGGGGCTCCCGTTCACGTTCACACGGGCGGCCCATTTTTCCCTGATTTTTCCTGGCTTTTTGAACGTACCTGCTTGGTTTCCGTCGTATTTGACCTTCCATTTTGGTGGTTTGAGCAAGTATACTTACATCTCCATGGCTCTTCAGTTGCCAATCTGGCTACACGCAAGCGCACATCCCTAAACCTCCATTTGAATATGCATATGGCACCAACTGCCAATTTGACACATATATATATATATATATATATATATATATATATATATATTTCTGTTAAATTTTTGTTGTTCCTTTTTCCTTGCCATTAATGCATACCTTAATTCTTTCTGATTGTTTTTGATTTATTGTCCCATATCTAAACCTTTTGTGTCATGTAAATGTGTGATGATGTTGTGTGATTGTACATTTGCAGGAAAGACAACACACCAAATCTTTTTATTTGTTTTTAATTCCAACGTTGTTTTTTTTTTTTTTTTTTGGATTTGGATTTTTCATATTTTTTATTTTTTGCCAAAGCTAAAAAACAATTAAAATTTTAATGCAAAATAAAAAACATTAGGCCTCGGGGTCTTGTGCCTGTGGTTTTCTAGTATCTGTGAATGATAAACAACATTAGTTTAGCATTGTTTTTATGGTTTGGTTGGGCGTGTTTTTTTGGGGGCACTTTTTAAACCGGACCTTCAGCGTGATTTAATGAAAAGCCCAAACTCTTAAAAAACGATTCCGCAGCATCACCCACCATTAATCCACCAAATACATTAACAAGTTTCCTGGCCTAACTAAAGTCACTTTATTAACCTTTTGCTGCCTCACATTGCCCTAGTTCTTCTATCTGCATGTAGCCTAGATTGTAGCTGCGTACATGGGTTAAACTAAGGTGGGCTGGTATGTAACGTGACAAACTAAGTTGTTTCAGACTATTCTTGCACTTTGTTTTTTTTTTATTATAAGGAATGTGTGCGCGCACATAAACGCACGCTCGCATACACACATCCATGATGATGTCGTCCTGCTCCTGTGTAAAGATGGCATAGCTCCTGGTATAGCTCTGACGTTCCCCTGAAGTGACGTGCAGGACATCCCAAATTGGAATGCCCCAGAGACATGATGCCTGTAACCCAGCCCTGGATTCCTTCACACTCCAAAGGGCTGGGTTACATGGGTTTTGGCCTGCTTTAAAACATCATGACCAAATCAGGTTAGGATGGAATAACCCACCTCCTTTACATTATTATTAAAGTAACACAGGTTCCCTCACATAAAGCAGAACAAAACCCAGAGCGGCCACTGGTCTTCCCCCTGGAAATCCCAGATCGGGATGCCCCACTGTGTGAAACCCTTTTTACTGAGACTTTACTCAGAAATGGCAGACTCCCTCTCTTAAAGCGGAACAAGCCATGATTAGTTTAATGACCTTTGCAGCCGTATATTGTAGTGCCCCCCCAGTCTGATCAAGACAACGGAACCTCATCTTCAAGAGACCAAAGGCTCGCTCCACCACAGAGCGAGTCCTCCTGGGGGCAGTATTGTAGGGCTCCTCTGCCTGTGAAGATGGGTGCAGGATTGGGGTCAGCAGCCAGGGGAGCAAAGGATAGCCAGAGTCTCCCCCCCCCCCACAAAAAAAAAAAAAACACAAAAAAGGTGTGCATTGCAACAATAGAAAAGAGGGACAAATAGGTGAGCGGAATAGGGTTGGAGGAAAGGACATTTGTAATGAGCATACATGCACATCCAACCTGTACACTCATTAAAAAAGTCTGGGGAATACTACTTACATAAGAGGGCAAGAACATGACGCAATAGGGTTCGATCACTTAACCCATTTAATTTAAAGTTAAAAAATTAGGCTAAAAATATACTAACAAAAAAATTAACAAATAGTGTGTTAAGGGAAAAAAAAATAAACAGGGTGGGCAACCAATACAAGTTTCATACACATACCCAGTAAGGCGGGTGAGCTCAAATAGGTGCAGCCTGGTTTCTGCCATACTCAGCAGGACAAGACCGCGGAGCTGGCGCCGCTGATGTGCTCCAACAGGACTGCATATTATTGCCCGAGTGCAAATACGGCTGCTCTGACTTGCCGTAAGTGAAGGCTCGGCGGCCCCGTTTCATTAGGGTGATTTCAATCGGAAAAGAAGGCTCTGCATCACTGAAAAAAACAATGAACGAGGCGTCCGTTTTGCCGGGAAACAGCCTCGTGCGAGCCGACAATCGGAAAGGCGGCTGAGCGCACACCTGAGCGCATAAACGCACACTAAAATCAACGTAGCACCCTTTCCTGACCCGATCAAAGCCCAAAACCAACGGGAAAATGCACGGGAGAAGTGAACGGGGAGGCTCTGCATCAAGCCACTTGACCTGATATCCAGAGTCATGTCCAGAAAGGACATCACCATTGACAGCGACAGGAAGGACTTGGGGTGGTTGATCACCCAGCTGAAGGACTCCAGTGTGGACACCCCCAGCTGGATATCTAGCTCGGCCTGCTGGAAGGACTGAGAAGTGATGAGAATGTTGTCTAACTAAGGAAGGATGTGGATGCCCTGAGATCTCAGCAGAGCCAGTATGCCCGCCAGCACTGTGGTGAATACCCTGGGAGCCGAGGTGAGTCCGAAAGGTAAGGCCACAAATTGATAGTGCTGATCCTCCAGAGCGAACCTGAGGAATCTCTGATGACCTGGAAAGGTTGGTACATGAAGGTAAGCGTCTTGTCCACAGAGGTCATGAAGCCTCCCGGGCATAGGGAATTGACAGCTGGGCGCAGAGTCTCCATGCAAAAGTGTCTGGATCTGACAAATTTGTTGAGGCACTTTAAATCCAGGATAGGTCTGATGGACCCGTCTTTTTTGGGAACAATAAAAAGATTGGAATAGTATCCTCTGCCCCTTTCCCTCAAGGGCACCTGGCAGATGACCCCCGACTCCAGAAGGTTTTGGACAGCAAGGCGCAGACCCTGAGCTGACAGGGGGTTTTGGGCCATCCGGGATTTGATGAATCTTGGGGGGCGGCCAGGCTGCAAACTCTTGTAACTATCTTGTAACCGGAGGACACTACCTCCTGAATCCACCGGTCTGAGACGTGAAGCCTCCAGACGTGAGCAAAGAGCCGGAGCCGTCCCCCCACCCGCATGGGCGAGGGCACCCCTTCATGCCTGAGGGGGCTTGGGTGAGGATTTTGGCCCCCAGGAGAGGCCAGGACGGCCACGTCCTCTGCCCCTTCCCCAGTGATCTTCTCGGACCCCAGTAAAGGAGACTCCTCGGCCAGTTCTGGAACCACGGAAGGATGGGAGAAAGGCCCCCAAAGGACCCGGACGGCCTCCTACATTGAGGTAACCTGCCACCCTTGGCAAACAAATCCAAAAGCTGCCAAAGAGACGCAGGCCCTCGACAGGGAAGCCAGTGAGGGCTTTCTTAGCAGCATTATCAGCTACCCATTGACGTAGCCAGACAGAGCGGCGTATAGCCACCAACAAGGCAAGTTCTACCACACATTCTAATGGCATCATGGCATCATCCATAGCAGACAAAATATATGCAATAAATTCTTCACAAAGCAGTAGAGATCTATACTCTTCTCTACCCGCATCCTCAGATGCCCCGTCCTAGAGACACTTAAGCACCCCTTTAATTGGCAACAGCCGTAATAGCAGAGGCGCAAATCGGGCGCAGAGCCATCCCCACACAGGCAAAGGCGTGACAGGCCAGTTGGTCCAAGCGCTGGTGCTCCCCATCCCGCAGGGTAGTAGTATCAGGAGAATGCATGACAGATGTATTGGACAACCCGAGAACGGGAGCATCCACCTTGGGAGGACATGACCAATGCTTAACAACATCAGCAGGAAAGGAATACCTCTTGTCCCAACTCTTAGGCACTCCTGGCAGCTTGCTAGGCCGTTCCCATTCCTTGAGCACTTGTAGGCTTAACCGTATGGCTGCTGCGGGGCCACTGCCGGGGGAGAAATACAAAGCCCTTCAAAAATATGACTCAGCAGCCTGTCAGTGTCATCAGGGGACCGCGGGTCTTCCCCAAAGGGAGTCCCAGTACTACCGTAAATCTTAGGTTGTTCCTCAGAGGATTCCGAATCAGAAAATAATTCCCCCTCCTCAAGGGGGTAAGGACCTGAGAGTGAGTAAGGGCCCTCGTCTTCTGCAGGGAAGAGGGAAACCGCGGGTGATAAATGCCGCTTCTTATCAGAAGCCTTACGTGGGGCAGACCCAGCAAGACTAAGAGATACGTTGCAAGGAATTTGCAGGATCTCCAGGTCCAGGTCCCAGGAGAGAGGTCATCGTGGCTACTCCACAGACAACTTATTGCTTTACTCAGCTCTTACTCCAAGCTGTCTTTCCTGTCTCAGCCTCTAACTCCCTTCAAAAACATTCTAAAATCAAACCCAGTGCCTGCTCATACCCTCTCACTTTTGTATCAGGTTCTGTAGTCGGCAGCGGGTACCACAGAAAACATCAGATTTGTCAGGCGCTGGGAGATGGAATTAGATCATGAGTTGGGGCTGAAGAATGGGAAAATCCTTTATGTTAACTCAAAAGATTTCTCTGGTGTGCAGAGAAGACCATATCAAATTTGGAGGTGATTCCAGTAAGTGTTGGCGATGTGGTGGAGCTGAAGGCACCATGACTCATATTTGTTGGGCGTGTCCTCTAGTGAACCGGTTTTGGGACCAAGTGTTTACCATATCTCAATTTCTAACCACAGAGACTATCCCTAACAATCCACAGGTCTCCCTCTTGTCCACCAGATTCAACCATAAAGAAAGGTCTCCTCAGACACTCGCAGCTGCTAGATTCGTGATCCCTCGCCACTGGTGCTCCCAGAACGCTCCCACTATTGTGGAGCGGGTACAGGAGGTGGAAAATATTAGGAGAACGGAGGAGCAGGAGAGAGTGAAGAATGGGACGCAGAAAGTTACTATAACTTGGTCAGTCTGGTTGACATATAGGAACACGTCTGAATTTTAGGTGCTGCTTCAATCAGCATAGGGGGAGCCAGTTTTTAAACAGGGACAAGTTGGTTATGTACCTATCCGTGACTTCTTTTTATTGGAATATTGCTTCTAGGCATCCCTTCTTCCCTTCTCTCCCTCTTTCCCACTTTTGGTCTGCCCCTTTCTCTCTTACCTACTCCCAATGTTCCTATCTTTATTTCTCGTTTTTATCCCTCCTCCTTCAGTATTCTTCCCAGTTGTGTTTTTCCTTTGTTATCCTACAAGGCGTGGTTGGTGTAAGTCCCCATTTGATACCTGCTCGAGCCATGTGAATTTGAATATTTACTGTACTGAAAAAAAAGAACACATTTAAAGAATAAAGGGCAAGAAAAAATGTGGAGTATGGGTCACACGATAGGCTATTAAACTCAAAAAACAACCTAACTATTCTCTCCATGGCCCAGTCAGATCCATGCCTGACCCCAGAATTCCTTAAACCAGACCTTCACCCTGAATAAGAGCCTATCTTATATGTTCCCCCCACCCTGTACATACAGATTGTCTACATTAAAAGTCACCCTACCTGCATCTACTGCATTAACTGAGACTTTAAACATTCAAGATGGCCCATGGAGTCCCAGGCTGCCTGCAAACAGGGAGTGTCTTTTGACTGTGCCGCTCTGCATTCTGGGATTGCTGTCCTTTTACTCCCCAGCTCTGCTCTGTCTGTGCAAAGCACAGCTATAACCCTACCCCCTGCACTTTTGCCTCCTTTCCTCAGTATGTGATGCTTCTGAGGCAAGATGGCTGCGCCCATATCTTAGAGTGCTGAACAGAATTGCAGCCCAGTGGGGGAAATAATAAAAAGTGACTAAAAACTTAAAATATATTAATTTTAGATGCTGGGGAAAAGTTTTTTAGGAGTTTGGCTTTTTTATTAAATGATGCTGAAGGTCCAGTTTAACGTGGACCAAGACCCAAGATTTTGACTATCCTGGCTTTTGGCCCTTGCCCCTAGGCCATCCACAAATGCCTGGCACAGGCGAACGCCAAGGTAAAGGTGTAGCGTAGTGCAGCCACATCCCATGCATATGCCATTGCATCGGGATTCAGGTAAGGTTTTACTGGGAGTTTCACACAGCGGGGCACATGGAATCGGGATGCCCTGGGGAGTGGGAATCAGGCGGCCTGAGATGGGTTTTGGTACACTTTAAAGCAGCACCAATTGGGAGTGTAGACAATCAATAACACTCAAATTCCCTGAAATGTTTGCAGTGAATACGACAAGATGCTAGTAAGCTTTATAAAAAAGTATAAATTCTATGCTTAACATTGATAAATGCTATGGAACACGTTTTCCAGGCTTTTGCTACTGCCTGTTTGGCCAGGAAATAAACAAGTCATTTGTTCAGGTCTTTGGTTCTTCACTTCAATCCTCGGTGTATAAGTGCTACCCATGGGTTTCTTCTGACCAATGTGCCAAAAAATGTTTTAACAGACCAAAAACTCTGGTCCACAGTCCGACAATTGCTGGGCATTTCCACCCAATGTGCATCACGTCTCCAGACATGTCGCATCCCCTATAGTTTCAAGACTATATTTTAAAGTCAATAATATGGTATAAATGTCACTTGTTATAGTTTATCATCATTGAAAGGCGGCATAAACATGTCATTAAGCTAACCTGCACAAGCACATTTACACATAATTACACCAGTTTCCCCCAATTTACGCTAATGCTACCACCACATTAAAGGCAAGAGTGGCAGTGACCGGCAAGAGTAAAAAAAGGAGCTTAAATTAATAATAATATAATTAATAATATGTATTATATACTAACTAATAATTAATAATGGTACAGGAATTAATGGAAAGTGGTGGCCATTGTAAATCAGGCCCTATGTATCTGCTGATTATAATCATTATAATGGTTCAGAAAAAGGACATAAAAACAATAATAAAAACTTCAAAAAATCAAAAAAAAAAAAAAAAAATCAAGTTTGATTACAAATTGGGATTTCCTCTAGGGCCTGGGATTGGGCTCCAGCATTCTATCTGCTGAACAACAACTTTTATTTAGGCATTTTGTGAGGAGAGAAATAAACTCTGCCATGGCTTGTGTGGCCACATCCCCGCTATTCCTCTGAGGCGCTTACCTACACCCAACATTTTTGATTGGCTGGCTCCGGTACACAAAAGTGCGATCTGTGGCACACTCTATTCAGAAATTCTAGCTGGTCTCACGTCACATCTGCGAAAGGAATGGAGCGTGAGTGCAGACTGGTTGCTGATCCGCACATGCACCATGGGATCACCCAAAGATGCATTTTTCCAGGCAATCCTCAGGTATACACTGAGCCAAATCAGGATGCCCTGCAGGAAAGGAACACCTGCCAGAGTGAAGCAGCCTGGTGTTTCTTTCTAAAACTAATGCTGCCCATGGTATCAGAGGAACAAAACCTGGGATCTCTGGTTTTGTTCCTTCTCCTTAGGCATGCCGATTTTGAATTCCCCCGCTGTGTGAAATCCCCTGGATTGTCTTGTTTTATCACCTCACTCGCAATCCCGTGGCACATGTGCAGGTTAGTTAGCCATTCGTTCATATGCACAGCTAGGGATCCTGAATGGTAGTCTAGCCATTGGCTGCTCCAATATAGCTGTGTGTGCCTGCACCAGCCATTCAGAAGTGACTCGCGCAGGTGTGCGCATCAGCTGTTAAGGAAGCCAGGGATGCCGCCATTGGCCAACACATGTGCAGTGGGGTGCTGGTGAGGTGAGTAAACAAGGTAAATTGGGATATCTTAGGCATGTATAATTTATCTCTGCAACAGCTAACATTTACTGTTACCCCAAGATATGAAAGGCAACCCCAATAAATCCAGCTTCATCAGGTCAGTGCACCAGTAACGCTGACTGCTCACTCATACATTTGTCACAGTGGTTCTACATGAAGGTGTATACAAAAAACAGGATCAAAGCAATCATGACGTCCTCGCAGCCCATCTGCTGCGCGATGGGTCCGATCACAGAATATATTACACAGTGCATGGCTCCTGACTGATCAAATAATAAGATCAGCCTTCAATCGAGTTACAGCAGCATGATTGGGTTACAACTCCCTGTTCAAACAGAAATTACATTAAGGCCTTTCTGTATTTAGCCTGGTTGGCCAGTAATTGCATCTATACTCTCCAAAAATAAACCGGGAGTCATTCAACACTTCATTGTGATGGCCAGGTACAGATAGGAAGTCAAGGATGACCCGCTGGTGCGCACGCAGATCCAAAGTAATGGCGGTGCTTGCATGCGGCAGGACATGGTTGCTATAAGCATTGCTGGCAGTCATTGCCTCGCTACTCCCTAATATCAGTTTCCTGCACGAGTCATTAAATAAACTAGAAGCGATCCATCATTGGTAATGTTCCTGCATAGATAGCATCCATTGCGCTGGCCTTTCGTATAATGTAAGTAGAGATTAGCGAATCGATTCTGACGAACCCAAATTTGTTACGAATTTCATGAAATATTCGATTTGTTATGATTCCGAATATCGCAGCGATTCGATCGGATCGCTCGAATAGCTTTCTTAAAGTGGACCAACACCCACGGGTGATCGGCCCGGGAATCTATAAGATTCCCGGGCCGATCACCCCCCACCCCGCGGGACATCCGAGATCGGGATGTCCCGCGGGGTGTAACCCCCCCAAAACCCCCGAAAAACCTTACCTGATCTTCTCCCTCGCGCCCCTGTAGGCGTGCGCGCACCCGCGCCGGCCGTCTGCGAATGGCTGGCACGGGCGCGCGCGCGTCAAAAGGGATGCGCGGGAGGCGGCGGCGGCGGCAGCCGCTTAGACGTTCCTGGACCTGGCTTGTACGTCGGCGCTGGGAGCGGGGAGAGGTGAGTTTTTCGGGGGGTTAGGGGGGGTTTCACACAGCGGGGCACCCCGATCGGGGGTGCCCCACCGAAGTGGACCAAGACCCAGGATAGTCAAAATCCTGGGTGTTGGTCCACTTTAAATCTCAATTTACTGCTATACAGTCCATATAAAATGGTGGATCCACATGTCAGGACATGTCCCATGGGGCAAGGAATGCTGGGTAGGTGTCACATGCTACCTATCAGCAGACAGGCTTACCGATGATGTCACAGCCCCATATAAACGGTGGCCATCTTGGAAGATCATTCTGACACTGTATTGCGGCCAGAGCAGAACAGGCAGGGAGAGAGCGAGGGACAGACAGACAGACAAATAGATAGATAGATAGATAGATAGATAGATAGATAGATAGATAGATAGAACAGAAGAAGCGCGGGACAGATAGAGAAGGAGAGAGCCTGTGACAGTGACAGATAAAGACAGGGACAGTTTAAACTGTTTGCATTAGCTTTCAAGCCTGTTTAGTGTTAATAACACTCCTGCCTATTTAGCTTTTCCTTTACCTGGTGTCATTCTTAAAAAAGCGTGCTAGCATTAATATTTCAAGACTACCTGTGTAATAACCGCTTGCATTTTATAATTAACGTCACTTTTCCACAATCAAGGGAGGCCTCCTCTGTATGTAAACAGGGGGCATCCCAAACACTTGCATAAGTATTTCAAGACTACCTGTCTAATAACTGCTTGCATTTTATAATTAACGTCAATTTTCCACAATCAAGGGAGGCCTCCTCTGTATGTGAGCAGGGGGCATCCCAAACACTAGCATAAATATTTCAGGACTACCTGTCTAATAACTGCTTGCATTTTATAATTAACGTCACTTTACCACAATCAAGGGAGGCCTGCTCTGTATGTGAGCAGGGGGCATCCCAAACACTAGCATAAATATTTCAAGACTACCTGTCTAATAACTGCTTGCATTTTATAATTAACGTCACTTTACCACAATCAAGGGAGGCCTGCTCTGTATGTGAGCAGGGGGCATCCCAAACACTAGCATAAATATTTCATGACTACCTGTCTAATAACTGCTTGCATTTTATAAGCAACGTCACTTTTCCACAACCAAGGGAGGCCTGCTCTGTATGTGAGCAGGGGGCATCCCAAACACTAGCATAAATATTTCAAGACTACCTGTCTATTAACTGCTTGCATTTTATAATCAACGTCACTTTACCACAATCAAGGGAGGCCTGCTCTGTATGTGAGCAGGGGGCATCCCAAACACTAGCATAAATATTTAAAGACTACCTGTCTAATAACTGGTTGCATTTTGTAAGCAAAGTCACTTTTTAAGCAAAATTTGCCTTTTGCCGGGGGGCATCCCAAACACTAGCATAAATATTTCAAGATTACCTGTCTAATAACTGCTTGCATTTTATAAGCAAAGTCACTTTTCCACAATCAAGGGAGGCCTGCTCTGTATGTGAGGAGGGGGCATCTCAAACACTAGCATAAATATTTCAAGACTACCTGTCTAATAACTGCTTGCATTTTATAAGCAAAGTCACTTTTCCACAACCAAGGGAGGCCTGCTCTGTATGGGAGGAGGGGGCATCCCAAACACTAGCATAAATATTTCAAGACTACCTTTCTAATAACTGCTTGCATTTTATAAATAACGTCACTTTTCCACAATCAAGGGAGGCCTGCTCTGTATGTGAGGAGGGGGCATCCCAAACACTAGCATAAATATTTCAAGACTACCTGTCTAATAACTGGTTGCATTTTTTAAGCAAAGTCACTTTTTAAGCAAAATTTGACTTTCGCCGGGGGGGCATCCCAAATACTAGCATAAACATTTTAAAGTACCTGTCTATTAACTGGTTGCATTTTGTAAAGAAAGTCACGTCAAATTGCCAGCAGCCATTGCCTTTAACCCGGGGAGCATCCCAAATATGCTAGCATGTGTTTTAAGAGTACTCACATTGGAGTTGGCAGCAGTAGCATTAGGAGCCCATATATTGCCTGAAAGACACACATATGAGCTGGCAGCAGCAGCATAGGGAGCCCATATATTGCCTGAAAGACACACCCAGGAGTTGGCAGCAGCATAGGGAGCCCATATATTGCCTGAAAGACACACTCTGGAGTTGGCAGCAGCATAGGGAGCTACCATGCATCAGCTACTACCATGGATCAGCCATTGATGCCTGGAAATCCTGGCTAAACCATGCCTGATTCATCTTGACAAAGGTGAGTCTCTCCACATTTTTCGTGGACAGATGAGTTCTCCTTGGCATGACTATGGCCCCCGCCGCACTAAACACCCACTCAGATGGCACACTACTCACTGGGCAGGACAGCTTTCCCAGGGCAAACTCTGCCAGTTGCGGCCACAAGTCAAGTTTGGCTGCCCAGAAGTCCAGCGGGTCCTCAAGGTGCATTGGCATGGTCATGTCAAGGTATGACACTACCTGCTGGTTCAGGGCCTGCTCCAGGTCTTTCTCCAGGTCTGCTACTCATGATTAGCCTCACTATGCGGGTCGCTTGTGATTAGGGTGTGATTCTGTTAGTTGTTATCTGATTCCGACCCGGCTTGATCTACCATTCCTGTCTGCTGCCTGTACCGACCTCTGCTTTGTCTGACCACAAACCTGCCTGCCCCTCTGGATACCCCGCGATCTCTGACCTCCCGGCTTGACCCTTTGGCTACGCCTGACTACGCACCTGTCTCATCCCTGTACTCTGACGCACCCTCCGGATTGACTACCTGTGAACGACCTCGGCTTTGGGATACCCTCGTGGTTCATCGGCCTTCACCGTAAGCAGCCATCCTTTGCGCCTATTAAGACCTGGGGGCAACCGTGTCCGGTGAGGCGTACCTAGCGTCCCGGCAAACGGGGGCTTGACTATAGGCAGAAGCGGCAGTGGAGATTGGGGGTTGCCTGCTTACAGAAAGCTGGTGTCCCGCTGGGCATCACAGTATGGACAATGGCGCAGATAGGCTTCGGCCAACTGACTAGGTAGAATGTCTCTGTAGTAGGTGAGTTTGTCCTCCCTCTCAGTGGGTGTAAAAAATGCCCCCATTTTGTGCTGGTAGCGAGGGTCCAATAAGGTGGAGAGCCAGAAGTCATCCCGCTGACAAATGGAGACAATTCTGCGGTCACTACGCAAGCACGTGAGCATGCATCGTGCCGTTTCTGCAAGTGACTCGGAGGGACTACCTGTCTCCATCTCCACTGCATACTGCCACGGTGTGTCTGGGTCCTCTGTCTCGCCTTCCTCACAACCCTCTAGCTCCTCTGGCTGCTCCTGCTCCTCCTCTCCTGTCAGATGACTAGATAAAATGGCCATTTTGTCAAACCTAAACTGTGCTTCGCTGTGCCCCACCCCCTCCTCCTCCTCCTCCACTTCAGCCCCCACAGGCTTCATGTGGCCGTGAAATGTAGGCGCCATGTCTCCAGTGCCCTGACCAGCCATGGTTTCCAACATGTGTTGTAGTACATGAAGCAGTGGAATCACATCGTTCATCGCATAGTCCTGGCGACTGACTAATAATTGGCTTCCTCAAAGGGTCTGAGCAAACGACAGGTGTCACGTATGAGCTGCCACTGGTTAACATTGAAGCTACACAGGGGAGTCCCCCTATCCGCTTGGACCATCAAGAAATCAGTGATGGCTTTTCTCAGTTTGTATAGTTGATCCAACATATGGAGGGTGGAAACATCGCAAATCAGACTATGTTGGGGGATACCGTTCTGACGCTGTAGCTCAAGAAGGGTGTGCTTGGCGGTGTAGGAGTGGCTGAAGTGCATGCAAAGTTTCCTTCCCGTTGTTAGGATGTCTTGCAGATGGGGGGAAGACTTCAGAAAATGCTTGACAACTAGGCTGAACACGTGTGGCATACAGGGCGCATGGCTCAGGCTTCCTTGTCGCAGCGCAGACAAGATGTTCTTCCCATTGTCAGTCACCATGGTTCCCATTTGCAGTTTTGGTGGAGATTTATGATTTTTAGCAGTTCCTCCCATGTGTGACTCCATGGCTCAAGGCAAACCATGTGAAGAACAGCGTGAAACCACCATGTCCTGCACACGTGGTAGGCTGGAAAGGCACTGAAAAAAATAAAAAAAAATTTAAAAATTCAGAAAAAAAAATATTTAGAAATAACAAAATACAAAAAAATAAAATAAAAAAATTAACAAAAAATTAACAAAAAAAATTTAAAAAAGACAATGGAAAAAATATATATATAAAAAAAATAATTTATTAAGGCACGTCCCACTACATGCCCAACCACCCATTAAACACAGGCACCACCGCTACTAGTTTATTTAAAAATCAATATTTTTATTTTATCAACATGTGACATCTATTGGACATGATTAAAAAACGCTAAAGACAATATACAAAACGGAAGGGAGACATCTAGTGGGGGCAGTGGGAAGTGGTACTAATAACAATTGATCATAATACATACAAATGAGTAAAACCCGGCTGTACTTTAAAGTGCATATGTGCTGACTAACCTAATCCACCTGCTAATCTGGAGGTCACTAATTGGGCCTCAAAAAATGTGCAAAGGACATGTGTACAGAAAAACTGTGTTATACTATCTTACCAACCTAATGACATAACCTATCCAACTAAAATTAAAGAAACAAACACAGCCGGGGAAGAGACGTGAGGAAGTGACGCGTTCTTGACGTCACGCAACGCGTAGACGGGCGGGGCGGTGGGCAGGTGGTCGTTCTTACATGTAAGTGGATTGTTATTATTGGGGTGGTTAGACGTTTCTTTGTCTTCCCCGGCTGTGTTTGTTTCTTTAATTTTAGTTGGATAGGTTATGTCATTAGGTTGGTAAGATAGTATAACACAGTTTTTCTGTACACATGTCCTTTGCACATTTTTTGAGGCCCAATTAGTGACCTCCAGATTAGCAGGTGGATTAGGTTAGTCAGCACATATGCACTTTAAAGTACAGCCGGGTTTTACTCATTTGTATGTATTATGATCAATTGTTATTAGTACCACTTCCCACTGCCCCCACTAGATGTCTCCCTTCCGTTTTGTATATTGTCTTTAGTGTTTTTTAATCATGTCCAATAGATGTCACATGTTGATAAAATAAAAATATTGATTTTTAAATAAACTAGTAGCGGTGGTGCCTGTGTTTAATGGGTGGTTGGGCATGTAGTGGGACGTGCCTTAATAAATTTTTGTAGAGTGCTGTTCACCCATTTGTGCACACCGTTGGTATTTATTTTGTTAAACAATAATCAAATTACAGGTTCCGGTGCAGTCTCACAACAGTATTGTAGTTAGTATAAAAAAAATAAAATATATATATATATATATATATATATATATATATATATATATATATTTAAAAAAAATACAAAATATAAAAAAAAAGAAAATGAAAAAACAAAAATACAAAATTAACCAAAAAAAATGGATACATTTTATGTTATTGTTATTATGTTATATGTTATTATGTTATATGTTATTATATGTTATTATTATAAATGTGTTCAAATAAGATAAATGTTAACAATTAATATGCAATTGACAATTAGGCACTTTTTTCTGTGACACCATTGCTAAGTGCAAGTGCACTGTCACAGACACAATGGTCTAGGAGCGTGGAGGCCACAGAGGAGGGACCTGTCCAAGTTGCTGTTGTGGTTGTGCAGGAACCACAATCACCCAGTGGGGCTTAAAGGATATGTATTGTCCCTGACCGTAGTTACAGCTCCAGATGTAGGCACTGCCGTGCACTTTGGTACACACTGACAGGCTAAAGGACTGGCCCACCTTCTGTTTAACAAAATTGTACAGGGCTGGTACTGCCTTCTTCATAAAGAAATGACAGCATGGGACTCTCCACCTCGGCTCGGCACAAGCCATCAGTTCTCTGAAAGGTCCACCACCTCAAAAGGGAGGGACTGCAGCACCAGCAACTTATACAGGAGCACATTTTGCTTCTGCACGTTGGATGAGTGGGCACATACCCCTCGATTCAAAGAGCAAAAGTTAATTGATTTCGGATCGAGAATCGTAAGTTTGGGTGGGTGTTAGTCATTTTTTCCTGTTTTTTTGGCCATTTCCGACTCGCACGAGCCTACGTTCGAATGCGTATATGCTCTTACGATCATCGTAAGTTCGTGCGTAAATTTTAGGATCAAAACGTAAAACTTAGGATCAAATCCTAAAACTTAGGATCAAAACGTAAAACTTAGGATAATTGGATGTGTTTAGGTGTGATTCAGAGAACAGTTTTCAAACCTCTAAATACGTTTTAAAAGAAAGCCACTGCCGACACCTTTTAGCAGTCGTATTGCTGTTCTTGAACAGGTTTTTTGGCTATGTGGAGGAGTCTGCGCGTCTGGAGCTCCAATGAACTGCATGTATCAGCATGGCCGAGGCCATAAATTGTATGGCAATGCATACCTGATTCATGTATGCCTTATAAAAGCATTTTAATGTGGACCTTAATTAGTCCTTTGCATGTAAACCTTTATTTTGCAATATATTTGCGTTAATAAAAGAAACTTATGTCCTTTGGGATTTATTTTTAAATTGATGTACTAGAATAATATTTTTAGATTGCATTTATTGGTGTAGTTGTTTACCTTTGCTTTGTTTAATTATTTAAGCACATCTTTGGTCAGATGCATCACACTTACTGAGGAGAGGAGAGCGGGATAAAGTGCAGGATGTGGGTTACTGCTGTATTTTGCACAGACACAGCAGAGCTGGGGGCACGGAAAGGTCAGAAATCAAAGAATGCAGAGCAACACAGTCACAAGGCCCTTTCTGTTTGCAGGCTGCCCGATAATACCTGAGCCGCCATCTTGGCTGTTTCTAGGCTCATAACATGCAGAAGTTGCTGGGTGTTTTTTTATATTTGAGAGCAATCTGTATGTAGAGGGTGTGGGTAACCACACACAAAATTTTAAGTTGTACCATTTGAAGCCTAAATATTAAAATTAAATCCTCAAGTAAAAAATGCAAGTTAACTAAAAATTAAACAAAGTAAGATTTACTTATGCAAATGCATTCATTAATGGTTGGTTACTACAAAATGAATGAAATAAAGAAAAATAAGACCAAATATTTAGAATGCACTTTAATGAGGTAAGTTTGTAGTGCGCAGCCGCAAGATCAGAAGGATTTACGTCCAGACAAAAAAGGAAAAAGGGCAAAACCAATGTTGCAACCTGAGAAATGAAACGGAACATTCAGGATGGAAACTGACATAGGTCTGATTCCCGAACTGCCATACGAACGGGCGTACATTTTAGGATAGAAACGTATTTGCTTATAGAATCACTCGCAAGTTCATACGAACGCACGAGCGGACGTGAAAAATAGGATGATCGGCACCCAAATCAAAGCTGTTACATGTTTCTTTGAATCGACCCTATACTGTTGTCTCTTCGACATTGCTTGGCCAATGGCTTGCTGGCGGAATGACTGACTCGGATTAAGAGGAGGAGGAGCATCTGGAGTGACAGAGGATGGGTATGACACACAGGAGGTGGTGGAGCCTTGGCTGGCTGGAACAGGGAGCGGCGGGCCACTGGGTAATGCAGCAGGCTGGATCACCACTTTGGAGCCAACTCTCCCAGGCCGCTTTATGGTGACGCTGCAAATGTTGATGCAGGGTTGTGGGTCCATTGGGACCCTGGCCACACTTTGCCTTCTGCCTACACATTTTTCATATAGCCATGTTAACCTCCTGCGGATGCTTGATGAAAAACTGTCACATCGCCAAGTAGCTCATTTTCCTATCAACAGTCTGCACTAATTCACTGCTGCTGCCGCCGTCGCCAACTCCAGGGACCCTCTTCCACTACCTCCTGGGAAGGTAGCCTGCCGTGCAGCAAGTGGTCTACCCCAAGCACATTTGCCTCCATACTTTCCCCTTCTGCCACCATGCTGACTGCTTAATCCGTCACTCTCCATCACTCCAAGCCTTTAAAAGTGCCCTCAAAACTCACTTATATCCTCCTCAGGTTCCTCAACAGTGTCTGCTTAAGGAGCCAAAACGCTTGCAACACCACCTCCCACGCCACTCTCCTCATCACTATTTGCCCGCCTAGTGGAAGAAGCGGCGAGTGTCTCCTCCACTTCTTGGCTGGGCAGTAACTGCTGATTTTTCTGATTATCAGATCGTCCTCACTGAATAGTGGAGCTGAACCCAAAGCATAAGATATAACCGACAGTTGAATGGGGGTGTCAGATGTCACTTGTGATGAAGTGGATGATTGTGTTAACCAATGGATGACGGCAGATGGGTTGCTGGTCAAGACACGACCGCTTTTTTTTTTTCAGATGAGCGATTCGTGAAAGTTCGATTCGGCCGAACCCGAATTTCTTGGGGAAATTCGGCGAATCGCCCGAATCGAACTTTCAAGAAGTTCGCTCATCTCTAGCGGCAAACCCGATACCCCCCACCCTACGGCTGTTTCTTCTTCCCCAGCAGCATATATCTTGTCCGGCAGACGTTCTGCCACAGTCTGCGATGCTCATTATTGCAAGCTGTAAGGAGAAAGAAGGTCATTATTGTTTGGACATGGACCAAAAATTATGCAAACTATGAAGGGTCTTCATTTTTTCTGGTGGAATTTTTTTTTGAATCGGAGGAATAGCTGGGGAGAGGTCTGGCAGGGCGCCTGGGCCTCATCATGGATCCTCGTAGGTGGGAAACCGGAAGTTGAAAGCAAAAATTCTGACACTCCTCGCATTAAAATTATGCTAACACACGCCAATGATATTGCTATGATACGCAAAGTTTGCAAAGCGTACGCATACCAATGTTCGCCGCTAGGCTAGAGACACACACGCCAAATCAATATTAAACAACTGTGGAGCGCAGCATTCAGCAAACGACAGCGACTGCTCATTGCGCCCGAAACTCTGCGAACAATAACGTATTCAACAAAATATCTCAGCGAAAATTGTGTGGATGGAGGACATAGCACCAGCCCTTTGATTACAATGATTTTTTCAAGCCAAAAATAACATTAGGCAAACACAAAACACTGGAATGTGTGACTTTCACGGTTTCAGGACAGACACTAAAATTGATTTTAAGTTAAGAAAAAAAAAAAAAGGAAAAACATACTCATAAATCAGGAATAATGTATTTAAACACTTGTATGAATGTTAAAAAAAAAAGGTAATACGTGGCGCTCTGCAAGGTTGAATGCCGGTGCTGTTCGCTGAGGCTGGGATCATGATGAATCTAAAGCTACGTGGCTTTATCCCAGTCGCTAAACAGGATCGGCTTCATAAATGTGTAATTGCGTGCTGGAGCCGGCGTTCTATTGCTGATACCTCTCGCTACCTGTCGCTAAAGAGTCACTACCTGACGCTATCCCTTCATAAATAAGGCTCTAAGTAATTAATGGGGATCCTGAATAATATTAATGATAATAACATGTATTGCCGGAATGATGTCACTTTATAAAATATTGACTTCATAGCTATATAAACATTAGGCATTTGTTAACTAGCATTTATGTGGGCTGGCTGGCCACTTCCAAGTGAGCGGACTTACCTGTATCTTGGAGCACATCCCTCAAACTCAAGGCCCAGGGGCCGGATTTGGCACTCAAAGCCTTTTTATATGGCCCCCTCTGACAGCTGCCAGATGCTGGTAGTGTCCCTTCTAACTGCCTCAGTCACTCCACTGACACTGACACCAGCAGTACATCTTTGTGCCTGATAGTGGCACTGCCAAGTGATCGATACACTGCACTCCATTGTAGAACGCGCTACTGCCTCTAAACCTGCCCTTAGACCCGATGCCTATTAAAGCAGCTGTTGTTGCCTTTTTAATGTTCTGAGGGGAGAAGAGAGTTGTGTCAACAACTGTTCTGTGTCTCTGTGCAACTAGTTTTAACCACATTAAGGGGGTCTACCTAACTGCGGACCTTGGAAGGCGAACAGAATGCTGATGTGGCCCTCAGTGAAAATGAGTTTGACACCCCTGTCTTAGAGGCAGGGAGACTGTTTGACCTGGGGTGACCATGAAAACATCTAATGTCTAAGTATCTCTGCCTGGGATCTGTATATAGCAATGATAACCTTTATTGTACTGTAAACTGTAACTTATATTTAGAACTGTACATTGCAAATGTAATAAGTGCCTGTAACGTTTAAGGTTTTTCTGGGGAAACTTTGGGAACATATTGGGCTTGATTCAACAAACATAGAAAAAATACAAATCTGTGAGTACTCACCTGTAGAATTGTTTTTGTAGTATACAGCACATCCTGTTTCACCAATTCCTTACGTCTGGGTTATCCGCCACAAGGTGGTGCAGTGGACTGCAGAAAAGTCTTGTGGCATCTCCCGGCCCTATAAAAAGCCAGGAACCTCCCACAAATTCCCAGCGTTACAAAGCAGTTAGACAAAAAGCCGGGAGAACAATAATGAAGGGAACCCCAACCAAACATTTGAACAAATCACCATACAAAAGGTAACCAAGAATAATGATAACAAGGGAGGCATGAAACAGGACGTGCTGTATACTACAAAAAAAAAATACTCCAAGTATACAGCACGTCCTGTTTCACTAATTCCTTACGTCTGGGACATCCAAAAACAGTGTCCGTAAGGTAGGGTGGGATCCCCAAAAGCAATGGCGAGCAGTTCAAACCACTGCCGCCTGAAGAACCTTGTGGCCAAAAGCAGCATCAGCTGAGGCCCTAACATCAACCTTGTAAAACTTGGAAAAAGTATGAACAGAAGACCAAGTTGTGGCCTTACAAACTTGTTCAACAGAAGCTTGGTGCTGAAAAGCCCGAGACGCACCAATTGCACAAGTGGAATGCGCAGTAAGACGGAAGGGAGGCTCCTTCCCCTTAGCAGAATAGGCTTGCACCATCGCCTGACGAATCCACTTGCTGTTAGTGGATTTAGCCGGAGGCAAACCCTTCCTAGGTCCAGAAGGGAGAACAAAAAGATAATCAATCTTCCTGAAGTATTCAGTAGCTACCAATTAAAACTTCAGAACCCTGACTACATCCAAATAATGCAAGGTCCGCTCCTTAGGATTATTAGGATTAGGACACAAAGAGGGCAAAACAATAGGGTCGATTCAAAGAAACATGTAACAGCTTGGATTTGGGTGCCGATCATCCTATTTTTCCCGTACGCTCGTGCGTTCGTATGAACTTGCGAGTGATTCTATAAGCAAATACGTTTCTATCCTAAAATGTACGTCCGTTCGTATGGCAGTTCGGGAATCAGACCTATGTCAGTTTCCATCCTGAATTTTCCGTTTCATTTCTCAGGTTGCAACATTGGTTTTGGCCTTTTTCCTTTTTTGTCTGGACGTAAATCCTTCTGATCTTGCGGCTGCGCACTACAAACTTACCTCATTAAAGTGCATTCTAAATATTTGGTCTTTTATTTTTCTTTATTTCATTCATTTTGTAGTAACCAACCATTAATGAATGCATTTGCATAAGTAAATCTTACTTTGTTTAATTTTTAGTTAACTAGCATTTTTTACTTGTGGATTTAATTTTAATATTTTGGCTTCAAATGGTACAACTTAAAATTTTGTGTGTGGTTACCCACACCCTCTACATACAGATTGCTCTCAAATATAAAAAAACACCCAGCAACTTCTGCATGTTATGAGTCTAGAAACAGCCAAGATGGCAGCTCAGGTATTCTCGGGCAGCCTGCAAACAGAAAGGGCCTTGTGACTGTGTTGCTCTGCATTCTTTGATTTCTGACCTTTCCGTGCCCCCAGCTCTGCTGTGTCTGTGCAAAATACAGCAGTAACCCACATCCTGCACTTTATCCCGCTCTCCTCTCCTCAGTAAGTGTGATGCATCTGACCAAAGATGTGCTTAAATAATTAAACAAAGCAAAGGTAAACAACTACACCAATAAATGCAATCTAAAAATATTATTCTAGTACATCAATTTAAAAATAAATAACAAAGGTTTGCTTTTTTTTTTTTGTTTCAATCTTTTTATTAGAATTTTTATAAGTTTTTTTAACTTGTTACAAAGATATCAAATGACAATGGCACACAGTTGTTGTACAACAGATAGACATCCAAGTCTTGAACAGGTACATAGTAAAGCAAGACAGAAGATCAGTTAGTATGTCCAACATAGTATATGCATCTGCACAACTTAACCGTCCATTCGCTGCCAACGCGTCGGCCCAAAGGCTTAGCTCAATTAGCGGTCGCTGCGCTGGATCCTGACCCCCCGCCCGAAACCCAGTGCGTGCAGAGGTCCAAAACAAACGTTGCTAAGCGCTAAGCCGGGCGGGGAGAAGGATGTGGGATAAAGGGGGTGTGGGGGGGGGGAGGACGACTGAGGTAGGGTGGCCTAAGACAATAAGGGAAGAGGGAGGTAAAGGAGATAAAGGAAAGAAAGAGGAAAGAGAAAGGAGAGAAGAGAGAGGAGCCAGATCGTTGCTCATTGTAGCAAAGCATTACACACTTCCGGGTAGGCATAGTCCACCCAAGGCTTCCATATTTTGATAAATTTAGCGTGCGAGTCCCTCAGGATGCTAGTCAATTTCTCATTAATCAAGATGCCATTAAGCCTGTCCTTTACTGCCTGGAAAGGGATTCCCGGCTTCTTCCAGGAACTGGCAATCGTTAACTTAGCTGCTAGCATAAGTTCAAAGGTTTGCTTTTATAAGGCATACATGAATCAGGTATGCATTGCCATACAATTTATGGCCTCGGCCATGCTGATACATGCAGTTCATTGGAGCTCAAGACGCGCAGACTCTTCCACATAGCCAAAAAACCTGTTCAAGAACAGCAATCCGACTGCTAAAAGGTGTCGGCAGTGGCTTTCTTTTAAAACGTATTTAGAGGTTTGAAAACTGTTCTCTGAATCACACCTAAACACATTCGATTATCCTAAGTTTTACGTTTTGATCCTAAGTTTTAGGATTTGATCCTAAGTTTTACGTTTTGATCCTAAAATTTAGGAACGAACTTCCGATGATCGTAAGAGCATATACGCATTCGTACGTAGGCTCGTGCGAGTCGGAAATGGCCAAAAAAACAGGAAAAAATGACTAACACCCACCCAAACTTACGATTCTCGATCCGAAATCAATTAACTTTTGCTCTTTGAATCGAGGGGAATGTCCTGATTGAGATGAAAGGCAGACACAACCTTAGGCAAGAAATCTGGCTTAAACCGAAACACCACCTTGTCCTGGTGTCGCTCAAAATAAGGAGGCTTGATGAAAAGCGCCGCCAACTCAGAAACACGCCTAACAGAAGTGATAGCCACCAAAAAGGCTACCTTAAGAGTCAGAATAGGCAAAGCGGCCTCACGAAGAGGCTCAAAGGGATGACCCTGCAGAGCAGATAACACCAGATTCAGATCCCAAACTGGGAATATAGGCTTACGTGGCGGACGCACGTGAGAAACCCCCTGGAAAAAGGTCTTACCAAACGGTGATTGGCAAAAGATCTTTGGAAAAAAAAATTGCCAGAGCTGGAACATGACCTTTGAGGGTACTAAGTTGAAGGCCCAAATCCAAACCATGTTGCAAGAATTCCAGAATCCTGGGAATAGAAAACACCCGACAGGGAAGAGATTTGGACTCCAGGCAATGTAAGCATGCCAGACCCTGTAGTAGATAAAGGACGAGGATTTCTTCCTAGCCCTAATCATGGTATCAACAACAGAGGCAGGCAACCCCTTTTCCATCAAGATGGAGGTTTCAGCAGCCAAGCCGTCAAAGCCAGCGCTAGTAAATTGGGATGGCGCAGCTGCCCCTGAGTGAGCAGGTCTGGATCCTTGGGCAGGACGTACTGATCTACTGCCAACTGCACGATGTCTGCGAACCACACCGTTCTTGGCCAACAGGGGGCCAACAGAATGGTTGGCACCCCTTCCTGGGCTATCTTGCGCAGCACCCTGCTCAACAGAGGAAACGGAGGGAACACATAGAGGAGCCGAAACCCCTTCCAAGGCATTGCTAGTGCATCCGTGGCGAGAGACAAAGAATAGAAGCTTGTGATTGTGACGGGACACAAACAGGTCCACATCCGGCAGACCCCAGCGACGGCACAGGGAGCAAAACACCCTGTTGCTGAGGGACCACTCCCCCAGCCGAGACATCCCCCTGCTCAAGGAGTCTGCCTCCAGGTTTTCCACTCCCGGGATGTAAACTGCCGAGATACAGGGGACATTCTGTTCCGCCCAGGACAGTATCACGGACACTTCCTTGAGGGCTCACTTGCTCCAAGTCCCTCCCTGATGATTGATGTAGGCAACCGCCGTCTGGTTGTCTGAGCGGATCTGAACAGCCCAACCCGAAGGTGCGGGGTCAACTGGGAGAGAACCAACCTTATCGCCCGCAGTTCTAGAGTGTTGATGGGAGCATGGTCCTCCTGAGGGCCCCACTGGCCCTGGAACTTCAGAGACTTCCAAAAGCCCCTCCAACCGGTCAGACTGGCATCTGTGATGACAGTCTCCCAGCACGGGGGCAGAAAGGTCCTGCCCACTAGGAGATTCCTTAAGTCCAGCCACCACGAGAGGGACTGACTGACAAGAGGGGACAGAGCAAATTCCTGATCCAGGGACACAGGGTCCCGATCCCACACTGACAAGAGGTGCAGCTGAAGAGGTCTCATGTGAAACTGAGCATGCACCGCCTCGAAGCATGACACCATCAGGCCCACCAATTGCATCCCCTGCCGAATGGAGGGATGAGGGCAAGAAAGTAGAAACCGTGCCTGCGTCTTCAGGCTCTCCACCTTCTGCTGAGGCAAGAAAACCTTGATCTGATATGTATCCAGATTCATGCCCAGAAAGGACCTCACCAAGGACGGAGACAGTGAAGACTTGGGATGGTTGATCACCCAGCCGAAAGACTCGAGTGTGGAGACCACCATCTGGGTATCCAGCTCGGCTTGATGGAAGGACTGAGACGCAATCAGAATGTCGTCCAGATAAGGATGCGAATGCCCTGAGATCTCAACAGATCTCAACCCCCGCCAACACCTTGGTGAAAACCCGAGGAGCCGAGGTAAGACCGAACGGTAAGGCCACAAATTGGTAGTGCTGATCCTCCAGAGTGAACCAGAGAAATCTCTGATGACCTGGAAAGATTGGAACATGAAGGTAAGCATCTTTGATGTCCACAGAAGTCATGAAGTCGCCCGGCTGTAGGGTACTGACCGCCGAGCGCAGAGTCTCCATGCGAAAATGCTTGAACCTGACAAAATTGTTGAGGCGCTTAAAATCCAGGATGGGCCTCAGGGACCCATCCTTTTTGGGAACCGTGAACAGATTGGAGTAGAAGCCCCTGCCCCTCTCTCGGAAGGACACCGGACAGATGACACCCAATTCCAAAAGGCTTAGAGCCGCAAGCCGCAAGCCCTGAGCCAACAGGGGGTTTTGAGCCATCCGGGATCTGACGAATCTTGGGGGCGGCAGGCTGCAAACTCTATCTTGTACCCGGAGGACACCACTTCCTGAATCCACCGGTCTGAGACGCGCAGTCTCCATACGTGAGCAAAAAGCCGCAACCGTCCCCCCACCCGGATGGGTGAGGGCACCTCCTCATGCCTGAGGGGGCTTGGGGGAAGATTTGGACTTGGGACCTCATGAGAGACCGGGACGTCCACGGCCTCTACCCTGGCCCCAAGGGTCTCTACGTGTCCCCGCAAATGGCGCCCCCCGGCCAGTCCTGGGAGCACAGAAGGAGGGGAGGGAAGAACCAGCCCCCCGAAAGGGCCGCGGCTGCCTCCTGCGTAGCCCCGTAAAGGGGAATCCAGTGAGGGCCTTCTTAGCAGCATTATCAGCCGCCCACTGATGCAGCCAAACAGAACGGCGTATAGCCACCAAAAGGGCAGAAGTCCTATCACACATCCTGACCGCATCATCCATTGCAGAAAGAATAAATGCAACAAATTCATAGCAAAGCAGGATAGATCTATACTCCTCCCCCCTATTGGCATCCGAGGCATTATCCAGAAGGCACCTGAGCAGCCCTTTAACCCTTCTAGTGCCAGCTACGTGAGTCTCACGTAGCTGCCTCTACTCCGCTTAAGTGCCAGCTACGTGAGACTCACATAGCTGACTTTAAACCACAGTAAAAAAAATATAAAAGTAAAATACTCACCTGACCCCTTGTTGGATCCAGCCGGGTCTCCTCTTTAATTTGGTGCCATCCGATCCCCTGTGGGCTACCGATACATATGTGGTACCGTTGTAATCGGGAGAAATGGGGCTATCACATGCAATATGGTTTCATTAATAAAACACATTTTTTATTTAAAATAAAGGTGACAATTGTCTAAAAAATATTATTTCTTTTTTTTTTTTACGCAGAAATATTCTAAAAACAATAGAAAAATTACAAACAAGACATTTCATGTTAAAGCCTAAACTCTGCTGCAAAAAAATATGTATATCATTTTTCTGGAAATTCCAGCAAAAATTACGGTTAAAAATGGCGCAAAATGGGGAAAATGATCTGTCAACAGAGGGTGACAAAACTTCAAGTAGGCTGACAATTAAAAGGGTTAATAGTACCTATGCATGTTGGGTATTGTTCTGCTCGGGGGACCTTGCGCTTTTAGATTTAGCTTGTTTTTTCTTGTTTGCATATTGATATTTTAGGAAAACATGATTTTTATTCTGCTTTTTAATAATTTTTCTTAGGGAAACCCTGTGCTACCTAAGAATTCTTCAATGGATTACTTCCAGAAAGATGAGCCCATTACAACAAGCTCAGTACGCTTAGAAAGCTTAACATGTGTACTTTCAGAGAATATATGGTTTATGGGGGATATTCCAAATGTAAAGGGTTGTTTTGGTTGTTTGGTTGAAAAATTGCAAGGTGCGCACTTTGTCAGCAGAGCTAAAAATTTCAAGTACAATTACCGTTATGCGCACGCTTTACTTTGGGGTGTTTGGCAACTCTTCCCTTGACAGTACCTATGCATGTATGGGTATCGTTCTGTTCGGGGGATATTGCTTTTCAGATTTTACTTGTTTTTTCTTGTTTGCATATAGTTTTTTTTAGGAAAATGTGGCTTTGATTCTTCTTTTTTATTCTTTTTTAGGGAAACTCTGTGCAACCAAAGAATTGATTGAGGGATAACTTCCAGAAAACTGCGCCCATGTCAACAAGCCTGGTACGCCTAGAAAGCTTGAGGTGTGTACTTCCAGAGAATATATCATTTGTGGGAGGTATTTCAAATTTAAAGGGTTGTTTTTCTGGAAGAACTGCAAGGTGTGCTTAGCGCGTAGCATAGTTGTATTTTATCTGAAAATCTCCTAAAGCGCTGTTTCAGTTTGGGGGAGTCTCCTGGGCAGGAAAGAGTGTCTACCAATACATATGTGGTACCGCTGTGAGAGGGCGAAATTGGGGCTTCGCACACAATAAAATTTTATTGACAAACTTACATTTTTTATTACAAAAAACACTACAAATTGCAAAAAATAGTTTTTTTTTTATTTTTTTGCACATATTTCACCTAAAAGTATTGAGAATACACTAAAAAAAGGCCAAACAAGATATTGCATGTTGAAGCTCAGACTCTGCTGAAAAAACAATATATAATTTTCCTGGAAAATCCCTGGAAATCCCCTCAAAAATCAAGGTTGAACATATGTAGCGCAAAATAGTGAAACGTCTGGCAACAAAGGGTGACAAAAATTCTAGGAAGGCTGGCACTTAAAGGGTTAATAGCAAGAGCCGTGATGGCAGAAGCGCACACAGGGCGCAGCACAGTCCCCACACAAGCAAATGCGTGACAGGCCAGCTGATCCACACGCCGGTCCTCACCATCCCTCAGTGTAGAAGTATCAGGGGAATGCATGACCGAGGTATTGGACAACCCAAGCACAGGAGCATCCACCTCGGGGGGACACGACCAGCACTTAACCACATCAGCAGGGAAGGGATACCTCCTGTCCCAACTCTTGGGCACCGCAGGAAATCTGCTAGGACGTTCCCACTCCTTGAGCACCAAGTTATTAAAGTGGTTCTGCTCAGGGAACTCCCAAGCGTTGTGTAACAGTGAGAAAAAGCTCACCCTGCTGCTTTTTAGCCGGCACAGGAGGGTTAACACATAGTACTTCAAAAATGTGAGCCAACAGCCTATCAGTATCCTCGGGAGACCAAGGATCTTCTCCAAAAGGAGACCCAGTACCTCCATAAACCTCCTGCTGTTCCTCAGAGGAATCAGATTCAGAGAAAAGTTCCCCCTCTTCTAGGGGATAAGGGCCAGAAAAAGAATAATGTCCCTCATCCTCCTCAGGAAAAAGGGAAACAGCAGGAGTTAAATGCCACTTCTTGCCAGAAACCTCATGGGGGGCAGGTCCAGTAATATGCCTTTCCAGGCTGGCCACCTGCATGGCAAATTCATAATGTGATTCCCCGCTAGCATGTCCCTCACTAGGGGTCAAATGCAGGCGCGGGGGGGTAGGTGATGTAGAAGGGGGCGCAGACCTGGGCAGCGTAGCAGGCAACCTAGACTGCAGCGCAAATACCTTCTGGGCGCAGGGCACACATACCCTCACACCATCACTCACGGGGATACCCCACACGCGGCAACAGCTGGGCTTGTCCCGAAGGAACCCCAAGCACATTATCCCCGGAAGCCTCCATATGGTGATTAGTATAGGCACAATGGCCAGTACAGGGTCAAGGCTAGCAACAGCCACCCAGGATGCCTCTCCAACCAGGGATGCCCAGACGCCCGCTAGGGAAGGTGGGAGATGAAAGGGGGCAGGGCCGGGAGAAACCACAGTAACGGATGTCCCCCCTGAAAGACATAATAATGACAATAAATATCCCATAGCGTGGCTAAATAACAATAAAAAACAACCCCGAAGGGGACTCACGGACCAAGAGGGCCGATAGCATCAAGCCAGAACACGAGAGCAACGCGCAGCAGCACCGTAGCTACGAGGGCCCCAGCACACCAAAAATGTCAAAATGGCGCCGGAGCAGACCTTAAGGGGCGAACCGTGGAGGTATGACGCAGAAGTCGTCATCCGCGGGACCCACCCCCCGAAGAGCGCGAAATCGCTGGTCACATGACCCACCAGCGCCATGACAGTGCAGTGAATCACCTCAGCCTATATCGCCACCCGCCGTGGAGCGCCGTACAAAAAGGTGCGGCGGCGAGCGCACCTCACAACAGTGAAAACACAGCCGAACAGCCAAAAAATCTCTCAGGGCACCTACGCCCACTGCCCACCACCCCTCCCCCCTCCCCCCAGAGCCAGGGAGAGAGCGAGGGGGACAGAGAAGTGGCAGGGGCGCCCAAGCAAACATTGGATCGTAGGGGGGGGAGGGGGGGAAGGGGAAGGCCACTAACAAAATACCTGACAGCAGGGAAGGGCATCTCACAGAAGGCTCACCATAAAGCCTGAAACGACTACCCTTGTTTGGCACAGGGATTGTAGTTGGAGCAGTGCTCCTGAAGCACCTGACCCTGGTGCCGTCCTACCTTCACCCGAACCAGTCAGCCGAGGCTGGGAGGCAGTGGGTCCAGAACGGGTGGAAATAGTCCTGCAGGGCCACAGGCTGGTAAGCCCCGCTCGCCTGCGCAACATAGAGAACCATCTCCTATCTTCGCAGTCCTGACTGGCTTTTTATAGGGCCGGGAGATGCCACAAGACTTTCCTGCAGTCCACTGCACCACCTTGTGGCGGATAACCCAGACGTAAAGAATTAGTGAAACAGGAAGTGCTGTATACTTGGAAAATATTCATGTTGGTTGGCAAACTGGATCGCATGCAAAAAAGTTAAGTAACTTCAAGTGATTCAACAATGCTGACTAACCAAAATCGTCCAGTCAGATAGGCTTGAAAATGGAAAATCTCTGAAGGGATCTCTGGTGCTGAGAAGCCTGCGTCCAAAATGGTGAATTTGTTTTCTACATTTCACACAGCTTCAGAATGATCAGGCGATGGCCTTATGTTATATATCTCTGTGACAACTGTTTCTTAATACACTTGTGCAACTAGTCACTTTGTTATGAAGGACCACATTCATCCATGTAATGCTAGATACAGTATGTATTTAGTGATATATCAAAGCAATAGGGCATGCTGTTTTATTTTGCTTCATAGATTTTGGTATTAATCCCACTATTAGGCAAGGCAGCTGGATGACTTGTGTAATGTGTTCAAAAAATAAAAAAAAAACATTGCAGTTGCATAGATTTACTCCTACTATTTTTTTTTTAACGGTTTCAAATAAATTCAAAGGAATCATGGCCCTTCCCCAGGGTGCACCAGGCATAGTAAGGCCAGAGTCAAAAAGCCTGCCCCTGACAACTTACCAACCCCATGGCCTTTGGCCAAGGTTTAGTGCTTTTCCCAGGGTGTCTGCTATCTTTAAAAAAAACAGTAATAAACTAAAATGAATTAATAAAGAGATGTATTAAGTAATAGATCAAGGCAACTGGACTTGCTGGCTTTTTTGCGGCACATGTTTTGTTATTTCTCCCACATCCAGTATGTGTGAATTCAACATTGCATATTGGGAAAGGTGGCTGGATGACATGTGAAACTTTTTGAGGTAAAAAAACAGCTATTGCAATTGCGCAGATTTATTCCTGCAGACCTACTGGAGTTACGTTTTTTTTAGGCGTTTCAGTTAAAATGAAAACAAATCATGGCCCCTCTCTTACTTGCCCCTTTAGCCTTTGGCTCAGTCATAAAAAGTTAATTCTGTGTCTTTTACAGTGATAAAAAAAACATGCTGGCAATTGCTGACTTGGCTTTTTTAGGTAAAAATCATAAGGGAATGTTCTGAGTAGTTTTTGCACCTGCTAAAGGCAGCAGAAATAATTCATTCAAAAGAGTAGTAAAAACGTCGCTGAATTACACTATTTTTTACACTTTTATACAGAACGCTGAATCATTTTTTAATTACTGTAAACTAGGAACAATCCTTTTAACTAAGTGCTGGTTAACTGTGGAGGTACTACAGGTTCTGGTAATTGCAAACAGGAGCTTGTAATTGCATTGGGAATTCGGGACACAAATAAATATTTCTCCTTATCCAGCATTGTCTCATTCTGGGGCAGAATCAGCCAAATTTCATATACTATGTATATCATATACTATGTATATACTATATATATGTACGATATATACTATGTCTATATACTAAATAAATGAATGACCTGATTGGTTCTATGTCAACACAGACACCTCAATAAATCCAGTAGAAAAGTCAGATGTAAGATGGGCCATGGTGTGTTTACTGACCTTAAGGAAGTAAAAAAGGTTATTGCAGTTCCTAGGTAAACACAACAGCCAATCAGACCATAAGAATTGAGAAATAGAGCTAATCTGCCTCTGGGGAACATTACCCCGCAAATAGCAAGTATCATTATACTTTAATGATTAATATATATATATATATATATATATATATATATATATATATATATTAACCCTTCAAGTGCCAGCCTACCTGGAGCATTCTTCATTCTCCGTTGCCAGACCCTTTTGCACTATTTTGCGCACCACATGTTTAACTGTGATTTTTGAAGAGATTTAGAAGAGAGTTATATATTCTTTTTTTCAGAAGAATCTGGACATTAACATGAAATGTCTTTTTTTTGTCATTTTTTAAGTGTATTCTCAATATTTTGGGGTGAAATATGTGCAAAAAAAAAAAAAAAATCCTAATTTCTCCCGGTTACAGCGGTACCACATATGTATAGGTAGACACCCTTTCCTGCCCAGGAGACTCCCCAAAACTGAAACAGCGCTTTAGGAGATTTTCAGATAAAATACAAATATGCTAAGCGCTATGCGCACCTTGCAGTTTTTCAAGAATAACAACCCTTTACATTTGAAATACCCCCACAAACTATATATTCTACACACCTCAAGCTTTCTACGTGTACCAGTATTGTTAACATGGGTGCAGTTTTCTGGAAGTAATTCCTCAATTAATTCTTTGGTAGCACAGAGTTTCACTAAAAAAGAATAAAAAAGCAGAATCAAACTCATATTTTCCTAAAAAAAAACATGCAAACAAGAAAAAACAAGCCAGAATCTACGTGCCTGACTTTCCCCCCTGCTAGTTAAAAAAATAAAAATAAAAAATACTCACCTGACCCCTCGTTGGATCTGGCCGTGACTCCTCTTTAATTTGGTGCCATCCGATCCCCCGTGGGATCCCCCAGGAGAGCCCCTGGAATAGCCCCCCCCCCCCCCGCTTTGGCAGCAGTAGCTGCTAACTGTAAAAAAAATTAAAATAAAATATAAAAATAACATTTGCTTACCTGTGGTCGCGCTGCCTCCCGCCGGGTCTTCTCTTCACTGAGGGGGCCTCCGATCACCCCCCCAGCCTCTTCCGTGGTGAGGAGAGGGCAGAAAATGCCCTCTCCCCCCACTTCCTGGATCGCGACTGCTAGCCCCGCTGTGATGTCACCAGCAGCCGGCTTCTTCAGTCCAAGCACCCGAGACTCTGAATCAGTCTGCTCGGGTGGTTGGAGCAGAGAGCAGGGGAGGAGGAGAGGGCTGTGATCGCCCTGGGCAGGAACGGGGGGCTACCGATAAATATGTGGTACCGTTCTAATCAGTAGAAATGGGGCTTTCACATGCAATATGGTTTACCTTAATAAAATAAATTTTTTATTTAAAATAAAGGAGCCAATTTTCTAAAAAAAATGTTATTTATTTACCATATTTCTCGCCCTATAAGATGCACTTATTTTCCCCCAAAAGTGGGGGGGAAATGCCAGTGCGCCTTATCGGGCGAATGTAAAAAAAAAATAAATAAAAAAAAAATTCAACTCACCCGTTACGGCCGCTCCCGCGTTGCCTGCCGCACTGCAGGAGTCCAGAAGAAGACAGAAGAGCGGTGGGCTCTGTCCCCGTCCCCGCCACTGCTATTACTGAGGCAGTGATAGCAGCGGCAGGGACGGAGGCAGCGCCTGCCGCTCCGCCATCATCTCCTGCGCTCCAGCTGCTGCCTCTTCCAGCAAGGGCAGGAGTGAACAGCCGGGTCCATGCAGCAGGTGGGCGTGGCCTGCATCGCGTAGACGCAGGTCACGCCCACTCGCTGCACGGACCCGGCTGTTCACTCCTGCCCTTGCAGAAAGAGGCAGCAGAGAAGTTGCGGAGGAGAGGAGCAGCTCCATAGAACGGGTGGGCGTGGCCTGCGCTGCGATGCACGCCGACGCGGTGCAGGCCACGCCCACCCATTTCACGGGGCCGGTTGTCTGCGCGGCCCGGCCAGTAAGGAGCAGCGGCGGAGACGTGCCTCCATCTTCAACGCGGGAGCGCCATGAACATTTGAGTTTATTTTTGTTTTCTATGTTATTGTGTGCCTATGGTGAACGGGGGGGGGGGAGGGTACCCCACTGCTTCTATGGGGAATAGGAGGGGGGGTGCCACATTGCCTATATGGGGAATAGGAGGGGGGTGCCACATTGCCTATATGGGGAATAGAAGGGGGGTGCCACATTGCCTATATGGGGAATGGGATGGGGTGCCACATTGCCTATATGGGGAATAGGAGGGGGGTGCCACATTGCCTATATGGGGAATGGGAGGGGGTGCCACACTGCCTATATGGGGAATGGAGGGGTGCCACACTGCCTATATGGGGAATGGGAGGGGGGAATGCCACACTGCCTATATGGGGAATGGGAGGGGGGAATGCCACACTGCCTATATGGGGAATGGGAGGGGGAATGCCACACTGCCTATCGTGAATGGGAGGGGGAATGTCACACTGCCTATATGGGGAATGGGAGGGGGAATGCCACACTGCCTATATGGGGAATGGGAGGGGGTGCCACATTGCCTATATAGGGAATGGGATGGGGGAATGCCACACTGCCTATGGGATGGGAGGAATGCCACACTGCCTATATGGAGAATAGGATGGGTGGAATGCCACTCTGCCTATGGGAATGGGATGGGGGGAATTCCACTCTGCCTATGGGAAGGGGGAATGACACACTGGCTATTGGGAATAGGAGGGGGATTATTGTAATTGGAGGATACTGCACTTTGCCTATTATTTGGTTAAAAATATTATTTTTCTTATTTTCCTCCCCAAAATCCTAGGTGCGTCTTATAGGGCGAAAAATACTGTATTTATTTTTTTTACTTAATAATATTGTAAAAAACAAAATAACATTTACAAACAAGACATTTCATGTTAAAGCCTAAACTCTGCTGCAAAAAAATATATATATAATTTTCCTGAAAATTCCAGCAAAAATGGCGCAAAACATGGCGCAAAATGGGGAAAAATTACCTGCCAACAGAGGGTGACAAAATCTCAAGTAGGCTGGCAATTAAAAGGGTTAATAGTACCTATGCATGTTGGGTATTGTTCTGTTCGGGGGACCTTGCGCTTTTAGACTTAGATTGTTTTTTCTGGTTTGCATATTTATATTTTAGGAAAAGGTGTTTTTTATTCAGCTTTTTTATACATTTTTTTAGGGAAATACTGCGCAACCAAAGAATTCTTTGAGGGATTAATTCCAGAAAGATGAGCCCACTACAACAAGTTGGGTACGCTTAGAAAGCTTAACATGTGTACTTTCAGGAAATATATGGTTTATGGGGGATATTCCAAATGTAAAGGGTTGTTTTGGTTGAAAAATCGCAAGGTGCGCATTTTGTCTGCAGAGCTGAAATTTTCAAGTAAAATCACTGTTACGCACATGCTTTACTTTGGGGTGTTTGGCAACTCTTCCCTTGACAGTAGCAATGCATGTTGAGTATAGTTCTGTTCGGGGGATGTTGCTTTTTCAGTTTAAACTTGTTTTTTCTTGTTGGCACATAGTTTTTTTTTAGGAAAATGTGGCTTTGATTCTGCTTTTTTTATCCTTTTTTTAGGGAAACTCTTTGCAACCAAAGAATACATTGAGGGATTACTTCCAGAAAACTATGGGCACGTCAACAAGCCTGGTACGCCTAGAAAGCTTGAGGTGTGTACTTCCAGAGAATATATAGTTTGTTGGGGGTATTTCAAATGTAAAGGGTGCGCATATTGCATAGCATAGTTGTATTTTATCTGAAAATCCCCTAAAGCGCTATTTCAGTTTGGGGGAGTTTCCTGGGCAGGAAAGGGTGTCTACCTATACATATGTGGTATCGCTGTAACAGGGAGAAATTGGGATTTCACACGCAATAAGATTTTATTGACAAACTTACATTTTTTATTACAAAAAAACACTACAAATTTTTCACATATTTCACCCAAAAATATTGAGAATACACCTAAAAAATTACAAACATGACATTTCACTCTGCTGAAAAAAACAATATATCATTTTCCTGGGAAATCCCTGGAAATCCCTTCAAAAATCACATTTGAACATGGGGAGCGCAAAATAGTGCAAAATAGTCTGGCACAAAGGGTGACGAAAACTCCAGGTAGGCTGGCAGCGAAAGGGTTAAAGAAGCCTGTATGATCTATTTGCTAATAGTCTTTAGGGTAACAGCTTGGCCTTAGAAAAAAAACAAAGAAGGCGTAAATGTGCCACATTGCCTATATGGGGAATAGAAGGGGGGTGCCACATTGCCTATATGGGGAATGGGAGGGGGTGCCACATTGCCTATATGGGGAATAGGAGGGGGGTGCCACATTGCCTATATGGGGAATAGGAGGGGGGTGCCACATTGCCTATATGGGGAATAGGAGGGGGTGCCACATTGCCTATATGGGGAATAGAAGGGGGGTGCCACATTGCCTATATGGGGAATGGGATGGGGTGCCACATTGCCTATATGGGGAATAGGAGGGGGTGCCACATTGCCTATATGGGGAATGGGAGGGGGTGCCACACTGCCTATATGGGGAATGGGGGGGTGCCACACTGCCTATATGGGGAATGGGAGGGGGGAATGCCACACTGCCTATATGGGGAATGGGAGGGGGAATGCCACACTGCCTATATGGGGAATGGAAGGGGGAATGCCACACTGCCTATTGTGAATGGGAGAGGGAATGTCACACTGCCTATATGGGGAATGGGAGGGGGGAATGCCACACTGCCTATATGGGGAATGGGAGGGGGTGCCACATTGCCTATATAGGGAATGGGATGGAGGAATGCCACACTGCCTATGGGATGGGAGGAATGCCACACTGCCTATATGGAGAATAGGATGGGTGGAATGCCACTCTGCCTATGGGAATGGGATGGGGGGAATTCCACTCTGCCTATGGGAAGGGGGAATGACACACTGGCTATTGGGAATAGGAGGGGGATTACTGTAATTGGAGGATACTGCACTTTGCCTATTATTTGGTTAAAAATATTATTTTTCTTATTTTCCTCCCCAAAATCCTAGGTGCGTCTTATAGGGCGAAAAATACGGTATTTATTTTTTTTACTTAATAATATTGTAAAAAACAAAATAACATTTACAAACAAGACATTTCATGTTAAAGCCTAAACTCTGCTGCAAAAAAATATATATATAATTTTCCTGAAAATTCCAGCAAAAATGGCGCAAAACATGGCACAAAATGGGGAAAAATTACCTGTCAACAGAGGGTGACAAAATCTCAAGTAGGCTGGCAATTAAAAGGGTTAATAGTACCTCTGCATGTTGGGTATTGTTCTGTTCGGGGGACCTTGCGCTTTTAAACTTAGATTGTTTTTTCTGGTTTGCATATTTATATTTTAGGAAAAGGTGTTTTTTATTCAGCTTTTATATACATTTTTTTAGGGAAATACTGCGCAACCAAAGAATTCTTTGAGGGATTAATTCCAGAAAGATGAGCCCACTACAACAAGTTGGGTACGCTTAGAAAGCTTAACATGTGTACTTTCAGGAAATATATGGTTTATGGGGGATATTCCAAATGTAAAGGGTTGTTTTGGTTGAAAAATCGCAAGGTGCGCATTTTGTCTGCAGAGCTGAAATTTTCAAGTAAAATCACTGTTACGCACATGCTTTACTTTGGGGTGTTTGGCAACTCTTCCCTTGACAGTAGCAATGCATGTTGGGTATAGTTCTGTTCGGGGATGTTGCTTTTTCAGTTTAAACTTGTTTTTTCTTGTTGGCACATAGTTTTTTTTAGGAAAATGTGGCTTTGATTCTGCTTTTTTATCCTTTTTTTTAGGGAAACTCTTTGCAACCAAAGAATACATTGAGGGATTACTTCCAGAAAACTATGGGCACATCAACAAGCCTGGTACGCCTAGAAAGCTTGAGGTGTGTACTTCCAGAGAATATATAGTTTGTTGGGGGTATTTTAAATGTAAAGGGTGCGCATATTGCATAGCATAGTTGTATTTTATCTGAAAATCCCCTAAAGCACTATTTCAGTTTGGGGGAGTTTCCTGGGCAGGAAAGGGTGTCTACCTATACATATGTGGTATCGCTGTAACTGGGAGAAATTGGGATTTCACACGCAATAAGATTTTATTGACAAACTTACATTTTTTATTACAAAAAAACACTACAAATTTTTCACATATTTCACCCAAAAATATTGAGAATACACCTAAAAAATTACAAACATGACATTTCACTCTGCTGAAAAAAACAATATATCATTTTCCTGGGAAATCCCTGGAAATCCCTTCAAAAATCACATTTGAACATGGGGAGCGCAAAATAGTGCAAAATGGTCTGGCACAAAGGGTGACGAAAACTCCAGGTAGGCTGGCAGCGAAAGTGTTAAAGAAGCCTGTATGATCTATTTGCTAATAGTCTTTGGGGTAACAGCTTGGCCTTAGAAAAAAAACAAAGAAGGCGTAAATGTTTTTGCTTGGGGTGGGAAGGACCCAGTCAAAAACAAGAAATGATGATTTACTCCTTTAGAAAGAAGTAACTACCCTAGGAAGAAAAGATTGAGGTCTATGAAAGACAGCCTTTCCTTATGAAAAACAAGATGGGGCTGCATAGTAAAAGAAAGAGAAAGAGAAAACCACTTTTAGAGACAGTAATAAAAGAGAAAAAGAATCTAAAGGTTTGAAAGGAGAATGTTGTGGAGCCAAAAGGGGAATATTAAGATTCTTGTAAAAAAATTACTTATAAAAGACTTTCAGCAATAGGTTATTAAAAAGAATAGTAAATGCCAACACTTGACCCTTTAAGATACTGATAACCCCTTATCCAAGCCTTGGTATTTAGAACCGACTTCTCAATAGCCAAGCAGTCAAAGAGGGGATCTTTAGATTGGGATGTCAGATCAGTCCCTGGGACAAAAGGTCCAGTGAGAGGGGGAGATGAAAAGGACTATCCAGCAAAAGATTGACTATTTTGGCATGCCACACTCTACTCGGGGGCCATCAGAATAATTTTTTACCAAAGACAAATTCTGCTAAGCAACTGATGCATAAGTGGAAGGGGCAGAAAAGCATAAACCGCGTGGTCAAGAATGGGAATCAGTATCCTCTGGGTCAGAGACAAACTCAGCTCCAGAACTAGAACCGTCAGAAGACAGAAGTTTACACTTAAGTGGTTGCTAGGCTGAATCAGCAGAGTCATTAGTAGAAAAAGATAGTAACCTCTGCTTCTCATCCCTTTTCCATGAGTTTGAGTAGACAGAGGTGTGGGGAATCGTACCTAATAGACTAGACTGTTGTCACGGCGTCACTGCAATTACAGGGTACAGTCCCTTGATAGAGGCCAATCAAGACCCTGACCAACTGCGGGGCCCCTTCACTTCCCCCAGTGAACAGAGCCCTGCCAGCCTGTAATAATGCCACCAGCTTTGATATGATTTGATATGGCCCGGTACATTAGCGGGATTATATAGAGCCAGAAGCCAACCCAAGTAGCGCATAATGTAACCAAGTGGCACGGACAAGTGAAATATATATATATATATATATATATATATATATATATATATATATATGTGTGTCAGAAGAGCAAATACAGTTACAATCACAGGTGGCAGTAAAGTGCATGTCCGTAAGTTTCTAGTCCTTAGTGATGTGAAGCAAACGGCTGCAGGGTGCATGTAGTGCTTGCTGGATCCTGGTCCCTACTCAACATGTCACACATGACCCCCAGACAAAAGACAAGGGTCTTGAGCACTTCAGATTCTTTATACACAGGTGGGAGACATGCCCCTCCCCTCTGGGATGAGCCTAAGTCTCCTCCCTCTGGCATCTCCCATCTAAAACTACTAAAAAATAATCCCCTCGATTCAAAGAGCAAAAGTTAATTGATTTCGTATCGAGAATCGTAAGTTTGGGTGGGTGTTTGTCATTTTTTCTTGTTTTTTTGGCCATTTCGTATTCGCACGATCGTTCGCGCATAGACGTATATGAACATACGCATTTCGTACGAGAATCGTATAATTTGCGTTAGTTCGTGTGTTTTTCCCGTCAAAATCGTATTATTTGCGTCCGATCCTATTTTTTACGTCCTTCACATGGGCTTGCGCCCAATTCAGAGAGGTGATTGCTAATTGTTTTGAAGCCCATTAAAGAGCTGCTTTACAAAATGTTTGCCGGCAGCTATTTGGCCTCGGGAGTAGGATGGAGCGGAGCGAGTTTGTGGCACATCAAGGGCTTATGCTTTTTGGCATTGAGTTGATCGAGATGTCTGAGAGCAGATTGCCCCTGCGTCGTCGCATGAACATCGATAGCATGAATGATGTTGAGCTGTTCGAGCTGACCAGGCTTAATCGCGCTTCCCTCCATAAATTATATAGTGAGCTGCGGCCATGGTTAGCCCGCACCACAAGGAAGGGGCATGCAATTTCAGGTATGACCAAGATGCTTGGCTGCCTGCAATTTTTGGCGAACGGCTCGTTCCAGAGGCTGGGTGCCCTCTCTGTGGGGATGTCACAGCCTACGCTGAGCCGCGCACTGTCTAAATTTTTGGAAGGCATGGCTGCCATAACTCAAAAATATATTTATTTTCCAGATGATATGGCAGCCAGAAACGCCATTAAGCTTGGGTTTTATAATGTGGCCGACATGCCCAACGTTATTGGTGCAATTGACTGCACACATGTGGCACTCGTACCTAGGGCAGCCGACGAGTATATATATAGGTATTGAGATTGGTTATTATGTTGCCCAACGTGTCATGTAACCTGTTTTCCTTTGCGGCAGCATATTTGTTTATCCCTCATTTGTGTAGCTGCTTTATCTCGGCTTTTCATTAGTCTTTCCCAATAGAGTGCAGACATGTTTTGTGGTTAATTTATTAGTTTGGGTCAAATATCAATTACCCTTTTTGTATGTTTTTGCCTTAAGGAATCGTAAAATGGGACACTCACTTAATGTCCAGGCCGTGGTTGGTCCGGATATGCGGTTTATGAGTGTCCTTGCCGGCTACCCCGGATCGTCCCACGACTCCTATATCCTCCGGCGATCTGGGTTGTTTCGGAGATTTGAGGCAGGTGAATTTTCGGGGGCATGGCTGCTTGGTAAGTGTGTCCTATTTGTGTGTTATTAAATGTGGCATTAATCTTGTATTTGTTGATATGTTTGTTTTGGAAAACTTGACAGAAGCGTCCAACTGCCTTTTTCTTGGCTCATATATTAGGAACTTACCCAAAAAATCCTTGTCTCGCTTTGGCCTTCAGAATGTTTTCCCTTTAGTTAGGATGTCTGTAAGTTCCTTGTGCCTAAATATATTGGTTTGGAGTTTATACCCAAGGATCTTTGACCTTTGGCTCCTTTTGTACTATTGGTCTTTAAATGTCAAAGTGGACTTAAACTGCATACATTGTAGTTTCCAGTGAAATGTGGATAGGGATCTTTGACATTTGGCTCCTTTTGTACTATTGGTCGTTAAATGTCAAAGTGGACTTAAACTGCATACATTGTAGTTTCCAGGGAAATGTGGATAGGGATCTTTGACATTTGGCTCCTTTTGGACTATTGGTCGTTAAATGTCAAAGTGGACTTAAACTGCATACATTGTAGTTTCCAGCGAAATGTGGATAGGCCCTCAGCAGCATCCTAATTGTAACATGTCTGAAAACTACAAATATATGTAAAATACAAATACCCTTGGCCGTGCAGATGTTTGTTAATTAATTGGTATATAGAAGTGCCATTTTTATTTAGGTTATACCTTAGTGCAATTTTTGGGGGCCCTAATGTGCCCTGTTTTTTTTGGGGAACACTTTACCTTACATCATTATGATATCTGTGAAATTTTTGGTGTTGGTTGTGTTGCCTTTTTAATTTTGATTACATTTAATTCTCTGTTTAAGGTGATTCCGGGTACCCACTTCTACCCTGGCTCATGACGCCTGTGCTGCGGCCCCAGGATGCCTCTCAGGAAGCGTATAACCGTGCGCATCGCAAGACCCGGGCTGTTGTGGAGAGGGCCTTTGGTCTGCTGAAGACACGTTTTCGTTGCCTTGACCATACTGGGGGGGCCCTGCAATATGATCCCAAGAAAGTGATCGACATTATAATGGCATGTGCTGTTTTGCACAATTTTGCCATCATGGAACGTGTCCCACGTTATGTGGACAGCCTGCCCTCTTCAGCCGTCGAGGATGAAGTCGAGAATTTTGAGGGGCCCCCCAGTGAGTCTGGCCAATCTGTTCGAGCCAACCTGATCAGCCAGCATTTTACTTAACTTTTTTCCCTGTCTCACCATTCTGTATGTCTGTGTTATCCTTTTTGTTACATATGTTGTTTTGCCGTAATGTGGCATTACCTCTAAGTAAAACATTTAGACCTTAATTGTTGCCTAATGTATTTCATGTAGTTTCCTTAGCTTTAGCTTTGCATTGTTACACCTCTTCAAACCAAAATTATCTGGTTTAGCCCAAGCTGTGAAAAATGTCTTCCCACTAAAAACGCCACAAGTATTGTAAGTGAATTTTTGGTTTTACTTTGAAAATGAAAAATTATAGTGGTTAACAGAAATCAGTCCACATACATCTGTGGTAACAAATGGATAACATTAAAAAAAAACATCGAGCACATCTACACCTGGAAGTGAGTGGCACAACCAAACAAGGACACCCAGTCCAAAGGCCAGCCTAGTCCAGTCATTAATATTGCCTGTGCCCAGGGATATTTGGGCATGGCCATAATGTCACACAAACATGTCTGCAAACAGGAGGAGCACCAACCAAATACATAGGTAAAGCCATAAGTGGCCAGATAAACTCCACATAGACCTATGGCATTGGCTAGTGGCCTTAAGCATTACTCTAAGGAGCTATATGGGAGCAAATACAAAACACAACCTGCCAGAGCAACACAAAATGGATTGTTTGAAACCTCAAAGGACAAGTAAATACAGTGGGGGTTAAGAGAAAAGATGTCCCACACACCCATGGCTTAATAGGGTGGCTGCCCATAATACCCAGGTGGAGGTCCAGGTGGAGGTCCATGGGAATGGGACCTAGCCTGGGCCATGGCAGCATTGTGAATTTGAAACTGCTCCACAATGTTTCTCTGCATATTGGTCATCTCAGCCATGGCTGACTGGATGCCATTACTTGCATTGGCCACGTTGCTGTTGAGGGTACGCAACTCCGCGAGGATGCCCTGTAGACTGGTATGGATGTTGACCATGTCGGCATGCCTTTGCTCACGCTCTGTAACGAGCTGGGCGTCATAAGAGTCCCTTTGTTGGGTCCATAATTGAAGCAGGGCACTCTGCCTCCCCTGGGAAATTGTGGGGCGGCGTAATGGCGTCCGCCGCACAATTACCCTGGCTCTTGGGCGTGCCCTGCCGCGTGGTGTCGTACCCTCAACAGCAACCGGCCTGCTTTGCAAATCCTCAGCAGCAGAGTGAACACTGGGGACTGTAGTGTCAGTCTCCCCATGTGCAAGCACAATGGATGGAGATTCACTCTGCTGCTGAGGATTGGCCAGAGAAACATTATGGAGCAGTTCCAAATTGGGACCCAGGGGGAGTTCATCCGACGTGCCCTGTACGGAGACATCATCATCTTCCTCCATGTCCTGGATCTCTTCCATGAGTGTGCGGGTCTGTAGGGACATATCAAAAAAAAAAGGCTAAGTTGGCGTCCAAATTTTGGATTTCAACAGTTTAACACATTCTTAAGCACTTGTTAGTATTTATGCTACTAAATTAACTTACCGAAAATCTCTGATCTGGGCTCCTATGCTGTACGGACCTGGTAGGCATAACCAAACTGGGGGGTGAGTTTACCCTTGCTGAGGGATCATGCTGGGCTGAAGAAGAGAAAAACAAACCACGTAAACACACACACATAACCTTTTTTAGGATAGGTAATCAAATATAGCTCTATTTGTAATATTATTCAACTCTAGACCAATGGTGACCTTTGTTCAAACACACGCAAGTTTACATAGGTGCAATGGCTCTGAAAAACTGCTAAGTGACCTCAGTTCTAAGTCATGAAGTGTACCCAGTCAGCATACAACTTTCAAGGCACATTTTTGGATTTAGCCTACCATTCGCTAGGTCCGGGGTACTCAAACAATTGTTTGAAACGCCCATTTCAAGGTATGTGGTGAGAGGTGAATGTCTGGCCATGGTGCTGACGCAGGGGGTGTCTAGTTAAAAATAAATACACTGGTGGAGGGGCTGGAGATTTCAAAGTGCCAACTAATAAAGGCTGCTTGCCCTTGCTGGGCTGGATGGGCCAGAGCTGAGGGGACAGGGATTGGATGGCTAAAGGGGGGAGTTAACGTATTGATGGTGATGGGATGGATGGAGCCAATCTGTTACAAATGTATGGGGCTTATGTGGGGGGGGGCATGGGGGGACTGTGGCAGATGGGCCAGAGCAGGGGCAGCGGGACACGATTGTGGCCAGAGAAATTTTTAAAAAGTTACTGTGTACCTTGCAATGCCACTTCCTGTGCAGTACTTCATATTGCAATGCTATGTTTCAGGGAGCCATGACATTGGGCAGGAGACCAACCACTACATGGCCGATCAAGGGGGCAGCTCTGAGCACGTCAACACAGAAGTAACTGAGTGCAGGGCTGTCTGGGCAGGGGTCCTTGAATGTGGTGCCAAGGTCCGCATTGGGACCCCGGGCCGCCAGTTGAGTCTCGCTGCTCTAGGTCAGATATGTTTGTGGGTGGCTAATTAAATTGTTAACTCAAACACAACTCACACAACCAAAAGGCAACCCATACATAATGATGTGTGTTTTGTGATTGATTCCAAATATCTCACTTATCTTGCGAAACTTCATGACTTTAACAATCCAATTGGACATTTGAACTTTGCCATAATGGCTGTGGGCCTAAATGTGTGATTCCCAGGGACAAAAAGAGGACACAAACAGCCACAGTAGTGCGAGGCCAAGCAAGGCAAACCATAGGGGCATCCCGTTAGCTTGTTACTAGTGAACTGTAGATTATTTAGCAAACAGCCAAACATGCAGATTTAAGAGTACTCACCGTGGGTACGGGTCGGTGAGTCTGTGTCCCTTAGACCAGCATGTCCACCGACCGCGACCGGATGGAGAAGTCCAAGCACAATCTCCTCAGCAGGGGTAAACTCCAATTTAGATGGAAAGCCACCGCCAGTTTTCAGGCTGAAAAGAGAAAATCGTTTGGTACTCAGAAAAGGTGCATACAGTACATCCAAAACATTAGATTTAGCGTAAACATTTAGTTACCTGTAATTATGCCTTTTAATTTCTTTTTGCCGTACAGCATACTTCAGATCAGAGATTTTCTTCTGAATTTGGGACACATCTTTCCTCTCTTCCCCCGCTGCATTTACTTGTCGGAGGATGGTTTCAAACAATTCCATCTTGCGCTGCTTGGTGGTGTGTTTGGATTTGCTCCCATATAGCTCGTCATAGTATAATGTAAGGCCACTAGCCAATGCCATATTTTGGTCATGGGAGAATCTCCCACTCAACTGGCCGCGGCACAATGTGCGGCCAGATGGTTGGCTTGGCTGCTCCTCCATGTGTGCAGACACATGTGGTGACATTATGGCCTGGGGCTGGGTAGGGGAATGGCCGGATTGGTGGCTTCCCAATGACTGGACTGGACTGGCCAAGGGACTGGGTGTTCTTGCGTGGCTGGCCACCGAACTTCCAGGTGTAGATGTGGTCATGGGGGCAATTCGGGGCCCTCTTGGGGGGCTAGGTTCCCGGCTGGTGCCAGGTCGGGGGCTCTGTTCCCGGCTGGTGCCAGGTCGGGGGCTTCTGGCCCTGGATTGGGTTCTTCTGGGCCTGTAGGGGCTTCTGGCCCTGGATTGGGTTCTTCTGGGCCTGAAGGGGCTTCTGGCCCTGGATTGGGTTCGGCGGGCCCTGTAGGGGCTTCTGGCCCTGGATGGTGTTCTTCTGGCCCTGTAGGGGCTTCTGGCCCTGGATTGGGTTCTTCTGGCCCTGTAGGGGCTTCTGGCCCTGGATTGGGTTCGGCGGGCCCTGTAGGGGCTTCTGGCCCGGGATTGGGATCTGCGGCCTCTGGATGGGCTTCTGGCCCTGGATTGTGTTCGGCGGGCCCTGTAGGGGCTTCTGGCCCTGGTTTGGGATCTGCGGCCTCTGGATGGGCTTCTGGCCCTGGATTGTGTTCGGCGGGCCCTGTAGGGGCTTCTGGCCCTGGTTTGGGATCTGTGGCCTCTGGATGGGCTTCTGGCCCTGGATTGTGTTCGGCGGGCCCTGTAGGGGCTTCTGGCCCTGGTTTGGGATCTGCGGCCTCTGGATGGGCTTCTGGCCCTGGATTGTGTTCGGCGGGCCCTGTAGGGGCTTCTGGCCCTGGTTTGGGATCTGCGGCCTCTGGCTGTGCTTCGGGGCCTGGATGGGGTTCGGGCCCTGGATGGGGTTCGGGCCCTGGCTGGGCTTCGTGCCCTGGATTGGGTTCTTCGGCCTCTGGCTGTGCTTCGGGGCCTGGATGGGGTTCGGGCCCTGGATGGGGTTCGGGCACTGCTGCGGGGCATGGGTTTCCGAACTGCCCTACTTGAAGGCATGGCCGGTGTGGGCTCACTGGTGCTGCCTGTTCTGGGGGCAGAGGTGGTGGGTGCTGCAGTTGCCAGCTTTTTGGCTGCAGGAGGGGCACGGGGCTTGGGGCCCCTTTTTTTGGTACCTGAGGGTCCAGGGTCCCTTGGTGGGGCCGAGGTGGGAGTCTTGGCTCTCAGTTTTCGGCCAGCTTGCTGGGACCTTGTTGTGGGGCCCTCCGCGGTCTTGCTTGCCTGGGGTCGCTTGCTCATCGCCTTTTTTGGTGCCATCGTACACAAATGCTCAAAGAGAATGAGCTTTGGGTGCAGGGACCTTTAAATAATGAGCCCAGCGTGTGACGCCTATGCGCACGACTACGCGCTCGTACGAACGTACGTTCGAGCGGAACCAGGAAACCGCTGGGGTTTCACTTATCTGCTGCCTGGAAGAAGCATAAAGATGGCGCCCACTATCTTCACCCGTCAACAGGAAGAGATCCTCATGCTGGTAAGTGGCTGCCTGTGCATTTTAATCGAATAGTCAATGATGGCCTAAATGTAAATGATGCGTTTGGAACTAGTTTGGGGTATCTTAATGTTTAATCACTGGCTCCTCACACTTCATCCTCAAGGGCCGAGCCTGGCCACGTTTTCAACTGTCTATGCTGATGTCCTAATTCGGCCAATTGCTCCGGCTTAGCAACAGTTAATTAACCTGTGGAGTAGCGGGGCGAGCTGGCAAACCTGGCCTGTCTCGGACCTTGATGCGGATGTTTGAGGAACACTGTTTTCCTAAGCCATAAAAACACAACGGGAAGCCACACACGTGGTCCAAAAGCCTAAGCATTAGGCTACATCTTGGATGTTTAAACCATCCTAACATGCCATAGATGCAGGTGGCCTGATTCTTGATGTTGGCTATTATCTGTATGTACATGGTGTGTGATACATATAACATAAGACCAGACTGTCAATCACAGTCAACGTCCTCTTTAAGGCACTCCCCAAAAATGGCGGCCACTCGAAATGTGTGTGTTAATGACATTAAATTCTCAACTTGTGATGCAACACATATGGGTCTGTGTGTAAAAGTAAAAGCTCTGTGACCATTATGTTTTTCAGATCATGCTTCAGCGCCGGTATGACTTCGCGCCCAATGTGTGCGAGAAAAGGGACATCGCCCGGGAGATCATCGCGGAGATCCACCGTGTGACCAGCACCACCTTCACTCACACCCAGATAATGCAGCATTGGTCGGACCTGAAACGTCTGCACATGCCCCGGGTGCGGAGGTATTTTGGGATCCATTTCCCAAGTAAGTACAAAGCAATTGCATGGTATATGTTCCAAATGTCTAAGTTATGCCTTTATTTATAATGACTTTTCTTTGGTAGTGTTGGAAATGGATTTCAGAATTCGCCGCACCCGGAGACGTACAGGCCGACCAGTGCTGCATGACTCTGCATCTGTGAGTGAAGGTGGTGGATCTCCCGGGCGACGGACCTACCCCTCCTCTGTGGCCTCCTCAGACCAGCCCCTGGACCTTACCACAGAGGAGGGGCCAAGGCGCGTGGGCGTGGAGTCATACCTGGCCACGCATGGGGAAGGCTCTGGTATGTCACTCTTCATGTATAGGCACAAAGATATACATGGCAGGCCAAAAACTAAGTTATCCTTTATTATGTATTTGTAGAAGCTTCTGGAGCGGGTGAGATAGTGGAGGAGGAGGCAGCAGAGATGCTTGAAGTCGATCCTGGCGAAGGTGAGTGATGTCAGCCAGACTGGGAGACAGATATGTTTGGAATAGTGACTCTATACAAGTACTAACCAAATGTCACATGTTTCTCCAGGGACTTCTTCACAGCAGAGCCAGGACCAAGGGCAGCCTGTTGGCCCCAACCAGCCATCTGTCGGCCACCAACTCCGTAAGTCTCCATGCCATTATTCATATTAATGTTTGCTTAGCTAATAACACACACATAACTAAAGGCGTAGCCAATGTGTAGTTCACACTTTCATGTGGGCACTTCGTTAGCTTAAAGAGGACCCTAACTAGTATTAAGAACCAAAGACTTAGCCATCACACTGTACCTACAGATTAGAAACATGGAAAAACACCCTTCACCCATCTAATGCATGTTATTAGACTGAACAAAACCAATATTGGGGAATATGGAATGCGCAATATTTACAGGCAGCATGGGATACAGATTGAAAAAAGGAAGGTGCTGCCATGCATTGTGTGAGTGATGACCTTTCCCTCAACCCAGCTATGCTCGGGATTCCCAACGCACCACTGTAACCTACTCCCCTGTACTTTATCCAACTCTCCACTCCTCATTAAGTGTTATGCTTCAGAGTCCAGATGGCGGCGCTGTAATCCCCAAAAAACCCTAAATAACTTTGAGGTGGTGCAGAATCATTTGTGAATAGTTATTGGTTTTCATTAAATAATGTTGAAGGTCCGGTTTAAGGAGTTTAAACACTTACCTGTGGGAAATGCATTAACTGTATCCCTTTGAAGAAGGACATATGTCATGCATTTACATGTATTTGATTAACCCTAAATCTATTTCCAGCATACAAACCGGTCTGGGACTCCTATTTATGTTTCTTTCTCTATTGGTTACAGGGATGATCCCCCAAACCTTGGCGGGAAAAAAAAAAAGAATGAAGGAGTTGGTGGCCGAGCTGCTGGCCATACAGGCGACGTTGGGGCCAACAGATGAAGAAGACGAGGAGGATTAGTGCCCTTGGTCCTGGCTCCTTTCTTAAAGTTGTTTTTACATTTTTAAAAATTTTAACAATTGTTTAATCGTTTTTGTTAAAAACAAAAAAAGATGTTTTTTAAAAAAAAAAAAAAAAAAAAAAAAAAAAAGGTGTTTTACTGTTAAAAAAATACCACATATTTATATGTGTTTTTCCTTGAAGAAAAAAAAAAAAAGGTTTACCAAAAAAAACCCAAAAAAAAAAAAAAGTTTTTAACATTATTCCAAAAAAAAAAAAGAAAATATTTTAAATAAATTATATTTTAAGCCTTCCAAAATGTGTCTTTTCTAATATGCACACACCCAAAAAATTACACAAACCAGAAACAACACACTTAGAAACATATAGACATATGTAAATTATGTGATATTCTTACGTTTTATGGACCGAGAAATGAAGTGGGATGCAGCCGCTACGGGGTTTAGGTAAGTTTGAGGGACCGAGAAATGAAGTTGGATGCAAGCGCTAAGGGGTTTAGGTAAGTTTGAGGGACCGAGAAATGAAGTTGGATGCAGCCGCTAAGGGGTTTAGGTAAGTTTGAGGGACCGAGAAATGAAGTGGGATGCAGCCGCTAAGGGGTTTAGGTAAGTTTGAGGGACCGAGAAATGAAGTGGGATGCAGCCGCTAAGGGGTTTAGGTAAGTTTGAGGGACCGAGAAATGAAGTTGGATGCAAGCGCTAAGGGGTTTAGGTAAGTTTGAGGGACCGAGAAATGAAGTTGGATGCAAGCGCTAAGGGGTTTAGGTAAGTTTGAGGGACCGAGAAATGAAGTTGGATGCAAGCGCTAAGGGGTTTAGGTAAGTTTGAGGGACCGAGAAATGAAGTTGGATGCAAGCGCTAAGGGGTTTAGGTAAGTTTGAGGGACCGAGAAATGAAGTTGGATGCAAGCGCTAAGGGGTTTAGGTAAGTTTGAGGGACCGAGAAATGAAGTTGGATGCAAGCGCTAAGGGGTTTAGGTAAGTTTGAGGGACCGAGAAATGAAGTTGGATGCAAGCGCTAAGGGGTTTAGGTAAGTTTGAGGGACCGAGAAATGAAGTTGGATGCAAGCGCTAAGGGGTTTAGGTAAGTTTGAGGGACCGAGAAATGAAGTGGGATGCAAGCGCTAAGGGGTTTAGGTAAGTTTGAGGGACCGAGAAATGAAGTTGGATGCAAGCGCTAAGGGGTTTAGGTAAGTTTGAGGGACCGAGAAATGAAGTTGGATGCAAGCGCTAAGGGGTTTAGGTAAGTTTGAGGGACCGAGAAATGAAGTTGGATGCAAGCGCTAAGGGGTTTAGGTAAGTTTGAGGGACCGAGAAATGAAGTTGGATGCAAGCGCTAAGGGGTTTAGGTAAGTTTGAGGGACCGAGAAATGAAGTTGGATGCAAGCGCTAAGGGGTTTAGGTAAGTTTGAGGGACCGAGAAATGAAGTTGGATGCAAGCGCTAAGGGGTTTAGGTAAGTTTGAGGGACCGAGAAATGAAGTGGGATGCAGCCGCTAAGGGGTTTAGGTAAGTTTGAGGGACCGAGAAATGAAGTTGGATGCAAGCGCTAAGGGGTTTAGGTAAGTTTGAGGGACCGAGAAATGAAGTTGGATGCAAGCGCTAAGGGGTTTAGGTAAGTTTGAGGGACCGAGAAATGAAGTTGGATGCAAGCGCTAAGGGGTTTAGGTAAGTTTGAGGGACCGAGAAATGAAGTTGGATGCAAGCGCTAAGGGGTTTAGGTAAGTTTGAGGGACCGAGAAATGAAGTTGGATGCAAGCGCTAAGGGGTTTAGGTAAGTTTGAGGGACCGAGAAATGAAGTTGGATGCAAGCGCTAAGGGGTTTAGGTAAGTTTGAGGGACCGAGAAATGAAGTGGGATGCAGCCGCTACGGGGTTTAGGTAAGTTTGAGGGACCGAGAAATGAAGTGGGATGCAGCCGCTAAGGGGTTTAGGTAAGTTTGAGGGACTGAGAAATGAAGTTGGATGCAAGCGCTAAGGGGTTTAGGTAAGTTTGAGGGACCGAGAAATGAAGTTGGATGCAAGCGCTAAGGGGTTTAGGTAAGTTTGAGGGACCGAGAAATGAAGTGGGATGCAGCCGCTAAGGGGTTTAGGTAAGTTTGAGGGACCGAGAAATGAAGTTGGATGCAAGCGCTAAGGGGTTTAGGTAAGTTTGAGGGACCGAGAAATGAAGTGGGATGCAGCCACTAAGGGGTTTAGGTAAGTTTGAGGGACCGAGAAATGAAGTGGGATGCAGCCGCTAAGGGGTTTAGGTAAGTTTGAGGGACCGAGAAATGAAGTGGGATGCAGCCGCTAAGGGGTTTAGGTAAGTTTGAGGGACCGAGAAATGAAGTTGGATGCAGCCGCTAAGGGGTTTAGGTAAGTTTGAGGGACAGAGAAATGAAGTTGGATGCAAGCGCTAAGGGGTTTAGGTAAGTTTGAGGGACCGAGAAATGAAGTGGGATGCAGCCGCTAAGGGGTTTAGGTAAGTTTCTGGTTGAGGGTGCGCATGCGCAAGATCTTATAAACATACGAACGCACGAATCTAAGAGGCCAAAAACCAATGAAAACCAGAGGCAAACGCAAGTAATTGGAAGAGCTTGACGATGGAAGCAGCCGAAAAAACAGGCTGCCGCCGCAACAGGTGAGCACATGAACGTGATTTTTACGATTGGCAACTGACTGAGGCAAGTTCGGGAGATATCATACGAACGGACGTATCTTTTAGGATAGAAACGTATTTGCTTATTGAATCACTCGCAAGTTCATACGAACGCACGAGCGGACGTGAAAAATAGGATGATCGTGAGCCAAATCCAAGCTGTTGCATGTTTCTTTGAATCAACCCAAATATGTATAATTTTCTGTCAGAAAGTCAGTGCTGGTGTCAAAAGGTCCAACGGAGGTCTGGACACTCTTCAAGAGCAATCACTGCTGTTATATATGGCTTCTAATCTGTGTTCTACAGATCTCAGGCTCTGGACATCCTGAAATGACATGAGACCCACATAAGCGGGTGTTATGTATACATTAATGGAGCCAGTTTGACGATGGGATTTCCAAGGTGCCCCCCTTCAGTCTATCCTAGATGTAAACGGTACTAGCAAGATCTTTTGAAATGGAGGCCTCCTGTGGGGCACTGTGTTTACTGATGTGCTATAAGCGGGCTATCTGTGAAATAGGTAACAAATACCTTAAGCCCAGGGAAAGAGAATACATTTTAAAAACAGGTCTTTTGATACAGACATGACGTCAGAGATGATATGACATTTTCATAATATTCCCCCCAGGAGGTAAAACTTGTTGAGAAATAGGCAGGGCAATAAGCGTGGTAACTGACTGTAAGAAAACATAGCCCCCAGGTAAGAATAACCTGCATTTACATCTATGTTAGGTAAACAAGGTCTGTCTGCTGCACTCATCAATGGTTAACTCTGCATTAAATCTGTAGTACTTGTAATAATTGGAGGAGACATTCTGGTTGCCATTAGCTAGGAAGGACCGCTGACATTTGGTGATGCAGAGGGTCCAGCAGGGGACTCAGAATTGCAAGAAAAGTGAGAAAAAAGCCAAGTCAGCACCATGGACAGCAGCTACATTCTATTAACGTGGACCAATCACGAGGATTTTGATTATCCTGGTGATTGGTTACTGCCCCGGAGGCATCCCGATGTAGAATGCCCCTCTGTGTGAAACTCCCAGATTGCCCACTTTCACTAAACTTTCCCAGTTCCCAAGGTGCAGACACCCTGCCAATCAGCATTTTAAGCTGCGCATACTAATGCTCGGCATAGAGCCGCTGATTTAAACTTTACGCCGGCATAGGTGTGCCAAAGGCTACATCTCCGGCTCCCCTGTGGAGAGCATGCCCGACCTATCTGAATGCCCTGCCACTCAGAAACCTCCCAGTTTCCAAGAACAGAGATTCCAGGGTCCTCATAAAATCTTCCAGCGAGCAGTCTGTTTATTTTTTTTTAAACTCACTGACAACTGCATAACTGCATGTCCATGAAGGAACAATGTTGCAGCTGGAATTCCTTTCTTTAAGAATATATCCGGGAGGAAATATTCCGGCACTAGGAGCTAGGCACAATTTTTAATATATAAATATACCGGTATATCTGTAAAAAATTTAAATATTTTGGAAAAAATGGGGTATAAAAAGCTACAAAATAGGCACGTCCGTTCTCCTCAGGATACTAATCAGAACTGGTTACCCTTGCTAAGGGGGGCTTTGATGAGCTTAAAATCAAAATAAAACGTTATTGATAGTGTCCGATTTCTCCTAAGAACACAACATCAAAACACACGGTTTCTGAGTAAGAGAAGTCTTGATACCACATCTTCGACATGTACCAGAAGAAAAAGCAGTAGCCCGACTTTTCAAACTGCACTAATTCTCTGCACTGCAAGGCTAATGGAGGTAAAGGGCTCCATAGAACAGAATGAAGTCTCTGTTCTCAGTTTATTTTACGAATTCTGAAAAACAAACCCAGTTCAAAGCCACCCTAAATGTAAACGATTTGCTTTGTATGATCTGCTTGTAATTGCAGCCAAGCATCCAAAGTTGGGGGTTTTGCACCCTTTTGAACATGAGTCTTCATTGATCATAAAATGAACATCGACTGCACTGCTGTGATTTACTTAACTGATAAGATTGCGTGGTGAGTCATTTGTATTCTGCTTGCTTTACCGAGCAACTGCAGCATTTGTATCATAATGACACCAGTTACTCTGGTCACAGTCTGCACCAGGCACAGAGGAAACAGTTAACCTTCAGTCTAGGCACTAGACTTGTCCGAGACAAAGCAGTGCGGGTTTGCAGTCGCTTCATGCTGGAAGGCCTCAATTAATTTTTCCTTCAGAGTCGGAGGCCACTAATAAGGAGCTGTAAGCTGCTGTTCAGTCGAGTCCCCCGGGTAGGTTTGGTGTAACTTTGTCTTTATTTCATCATATAAAAAGTCTCCTCTGCACATGTTTCTGCTTGTTGCCACTAATAGACTTCTTTGCTGAGTTAGAGAACTATAAAGAATCAGACCAGGGTCTCCAACCTTTTTTAAAGAGTCTGTAAAGAAAATAAAACAAGAAAAACAGAATGTGCGCCTTTTCTGCCCTGCAGCTGTCTTCTCCCATTCTGGTATTCCGAACCTTCTAGTTTCAGAAAAATGAGTCCCCTGGCGTCCAAACGCACTTTGCCCGCCCCTATATCAGTCACAGTTAGGAGCATGCCCAGCTAGTTGTGCACATGCCAGGGGACTCACTTTCCTAAATCAGTAAGCAGCTCTGGCTCAGAGTCTATATGGGCCCTTGAGCAAGACAGTCTCAGTGGGCTCCTCTGCCACTGATGGTTCCTCCTCTGCTGCTGCTGATCGACACTCCTTGCTCCTTCTCCACTGCCACCAATTGTCCTCTTGCTGGCACGGCCTTGCCATGTTATAAAAAAGTGACTTAAATATATATATATATATATATATATACTCTATTTATGATTACCATTTCTAAACTTCTGAAGAAAGTTACATCAATTATATAATATTAGTAGGAGCTTTTCTTTTTTATGCTGGAGTCGGAACATTTCTCCAGCCAAAATTAGTTCCGACCCCACAACTCTGACTCCATATCCCTGATACTAACATCAACCAATTCATATATAACAGGTAAAAGAATTGCTGAAAGTTAGATACTACTGTACTTCTGACACCCAACTGCTATAGTGCCTCATTAATACTCACTGCATCCCCCTGTTCACAGATGGACAATTCATCTCAGGTGATGCGGTATCCTCCTAGTTTGTTTACCATGCTGTTACACCGGCAATAAAACCCGCAGCCGTTTTGTCCCCTTGTGCACGATTACAGTAATTTATATGCCAAGAGCAAGCTGTTTATCTGTGTTATTTGTGATCGCATTGTTAAATTAGCATTTCATAATATACGGTTATTGTTTCCCTGTCCCTGGAAGACTATTTTATTTCATTATGGATTTCTTGTGTCTTAAAAAAAAAGTTTCTCCAGCAAGTGAAGAAACAAATTGCAACAAGAAAATTTCTATGACAGTACATTCAGCACCTGCTTCCCTTGCTGTGGGTGCCCTTGGCACAGGCCCCACAGCTGGCCTCTGGCCTGGCAGAATAACAGCCATTGGTAGGCAGGTAGCTTAGCCAAGGCCCCCTCTTATTACCTGTATCCCCTGTAGTGATGAACCCAGTGCCCTTTAAAATGTGTTCAGATATAGGGGCAACCTGCTTTGCTTAGTCGCCCGGGGTGGTAGTCTCAGGCAGACCATTTTCTTTTCTAGATAGCTTGACAAGGGCCCCTTATTACCAACACTCCTTCTGTTGGGCCCTAGGTATAGGGATGAGCTTGATGCCTGTCATGCCTGTTGACCCAGTGCTTTTCATATTTCCTACAAGGCCCCAGAGTAGAGATGAGCCCAATGCCCTTGCCTGGGTGCACACGGAGACAAATTCTGAAAGCATAGGGCATGGCCAGCTGCGCAGCCCCTTTTGATTGATGTGCCAGGTTGTTAGTCCCAGGGGCACCACATTTTTTTAGATAGCTTGGCTATGGCCTCTTAACCTAGGGTGGAGATGAGCCAAATGCCCTTTAAGATTGGCATGGTGCACCTGCAGCACCAGAAAAATGCTAAAGGGCATAGGGACACATAGCCAGCTGTGCGTCTTTCAAGGTATGGCGATACCAGTTCTTTCTGTTTGTCTATTTTATGGCTCCTTACCTATTACCCAAACCCCTGTTGCTTGGTATCTCTTAGCCAAATATATTTGACAGAGATAGAGTTAGTTTATTTTGCTAAGTACACACTGTAGAACTGGTTTTCACAGCCTTTTTTACATGAAGTACCACTTCCAATTTAGCAGTTACCTCAAGTACCACCACTAACACAGACTACCCTGGGGGGGTGTCCTAACTGTTTAGGGGGGTTTGAGGAATAGGGCAAATATTACATTGCATTTTATCACTGATGCCTGGCATCACCCTTTAAGATTCTCTGTTCTTAGCAAATGTCTGCCATTACAAGGCCAGCAGGAAAAGGAAGTCCATATATGGGCATGGGGTTCTGACACTCCGGAAAGGCAGTTTGAGCTTCAAAGCCCCCCTGCTGCTCTCCTTGCTGCTGATTCTCACACCTCCAGCCTGTGGAGACTCCAGTGGGTCTGCAGCTAGTTGGACCCTTGGCTGTAAATTTGTCACATCAAAAGATGAAGGCCGCAGACAAGCGGCACCAACACAAATCGGACCATAGCGGCGCCACCATGTGTCCCAGCACCAAGCCAGGTACAGAATCAGAACCGGCTCACAAAACCGCACACGGAGGTAGGTTATTGGGAGATCTAAGGTTCTGATCCACTTAGGGACTCATCGGATGCCCAGCATCCAGCCCAATCGTTTGGTGCTGTTTCCAAAGCTATACGACCCCCCTGCCCAAAGTTATAACCCATAAAGGGTTTTAAGGGCTAAAGCACGCTCCAGAATAGTGGGAGGTGACCATCCGTCCCACAGATGGGAGGGGGGTGGAGGGTTGACACCTGCTTAAAAGTAAGCCAAGGGGATGAGAACATTGTCACTTCTCTGGAGGGGTCTCGCTGCAGCGTGCTGGAGGTGTCCAAATCATCTGTAAGCACTTTACTTACCTCTTGTGGGAGCTCCCCATCACCACTACTCTGCAAACTGCATATTAAGGTAACTGACCATTGTCTCTCTGTGTAACTCACTGTATCCTGTAACCTTCTCAGAACAGCATTTGTATTATTTGTATCATTTCATATTCCATCATAGCCAATTGTTTGTTATCACTGCCTAGTGTGTTTATAGCATTAAACCTTAAATTTTAACTTAACAATAATCTGTGTGTCCGCAGGCTTCGGGCCTGGTATTCCTGATAGGAGGACTCGGACAAGGGTTTCTTGGGAACGCGTGTCCGGAGATCCCTGGTTGATAGTTGGATCACGTGACCCACGGTTCCCTGACAGGGGGCGTAAAGCCATAATAAGGGGGTGTAAAGCCATAAAGATGGACGTCCCATTTGGGCTCGACAATGGAGGATAAAAGGCGCTCATTCTCCTGCATCAATATGTATAAGCTACAGGGAAGTCCTTGGAACAAACATATCGTGTCAAGTCCAGTGCAATCTGGTCATTACAGACTAGGGCAGGAACTGGCAGGAAAGTCGGGGTATTATCTGTACAGCACAGCAAAATATGACAGTGCTATGTAAATGTGTTCTGTGGCACAGAGGCCGATGGAAATTTTGGGACAATGCAGAGCATTTGGAGAACACTTTATCCTTAAGAAGTTGACCTTCACTGATCATCAGCTCCATCTTCTGCGACTGTTTCTTTGCCCCAGGACACAGGGGAGTCACGATACAGAGGCACCAGAAGATGGCGTGCAGTGGATGGGGCCAATACAGATCTGGATAGCAGATTATTGGCTGTATAATGTAGAAACAGAAACTATTTCCATTCCTAGGTTTCTGCTTTCCTCTCCCCGGAGCCCGCTGGTGATGATGCTGCCGGTCACCTCGTTAACTCCAAGTTATTACTGCTCAGGTTCATGTTAAACAACTTGGAGTCATGTAACTGCTCAGATCCATCAACGTGACGGCTATCTAATCTCTGGACTTTTCATTAGCTGCCAGGAATAAGGAAAGAAATGCAAGGCAAGGGCTCCGACAGAGCCGAGGGATATGATAGGAATCACAGATAGGGTTTAACAAAATCTTTCAATCACTTCTAAATCGAAGTTATAAAAAAACACAGTACTGTGGCACCCTGGTGCAAAATCATGAAGGCTTGTGAGTGCTACCTCTGGGCCACACTCAATACTTAGCGGATAAAATTATTTATTGGTCATGATGTAAATTAAGGGAAAAATATTTATAGGCAGGGCAGGTTAAAGTAGCTAGCTATTTATGCAACATAAAAAGTCAGATAATACTAAAACAACTGGAGCAATATATATATATATATATATATATATATATATATATATATATATATATATATATTTAGGTATATTGGGCTAAATAAGGACTCCAGGACAGAGTACATTGTCCTGAGTTGCCAGTCCATAGGGCCCTGGATTCTGGCCAGTAAGGGAAACTGGGTGGGTCCTGCTGGACAAGTAGCCCAGTCCAGTTCTAATCCAGTCCGGATGGACTATAAAGAGACTGATGAGCCTTAGGCGGGGTCTGTGGTGTGGGGTGACCAGGGTGAGGAGGAACCAGGAGCTGGATTGTGTGCACAAGATTGAAGCCAGGGCAGAAGACGCTTCTGAGTGACTTCAGTGAGGTCCTGAGAGAAATACCTGTATATGATGTGTTATTGATGAACTAGGTTATGCTGAAGAAAGCCTTTTTAAGTTATATGATGTTATACTTACTGTCCTCTGTGCCTGGGTCCACAAAGGACCAGTGTTCTCTCCGATCCTTATCCTTCCAGGTTTGTAGGTGGCCTACACTGCCCAGACCTGGGCTGCCGGGTTGTCGACGGTAACACCTTCTCCCCATGTGGAAATATATTGAGCCTGATGCACTAAGTGGCTTCTAATTTGTTAAACAACCATGTTGTGGAAAAGATGTTAGAGTGGAAGTCCAGTCAAAAACAACCTTTCCCTGCCACCCTCTCCTGGAGCTGAGGCAGGACGGTCGGGGGTTAAAAAGAAAAAACGACTCTTACCTCCAGCGCTGTGCCACTAGGCCTTGGGCGGCAGCCACGCAAATATAGGAGAGCAGCGCTGGACCGCGACTGAAAGTAACAGCATTTCCACACGCATAATGCGAAGGGAACTCGGCACTTATAAGTGAGGCTAACCAGAAACAACAGCCTCAGTTTGCTCGGGAGCATTATGCTTGGACTCTGGAGCAATGGAAGAAGGTCCTCTGGTCTTATGAGTCCAGATTTACCCTGTTCCTGAATGCTGGAAGAACCAGGGTAAGTAGGGTAAGAATAGAGGATTTCTGCTTCTGCCATTTCTGAATTGGGCAGAAGAGAAGTCTAGGGCAGGTTCGATATTCCTGCATGCGTAACAAACTTGTCATTACATATACTTCCTTTTGATTTAACAATAACCCCCTCACTCACAGACCTCCCTCATACACTGGAAACCCTAAACACTGATTCTATAGTACTACAAGTACTCTGCTGGTTTGTGCGACTCCCCTCCCAAACAAGTTAATATTTGTTCAAAACCTCGGAGCAAGAATAGCAAATGATCATCCCGCCTCATTTCAAACAGCAATTTGCAGATCTTAGGGGAGAAAATTGTAGCCAGTGCACAGGGCAAGACTGATTTATGCTCTCTCATGCTTTATGTAAGGCTAGCAGTGCCTTAAAATGGACCTATCACCAAGATTTTCACTATCCTGGTGATTGGTCCCTCGCCCGGGGGTATCCCACTCCCACAGCGCATGTGCAGGTACTCGTGCAATCAGCCCCATACTAATGCATGGCATAAAGTCATTGTTAAGGACTCAGCGTCGGCATAGGGAACAGGGCTGGCTCAGGTTTCCCTGTACAGTGTGCGGTCCTGCATGCCCGGCCAGTCTGACTGGCTTGGTGAGGGAATGCATACAGCTGCAGGAATGCCGGGGATGTGGCTGCGGTCCACGTTTGCGGTGAAACACCGGCGGAAAGGTAAGGGGTTTGGGGGCAATCTGGGAAGGTTTAGACAGTGGGGCATCCTGAATCAGGGAACCTAGTCTTTTAAACTCTAGGGCTGACCTTGGCGATGATTGGTCCACTTTGAAAGGACAATGCCAGGCAATGGCAAGAATAGGAGAGCAAGCAGCTCATCTGACACCAATCCTATATACCTCCCCTCTATTTCCTACTGTGCCACATGGAAGCCATAGCAGGGTTCCAAAGTTTTGCCCTCCTTTCCATTGCATTCTTACAGGACCACGCAAAAAAGTGGTCTAACAGTCACTTGGTCTCTTGAAGCCCCTAGTACAAGTGAGCTCAGAAAGCAACTGTGGTGTCGCAGCTGTCTCTAACCACAGCAGAGAGCGCATGTGACTCAAAAAACTGCGCCATGATATGTTCTCAACCACCCATAGAAATAAAAAAGCAAAACCAGTGCTGCACATGAACTCAGCAAGAGGCTTGGTCTGAGATTAATCCTACAGACCAAGAGGCAGATGTCTGTTACCTGCTGAGCCATCCAAACTTTGGATCCAACAGGAGAACCAGAAGCCAAAGTCAAAGTCCAAAGCTGAGGTCAGGGTATCAAATGTGTTCCGGACTCACAGTACACAGGAAGCAAGATGGCAGGAGAATCTGAAATATAAACCAGCACTTCCTGTGCGCTAGACTGTTCCCTATAAAGGGAAATGAGCAAACTTCATTGTGCAACTTGCATGTAAACTGGGCATGCCCAGTACGTCGTCTCTGAACTGTCCATTGCCCATTCATGGAACCTTGCACTTTCCTTAGTGCATGAGTTTCACCTTCCAAGCATGCACAGACTTAAGCTCAGCTCTTGAAATCTTCTGTGAACTTGGAGAACAAGGCTTGGATGATCTTTGCGCATTTGCTCTTTCTCAAGCAGGTGCATAGGACACTGATCGATCCTAGCGGGATGCATAAAAGAAAAGAAAAAATAAGTAAGCAGATGGAAGATGGAAGGAATGTGACAAAAGAGGGGGATAGGGAAACAGATAATAGAGAGAGGGCCATAACAGAAGAAGGTAAAAAAGAGAGAGGATAAAAAGAGGGTAGGGCATAGCGAAGGTGAAAAGACTGCAGAAGAAGGGGATTGTAGGAGAGTAAAAAGAAAATGTAGAGAAGGTAAAGAGAGAGAGAAATGTAGAGAATTTAATAAAAAAGAAGGAAAAGAGAAAAAATAAAAAATAAAAAGGGGGGCAGCGATGTAGGGATAACATAGTACAGAGAGAGATGGAGGAAAAGACAAGAAGGAGAAAATAAAAGAAAATGCTAACATTAGAAAAGGGGGGATACAATAATGGAGGATTGTTGAAAAAATGTCATCCTATTACACTATATCTATAGTGTATGAAACAACTATTTTGATTTCTGTAAATTTGGTTTTGCATGACCCCTGGTGCCCCCTTACAGAGAGGCTGGGATTGCACCCTATGCGACCACACATGGCAGTTCCAAGCCAGGTCATGATCTCTCAGTATTATCTCCGGCAAGGCAAGGTGCCCGGTGCTGCAAAACAGCAGCATAAGATTAGGTCTAACAATGACCCCACCTCCTCGTACAGAAAAGGAGCAGCAAGGCAGTACCTAGCTGTTGCTCCACTCACTGTGACTGATGACTGAGGCGCCAGTGACAAGATGGGGCTTGGATTAAGGGGCACACCTGTGGGAGACAAAAGGAGAGTCTCCCTTTTGTATTTTTATGTACCTGGACAGTCCCTTTAAAGCAAAATAAAACCTACCAATTTCTAGTAACAGGGGTGCACCAGACAATACCACTAAACAAATTTAAACATGTGCTCACTCACATAAACCAAAACAGGACTGAAGTGGACGTGTCCAATTACACACCATTCTTCAAAGAGGAGCACCAATACCAATATACAGTAAATGCAAAATTCTTTATTATGAAAAAGGAGATACTTTAAAATACACAAAAACACACTGGACAATTAAAATCACATAGATGACTCCATGATCACAATAATATTTAAGAATGGAAAACCCCCTGAGGGGAACAATACATCTAAAGAGCCTATGTGCACTAGTTATATCCTATTATACTAATTATTTTATGCCGGCATAAAAAATATATATGTAAACCCTCAAAGTGTACAACCTATATCTACTACATGTGAACCATAAAACGTGCTGCACAAACTCCTATACAAATGCATGTCAACTCTAAACAACAATACCTCATATGTGAAAATGAATAAAAAACCTAAATTCCTATCTAGCATCCTGACCGACTCCCACGACAAATTCCTCTCGGTGTGGGAACCATGGATAAGATTTACCTGGCCTGGTGAATCTCTGCGGGCACTATAATAACCATATGTGGTGTCTGGTGGAGCGCGGGAGTGATAAACCCCCCTTCTCCCCACCCCTCCTTTCTCTCCCCCCCCTCCTTTCTCTTCTCCCCCTCTCTATACTTTGGCCCCCATGTGGGGTCACTTTCTCTCTTTCCTTTTTTTTGCAACATAAGAGCTTTACTGTTTTTTGACGGTTTCTTGACGGTTCCTTCTGTGCATGCGTACGGCTGTGTGGGACAGCCCACTGGCATACCCCAAGGGTTGTGGCATGACTGGCGTGCGGTCGTGGGGGTGCGGATGGCGGGGCTGGTCGCGGACACCGCAGGGCTCTGTGATCCGCACGGTCCTGGACACAGTCGTGACGTAACCTAAACTGCGCTGGTAGTACCGAGCGTATGTCCGGTGCCTCTCCATGCTCGTAGTTACTGTGAGAATTGTTAAAACACTGATCTGGTTACCCTGTTGTACTGTAAAATGTATGCTGCTAGCCCATTTCATTTTCTATACACCTCCCCTGCGTGGGATGGCAATACACTGCTGTATGTCTTGCAGATCTGTATCGTTGGAAATTTCAATAAAAATATTGAAACAAAAAACCTAAATTCCACAGAAAATATATTAGCAAACTTGCCCAATACAAACAGTTATAATAAGTGAATAGAAACAATAAAGTTATACTCAAAGTGCACGTGTACGTGCTGAATGACACCGGCAAACCTGAATATTCAAGAATGAGAAATAGTACATAGAGTCAGCATCACAGGGTCATCATGAATAAATCACCGCACCCGCGGCTCCCATGCCGTTTTTTTTTTTTTTTTTTCAAAACAAAACCTACCAGCGTAGAAAAAGCGAATTTTCCAATTCTCCCAACAAGAGATTGGGGGGACATATTGTAAAACCTGTTTTTAGCTTTCTATTTCTGGGTGCCTAGATAATCAAGATGACCCAGTGCATCAAAGAGAACCCAGTGCTGCAAGATTTGAACAATGTCATAGACTTCGGTTCATGATGCAGTCCAGCAATCGGTGGTACTGCCAGTCAAAACCCCTGGAAACTCTGGGACTTTGCTAGATCTATCACTGGGAAAGAAGAGAAAACCGGATGGCGAAACCATCCCAAAGGTACTGCCTGTGGGGTGAGGAATGCGTGGGGGTGGACAATTGGAAAGCCAGCCAATGGACCACAATAAGAACTCCAAGCTCTACTGTGAGCATGATCTGAGAGTGAGATCTGTCAGCATGCCCTCTGTTGGCAGCATTTTTACAATTACTATTACTCCAGGTAAAAAAAACATATATAGCTACGAGTATGAAAATAACTTTTACACCTCCTACCCAAAAACGGGTGCTGACATCAAGAAAATTTTCAGCGTAATTCTGGATGAAAGTGTTTTTAAACCGGACCTTCACCATGATTTATTAAAAAGCCCAAACCCTTAAAAAACGATTTCCCAGCATCTAAAATTAATACGTTTTTAGTCACTTACTTATTAGTCCTTCCCCCACTGGGCTGTAACTCTGTCCAGGACTTTAGGATAAGGGCGCCGCCATCTTGACTCAGAAGCATCACACTTACTGAGGAGAGCGGGATACAGTACAGGGGGGTGGGTTATAGCTGTGCTTTGCTCAGACAGAGCAGAGCTGGGGTCAGGAAAAGGTCAGCAATCCCAGAATGCAAAGCAGCACAGTCAGAAGGCACTTGCCTGATGTTCCATGAGCCGCCATCTTGGATGTTTAAAGGCTCATAAAATGCAGTAGATACAGGTAGGATGATTTTTAATGTGAGCAATCTGTATGTACAGGGTGTGGGAAACATATAAGATAGGCTCTTATTCAGAGTGAAGGACCACTTTAATAGGAGGTCTCTGTGGCCAGACTGTAAAAATCCTCCATGTGAGTTTGATCCATGAGCGCAGGAGATGTGTCAGCAATGGGTAAAGCTTGGATGGGGCCCCACAGGTCTGATACAGATTCATCAAGAAATATCTCCTGTATAAATATCTGTAAGTTATTAGCAACTGGTGAGAGATATTAGAGCAAATCCAAGTGGTTTTGACTGCTATCAGGTATCCCATGATCCGGAGAAGCAGAAAGCTTCATGGCAGTGTGAAGTCACTTGCTTAGCCAGTTTTAGTAAAACTCCAGGCAAGCATAGAAGAAGAAAATATGTTTAAGGAGTGCCCCTGCCTTTCCTTTGGGTTGTGTGAGCCGTGAAGTGGCACAGCACGCCATCCCAACCTTTCAGTAAGGGGACACCAGGAGACACCCCTTCTGAAAAAAAGCTCCCAGCTGGCTCAGCAGATCACTTTATCCACTCCCCTCCCTCTTTTTTTTGCACATTGCACAATTAACGTTGTCTCTCTCTAGCTCCAGCATATGCTTTTCGCCCATTCTATTCTTCTCTTCTTTCCTTTTTTTTGATAAGGGTCTGTATCTCTGCGACCTGAGAGCGGCAGAAGCTTTAAAAAGGGGTAACCTGGGTGGGATGAATCCCAATTATTTTCCTTGCCTGAGAGATGAGTCTATGGTCAAACTGATCTTTCAGCAATGGGAAAGCGGATCTTCACCACAGTTCAGATTATTTTCTTCAACTTATTTTTGTAGCTCCACCATACTAAACAGTGAAGGGTGAGTTCAGTATCGACCGAATATCAGTATTATAAAATTATTACAAACAGTATTATAAAAGGTTACCTACACTTACGAGACAAGTCGAATTTCCTAAGGTGACAAAGGAAAAAAGCCTCTGTTGGGCTTCCTTTCAGGTCTTGAGCAATGTTTGTTCCCTGGGGTCAGAGACTATTTCTACATCTTATTTCTTACCACTTGTACTTCTGTGGACTTTTCCCCAGACTCAAGCTAATTGAAAACAACTTGGACACAGGTCAGAGCGAGATCTTCTGAAATCCACTGCAATTGCTACAATTTTCTTGATGTTTAGGAACAGATTATTGCTCCTGCACCATAAATCCAGGTTATTCGGTACGCAGGATCATCCTTGTTGCTGAGGATTACTACAATCGTAGTATTATCAGCAAATTTAAGAATCTAAATGGATGCATCAGAGGAGTCATTTGTGTAAAAGAGTATTATAGGGTCTGGGTTTCTTCCACAACATGGGAGCCTGCTGTTACCCTGTGTAAGCTATTGCTGGCTGTATTTCCATGTATTTCCTCCATGGTTTGCTGCTCCAACAGGAGATGGCCCTCTGCTGCAATAGCGGGGCTGTGACTTTAAACACCCAATTACCTGTTAGCCTGTTTTGCTTTGTTTGCTGTGATCCCTGTATACAGTTCTGCCACTATTAAACCCAAACCCACCCTAGAGTCTATGAGACTCCAGGGCAGGCATACTGGCTCCCCCCTGGGCACCACCGGTGTTGAAACCCCCTGGTTCCTGTGTGAAACCCCCAGGTCACCTGAAAACGGCACATGCCTGAGCAGCGGCGGCATCCCCATTATCCGTTTAGCAGGGCGCGTACCCGCTCCCTGTTAAAGGGTAGTGGGGGATGCGGCTGCCAGTGCGCTTGGATCCGCTCGCATTAGATGAGCTCCTGGACAAAGGGGCTTGAGCGGATCCATGTGTGTTGACTGGACTAGAGAGGTGCATGTGCCGTAGGACCGGGGAAGGGTAAGTAAGATCGGGCGACCTGGGGGTTTCACACAGAGGGGCATCCCCGATCAGGGTGCCCGGGGGGGGAAAGAACCAAAACACAGAATAGTCAAAATCCTGGGTTTTGGTTCCATTTTAAACCTTTGTTTTGCACAATATCTGGGTGAGCATTTCAGTGTCACAGTTCTCAATACTTGTTGTTTACATTGTGTGGGATCTTTTCAGAGAATTCCTGACAAGTATGGCAGCCCTGAGGTGCTCCAATATCGGTTGCCTTGGAGGAGGATAAAAAAGGTCATAGTTTAACCTGTTGAGATCTACCCAGGGCTGTGAAGTTGGAGGCCAAATTCCCGACTCCAACTATTTTATCAGACTCGGCTCCGAATAAGTCAGGCTACTTAAAGCATATGTATTATAATATAATTTCTAAACAAATAACTTAAAGTTCCTGTCCAGAAATTAAAATAAAAATAGTCTATACACACCATATGTCCCCCACAGCTCCTCCGTGTAGGGATGGTACACAATGAATAATGGAAACAAGGCTCCATGGACTCCGCCACGAGAGGCCACCGGTGCTGGAAGAATAGCTGCCTCCCTGGCAAGTATGAAGATTTTGGAGCTGCACAGAGGAGATTTGAGACCTGCATGGAGGAGCTGCGGGAGAACACTAGACCTGCATGGAGACGATGCCGTGGAACATTGAACCTGTATATAGGAGCTGCAGTGGAACACTGGACCTGCATGTAGGAGCTGTGGAGGAATACTGGACCTGCATGGAGCAGCTGTGGAGGAACACTGGACCTGCATGGAGGATCTGCTGGGGAACACTGAACCTGTATGTAGGAGCTGCAGTGGAACACTGGACCTGCATGGAGGAGCTGTGGTGGAACAATGGAACTGCATGGAGGCACTGCGGGAAACACTGGACCTGCATGAAGAAGCTGCAGTGGAACACTGGACCTGCATGTAGGAGCTGCGGTGGAACACTGGACCTGCATTGAGTAGCTGCGGTGGAACACTGGACCTGCATGGAGGAGCTGCGGTGGAACACTGGACCTGCATGGAGGAGCTGCAGAGGAACACTAGACCTGCATGGAGGAGCTGCAGTGGAACACTTGACCTGCATGGAGAAGTTGCGGAGGAACACTAGACATGCATAAAGGAGATGCAAGAAATACTAGACCTGCATGGAGGAGCTGTGGTGGAACACTGCATGGAGGAGCTGCAGAGGAACACGGGACCTACATGGAGACGCTGCGGGGGAACACTAGACCTGCATGGAGGAGCTGCGGGGGAACACTAGACCTGCATGAAGAAGCTGCAATGGAACACTGGACCTGCATGTAGGAGCTGCGGTGGAACACTGGACCTGCATGGAGGAGCTGTGGTGGAACACTGGACCTGCATGGAGAAGCTGTGGAGGAACACTAGACATGCATGGAGGAGCTGCAGAGGAACACTAGACCTGCATGGAGGAGCTGTGGTGGAACACTAGACCTGCATGGAGGAGCTGCGGGGATAAACTAGACCTGCATGAAGAAGCTGCAGTGGAACACTGGACCTGCATGTAGGAGCTGCAGTGGAACACTGTACCTGCATGTAGGAGCTGCAGTGGAACACTGGACCTGCATGGAGAAGTTGCGGAGGAACACTAGACATGCATAAAGGAGATGCAGGAAATACTAGACCTGCATGGAGGAGCTGTGGTGGAACACTGCATGGAGGAGCTGCAGAGGAACACGGGACCTACATGGAGACCCTGCGGGGGAACACTAGTCCTGCATGGAGGAGCTGTGGGGGAACACTAGACCTGTATGAAGAAGCTGCAATGGAACACTGGACCTGCATGTAGGAGCTGCGGTGGAACACTGGACCTGCATGGAGGAGCTGTGGTGGAACACTGGACCTGTATGGAGAAGCTGCAGTGGAACACTTGACCTGCATGGAGGAGCTGCAGAGGAACACTAGACCTGCGTGGAGGAGCTGTGGTGGAACACTAGACCTGCATGGAGGAGCTGCGGGGGAACACTAGACCTGCATGGAGGATCTGCAGAGGAACACTAGACCTGCATGGAGGAGCTGCGGTGGAACACTGGACCTGCATTGAGAAGTTGCGGAGGAACACTAGACATGCATGAAGGAGCTGCAAGAAATGGAGGAGCTGCGGGGGAACACTAGACCTGCATGGAGGAGCTGTGCAGGAACATTGGACCTGCATGGAGGAGCTGCGGTAGAACACTAGACCTGCATGAAGGAGCTGCAGAGGAACACTGGATCTGCATGAAGGAGCTGCGGGGAATACTAGACCTGCATGGAGGAGATGCAGTGGAACACTGGACCTGCATGGAGGAGCTGCGGTAGAACACAGGACCTGCATGGAGGAGCTGCAGAGGAACACTAGACCTGCATGGAGGAGCTGTGGTGGAACACTGGACCTGCATTGAGAAGTTGCAGAGGAACACTAGACATGCATGAAGGAGCTGCAGGAAATACTAGACCAGCATGGAGGAGCTGCTGTGGAACACTGGACCTGCATGGAGGAGCTGCAGAGGAACACTAGACCTGCATGGAGTAGCTGCGGTGGAACACTGGACCTGCATGGAGAAGTTGCGGAGGAACACTAGACATGCATGAAGGAGCTGCAGGAAATACTAGACCAGCATGGAGGAGCTGCGGGGGAACACTAGACCTGCATGGAGGAGCTGTGCAGGAACACTGGACCTGCATGGAGGAGCTGCGAAGGAACATTGGACCTGCATGGAGGAGCTGCGGTGGAACACTAGACCTGCATGGAGGAGCTGCAGAGGAACACTGGATCTGCATGAAGGAGCTGCGGTGGAACACTGGACCTGCATGGAAGAGCTGTGGAGAAACCCTAGACCTGCATGAAGGAGCTGCTGGGAAAACTAGACCTGCATCAAGGAGCTGCGGGGGAACACTGGACCTGCATGAAGGAATGGCGGGGAACACTAGACCTGCATGGAGGAACTGCAGGGGAACACTAGACCTGCATTCAGAAGGTGAGGAAAATTACTGGACCTGCATGGAGCAGTTGTGAGGGACAAAAGGTGAGTATTGACTCTTTTTTTCTGCCTGGACAATCCCTTTACATTCCTGTAAGTTTCAGCCATTGTAACTATGGGCCTTTGGGGCAGTGTGAAGAAAGGGGAGATCAGAGAGCTCATTATATAATGTTTGTAATGTTTCTCCAACTCAGACTTCAGCCAAAACTAGCCACAGCCCTGCACCTACCTATGTGAAGGCTTCTTATCCCCCAGCAATAGGTGGCACAATGGAAGATATAGAAACATAGAAACATAGAAGGTTGACGGCAGAAGGAGACCATACGGTCCATCTAGTCTGCCCTTATGTGTATACTGTATGTACTCTTTATCTTAGGATAGATGTGTGCTTATCCCAGGCATGTTTAAATTCAGTGACTGTTGATTTTTCAACTACCTCTGCTGGAAGTTTGTTCCAAGCATCTACTACTCTTTCTGTAAAATAATATTTTCTAACATTGCTCCTGATCTTCCCCCCGACTAGCTTCAGGTTGTGCCCCCTTGTTCTATCATTAAGCTTCTTCTTAAAAACACTTCCCTCCTGAACCTTATTCAATCCTTTCACATATTTAAAGGTCTCCATCATGTCCCCTTTTTCCCTTCTTTCCTCCAGACTGTACAAATTAAGTTCTTTAAGTCTCTCCTGATAAGTTTTAAGTTTGAGTCCTTCCACCATTTTTGTTGCCCGCCTTTGGACACGTTCTATTTGAATAATGTCTTTTTGCAGGTAAGGTCTCCAGAACTGCACACAGTATTCTAGCTATATTGCATTGATCTATATGACACAGTATGAGGCAGGTACAAAGCCCCATGGATACAGACCTCAGCCGATGTAAAAGGTAAAAACAAAGCATCTACCGGTATTTCCCCTTTTTTGCTAATGTTTTATTCATTTTAAAGTATTGATAAAACAAAAAAAAAATACAAAGCGAATCTACCTCCCTTTCAACCAACCATACCAGGGAAGGCTGAGGCTGCACAGTGGGTGCTGGAGGGGTAAAATGTTAGCTAGATGATATCACATTTTGTTTATACGGTAGGTAATAGCTCACTGCTCACTTGATTGCCGGTGTTATTACAATTGTTTCTGATGCTGTTCAAACAGTCATGCAATTTATATGATAATGCAGCAGCACCGCTGGACTGTTTTGTACTTGGCTGTGTGGATATGATAATGATATGATAAACATACAGCAAGTACCGCTGTGAATGGGCGCAAAGCTAAAACACAACTCCAGCCCAGAACAATTCTTAGATTGTAGAAGAGTGTGGAGAAAATTTAAATATATGTTTCTTCATTTGTGACCTCGTTACAGGCTTCCTGTGCAAAATAAAATTACTTTATTATAAAATCATAACTTAAATATGTGTAGGAATAGAAAGGTGGTGACCAGCACCAAATAAGAGGTTTATGTGGCCCTGTAAATCTTGGATTTTCTCTTATGTTATAACATGTTTAGATACTATGGACGATAATAAAGCTAAATATCCCCAATCAGTTTAGAGAAAGCAAAAAACAATTAAACCAGACCTTTGCCGTGAATAAGAGCCTATCCTATATGTTTCCCCCACCCTGTACATACAGATTGCCCACATTAAAAATCATCCTACCTGCATCTACTGCATTTTCTGAGCCTTTAAACATCCAAGATGATGGCCAATAGAGTCTCAGGCTGCCTGCAAACAGGAAGTGTCTGCTGACTGTGCTGTTCTGCATTCTGGGATTGCTGACCTTTTCCTGGCACCAGCCCTGCTCTGTCTTTGCAAAGCACAGCTATAACCCCGGCCCCTGCACTTTTGAAGAAAGTTTCAGCCCAGTGTGGGAAAGAGTGACTAAAAATGTAAACTATATTAATTTTAGATGTTGGGGAATAGTTTTTGAAGGGTTTCATTAAATTATGCTGAAGGTCTGGTTTAAAGGCAATCAGTCAGGGGCGTAACTATATGGGGCGCAGAAACCGCACCAGGGCACAAGGTCAGAGGGCCCCATCATTGTTGTTTCTCCCTCTTATCTCTTGTATAAACAAAAAACATCCATACTTACCTAACCAACTTTAATTCTGGCTCCTGAAACATGTCGGGTATTTAGACATCTCAGCACAGCACTTTTTCCTCAAGCACCCAGAAAAACCATGCTAAGAGTTGGTCTGCAGCAAACAAACAAGTGTTGCTGGTTTAGCTGGAGCGAGAAGAAGCAGGTAGAGGGGACCATGCTTAGTGGGAAAGGCAAAAGACACGCTGCCTTAAAGCTGACCTGCCGCCAAGAAAATAAAGTAATTTAGTAATTTGCTCCCCTAAAGCCTACTTTTGAGGGAGGGCCTTACCCCATGTAGATGCTGTGGTGTAGCTGCGCTCCTAGAATTATAGGAGCGGCTACTTACAATTTACGCTTACGCACAAGCATGAGTAAGGGGATGGGGAAGTGCCTTTGCTAGTGCACAGACACACTGCAGTTGAGTTTGGAACTCCTTTATGATCAACCCAACCAGCCAGAGAGAGATTGTATCTATTTCCACTCAGAATGTTAGGAGATACCTTCTGTAGCTGGCTGCATTGATGTAAGACCAGCATAGCTGCTGTGTACCTGTGTGATATTGTTTCTCCACACAAGGCAGACTGTGTGAAGCTTGGGATTTTGCTATAAGCAGCCCAAACTGAGAGATTTACCTCAGAAAAGGGTTTAGCATGTCTGTCATGTTACAGTGACTTACACACTGATCACCAGCTGCTCAAGGGGGTGAATGTTACTGTGTACCAATTTAAGTCATTGCCACAGTTGTTTACAATGTTGTTACAATGTTTAAGAGCTCTCTGAGCCGTGCTGAGTCATTACAGCTGATGGCTAGAAATAAAACATTATTAGAAAGAGATTTAGGCTACTTTTGACTGTAAGACTGGGTTTTTCAGAAGCAGAGCTGTCCGAATAGTGGTAAAATGGTCGCTGCCATGCAGTTCAGTAGCATAGAATCCGCCTGCTATTCCACAGCATCTGCATGAAGGGAAAGCCCTATCAAATAGCTTACATCACTGATTGTGGGAGAGGTAGTTTAGGGAAACGATTTACTAAACTCTGATTTTATTAACTGGAGCTTGGCTTTAAAATGGACCAAAACCTGTGATTTTGGCTATCCTGGGTTCTGGTCTTAGCTTTCTGTGGCCTCTCAATTTGAGATGCCCTGCTGTGTGAAACCCCCAGGTCTCCTAGTAAAACTCACCTTTAACCGGTCCTACAGCACATGCGCTCCCCTCTCGCCTAAGAATTGCTAAGCGGCGAATGGAGCTGAAAGCAGCTGAGTGTGAACCCTGGCCACATTCCCCGCTATCCTCTAGCAGGGGGCATGCACACACCTGGCTAACAGTGTAGCGCAGTGCAGCCTGCGCCTTTGGACCAGAAAGAGGTGAGTCTGCCAAATTGAGATGCCTGAGGGGCAAGGAACAAAACTCGGGATAGTTGTTCGCTTTAAAGCTGGTGGTTGAACAATGATAAAATGACAATGTCCTCATTGGTATGAAAGTATAGATGACCTTTGGAAAAAACTGTGACTAAACTGCGCACCACCAGCTTGCCCACATGAAAGAAAGTGTTTTCTGCTTCACAATGACAACATACATGACTACCTTGAAGATCAGTACTGATAAGTGAGCCCCCATTATCAAAGGAGTCTACTGAAATTCTAAATGAACTAGGTCTGAGGCAACAAAGGTCTTGAACCTCAACACCCTTATGTGGGATATGCTCCTACAAGCACAGATTCCTGGTCATCTCTGCCCTTTTCTTTGCATCTCCCTCATAAACAAAATATTCCACTGCTGCAGCATTGTTCTACTAAATACTGAGCAGCAGTCCCCCAGCTCTGAGGGCTAAAAGGGTTCCAGCACATTCGCTAGCATGTACTTTTAGTTAGACCAAAATTCTGCTTCTCTAAAGACTCCTTCCTGTATATATCTTAGAGCAAAACTACCATAGGGATGTAGTTCTGCAACATGTTACAGTTCGACAAAAGTGACAGCTAGTGTCACTTGGCTCTGATGCCACCATGAGGCCAGAACTATCTGATAAACACTGACAAAAGCTTAGGGCCTTGGTGCTGAGTGCCTTCTCGATTCTTGATTTAACCCTTCTAGTGCCAGCTACGTGACTCTCACGTAGCTGCCTCTCCTACCGTTAAGTGCCAGCTACGTGAGAGTCACGTAGCTGACATTTTCTTACCTTAAACTTGATTGGAAGGTCGCAGCACCTCAGTTCGGGATTCTTCTTGAAGACGAGGCTTGGGGGGTCATCCAGAGGTGAGTTGAGGGCTGTAGCTGTGACCCGATCGCTGCAGGAGCCAATCAAAATGCGGCTTCTGCTGGTGTCATCATCCGGCGCCGCACTGCTATAAAAAGGCCAGATCACAGGGTATCCGGCCTTTTGCTGCCTGGATCTGAGGTGAGTGGTTGTCTGTGTCACTTGTGTTGTCTGTGTCCCTTGTGTTGTCCCCCCTCCCATCACGCTGCCGACCTGCACTGACAAGGGGCAGATCGGGGGAGCGTGATCGCTGCTTTGCGCCGATCTGTCATTGATCATCATAAATCTCTCTCCCCTCCGCCCATCGGCGGAGGGGAGAGAGATTCATAATGATCTGACAGGTCGGCGCAGCGATCATGCTCCCCCGATCTGTCCTTGTCACTGGCCACATGTGTTGTCCCCCCTCCCTTTCCTCCTGGCTCACGCACAGCCTCCCTCCCCCATCCTTCTGCCCGATCTCTGATCGGGGCTGCCGCGCTCACACTGCCCCCATCCCTCGTTCCTCCCCCACTGCCTCCCTCTCCCATCATTCCTCCCGATCTGTGCTGGCTGTCTGGAGGGGGGGGGAATGCCACGCTGCATATGGGAATGAGGTGGGGGGAATGCCACGCTGCATATGGGAATGAGGTGGGGGGAATGCCACGCTGCATATGGGAATGAGGTGGGGGGAATGCCACGCTGCATATGGGAATGAGGTGGGGGGAATGCCACGCTGCATATGGGAATGAGGTGGGGGGAATGCCACGCTGCATATGGGAATGAGGTGGGGGGGATGCCACGCTGCATATGGGAATGAGGTGGGGGGGAATGCCACGCTGCATATGGGAATGAGGTGGGGGGATGCCACGCTGCATATGGGAATGAGGTGGGGGGATGCCACGCTGCATATGGGAATGAGGTGGGGGGGATGCCACGCTGCATATGGGAATGGGGTGGGGGGAATGCCACGCTGCATGTGGGAATGAGGTGGGGGGGATGCCACGCTGCATATGGGAATGAGGTGGGGGGGATGCCACGTTGCATATGGGAATGAGGTGGGGGGGATGCCATGCTGCATATGGGAATGGGGTGGGGGGAATGCCATGCTGCATATGGAAATGAGGTGGGGGGGAATGCCACGCTGCATATGGGAATGGGGTGGGGGGAATGCCACGCTGCATATGGGAATGAGGTGGGGGGAATGCCACGCTGCATATGGGAATGAGGTGGGGGGGATGCCACGCTGCATATGGGAATGAGGTGGGGGGGATGCCACGCTGCATATGGAAATGAGGTGGGGGGAATGCCACGCTGCATATGAGAATGGGGTGGGAGGAATGCCACACTGCATATGGGAATGAGGTGGGGGGAATGCCACACTGCATATGGGAATGAGGTGGGGGGAATGCCACACTGCATATGGGAATGAGGTGGGGGGAATGCCACACTGCATATGGGAATGAGGTGGGGGGAATGCCACACTGCACATGGGAATGGGGTGGGGGGAATGCCACACTGCAAATGGGAATGAAATGGGAGGGAATGCCACACTGCATATGGGATGGGATGAGAGGGAATGGAAAGAGCGAGCGTTGGAGAGACACCCCTAACCCTAGCCCGAGCCCTAGGTTAGGTCTTGGGCTAGGGGCGATCACACTGCCCCAACCTGTCACTGATCAGCATGAACATCTCTCCCCTCCGACGGGCGGAGGAGGGAGAGATTCACGCTGATCAGTGACAGGTCAGGGCAGCGTGATCGCCATTGCCCCTTGGCAGAGGGGGTGGATATTCATGCTGATCAGGGACAGGTCGGGGCAGCATTGATGTTACATGTTGATGATACACCTCGGAGGGGCACAGACGTGGATTCAGTAGAGCAGTGGTTCTCAACCTTTCTAATGCCATGACCCCGCAATACAGTTCCTCATGTTACAGTGTACTGTTATTACACCAGCAGGTGTCTCGCAGGCTCTTGGCTTCTGTCCTCCGGCGCTTGCTGCGTCCGCCCCGCTTCCCCCCGCCCCTTAGGCCCCAGACGGATGATGCAATCACGTCTGCGCATGCACGCAGGCATTCGGTTTGGAACGTGCATCCATAACGGCGTGTCGGTGACAGGTCAGGGCAGCGGCAATCACATGCAGGGAGTGATGCCACTGCCCAGACCTGTCACTGACCTGGGCACACTAAGCTTTGAACTGCTAGCGTTGCCCCTCTCCCTACATGTAATCCCCCCCTAACCTACGCTGCTGCCCTGACCTGTCAATGATCAGCGCAAATCTCTCCCCTCCGTTGAGTGGGGGAAACACAAGGAGCCGCCCCATCCTCACCTCCCTCCACTGCTCGGTGTGTAAGCGATCACTGATCGCCTGACCAGCTCCTTCCTACCATGTTGCGCCGCTGCAATTGTCCATTCATTGTTTCTATCTTGGAGGGGCCCATGTACAGAGAGGTACAACTCCAGCATATACATATTGTGTACACACCTGCTCCTCCCGCAGCCTGGAGTCAGACTCGGAAGAGTATAGTGATTCAGCGTCAGATTATTTGCCCTCAGATAGTGAGTCTGACAGTGTCTCCTCTACTGAAGAGACACAGCCGTGCAGTAGTAGCAGTGGTAGTGCTGGGCATCCTAGGAGGGATGGTAGCGCACAAGGAGAAGCCACGCTGGAGGAGAGTGTAGATCAGATGGAGAGTGCTGCAGCTGGTGATGGAGTGCCTACGAGGAGGCCTCCTAATAATTATTCCCCCGAAATTCCCCCTTTCGATTCGGTCCCCGGAGTCAACGTTGACACAACAAACTTCCGTCCTGTTTTTCAAATTGTTCATCACAGAGGCCATCCTACAGGACATGGTCTACCATACAAACTGCTATGCTGAGTGGGTCCTAGCACAAAATCCCCCACAAAGGCACGCCCGCGCTCATGCATGGCAGCCCACAAACATAAGCGAGTTAAAAAAATTTTGGGGGCTCACTTTAGCCATGGGTATCTGCAAAAAATTTAGTATCGCCTTCTACTGGGATACCCGAACCCTTTTGGCCACACCATTATTTCAGGCCATAATGACCAGAAACCGCTACCAAATTTTACTGCGGTTTCTACATTTTAATGACAATGCCACTGCAATTCCCCGTGGGGAGCCCGGTCATGACAGACTTCACAAAGTACGTCCCCTGATCGATAGTCTGTCTGAGCGCTTTGCAGAAGTGTACACCCCCTCCCAAAATTTAAGTATTGACGAATGGCTTCTGCTTTATAAAGGGCGCATTGTATTTAGTCAGTATATCCCTAGTAAGCGTGCCCGCTATGGGATAAAATTTTACAAATTGTGTGAAAGCTCGACCTTCGTCTTTACGAAGGAAGGGACACACATCTGGACCCCCCTGGTTGTCCCCTTGATTTGTCTGTCAGTGGAAAAATAGTTTGGGAACTCATGACTCCTCTACTGGGGAAAGGCTACCACTTATATGTGGATAACTTTTATACCAGCATCCCCCTATTTCGAGCCCTCTACTCATTGGACACACCGGCCTGCGGCACCATCAACCGTAATCGAAAAGGCTTGCCCAGGTCATTGCTGAAACAAAAAATAAATCGCGGAGAGTCGTATGCTGTAAGAAGCGATGAGCTCCTGGCCGTGAAATACATGGACAAAAAAAATGTTTTCATGCTGACTACAATCCACGATGAGTCAGTCGTGAGATTACGGCAACGTGGTCCCCGAGCCCCTTCCCAAAAGCCACGTTGTATCAAAGATTATAATAAATTCATGGGTGGCGTTGATAAAACAGACCAAATTTTAACATATTACAACGCCACCAGAAAATCCAGAGCCTGGTACAAAAAAGTTGCTATCCATTTGGTCCAATTAGCAACTTATAACTCCTTTGTTGTCTTCAAGGCAGCAGTACCAGGCTCCAATTTGTCGTTTGTAAAATATCAGATACTCCCTGCTCTGTTATTTGGGGATACCGAGCAGGCACCAGAGATGGCTGGTAATGATGACGAGGCTAGATTAGTGGGGAAGCATTTCATAAAGTGCATCCCCTCCATCAATAGGAAGAGGTATCCCCAGAAGCCTTGTAGGGTTTGTAGTAGGCGTGGCTTTAGGAGAGATGTGCGCTACTACTGCCCGACATGTCCCAGCCAACCTGGTTTGTGTTTGGAAGATTGCTTTGAAGCATACCATACTAAATTCGATTTTTAGTTGTTTTATTCTGGTTAATTGTTTTTTTTCTGGATTTTTAGACTGTATGTAGGTTAGGTTAGGTTTTGTTCCATGCCCTAGGGTCACCCTGGTTTGGAATACCCTGCTCTGCAAAAACCCCCAGATCTATAGTAACAGAATACATCTCCACATCTGGGTGAAGGTAAGTGGCCATACCTGGAATCTTTTAGGCTATTTGCATATACTTTCTCTAGTTAAAAATTCAGTTAGATAATTGCATTTTCTTGTCTCTGTGTTGTTTTTTTATTTTTGGTACTTGCGAAGCCAAAAGATGATGGAGGAAATGGTGAAGGAGGAGCCGCTGGATACTTGTGATAGATGATGAAAACATGGGGCCCTTCATTAGGATTTCAGTGTTTACTGACGTTCACAATCTATCAGCACAAGGCTAATCCTCCCATGACTAATCCTAGCAGAACCTATTAGTACCATTATTGAGTTTATTTTGCATTGCTTTTTCAGATGTTTTGTGCTATTTGTCTAGCGGTCTGTGTCCACATATGCATGTTATGTATTGTTCTGTTCCAGGGACCCTGCGGTTTCAGATTTATTGAGGTTTTTCTTGTTTGCATATTGATATATTAGGAAAACTTTCTTGTATGCTGCATATTTATTAATATTTTTTAGGGAAATCCGTTGCAAACTATGAACACCTCAAGGTTTTTCATCCATAAAAAGGTTCCCACAACAAAAAACCCAGCACGCCTAGAAACCTTGAGGTATGTAATATATAGTTTGTGGGAGGTAGTTCAAATGTAATGGGTTGCAAATTTGGAAAAACTGCAAGGTGCGCACTTTGTGTGCACAGCTGATTTTTTCCAGTAAACAGACCCTCAAATGCATGCTTGACTTTGGGGTGTTTGGCAACTCTACCCTTCAAAGTACCTATGCATGTGGGGTATTGTTTTGTTCAGCAGACGCTGTGCTTTCAGATTTACTGTGTTAGTTCTTGCTTGCTTATTGTTTTTATAGGAAAATATGGTTTTGAATCTGCTTTTTGCTTATTTTTTTAGGGAAATCCTTTGAAACCAGAGGTTCTGCCAAGGAATAGAGTCCAAACGAATGCACCCACGCCAACAAGCCCAGTAGGCTTAGAAACCTTGAGGTATGTACTTTCCAAAAATATATAGTTTGTGGGGGGCATTTCAAATATAATGGGTTGCAAATTTGGAAAAACTGCAAGGTGCGCACTTTGTGTGCGCAGCTGATTTTTTCCAGTAAACAGACCCTCAAACGCATGCTTGACTTTGGGGTGTTTGGCAACTCTACCGTTCAAAGTACCTATGCATGTGGGGTATTGTTTTGTTCAGCAGACACTGTGCTTTCAGATTTACTGTGTTAGTTCTTGCTTGCTTATTGTTTTTATAGGAAAATATGGTTTTGAATCTTTTTGCTTATTTTTTAGGGAAATCCTTTGGAACCAGAGGTTCTGCCAATGAATAGAGTCCAAACAAATGCACCCACGCCAACAAGCCCAGTAGGCTTAGAAACCTTGAGGTATGTACTTTCCAAAAATATCTAGTTTGTGGGGGGTATTTCAAATGTAAAGGGTTGTAAATTTGGAAAAACTGCAAGGTGCGCACTTTGTGTGCGCAGCTGATTTTTGCCAGTAAAATGACCCTCAAGTGCATGCTTGACTTTGGGGTGTTTGGCAACTCTACCCTTCAAAGTACCTATGCATGTGGGGTATTATTTTGTTCAGCAGACATTGTACTTTCAGATTTACTGTGTTAGTTCTTGCTTGCTTATTGTTTTTATAGGAAATTATGGTTTTGAATCTGCATTTTGCTTATTTTTTTAGGGAAATCCTTTGGAACCAGAGATTCTGCCAATGAATAGAGTCCAAACCAATGCACCCACGCCAACAAGCCTGGTATGCTTAGAAACCTTGAATTGTGCACTTTCCAAAAATATATAGTTTGTTGGGGGGTATTTCAAATGTAAAGGGTTGTATTTTTTGAAAAACTGCGAGGAGCGCATAGTATTCATATTTTATCTGAAAATCTCCTCTACCGCTCTTTGCAGTTTCTGGGGTCTCCTGGGCAGGAAAGGGTGTCTACTAATACATGTGTGGTACCGTTGTAACCGGGGGAAATGGGGCTTTTACCCTCAATATGTTTTTATTGTAAAACCTTTATTTTTGATTAAAGAAAAACACTGCAAAATGTAAAAACTTGTGTATTTTTAATTTTCTTTCACATATTTTGCCCAAAATAATTAGGATAAGAGTACAAAATTGATAAAGACATATGCTGTTAAAGCCCAGATTCTGCTGAAAAAAACAATATGTAATTTTTATGGGAAGTCCCAGAAAATCCCTTCAAAAATTACAGTTGAACATGTGTAGCTCAAAATAGTGAAAAATGCTCTGGCAACAGAGCGTGACAAAATCTCCAGGTGGGCTGGCACTTAAAGGGTTAAGGAGGGCTTGGTTGTCCCTTGCAAGGTCCTTGTTTAATGTGTTGGAATAGCCTTAGCATAGCCTGTGCCCCCAAGTGAAAGATACACAAAAAATAATTTGAGGATCTTCGAGGTAAATTTGTTTTCTCTTTATGGTCATCCGTAGTTCAAAAGAGTCGGTTTATGTCAGCACTCCCTTTCTACACGCATATTCCATGGTGTTTGCAAAGGCACAGCACAAATCCAAAGCCCAAACGTAAAGCCAGCACTACAGAATGGAATATTCATCTTTGTATTCAGATGAAGCAGAAAAACTGTCAACATTTCGGGTTTCACAGCACCCCATTTTTCAAGGCAATGAATTTGCATGGATATAAAGCTCTCACCCTGTTTTTCTTGTAGCCGCATTTTGTTCTCTTAAAGAGGGCCAAAACCCACTCGGAGTCTATGAGACGCCAGGGCAGACATACTCACTCTCTCCATTCGGGGTGCCCCGTTGTGTGAAACCCCCCAGGTTGCTCGAAAACTCGCCTTCGCTCCTGGTCCAACAGCGCATGCACGAGCAGCGCGCGCATCACTGCTATCCCGAGCGCACTGATTGTGGATCCGAGCGCGCTGATTGGACAAGCGCCGTGCATGCATCGTAGGACCAGGAAGAGGTGAGTTTGTTCTGGTGACCTGGGGGGTTTCACACAGGGCAAGGACTAAAACCCAGGGTAGTCAGAATCATGGGTTTTGGTCCACTTTAAATGAGGACTATTGTGAATAAATGGTCCAATGATAAAAAAAAACTGTTAAATATGCTGGAGGGAGGATGGAAGGGGAGAGGAGCAGGGGTCACTTATACAAGAATATATCAAGAAATATCTAGCCAAGCTTTTTGCTTTCTTTTAATAGAAGGAATAGGAATCAGGGTGACAGTCTATGTCACCCCGATACACTCAACAACCTGGCACCCCTGGATATTATTTCTACTAGGAAAAAACACAAGCTTGCTGGGAGATTTATTCAGTTGGGGTATAAGTGACTCCTCATTAGCCAACATGTGGATATTTAATATTACACAATTTCGATACAGCTCCCTTTAAGTTTTAAGTCATAATGTTTTGTTGACTCTAAATAGTTTTATTTACTCTGGGTTAACCATTGGAAGGAGCTGCTTTGTGTCCTGCTGACTGCAGCATAACCATAGCATAGCCTTTGGCCCTAAATGGGACCAACAATTTTAACAGTCCGGCAAGTTCCCTAAGGGGGGCTTCCTTATTTGGGATGCCCAGTGGCTTATCAAGCAGCTGTCAACATTTGGCTAGTTCTGCTCTGTCATCGTTTGTCTGTGTGATTGTGATGATTGCTTTTCCTGCAGTCTCAGATAGACACCTTTCACGCCTCAAGGCCTTCCCACATCTCTGACCTAAACTTAATCCTGGTCAGGGTGGCAGCTTAGAATGCAGAACTGTTGCTCCTGGCTGGGGAATGGGTAGCTGGATTTTCTTTTTGGGAAGCCCCCTGGAGACCCCAAATGCAGGACCAGACTTGCATCTGCTTACATGCAGGTAGCAGTAAAATCCTTTCCTCCAAATTTTTATGTGAAGCAGACTAAATACTTTTGTATTTCATCTGCTTCAAGTAAATATTAGGAGGAAAGAATTTTACTGCAACCTGGATGTAAGCAGTGCATCAATAAGCACGAGCGCTTACTATAGAAACAGATGGGAAATGAATTAAATATGAGCAATCTGTAAAAAGACAGATTCAGAATCAGCCACATGGCCACTCTGACCAAAACCTTTTTATAGGCAGCTTGTGATAGGCGATCAACATACAATACTAAAGATAATGGTGGGCTCAGACACAATGGCACGGCTGTTATCACAGAATGGCAGGATTCAGTCTCTGAACACTGATGGTTGGAATAATGGCATTAGTGGTGGCATTGATAGGACTTTGCACCTATAGGCCCCTAGCAGGATGCTGTGCTGATAACCACCTATTGATGGCCACTAACAGTATGGGGTACAGGACTTCTGACTCATTACAAAGTCTTCTAAAGCTCTGTTTGAGGCTTATGAATATTTAGGCACCAAATGGTGTTTGTAGCAATAATCCGTATACAATAGTTCTTTCCAAATCTGTCAGGAATGCATATTTCAGCTTCACCCCCAAGTCAGATGGGCTTTTCTATTAGCTGAAGGAGCCCCTATGTGACCCTAAAGAGGAAACCTGCTTCAGAGCACTGCAGAAAATGGAGAAGTACATGGGAAGGGCTCCAGGTGAGTTCTTTGCTGCATTTTTATTGCATGGTTATTTGCATGGTCAAAACCCTGAGTTTTAGATATATTTATTGGTCTCTGGGGAGGGGGGTGCATAGGCATAAATATTCAGACATTTTTATCTGGGATGTCTGTCCATATAAGGTCCCCCCAGATTCCCTTTCATCCTCCTGCACATCTGCCAAATAGACTGGCAACATAAGAGGCAGAAATGGAGCACAATATATTGATCACATGAGGCAGAAGCGTAAACGCGGAAAGCATTTTTAGTGTTTAGGCATTTGCATAAAGATTTCAGCAGGCCAGCACCATAAGTATTAGAGTTCTACAAATTTGGGAAATTTCAGTGGCAGAAATTCTCACTCTCTATTAATTATGAATAGAATTCATCCCTTCCCTTTACCCACCATAAAGTGGACTCTTTTCTTTGTACTTTAAAGGAGCACTATCGCAAAAAAATGGCCCAATAATAAAAATCCACACAGATATGCTGGATGGCAGGAGGAGAGGTCACATATACACCTAGCATCAAGAAATATCCAGCCAGGCATGTTTTTTTTATTTTTATTAATGGAAGGAAGAGGAAATCGGGTGACAGGTTCTGTCACCCCTGATGCACTGAACCTGTCACTGCTGGGTTTTATTTCCACCATGAAAAGAAACCACAAGCTTGGCGGTTTCTTGTCATGGTAGAAATAAACGTTTTATATGGGTTTTTAATGTTACACAAATTTGTGACAGTGCACCTTTAACTTTACCTGTAGAAACTTCCACTCCATCGGCCTTTCAAAACTACTAGTTGAGCCCCTCCTCAACACAGCAAACCCTTTCTCATTGCCACCAAAAAATCTTGCACATTTACTATAGTAAAAAAACATCTTTTATGCTAATATGGGAAATAGATTTGGGGGAAATATATTATATTTTATTAACACAATGTCAAAGAGGAGTAAAAGGTACAATCAATCATTTTGCATCTTCTCTGTGCTACTGAATAATAAATGAAACCAGTTGCAAATATTCCATCTAATTATTCATGCCAAGTCTATTAGGAGATCAGCAAATTAATGTTCGGTGCATAGCAGGCTCCTCATTACAGGAGTGTTCTCTGCCATTCGGCTGGTGGGGCATTCCTGGAAAAAATAACTCACAGATTTGTAATTAATTAAAGCGATTATGATTACGATCCCTTGATGTGCAGTAGGAGGCATTCACCATCAGCAGATGAGAGCCCTGACATCTTCTTAACTCACGCTGGCTACCATGATACCTTGTTTCAGATTAATTTAGAAGCTGGGCTGGAGCCACAATGGCAGCTTTGCATCATTCTATTCCCACAAAAACAACACTGATGGACAGGTTACCAGTCTAAATAAAGACAGTGGATTGCTGTCACATACCTCAGGCAGCAGGTATAGTTTCTGGAGCTGGTGCTCGAGCAGCCTGTGCAAATGCCACTAGACAGCGTCTGTCTGAAACCAAGGATCAAAGAGACAGAGCTGTAGTCATACGGGCATTGTCCATAAAGGCTTGGCAGATTGGACTTGGTCAGATGCTGGATCAGCAACAAGCAGGTAAATCAGACTTGGTTATACAGGCTGGGTCGGCAACTAGCAGGCAGATCCAACTTGATCAAGCAGGCTGGGTTGGCAACAGTCAGGCAGAAGACTGGCAGGCTTGATAAGAGAGTCAGGGTCAGAAACAGGTATGCAATAGATTGATAGCAGGCTATCAGGCGAACTGAAGCTTAAGATGGGTAGCTGCACAGCATGTGCACTTACAAGACCAGAATAAGATTTCCTAAGTAAACTTACAATATTTATCAGGTCTTTACCAAAGCCCAATACAATGGTCAATCTGCAGCTTCAGATGTCCCCAAAGGACCCCATACTATAATTATCCACATTTCATCCAGTTTATAACATTAATACAACACCCCTCTGAATTTATCCAGCACTCAAAACAGAGGTGCACCAATTTCAGGACTGCCTTTCATCCACACTTACACGCGTTTAATGCAGTCCTCCTGTCTCTAATGAAAGAAGTGTCTTGCTCTGTCATGTACAGGAGTGGGCAGCTAACAAACACATTTTAAGCAGACCAAAACTCACTAAACTTGTTAAATACATTTGGCCAAAGAATCTGTCAATACTCCCTTCTTAGGGTGTAGAACTAGAAATTGATATTTTCGCTTTTCAAATTGTCGTGGAACACTGATTTCTTTTGTTTTACAGTCATGCACATGCTTTACTTTGGAGTGTTTGGAAACTCTTCCCTTGACAGAAACTGTGCATTTTGGGTATTGTTCTGACTCGGAGTTCTTGCTTTTTCAGATTTAACTTGTTTATTCTTGTTTTTTTAGGAAAATGTGGCTTTGAGTCTGCTTTTTTAGTGAAACTCTGTGCCAAACCAAAGAATTCATTAAGGGATTACTTCCATAAAACTGCGCCCACGTAAACAAGCCTGGTACACCTAGAAATCTTGAGGCATGTACTTCTAGAGAATAGTTTGTAGGGGGTATTTCAAATGTAAAGGGTTGTTTCTCTTGAAAAAACGCAAGGTGCGCCTAGCGCATAGCATAGTTGTATTCTATCTGAAAATCTCCTAAAGCGCTGTTTCAGTTTGGGGGAGTCTCCTGGGCAGGAAACGGTGTCTAACACATGTGAAATGGGGATTTCACATGCAATAAGATTTTATTGACAAGCTTACATTTTTTATTACAATAAAACACGACATATGGTAAAAAAAGTTTTTTGCACATATTTCACCCAAAAAATATTGAGAATAAACTTAAAAAATAATCATATTAAAGACTGAAAGATGAAAAAAAAAACAATATATAATTTTCCTGACAAATCCCTGGAAATCCCTTTAAAAGGTCACAGCTGAACATGTACAAGAACATGAAAATAGTGAAACATGGTCTGGCAAAAATTCTAGGTAGGCTGACACTTAAAAGGTTAAAAAACTATTAGTTGAGCCCCTCCTAAACAACACAAATCTTATGCCCCACCAAACAATTTCGCACATTTACTATAGTAAAAAAATGTTTTATGCTAAAATGGGAAATAGACTTGGGGCAATCCATTACTGAAAGGGAAGGAGCAAAATACTTAAAACCTTAAAGTAGGCAAAAGTAATTGTTATACCATTGCGCCAGGCTACATTTGGTACTGTCCTAAACTGTTTTCCATTTTTAAATGGAAGCAGAAATGGCCTAAGTTTACAAGTTCAGCCAATGACTTTCTAATATCATCCCGTCCCTCCAATCAGCTCAGCAGAGTAAGACAGGATCTCTTCCCATTCCTCCCTCCACCTCCTCCTTCAGATTCATCACATGCCGCCTCCCCCAACCGCCACCTCCCCCACACACCGCTTAGGGGGCAGTGCTTGATGGGGAGTGACAGTTTGTACTGGGGGTGACAGTGTATGCTGGGGGGTGACAGTGTGTGCTGGGGGGTGACAGTGTGTGCTGGGGGGGTGACCGTGTGTGCTGGGGGGTGACAGTGTGCACGCATGCACTTGCTAGGCAACATTGCAGCTGTGAGCGATTGGGGCGAACAGCAGTGACACGGACAACAGTTCTTCAACAGCAAAGGCAGGTTTATTGAGAAAATAAAGGGTTCAAAAGCAAAATATCTCTCACTTCAGAGGTTGCAGCAACAATGCAATAAATCAAAGTGGGCACTTCACCAACTCAATATAAGTCCAGGGCTGTATACTCCAGCAAGCTGCAATTCCAGGGTAAGTCAGGTCCGCTTTACAGGGCATACAAGCCCCCGCTGCTCATCCACACAAGTCCAAGTTTTGGGGATGCAGAAGCCAAGTCCTTTGGCTTAAATTCAGTTCTTTTGTTCACCACTGAGCAGTGCAGCCTGGGCTCCTTCCTTCAGGCTGGTCAACAGCATACTGACAGGCTCAGCGGCCCCTTTTATTCAGGCTTCCCCTGCAATCAGCCTGATAACCTGTGCAAGGCCTGGGATCAGGGAACAAACCTAGGACTGGGGAATGTGACCTGGGTCCTGAAAACCTGGCATAAACTGTGCCTGATACAGCATAGCAGGGGAAAAATACACACCATTCAGGACTTTTCCATACACTTTACCACACAGCATAGACCACCACTCCCAGAAACACTCCCAAAGTGCATACGCACACCCTCAGTGCAGGAAAAGTAAGAGCCAGGATATTTTAGAGCAGGGGTACTCAACCACTTCTTGCAAAGGTCCATTTAGAGGCATCCGCTGAGAGGTGAAGGTCCAGGCGGAAGGCTGTCGTGGGGGGTGGGGGGGATAGTTAGAATTCAGCACACTGGGGGAGGGGCTAAACCTATTGCGCACTGGGAAAAAACAGGAGCTTTTTTTTTGGCCCTACAGAACCTACAGCTCTGGCCAGTGGCACACTGCTTTAACCCCACCCCTGCATTCTGTGCAGGCCGTGTAAAGGGGTGGAATAAGCCCCAAATACTGGCAATTAGGTCTGATAACAAGGATGGATAGATAGGGCTCATGGGAGATGGATGAATGGGAGAGGAGCTGTAAGAAAGAGGATAAACAGAACAGGAAGGGCAGGGAGGGATAGAGAGAGAGCTGGGAGAAGGGATCGATGGGCAGACCTAGAATGACAGGAGTGAATGGGCAGAGCTGGTGGGATGGGGGGTAGATGGAAGAAAGAGTAATGGATTGGCTGGGCTAGATGGGACAGAGCTGAGGGGACAGGGATAAATGGGGCATACCTGGGGGGGGGGTCGAGGTGGCAGGGGGAAAGATTGGATAGGCCAAAGAGACAGAGAAAATACAATTCTGTGATTACTCACCTGTAAAATTGGTATTATGAGTGTACAGTACGTCCTGCTCCAGATATAATACTTACTATCGGGTATTACTCCGCCAGATGGCGCTGGACTGCAGAGACATCGAAAATAGGCTCCTTCCGGCCCCTCAAATACCCGGGGACCTCCCACAAATCCTCAGCATTGAAAAGCAGTTAACGAGAAGCCGGGAGAATTAAAACAACCCAAACTAGTAACTATAACAATGAAAACAATCACCATACAGGGGATCCAAGATCATGGAAAACCAAGGGTGGGGTGGAGCGGGACGTACTGTATACTCATAATACCAATTCTACAGGTGAGTAATCACAGAATTGTATTATTCTTAGTATACAGTACGTCCTGCTCCAAATCTAATACTTACACTTGGGACATTCAATGGCAGTGTTCATAAAGTAGGGTGGGATCCCCAAAGTTAACAGCAGACAGTTTAAACCACTGCCGCCTGCAGAACCTTGCGGCCAAAAGCAGCATCAGCTGAGGCCCTAACATCAACCTTGTAAAACTTTGAAAAGGTATGAACAGAAGACCAAGTAGCGGCCTTGCAGCACGCCTCGAAGCACGCCACCATCAGGCCCACCAGCTGCATTCCCTGCCTGATGGAGGGATGATGACAAGATAGCAGGAACTGGACCTGTGCAATCAGACTGTCCACCTTCTGCTGAGGAAGGAAATCCTTGCCTGAACAGTATCCAGAATCATTCCTAGGAATGGAGTCACCAAGGAGGGGGACAGTGAGGACTTGGGGTGGTTGATCACCCATCCAAATGACTCCAGGGTGGACACCACCAGCTGAGTATCCAATTCTGCCTGATGTAGAGATTGGGAGGTGATGAAAATGTCATCCAGATAAAGCAGCACGCGGACGCCCTGATACCTGAGCAGAGACATCACGCCAGCCAGCACCTTGGTGAACACCCTGGGGGCTGAGGTGAGACCAAAGGGCAACGCCACAAACTGGTAGTGTTAATCCTCCAGAGCGAACCTGAGGAACCTTTGATGACCTGGAAATACAGGAATATGAAGATAAGCATCCTTGATGTCCACAGAAGTCATGAAATCCCCTGGGCGTAGGGAACTGATGGCAGAGCGCAGAGTTTCAATGCGAAAGCACCTGCTCATGAAAAATTTGTTGAGGATCTTCAAGTCCAGGATGGGCCTGACTGACCCATCTTTTTTGGGTACTGTGAATAGGTTGGAATAGAAGCCCTTGCCTTTTTCTCTTAAAGGGACCTTGCAGATGACCCCCAGCTCCAGGAGGCCTTGCACTGCCTGCACTAGCTCCTGAGCTAACTCAGGGTCCTGAGGAATCTGGGATCTGATGAATCTTGGGGGCGGCCAGGCAGCAAACTCTATCTTGTAACCGGAGGACACTACCTCCTGAATCCACCGGTCTGAGACATGAAGCCTCCAGACGTGAGCAAAGTGCTGACGCCGTCCCCCCACCCGGATGAAATCCCCTGGGCGTAGGGAACTGATGGCAGAGCGCAGAGTTTCAATGCGAAAGCACCTGCTCATGAAAAATTTGTTGAGGATCTTTAAGTCCAGGATGGGCCTGATTGACCCATCTTTTTTGGGTACTGTGAATAGGTTGGAATAGAAGCCCTTGCCTTTTTCTCTTAAAGGGACCTTGCAGATGACCCCCAGCTCCAGGAGGCCTTGCACTGCCTGCACTAGCTCCTGAGCTAACTCAGGGTCCTGAGGAATCTGGGATCTGATGAATCTTGGGGGCGGCCAGGCAGCAAACTCTATCTTGTAACCGGAGGACACTACCTCCTGAATCCACCGGTCTGAGACATGAAGCCTCCAGGCGTGAGCAAAGTGCTGACGCCGTCCCCCCACCCGGATGGGTGAGGGCGCCCCATCATGCCTGAGGGGGCTTGGGAGAGGACTTAGGCTTGGAGCCCCAGGAGGAGCCAGGACGTCCACGTCCTCTGCCCCTACCCCAGAAGTCTCCCCGGGCCCCAGTAAAGGAAACCCCCCTCCCTTGTCTAGCACCACGGTAGGGGGAGGAGAAGGAGCCCTGACCCCGAAAGGGCCGAGACTGCCGCCTGCGCTGGGGTAACCTGCCTCCCTTAGAAAAAAGGTCCAGGCGGTCCCCAAACAGGCATAGTCCTTTGAAGGGAAAATCAGTGAGGGCCTTCTTGGCAGCGTTGTCAGCAGCCCACTGGCATAGCCAAACCGAGCGGCGTATAGCCACCACAAGGGCAGATGTTCTGGCACACATTCTAATGGTGTCATCCAAGGCAGAGAGGACAAAATTTACAAAAACGTCAAAACTAGAGAGTGCATTAAACACCTCACAAGGCAAATCATCAGGGGCACTATCAAATATATTTCTGATCAGGGTCCTAATGGCCACAGTGGTAATGGCCAAGGCACAGACCGGGCACAGCGCCGTCCCAACACTTGCAAACGCATGGGACGCCAGCTGGTCAATGCGCCGGTCCTCAGCATCCCGCAGGGTAGTAGAGTCAGGGGAGTGCATGACAGAGGTGTTAGATAACCCTAGGACCGGGGCATCAACCTCGGGAGGGGATGACCAACACTTTACCACATCAGCAGGAAAGGGATACTTCCTATCCCAACTCTTAGGTACACCGGGAAGTCTACTGGGGCGTTCCCATTCCTTGAGCACAAGGTTATTGAAATGTGCTTGCTCAGGAAATTCTAAACGTGACTTAGCGGTATGGAAAGGTTCCCCCCTTTGCCTGGGAGCCGCAACAGGGGGAGAAATGGACAGAACCTCAAAAATCTGGGTCAGCAATCTATCAGTATCACCCGGGGCCCAGGGGTCAGAGCCAGACTCGTCATGACCCCTGGGCCTCTCATCAGATGATCCTGAGTCAGAGAATAGCTCCCCTTCGTCTGAAGGGGTATAGCCACCAAGATGCCAAAACTCCTCAGTTTCCATAGGGAAAAGAGTGACATTAGGCATTAAGTGCCGCTTTTTAGCAGGGGCCTTACGCGCCAAGGTATTAGCCATCAACTTCTCAACAGTAGCCAGTCTAGAAGACACATCAGGCTGAGAATCCCCACTTGTATGCAACTCAGTAGGAGTGAGATTTAAGCTTGGGGGGGTAGGTGAAGTGAAACGAGGTGCCCCAGCCACTGGAAGGCCAGATTGCAGCGCAAGCACCTACTCAGCACAGGGTACGCAGACCCGCGCCTTGTCAGCGTCAACATGAGACTCCCCACACGCTACACACAGCCGGGCTTGTCCCGAAGGAACCCCGGTCACATTATCCTGAGATGCCTCCATATGGTGATTATAGCGGCACTATAGGCCGATAGGGATTAACGCTATACAGCAACCCAGGATGCCCCAATAACCCGCTAGGGAAGTGGGAGTAATTACACTAGGCCTCACAAGTTAAGCAACTAATAGAGGGCCGGGAGAAGCCAGTGGATTCGCCCGTCTGAAAGACACAATAAAATGAGCCGTAAGCAGACAGTAGTAAAAAGGTGGTAATAAGGTCCGTCACACATAAGCCGACCAAGCAGACGAAATGGCGTCGGTATACCTCGAGGGGCGGGCCCGCACAAGCAATGACGTGGAACGCGCCAGAGACGGGCCCCGCCCCCCCAGAAGAGCGCAAAGCCAACACGTGACAAGCAGCCAATGACGGCGCGCCGGCGCCTGAGGTAACGCCGCCGTCACGCGCGGAACATAGTGACAAAAGGCGCGCGGCAAAACATAATGAAATAAAGCACAAGGCAAATACAAGTAAAGACATGCACACACACACACACACACACACACCCTCTTTCCCCTCAAAGGCTACAAGGAGAATGAAGGAGGACAGCGGCCACTTAACATAGGGCCCACCGGTGGACAGGGGCAAGGGGCAATAGTGCGGGAGGGGAATCCCATAGAGGCTCACCATAAGCCTGAACCGCCTACCCTTTGGTGGGGGATTGCGGTGGAGCAGCGCTCCTAAGCACCTAACAGCGGTGCTGCCTACCATCACCTGGTAGGCACATTACTAATAGAATGGTTGGGAATAGTCCTCGCAGTCCAGACTGCAGAGAAAATCTGGGGATTTGTGGGAGGTCCCCGGGTATTTGAGGGGCCGGGAGGAGCCTATTTTCGATGTCTCTGCAGTCCAGCGCCATCTGGCGGAGTAATACCCGATAGTAAGTATTATATCTGGAGCAGGACGTACTGTATACTAAGAATACAAAGTTTGTGTGTACCTTGCAATGCCACCTCCCCTCCGTGCAGTACTTCATATTGCAATGCTAGGTGCCAGGGAGCCATGACACTGGCAGGGAGACTAAGCACTACATCGCTGATCGAGGGTGCAGCTCTGAGCATGGCAATACAAAAGCAACTAAGTGCAGGGCTGTCAGGGTAGGGGTCCGGAAATCTGGGGCCGAGGTCCACCAGTTGAGTATTGCTATTTTAAAGAGTGAGGCAAAATTAACAGTAAAAGTGACACAAGACAAATGTTGAAATATCTAGAGAAAAAGATGAAAGGTAAACATTATTTGGGATAAGACCTTTCAATATAAGTCGCTTAAATGGAATTAAGGGAATAAAACAGGATGGGAGAAACAAAATTCACTTAGAGAGAAAAGGCAGGAAGATAAAAAATGAACAAAGATAGGAAACAGAGAGATTAAATAATCTCCCAATAATAAAAATGGCCCAATAATAAAAATCCATATAAATATGCTGGATGGCGAGTGGAGGAGTCACTTATACACTCGGCATCAGGAAATACCTATCTTTCTTATACCATATTTCATAGTGTTGTTTCAGTAGTATTAAAGTTGTTTCTGTGAAAAGAAAGATCTTTCATTAGCCTGGTACTTTTTTTCTGTCCATTTTGTCAGCAGCCTGCTGAATGGTTTCCACTAAATGAAAATTTCCCTTTTATGAAGTAATCATCAGATTAGCTGAAACGTGCCAAGTACAGAATCGACTGTCTGCCAAGTCAATGGATTCTCGACGCATCGTCTGGGCCAAGATAAATGTCAAATGTGACTTTGGGGGAAGTTAACATTCCTCAGGACTTCTTTCTCTAGCCGGGAGGAAAGCCATTAGTGAATTACAGCCACAAATCCTGCATGGAACATAATCAGAAAGTTCATCTGATAGATTGCGGGGTTGTGTCACGCGGGTCCCACATGTGCCTGACACTGCGTAGCTGCAAATGCTGACTGCATTACACAGGCGGCAGTAACAAGTACTGCATAGGCCTTTAATTAAAGGCGCGTTGGCTCTCAGGTGGTCTCTTTCAGATGACAGGGGAAAGCAGCAATCAGAGGGTCCTGAGGTCTTTATAAGAAAGCTGTGTGTCTTGGATCGGTGCCAGAAGATTCTTGGTTCTCTACTGGGTCACCATTGCTTTGATTTCCTGGATTAGCTCTTGCCTGTCTGCTATCCAGGTTTATCACCTAGCTTGCATTTTTGACTTTGATTACCTTTATTAACCCTTACCCGCCTGCTATCCATGTGTATGACCTCGACTTCCCTCATCGTCTGCCCCCTTCTGTCCGGTAGCCACTGCTGTCTGCACAGGACCTTGTCCCCCCAGGGAGAGACCTGGGACCACTCAAGCAGCAAACCCTTGAGGAGGGCTCTAGAGAAGATTGGGATGGTCCTTAGACTGGGTTTCTGCAGGGTCAAGCTTGGGTACTGTGCAGTAGTCTCTGTGTGCCAACCCCAGCAGTAGAAACCAGGACCCTTTGCCAACAATGCTATGCTTGGGACAGTAAATCGTGACACATGGTAATGCACAACTGCATTTTAAAACCCCTTTCACACCTCCACTCATGTTTTCCTTGCATTGGTATGCGGTCTGGCTCAGCCTTCGGTCCTGTTGCAGCCCTGCTTCTGTGCCTGTTTCCAGTTAGTTCTAGTCCTGTGCCTTACTATCTGTGCTTCCTGCCCTCTGGTTCTCCAGTCCATCCTCTCTCAGGCCTTTCAGGTACTTGGTAGCCCTGTCTGTGGAGCCTGTATGTTTTGTATTTTTGTAGTGCTGCTAGTGTGCTGTTAGTTTTGTATTTATATTTCTGTCTGGTTTGCAGTGCTCTGTGTTCGGTCTTGTATATAGCCGTTCTCTGCCCTGCTGAAAACCCGGGGGGGGGGGGGTGAATGCTCTCCCAGGTGAAAAGGAGACCCCTGGCCTTGAATATCGTAGAAGGATTTGAGAGGCTCTTTTTTGGCTAAAAATTGAGGAAACATCAGGCATGTGAAATTTAACATGTTTAATGGTCGGAGGCAACCACGTGAAAGTCATGTGCTTGGCATTTAAAGGGTTAAACTGTACATTGATTTTCTTGTTGCACTAATGGTATTCTCCTCTATCTAAACCGTAGGTTCTAGCTCTGTTTTCCTGCTTAGAGTGAAGTAATTAAAGTGTAACTCTGCAATCTCTGAAGTTTTACAAAGGCTAACATACCTAACTAATTCTATCTCCGGACAGTAGTGATCCAGACTCATTTTTTTATTTATATTGTTTACCATATTGGAATGGCAGCAGTGGTTACACATTGACTAATTAGATTGATTGGCTTGTGTGTGGTGAAGTTGCTTGGTCTGAACGAACATACCCGGTTGTGTCCAATCAAATGGATTGCTCCTGATCGGACAGAGCAAGTACCCCACAGTATGTTACATTACTACCCCTGGTGGATCGGAGGTTCTGTAGCTATTATAATGTATGGGGCCATAAAAACTGTAATGGCAGCCAAGTCTGTGGCCCTCACATCGGGATGGCTGACTGATTCAGGTTTAAAAATCTGTTCCTCTGAAACATATCATATGTTAATGTCTCTAAAAGTTTGAACTGGTTCAAACAAATAACATAACAGAGGGGTACAAAAATAACGAGAGAGAGGAAAATACTCACCTTTAAAACGGGTATTATGAGTGTGCCATACACTCCACTTCGGTCTTCATGACATCTGGGTAATCTCCAGTAGAGGGCGAACTTCTGCAGAGATGAATATGCAAAAAAAGAAAGCCCCTCCCGGTCCATATATACCTGGGACCGCCCACCAATTCCCCAGTGTATAAAAGCAGTAAAGGGACCAGAAAGAACCAATTATAACCTTAACAATCAAAACCAATGGTTCACCATATAAAAGCCCCAGAATACCTGAAAAAAAGGGGTGGGGCGAAGTGGAGTGTATGGCACACTCATAATACCCGTTTTAAAGGTGAGTACTCACAAAACGGTATTATTTTATGTGTGCCATACACTCCACTTCGGTCTTCATGACATCTGGGACATCCAATAGCAGTGTCCGTCATGGGTGGGAACCAGAAACAGTAAAAAATGTACCAACTCAAACCACTGCAGCTTGCAGAACCTTACGGCCAAAAACAGCATCCGCTGAAGCCCGCACATCAACCTTGTAAAACTTGGAAAAAGTATGAATGGAAGACCAAGTAGCAGCCTTACAAACTTGTTCAACAGAAGCCTGGTGCTGAAAAGCCCAGGACGCACCAACAGCACGAGTAGAATGCGCAGTGACCCTAAAAGGGGGAGTCCTCCCCTTAGCAGAATAGGCCCCAACAATGGCCTGACGAATCCATTTGCTAATGGTAGAGCTACAAACTGATAATGTTGATCCACCACCGCAAATCGGAGGAATCTCTGATGTGCCTGAAAAATCGGAACATGCAGATGCGCATCCTTGATGTCTATGGATGTCATAAAATCCCCTTGGCGAAGGGAATTGATAGCCGAGCGCAGAGTCTCCATGCAGAACTTTTTGGCTCTGAGAAATCTGTTGAGAACCTTGAAATCTAGAATGGGTCTCACCGAACCCTCCTTTTTGGGAACCGTGAAAAGGTTGGAGTAGAAACCCCTGCCTCTCTCCGACAGAGGCACCGGCATATAACCCCCATGTCCAGAAGGCTTTTTACTGCTAACAGGAGCCCCTGTGCAGCCTGAGGGTCCGAGGGCACCCGAGACCTTCTTGGGGGCGGCCAGAACTCGAACTCCAGTTTGTACCCGGAGGAGACCACTTCCAAGATCCAATTGTCTGTGACCTCCCGGGCACAGACCTGGAAGAAGAGCCGCAGCCGTCCCCTCACCCTTGCGGGTGAGGGCGCCCCTTCATTGCTGAGCCGGTTTAACGGCAGGCTTGGGCTTGGAACCCCAGGCAGCCGCGGGATGTGCCCCACCTCTGCCTCTGTTCCAGGACGAGCCCCTGACACCTGAGAAGGCCAAACCCCTAGTCGCTCTGGCCCCTCCTCAAAAGGAAGGAGTGAAAGAGCCCGCCCACCGAAAGGGTGGCGCTGTTTACTCCGCTGAGGTAACTTAAGAGACCTGGTAGCAAGCGACACCAGGGCAGATGCACTAACAGGCCGCAGGGCCGAGCCCACGTTGGCAAATGCGTGGCACGCCATCTGATCAAGGCGCTTATCCTCGCCATCCTTAAGGGAAGTGGAGTCAGGGGTGTTCAGCACAGTAGAGTTGGTCAAACCTAAAACAGGCGCGTCGACCTCGGGAGGAGAAGACCAGCGCTTAACCGCCTCCACCGGAAAAGGATATTTCTTATCCCATCCCTGAGGCACACCAGGAAGCCGACTGGGCCTCTCCCATTCTCTAAGGATCAGCGCATCAAAATGACCCTGGGTAGGGAATTCCAGACGGGGCTTGCAGGCCCCCAAAAATTCCCCCTTTATAAGAGGGGTTCAACATAGAAACATAGAAACATAGAAGGTTGACGGCAGAAGGAGACCATACGGTCCATCTAGTCTGCCCTTATGTGTATACTGTATGTACTCTTTATCTTAGGATAGATGTGTGCTTATCCCAGGCATGTTTAAATTCAGTGACTGTTGATGTTTCAACTACCTCTGCTGGAAGTTTGTTCCAAGCACCTACTACTCTTTCTGTAAAATAACATTTTCTAACATTGCTCCTGATCTTCCCCCCGACTAGCTTCAGGTTGTGCCCCCTTGTTCTATCATTAAGTTTCTTCTTAAAAACACTTCCCTCCTGAACCTTATTCAATCCTTTCACATATTTAAAGGTCTCAATCATGTCCCCCCTCTCCCTTCTTTCCTCCAGACTGTACAAATTAAGTTCTTTAAGTCTCTCCTGATAAGTTTTAAGTTTAAGTCCTTCCACCATTTTCGTTGCCTGCCTTTGGACACGTTCTATTTGAATAATGTCTTTTTGCAGGTAAGGTCTCCAGAACTGCACACAGTATTCTAGCTGTGGCCTTACCAGGGCTCTATACAGCGGCATCACAACCTCCCTCTTCCTACTGGTGATGCCTCGAGCTATGCAGCCGAGCATCCTGCTTGCTTTTCCCACTGCCTGGCTACACTGTCCACTCATCTTGCAGCTATCAGTAATCAGTACCCCTAAATCTCTCTCCTCCGAGGTCCTGGCTAACACAGTGCTGCCCATACGGTACTCAGAGCAGGGATTCCTTCTACCCAAGTGCATGATTTTACATTTAGAGACATTAAACTCTAGTTTCCACAGTTTTGACCATCTATCCAGTAAAGCTAAATCATTTTCCATGTTGCAGACACCTCCAGGAATATCCACCCTATTACTAACCTTTGTATCATCAGCAAACAGACAAACTTTTCCTACCAAGCCTTCTCCTATGTCACTTACAAATATATTAAAAAGAATGGGCCCCAGGACAGAGCCTTGCGGCACACCACTTGTAACTCGCCTTTGTTCAGATTGCACGCCATTTACAACAACGCTCTGATACCGATCCCTCAGCAAACTGGAAATCCACTGAACTATCCAGGGATTGAGTCCTACCTTCAATAACTTATCTATGAGCTCCTTATGTGGTACAGTGTCAAAGGCTTTGCTAAAACGCAGATAGGCGATATCCACAGCACCACCTTCATCTAACACTTTAGTGACATTGTCAAAGAAATCAATAAGATTGGTCTGACATGATCTGCCCTCAGTAAAGCCGTGCTGTTTTGGGTCCAATAGGTCATTAATTTTTAGATGGGAAATTATCTGTTTTTTTAAGAGTGTTTCCATTAATTTGACCACTATAGATGTTAAACTAACTGGCCTGTAATTACTGGCTTCTTCTCTACTCCCCTTTTTATGGATTGGTACGACATTGGCCATTCTCCAATCATCTGGAACCTCACCAGTTGAAAGGGAATGGTTAAGTAAATCAGTTAGAGGGGCTGCAATCACAAACCTAAGTTCCCTTAGAACTCTGGGGTGGATTCCATCTGGACCCATTGCCTTACTTACCTTTAGATGTGCCAGCTCGGCTAAGACATCAGCCTCCAGAAGCTCCGGAGCTGTACCCTCCCAGCTGGATGTTGTGCTATGACCATGCCTGCTACTATCTGAAAATACCGAACAAAAGTAGCTATTCAGATGGTCAGCCACAGCCTTATCTCTGTCAATATATTTATTTTCCCTATTTCTAATTTTTGAGACTGCATTGTTTTTCTTCTTTCTGTCACCAATATATCGGAAAAAGGTTTTATCTCCCCTCTTCATAGATTTGGCCATTTCTTCCTCTTTTTGCCCTTTAGCAGTCCTTATAATTAGTTTTGCTTCCCTCTGTTTAATTTTATACGCCTCTCTGTCAGCTACACTTCCACTTACTTTATACTTCTTATAGGCAGACTTCTTATCTTTTATGATAGTGCTGACTTCCCTAGTAAACCATAATGGTTTCTTCTTCCTTTTATTCTTGCTAGTTTGTTTCACATATTGCTTAGTTGCCTTTAAGATGGCCATTTTTAATAGTGACCACTGGGCACTCACTTCTGCTACTCTGTTCCACTCACCTAATTTTCTTTCTACATACTCCGCCATATCCTTGAAGTTTGTCTTCCTAAAGTCTAGCACTTTGGTTCTGGTGTGTGATTGCACAATGTCTGTTTTTATTCTGAACCATAAGCATTGATGGTCACTGGAACCCAGATTTTCTTCAACCCTGACCTCGGACACCAGATCCCCATTGGTCAGAACTAAGTCCAGAATGTTATCTCCTCTAGTTGGCAATGTCACAAGTTGTTTTAGAGACACTCCATTAAGTGCCTCTAATATAGTCCTGCTCTTGCATGTCGATGCACTTGGGATATTCCAGTCCACATCAGGCATGTTGAAGTCACCTGTAATTACAATGTCCCCCTTCTCTGCCATTCCACTGATTTCATCTATTAACAGGTTATCTAGATCCTCAGATTGTCCAGGGGGCCTATATATCACACCAATTCTGACCACAGCTCCCTCCTTAGTCTGCATGGTAACCCAGAGAGTTTCTAGTTCATTATGTGTATGCTGAATTATTGTTGATTGAAGGGTAGTCTTGACATAAATGGCTACTCCACCGCCCTTTCTATCCAATCTGTCTTTTCTGTACAATGTGTAACCGGGTATGGCTATCTCCCAGTCATTGTGATCCTTGAACCAAGTCTCTGTTATTGCAACAAGATCCAATTCATCTCTGGATATGATAGCCATTAATTCACAGAGCTTGTTGCCCAAGCTGCGAGCATTGGTACACATCATGTGGATGTTGTTGGTATTGTATTTTAGTGTGTCCTTGATCTTTTCCACCTCTAGCCTACCACTAACCGGGTTGCCTGCTTCAATGTCCTGCTTCATCCTAAATGGTAGGGGACAGAAATCACCCTCGCAAGTTACATCTCTGTCCCCTTCCTCTAGTTTAAATCAAAAAATGCTCTGAGTTCCACTCCAAGTTCTTCTGTGCCTTTCTGTGAAGGATGCAAGCCATCCCTCTTAAACAACTCATTGTTCGACCACCTTCTAACATCATGACTAATACATCCAAAGCCTTTGTCTTCACACCACTGACGTAACCACAAGTTGAACTTGGCGATGTTGAGTGCCTTTTTTCCCTGATTACATACTGGCAAAACTTCAGAAAATGTGATGGAACCTGTTATTTTGCAAAGTTCCTGACTAAAACTTTGGAAGTCCCTCTGTACAACAAACAAATCTTTTGGGGATAAGTCATTTGTGCCAAGATGTAGCACAATGTCCACTTGGTTATGTTTGCTTGCAGACTTCACAATATTTATAATACGTTTCTTATCCCTATTAACCGTGGCACCTGGGAGACACCTCACTTCCTTTAGCTCATCTTTATCCTGTCCAAAGTCCACACCTCTAATTGTTGAGTCACCAACCAGAATATGTCTTTTCCTATTGGTTGGCTTGGTAACTGTTCCTTGCTGCCCTTTTGTACTCATTTTATATGGTCCCTTATTTAAGTCCACTTCCTTTGAGCTTACCAAATCCTGCCCAGACTGAGCATTAGCAGATACATCCACATCAAGCTCAGAAAGAACAGCAAATGGGTTATATTGGCTTAGTTGATGTTTTTGTTCTACATTGCGCAATCTTCCAGAGCCAACAGTCTTCCACTCTGCCCCTCTCTTGTGAAGTCTTTGTGGGAGTGGTGGCTGTATAACAAGCTGCTTTACTGGCTGGGATAGCTTCATAACTTCAGACTGAAGAGTAGAAACTAAAGACTGTAATTTTGAAATCTTGTCATACAACCCCTTCATTTGCATACAAATTGGACAGCATCGCAAGTTCCACAGAGTACTACGAAACACAACGGCCAGGCAAGAGTTACACTGCACCAAACCAGACATTCTAGATAATAAGAATAGGTAAGGCTAAAAAGTAAATGCTGTACTAACCACTATTACTTGTGTACAACCCCTGCTGTTTTCAAACTACTGCAGTTTTTAAAACTACACACTTGTGTCCTGCTGCACTTATGTCAAGCTGCTCTCACACAGGCTGAAACTCCACAGAGTGAAACTCCACAGAGCAGCTCACCTGTTTATATACAAGCCCCTCTTAGTTAAGCTAATGAGAGATTGCTAGCTCTTTTGCTATGTTAATTAGAACCCACCCTATTTAATCAATATCCAACACCTCCAATAAATGTGACAAAACAGTGGCCGTATCTATGGCATCCCCCAGCGCCTGCCCGACATTGGAATTCCCAGACTGAACATAGTCAGCCTCTGATTCCTGATACAATTCCCCCTCCTCTAACGGGGAATAATCTGACAAATCAGCGGACTCGTCGTCAATATTCCACAATGGCTGGGCCGACGACAAATGTCTCTTTTTAGCCTGGGCCTTCTTGCCCACCATGCTAGAAATAATTTTCTCGATGCTGGCCAACCTAGCCCAAACATGAGAAAGCGACTCCCCACTGGTACCAATGTCACTTGGGGTACGGATAAGGCGGGGAGGGGAAGGCGATGAAGCGGGAGGAGCCGACCCAGAAGTCTGGGTACCAGACTGCCACGTTATGGCCTTTTATGCGCATGGTATACAGATCAGCACATTCTCCCCCGTAAGGGATACCCCGCACCCCACACATGGCCCGTATTGTCCCAGAGGGATCCCGAGCTCAGTATCCTGCGGAGCCTCCATATGGTGAATTTTTGTGGTCAGTCGCAAGAACCCGTAAGAGTCCCGCAACCCGGGATGCCCCTTAAAAGTCCCGGTGGGAGGATTTTAGGTGGACAATTTTACACTAGGGACCCCAGGACCAGGAGGGACCCCTTAATATGCACATATACAGGGCAACCTGTAACACACAAAACAAGCAACATAAGTGCAGAGCTGTGTAAAAATATATATATATATATATATATATATATATATATATATACCACATCCCAGCCAGACAGTGTAATTAAAGCACACACACACACACACACACACACATGTTCCAGACCAGTGGGGGCCCCCGCTAAATAGGAGCCCCCCCACACACAAGCTAAGGAAGTGGCCATCTGGCCCTTACCACACCGATTGCTATGCGGCCTGCTCGAGAAGATGGCCCCCACGCAGCCTCGTGCCTGAGGAGGGAGAGCAGGGGGAGGGCGGGCCAGCGCAGAACGCGCGCTTGCCGAGGCCACGCCCCCCTCCCCGCAACGCGGACCCCTAGAAAACGAGCACAGCAATCGCGCCAAATAAGGCGCCCCCTTCCCGAACGCTCCCCCAGGCTGCCATTAGTCCCTGGTATGCCAGTAAGACAGTAAGACACTCACACACACACACAGTAAAACCACTCAGCACACAGGGACACAAGCTGGGGAAAACGAAATATCCATCAGGCCAGGCCAGGCAACCCCCCCCCCCCCGGAGGGGAATAAGGGACCCGGAAGGGAGGGAATCCTGCCAGAAGCCGGCCATAAGCCTAACGGGACGGGGCATCCCACACCAGGATCACCGAGAAACCTGGATAACCGCCTACCCCATAGTGAGGTCCTACGGTGGAGCAGTGCTCCTGCTGCACCCTTAGGGTGCTCCTACCTTCACCAGGACCCGCAGCCTAAGCTGGGAGGCTCAATATAGGGGCAATTTAGAAGGGTCCTGGCAGTAATAGGGATAACAGAAGGCCGGGTGCGAGCCCAGCTTACCTGTAAGTAAAGAAGTCTTCATCTTCTGTCTTGTCGCCTTCTCTGCAGAGAAGAAACTGGGGAATTGGTGGTAGGTCCCAGGTATATATGGACCGGGAGGGGCTTTCTTTTTTTGCATATTCATCTCTGCAGAAGTTCGTCCTCTACTGGAGATTACCCAGATGTCATGAAGACCGAAGTGGAGTGTATGGCACACTTAGAATAGGCAATTTTCATCCTGGAAGTTAGTTTAAAAGAATGTGAGGGATGCTGAGGTAACGGGAATGATGGAAGAACAGCACGCTGGCCAAGTTAAAACAAGTCACCAAGATAAAGCTGAAGTTCCGGCAATTCCAAACAGCTTTTAACTTTTGTGGCACGACTCCCAACTTTCTGCAGTGATGTAAAATTCAGACCAACCAGCTGTAAAAAAAAAAGACTGCCTATGGGAAAAGGACTGGCAGCTTTTGGTTGCACACCGACCCTATGTCACACTGCTGCTACAATGTAAGCGACCAGATCACAGCTGACCTGGAGATCCCAGATGAATGAAGCAGTCAGCAAAGTCCTTCTGCCATGGCTGTGCATATGCGCCCCTGAGTCAGGCAGGCAGGGTATTGGTTTAAAGTGGCTCAAAACCCTTGCGGCAGAGATGAGTTTACCGTCGGCTCCCATGGCACTGTCTTTCCGGCGGCCAGACCCCCAGTTTCCCTTTAGTTGGCTCCCAGCTAATCAGATAGGCCGAGGGCTCCCCAGTCTACAGGGAAGCTGGGGGTGCGGCCCAGCGGGCTGGGCACTGCCATTCTTGAAATAATTAGCGATCGCAAAAATGGCAAGTGGGAAAACCTGTTTCTTTTAAACTGGACCACTGCTGAGCCATCCACATTGCCTGAGGTACTTGAGCAGGGAGGGTGGGTGGGGGAAAAGGGGGCACACTTGGGTTTTGTGCCTTTTTAAAGTGAAACAAAACCCAGGATATTTACTATGCTGGATTTTGTTCCATCCTGATGGGATGCCCCACTGTGTGAAACCCCCTAGATAACCCAGTAAAACTCACCTCTTCCCGGTCCTATGGCGCATGCGCGGGCTCTAGTCCAATTAGAGCTGTTTGCCATGCATATTAAATGTTCATCAAACGGCTATGTTTACAGCAATCAGGATCTTTGGAGGGAAAAGCCTGGCAGGAAATTATAGATTATAAGTAAGGCTGTTCCTCTTTAAAGTGGACCAAAACCCAGGTTTTAGTCTTTGCCCCCGGGGCACCCCAATTCAAGATGCCTTGCTGTGTGAAACCTCCCAGGTCGCCCAATAAAACTCATCTTTCCCCAGCACTCGTCCAATCCGCATCCCCGCTACGCTTTAACAGGGTGCGTGCTGGTCATTCACAAATGCCTGGTGTGGGCGAAAACATTGCTAAAGGCATACCACCCAAGTGTCAATCTTTTGGAGGGACTGTCCCTTTTTTGAGTCCATGATACCCAGTCCCTCGTCGTTCTCATTTATCCCTCTTTGACGTGTAACATGCAGATCTGCATAAATAAAGCATTTGTCTATTCAAAGTGTTTATATTGTTGTAACTGTTACACTCTATCTTCTAACTAACCCTTAATGAGTGGATGTGGCCTAATTTTAAAATGGTCCTTTTTTTCCCACCCTGAAAAGTCGGAAGGTATACTCAAGGTATAGCAGCCGGTAGCTGCAGCTCGTATATGTGCCGTTGGATCGGCAAAAGCTAGGTTTTTAAGGGACTCCGGGGGTTTCAGTATTTCCGGATGATCCAGGGGGAGGGGATCTGGCAGCCCTGGAATTTTATAGATTCCAGGGCTGTGGACTATGGGTTTTGGTCCACTTTAAGTAGAATCAAAGAAATACCTCTGTTTGGTTACATCACAGCCCCAGAGTTTAAATTCTGGTCTGCTACATGCATGGATACTAAAGGCTATGCAGGGGTATAACTAGAGTGGGTTCAGGGTGTTCAACTGCCCCAGAGCCCAGAAGGTAAGGGAGCCCCATCCTTGTTGCTCCTCCACCTTATCTATTAGATTTGTACTAACTGAAAGAAGAATAATGGATCTATCGGAACCCCCCCATCGGCCCCTAATTGCGGCAGCATCGGCTGCTTCAGGGCCTGATCCTCATTTCACCGTCTGCTTAGCCGTTGCTAATTGACATGCATGAGTCCCACGGCAATTTCGTAGCTCCACAAAGTCTTGCAGGATTTCAGGCAGCTCCATTTAATCCCATGGGCACTGCGCAGGCTTGAGATTGAGGGCCGCATGCAGTGCCTTATGGGATGCAAGATGGTGCCCGCCCGTCAGAAGGTTGCCTAGAATCTGAGGGACACAGAAGATGGATCCCCCGGGGAGGTGAGTAAATAGTGCCCAATTGTGAAACTGAAGGGGGGGGGGGACAGTCCAGTGAGGTTTGGGGGAGGTTTAATCCTCCCCCAAAATTCCTCTTTAAAATTTCAACAGAAAATTAAGCAAAATTAAGCATCAATTGTCTCAGCTGTTTCAGTCTTTAGTTGCTTGTCTAGTTGTATTATTTTAAAGGGTTTACTAAACCCCCCAAAGAACAGGCACTCACCTTTTGCTTGCTTGTTGAGCCTTGCAGCTTCCACCAGATTGCAGTGATCACACAACGGTGACCATTTATTGCAATAGAGGGGCCGGCCTGGCCCGCCTCTCCATTGCAATGAAAGGACGTCGCTGTGTGACTGGCGCAAGGGGAGGTGCACGAGGCACAGGGAGCGCTATTCTTTGAAACTGGGAGGTGTGAAGGTAAGTGCCTGTTTTTTTATATAATATATAATACACATTTAAGTTAATAGTAGTATAATAAACATTTAAGTTAAAATAACAGCCAAAAAGGAATGTATGAGCCTTGAAAGGGACACATTTAATGTTCATACTATGGCCCCGTCGCATTTGGTTACACCACCGGTGTTAGGGTTGGATAGAAAAGACATTGGATTTTTGATAGATAATTGTTTCTACAACTTAAAGCGGAACAATACCCATGATTTTGACTATCCCAAGTTTTGATCCCTGTCTTTGGGGCACTGCTGTGTGAAACCCCCCAAATGCCCATAAAATCTTACCTTTCTTTGGTCACACAGCGTATGTGCAGGTTCTCGTCCAGTGAGTGCAGTATACCATACATATTAATGATCAGCAATACGGCTGTTTAGACACAGAGCTCAGCAATAGGGAGCAGCCACATTCCCAGCTTCCATTCAAACAGGGGAGCCCCAGCCTATCTGAATGGCTGGGTGTGGGAGTGCCCCTCAGCCCAGAGAAGCTGGAAATGTGAATTGTTTCACTATAAAACAAACCCATTTGGGGCTTTTAAATTTGTTCTCTAAAACTAAAATCTCCCGCGGGACAGAAGACAAGCCGGATCTAGTCTGCAGATAATAAGATTTCTCCGTCTGTCGCCTTTTTACAGCGGTGTTCTGAAGCTCTTCTCCTGGCATATGATTCCTCGGCACTGCTGAAGGATCTTCCCCAGACATAGACAAGAGAAGGGAAGGCAGTTTAATTAGTCACACTTTGTAAGAACAGAGAAGTGCCAGGATAGATGATTAACATTGCCCAAAGTACAGGGAAAGTGGCGTATTCAAGCTGTATCACTGCCAGTGTCATCACAACACTAATCTGCTCTTGGCAGTGGGGAGGACGGGAAACGTGCGGAAAATTCAGCCTATAGCCCACAGCACTGACAGCAACCTGCCTGCTTCTTGTCAATAAGGCCACTACAATGTAATAATCATAGCTGGCCGATAGGGTGTGCGAGCTGTGCGTTCACATAGGACGCCATGTCACTTTCCATCTCTAAGGGGACACCCTCCAAATTTCCCTCAGTCTTCCCTTCTGCCTTCTAGCCTTGTCTCTTTCTTTCCCTTTTTTACATGATCCCTCCGCCTTTTATTCTTTACTTACACCCCCCTTTTTTATCGCTATTACATATTCACCCTATCTTTTTTGATAGGCTCCCTCCATCTCTCTTTTACATTTTCCACTACCAACCTTCTTTTGCAGCTTCTTTACATCTTCCTTACATTTCCACATTTCCTCCCTTGTTCTCTTCCAATTTTTTTCTCTCTTTTCCACACTCCCTTTGACTCTCTCTCTTCCACATTCCCTTTGTCTCTCTCCCTTCCATGTGTCCTTTGTCTCTCTCTCTTCCACATTTTCTTTGTCTCTCTCTTCCACATTTCCTTTGTCTCTCTCCTTTCCACATGTCCTTTGTCTCACTCTCTTCCACATTACCTTTGTCTCTTTCTATCTTTCTTCCAATTTATTTCCTTATTTCTCTCTTCCAAAATCCCTCCTTTTCTCTCTAGTCCACATCTCCTTTCTTACACATTGCGTCATTCTTTCTCTATTCCTCATTCCCTTGTCTCTCTCCCTTCCACATGTCCTTTGTCTCTCTCTTCCACATTCTCTCCTTCTCTCCCACATCCCTTTTGTCTCTCTCTCTCTTCCACATTCCCTTTGTCCCTCTCTCTTTCTTCCACATTACTTCCTTATCTCTCTCTTCCAAAATCCCTTCTATTCTCTCTATTCTACATCTCCTTTCTTACACATTATATGCTTCTTTCTCTATTCCTCATTCCCTTGTCTCTCTCCCTTCCACATGTCCTTTGTCTCACTCTTCCACGTTCTCTCCTTCTCTCCCTCTTCCACATTCCCTTTGTCTCTCTCTTCCACATTACCTTCTTATCTCTATCTTCCAAATTTCCTTCTTTTCTTTCTATTCCACGCTTCTTTTGTTTCTTTTTCTCATTTGCTCCCTCTCTCTCTTCCACATTCCCTTTTTTTTACTCTCTTCCACATTTTCCTTCTTTTTACTCTCTTCCAGGTTCCCTCCTTCTCTCTCCTCCTGTATCTGTCTCTCTTTTACATTCATGCCTTCGCTCTCTCTTCTACATCCTCTTCCCCATCTCCTCCACATTCTCCCTTTCTTGATTTTTCACATTCCCCTCTTCTCGCTCTATTCCACATTTCCTCCTTCTCACTCTCTTCTACATTCCTTCCTTGTCTTTCACTTCCATGTTCCCTCTTTCTCTCTCTATTCCACATTCCCTCCTGTTCTTTTTCCACAATCCCTCCATCTTTCTCTTAATCACATTCCCTTCTTGTCTCTCTTGCTCTCTCTGCTAAATTCCCTTCTATATTTGTGCTTCAAAATCCCCTCCTTTCTCTTTTCCATTTTCCTTTTTTTTCATTCTCTCTCTCTTCCGCTATCCAGCCATCTCTTCCCTTCTTTTTGACATTTCCCTATAGATTTTTCTTTCCATGGCCCTCCCCGTTTTCCCTGTGCCATCCATCTTTTGTTTTCCTTGGACTGCTCCTATCTTCATCCATTATTTCTTACAGCAATTACATGGGCCCCATCACTGCTAAACATCCCACAATGCTCGGCTGACCCAAGCTAATTGTAATGCAGCATGCACATCGTAAATGTTCTGCGCGGTCTGGCAGCTTACATGTGCTATCTGTCGGAGATCGATCCGAGAAGGGATAAAGAAAAGGAAACTAGATCTACTGTTCCGATAATTAATGTACATTATCTAATGGAAAAGGCTGGAGACGCCTAACCCAAGCTGGCAACAAGGTAAACAACTCATCCATTTAAAAGCCTGGAAAACATGCAACATAGCGGAAGCAGTGCCACATTAACTCATGCCTGTGAACGTTTTCATTCATACAGGTCAGGGTGTATCTGTAGGAATAAATCAAGGCAACTGGACTTTTTTTTGTTTTCTTGAAGACGTTACACTAGCATTCTCGTACAGGATTCTAGTAAAAATAAGTCGAAAGTATGGAAGCATGGCGTGATAGCATTAGCATAACTGAAGCTATAAAGTCTTCTCACCCAGCATATGGTCATGCTGTATGTTCTGTGGCACATTTTAAGCCAGTGTTAAAGCGGAACAAAATCTGGGACTTTGACTATCCCAGGTTTTGTTCCGTGCTCCGCAGACATCCCAAATTGGGATGCATTGCTATATGAAACCCCAAGAATGCCCAGAAAAATTCACATCTTTCCAGTCCTACGACGCATGCATAGGCCCTCGTCCAATCAGAGCCGCTTGCTGTGCATATGTAATGCTCGGCAAAGGGCTCTGTTTACAAGCAGAGCTTCAGTAAATGGGGGTGCAACGGGTGTATCACCAGCAGCGCGCTTGTGTAGGTTGGGTAGATGTAGGTGCTGGAGTAGGTTCTGCAACGCCCCGGGGGGGGGGGGGTTAACACTGTGGTGCATTCCATTTCGAGATGCACCATCTTAGATTCCAGGGCGTGTATTGATTAAGAGCACTAGCACATTGCAGGACATACAGCATGGCCATATGCGGGGTGTGAGTAGTTTAATCTGGACATTTAAGATCATGTAACTAGCATATTCTGGAAACAAGTCCTGTGGATCCGATGAAGTTAATTTAAAAGTTTTTGCCCACAATGAGCAAAGTGTATGTTTGTAGAAAATAAGGCCCAGTATTTCATGACAAGGGCACCTCTCCAATCATTAAGCAAGGGGGTGGATCAATCATGCTGTGGGGTTGTGTTGCCGCCAAAGGCCAGCATTCTGGAAGTAAACATAACAGCAACTGTAAAAAAGAGTGGGAAGGCTTCTACAAAAGGATAACGATCCTAAACACCTCAAATCCATCAGCCGTACTGTGTTTCACAAAGTCTTCCACGTGAAATAAAGTTTGATCCAGCTCAGGGTATAAATCTCTAGAAATGGATCACTAAACACTTATTCTAGCCTCCATAACAGGAGGGGGGCAGCCATCATTAGCAGGTTAAGAGAAGTGGCTTGCACTTGAGGTTTAGGGCAACCTCAGGTAAGCCTGCTCCCAATTTATCTATTGCATTGTATGTTCCAAATGGGGCTCTCATAGATTAGAGTTAGGACTGCACCTCACAGGGGCACCTTGGCACTGGTGGTGCAGCTTAAGCATACTTCTACAGATGTGTGTGACCGAGCCCCCTGTTTTTAACCAAGTTTAGAGACAGACTGTAGGTTGGTCAGCAAGCTAACCGGTTTGAGTGCTGTGGCTCCTTTAAGACTTTTGTATCCTAATTGCCCTGCTAACGTGCACCTCCCTGGTTAGTTATAAAATGGTCTGAGCGGCTGCTACCCCTCCTTTGTTTCTTTTGAATTTGTGCAAGCACATGGGGTGTGGGGTCTAGGCTGTATTGCAAGGTCTTTGACCCTTCCACCCCATGGCTTGCACTTGAGGTTTAGGGCAACCTCAGGTAAGCCTGCTCCCAATTTATCAATTGCATTGAATGTCCCAAATGGGGCTCTCAGAGATTAGAGTTAGGACTGCACCTCACAGGGGCACCTTGGCACTGGTGGTGCAGCTTAAGCATACTTCTGCAGATGTGTGTGACCGAGCCCCCTGTTTTTAACCAAGTTTAGAGACAGATTGTAGGTTGGTCAGCAAGCTAACCGGTTTGAGTGCTGTGGCTCCTTTAAGACTTTTGAGGCTAAGAGAAGTGTCACCTGAAGTGGCACTGAAAGTGTGAAGGCGATCAGTATGTTCCTGTCGCTCCCACAGAAATCCTCCAGAAGCTGGGACACAATGCTGTGTGTGTGTATGTATGTGTGTGTGAAATCATATAAGCTCACCCCCAACTTGCAACCCCAAACCCATATACAATGAAAAAATCCAGGTGCCACTCCCGTACTTATGCACAAGAATTGTTGACCAAGAAAAGTCTATTAGGGAGGCACACCAATGCAGTATAATAATAAATTACATCTTTATTATGAAGTATCAATCAATTAATTGATAACAAACATATTAAAGCCATCTAAAATACATATATGACAGGACAAAAACAAAAATGAGGCATAGGCGGAGGAGAGAATCACTCCTATAAATAATCAATACAATTAATTAAATAAATATATCTACAGTTGAATGTATGTGTGTGTGTGTGGGGGGGGGGGAGGTAGTAGCACAATGGGGTCGATTTAGAGCTCTGAATAAGAGTCTATCTTATATGTTTCCCACACCCTGTACATACAGATTGCCCACATTAAAAATCATCCTACCTGCATCTACTGCATGTTATGAGCCTTTAAACATCCAAGATGGCAGCTTATGGAAGCCGCCATCTTATCAGGCAGCCTGCAAACAGGAAGTGCCTCCTGACTGTGCTGCTCTGCATTCTGGGACTGCTGACCTTTACCTGACCCCAGCTCTGCTCTGTCTGAGCAAAGCACAGCTATAACCCGCCCCCCTGTACCTTATCCCACTCTCCTCTCCTCCGTAAGTGTGATGCTTCTGAGTCAAGATGGCGGCGCCCGTATCCTAAATTCCTGAACAGAGTTGCAGCCCAGTGGGGGAAATAATAATAAGTTAGTGACTAAAAACCTAAAATATATTGATTTTAGATGCTGGGGAACCGTTTTTTAAGAGTTTGGGCTTTTCATTAAATCATGGTGAAGGTCCGGTTTAAGCTATGGTGATCAGGTTCTTACTCAAGCCTGGCTTTTCCCCTGAGTTGCCACAGTTTTTTACTGTCTCTCTTTCAGGCTCCTTGCTTGCATGGCTGTCTTGAATTACTTGAATGTTACCCCTCTGTATGTCATAGTCCCTCCCAAGCATGTGCGCCACATGTTCTGGTCACATGGTAAACATAACTCAGGGCACCTAGTTTTCTGGCACAAACGGGTTTCTCTGAGAGGGATGGTGGAGGTGCTGCAAAGGCCTGCTATGCTATGGGGATGGGGGAGTGATCACCCTGGGCACCAAGGCCATTGGGGCCCCTTTGTTCCAGCCATACTGTTTTCTGCAGATGAATCAGGATCCTTATCAGACAGACAGGCCCCTTATACTCCCATGTTGGGCTCAGTCTTGGGAAGGGGCTGCTGCTATGGTACAGTATGGCATGACACAGTATGGCATATAAGCAGCAGCACCTTACGTTGGGTGAGTGAAGGAGGGCCTTTTTTTTTTTTTATTCCAATACTGAGCGTTGTTCTGCCTAGAAACCGCCCTAGCTACAGGCCCCACAGTAAGTGGTGCCCAGAACAGACTGAGACCCTGGGACCTGTCAGGACCATGACTTTGTCCAAAAGCCAAATCCTGAGTGCATGTTGGCAAGACTATTGGGGCGCCATAATCCCAGCCATCTGCAGATAAATCCACTGGTCATTGGACTGGGTAGTCCATATCAGTTAGTGCCAACGCCCTCTCATCTTGGATCCAGGATGGAGTGTGCACCTTTCAGCCCACGGGCAGACTATGATTTGTTGAGAAGGACAGCCAACCCCCACTGCACTGCAGAAGCGCAGTATATATTATGTGGATGTGCAACCAAACCTCGACTGTTCTCAAAACCCAAACAATCTTTAGATTCACAAAAAAAGATCCTTTTAAGGTTATTGTGAGCATAACATGTTGATATAAACAAGCTATAAGTTTATGATTTTTTTTTATAAACTACGTTTTTATAAACATAATTCATTCGAAAATGACATTTAAACTGAAGCAAGAGTAAAAAAATATGTCCCTTTTAAAATTCTCCCCAGGAGCATCTCTGCTTGCCCCACGCTGGCTGGTCCTTTATGATAGGGGGCCGGAAGTAGCTGCGCACAGTAAATCATGTCTACTAATGGATGAGCTGCAGATTCCATACGTCAGTAGCTATGTCCACCAACGGAAGCAGCTCTGCTAGGGAAGAGTCTGTATCTCTCTAACGAAGGGCTTCCTAATGGTGTGAGGGGTAAGTTAGGTTAGTTTAGTCTCCCTGTGAAGCAGGACCCAGCCTGGCACCTAGTTGCAATGGAGACTCTAGGTCTGCTTTAATATGACTTACAGCAAGTGAGCAACAATAATCCCAATACAAGCATAAATCTACTTTTAGTGTTTATATAGAGCATCCCTATCCAAATGTGTGAACTATAGTCCCAACATGCTCTGCCTGTCAGTTGCTAGAAAACGCAGATTGACAGTTTTTATGAGGTTTCAATGAGAAAACAGCCAGAATCTTTGTGATAAGACAAGCTCAGTTCACGGGCATGGCGGCAATGTCTATAACATTGAGGCATTATAAAGTGTGATCGCACAGCATCTTCTGTTTTGGAATGATCATTCCAAGCAGCGTGAATGCCGGTGTTACTTGGCCCCGGGCTCTGCTGCCCTGACTTCATCTCCCACCAACAATACCTTAAAGGGATATTCAGAGAAGGGATCTGGGAAGCCAACCATGAAAGTGGCTATAAAGGGTGGCTGCTTCGGCACTATAACAGCCATCACATGCCCCACTGAGCAAAACATGGCAGCATGCAGTTCACTGACAAACATTGCCAAAGACACAAACAAGCACAATAATAATTTCACCCTAAATATCTAGAGATATTCTGCACACTGCCTGTAATGCAGTGATTCAGGGGATTCTGCACACTGCCTGTTATGGAGTGATATGGGGGAATCTGCACACTGCCTGTTATAGGGTGATTGGGGGGGGGGGGTTCTGCACACTGCCTGTTATTTGGTGATTGGGGGGATCTGCACACTGCATGTTTTGGGGTAATTAGGGGGTCTCTATACACAAACGGTTATGAGGTGATTGGGGGATTCACTGCCTGTTATGGGGTGATGGGGGGATTCTGCCCACTGCCTGTTATGCGGTGATTGGGGGGATTCTGTATGTTGCCTGTTATGGGGTGATTAAGGGGATTCTGCACACTGCCTATTTTGGGGTGATTGGGAGGATTCTGCTCACTGCCTGTCATGGGGTCATGGGGGGGTTCTGCCCATTGCCTGTTTTGGGGGGGATTGGGGGGATTCTGCACACTGCCTGTTATGGGGTGGTGGGGGTTCTGCATGTTGCCTATTATAGGGTGATTCTGCACACTGCATGTTTCGGGGTAATTGTGGGGGGCTTTACACACACCCTGTTATGGGATGATAGTGGGAATTCTGCACACTGCCTGTTATGGGGTGATGAAAAGATTCTGCACACTGCATGTTTCGGGGTAATTGTGGGGGGCTTTACACACAACCTGTTATGGGATGATAGCAGGGATTCTGCACACTGTCTGTTATGGGGTGATTGGAAAGATTCTGCACACTTCCTGTTATGGTGTGATTGAGGGGGTCTGCACATTAGGCTCGATTCAGAGGCACATTCGTCTGGACTTTCGTAACTGTCTGTGAAAGTTTTTGTGTGTGTTTGTCATTTACTTTTTTTCGTTCATTTTTCATTCGCACGAACGTTCGGGCTAATGCGTATATGCGCTTTCGATGAATGAAAGCAAATCGGATCATTTGTGTTAGTTCGGATCATTTTCCAATCAAAATCTGATATTTTTCGTTCGTTCAGATAACTTACATTATTGGTATGGGCTTGCGTCTCATTCAGAGAGCTGATTGCCGAGGGACCACCACCCTATAAACCCGTTTCATTTGCGATCCCCTTACGGGACCATTTTGACCTCGGAAACAGCAGATATGAACCAGTCTAGTGCCTTTGTGGAGCATGAGGAACTCCAGCTAATGGGCATTGAAATTGTCCGGAGGGCCGAGACCAGATTGTACCGGCGACGCATGCATATCGATGCCATGGTTAGCCCGCACCACAAGGAAGGGGCAAGCAATTTCAGGTATGACCAGGATGCTTGGCTGCCTGCAATTTTTGGTGAACGGCTCGTTCCAAAGGCTGGGTGCCCTCTCCGTGGGGATCTCCCAGCCTACGCTGAGCCGCGTGCTATCCAAGTTTTTGGAAGGCATGGCTACCATTAGTCAATAATATATTTGTTTTCCTGACGACATGGTAGCCAGGAACGCGATTAAGCTGGCATTTTATAACATCGCCGACATGCCCAACGTCATGGGTGCCATTGATTGCACCCACGTTGACCTGGTGCCTCCGGCAGCCGACGAGTACATCTATAGGCAAGTACAATCTGTCATTTTTTAATATAGTTTACCTAAATGTTATTTTAAATAGCTCTTAATCCCTCTTTGTAAATAGTCGCTGTGAAATAGCATACAATGTATCTCTGGTAATCCCCCCTTGTAAATAGTCCCTGTGAAACATTGGCCCGTATTTAGCTTATACAATGTTTTTCCTGTCGGCCAAAGAAAAACATTTTCATGTGGACCTTAACTAGGCAATTTAAAGTTAATTTTTACTTGATCCAACATACCTATCCTTTTTTTGTGCAAAAAATACTTATGTACTTAGTTACTGTTATTTATATTGGCCAACAGGTTTTTCGGAGGGTGTTAGGAGTTAGTGTTTGAGTAGTTTTACTAATTTTTTTTTTCTTTTATCCCAGGAACCGCAAAATGGGCCACTCACTGAACGTCCAAGCAGTGGTGGCCCCGGACATGCGGTTCCTTAGTGTTCTCGCCGGGTTTCCAGGCTCATCCCATGATGCGTACATCTTGCGACGATCTGGATTGTACCGTCGGTTTGAGAATTCTCCGGTGGATGGCTCCTTGGTAAGTTGACGCCAATAACGTCATTCTCTTTGCAATGTATGCCTATGAATATAGTTTATGACCCATGTCTGAAACTATGGCTGGTTTTACCCCTTTATTACATGTTAAACTGGACCTTAACCATTATAATTTGCAAACCACAAACCCTTTACAAATGTTGGACCAGCATTTCCAAAGTAGAAATGTCACCTTTCTACTCAATTACTTATTATTCTTCCCCACACTCAGCTGCAATTGTGTTCTTGACTTTATGATAGGGTCTGCGCCATCATGCTTAGAAGCATGACACTTACTGAGTAGAGGAGAGCGGGATAAAGTGCAGTGGGTGGGTTAGAGCTGTGCTTGGCTAAGACAAAGCAGATCTGGGGTCCGGAGGTAACTCATCCAAGAATGCTGAGCAGCACAGTCCTAAACCAATACCTGTTAGCAGTCTGCCTGATTTGCCCTCATCCGCCATCTTGGAGGTTTTAATGGTCCGAACATGCATTAGATGGTGTTAGGCTGTTTTTTTAGCAGAGCAATCTGTATGTTCAGGGTGTGGCTCAAATGTTACATAGCCTCTTAGTCATGTTGAAGGACCATTTTTTGGTTTCAATTTAGGGAGTAATGTGTAATTAATGTTATTTTTGTCTAATGTTTTCAGGGGATTCCGGCTATCCACTGCTTCCCTGGCTGCTGACGCCCATCCTTCGGCCACAGAATGCGCAACAGAACGCCTACAATCGGCCCACCGGAAGACCAGGGCCGTTGTTGAGAGGGCGTTTGGGCTATTAAAAACCCGCTTCCATTGCTTGGCCATACCGGGGGGGGGCACTACAGTATGCCCCCAAGAAGGTCATAGATATCATTCTTGCGTGTGCTGTGTTACATAACTATGCCATGATGCAGCGTGTCCCCCGGTATTTGGATCTGCCCCCCTCTCCACCCAGCCAGGACCCCGAAGACCACTACCGTGGCACACCTAGTGCCTCTGCCCAAGCAGTTCGGCCCAATTTGATTTGTACCCATTTTTCTTAATTTGTTGTGCCTGTGTTTGTTTTGTGCCTGTTTTTGAATTTCTTAATCTAATTTTGCTTTGTTTTTTTCTTTATGTTTTGTACTGTGACAACTAGTAATGATTTAATTACTAAAAAATGCACACATGATCTGAGACTCATGCCTTTTTTTGCCCCAGTTTGTTTGGCCAAACCTTAAGTAATCTACAAAACACCTAAACATTAAGGCATCAACTATGTCAACAACAGGTCAAGTCACATTCATTTTATTTAAACTGTAAAAGTAAAAATTGGAGTGGATGGTCACTCCCATACTTCATGTATATACATGGTAAAACAACAAATTCAATTTGTGACAAATCATGGCACCTAGCAATTGGCCACGGGCAGGAGTTTGAAAGTAATGCACTCCAGGTGGAAGTTTTCCATCCCAAAGAAAATACACACACATATGGAGCAAGCATTGGCATGTCAATATTTTGGCTCAAAGAAATAGGGACACATACACACCCTCTCCTGCTTGGCCACATTTGCCACAGGCACAGGTGGAAAGCAGCCATACCTATGCCACATCTACGCCTGTAAGTCAGTGAGCCACCCAAAAAATAAGCCTGTATCTATGGAGCAGATACAGGTCAGATAGGGGTTAAAATGTTTGATGGCCATAAAACCCTGGTGGTGGGCCTTGGAGGTAGCCCATCACCTGGGAATGTGTGGCATTCCTAATCTGCAACTGTTCCAACATGTTTCTATTGGTTGTTCGAACTTCCTCAAGCATGGCACTGAAATTAGTACTTAAGGTGGCCATGTTGGTGTTGCTAGTTCGAACTTCCTCAAGCATGGCTGTGAAATTTGTGGATAAGGTGGCCATGTGGCTGTTGGTCGACCTAAATTCTGTCAGCATGGAGTTTAAGGTATTATTTAAGGTCTCTAATTGTGCATGATGCTGCTCGTTGTTTCTTTGATTTTGTGGGCGAAATAAACGCCTCTCATGGTGCCATGCTGACTCCATGATCGACACGCGCCTCCCCTGGGAAACTGGGCAACGTAGCTGACTACGCCTCCCAATTCCCCGGGTGGGGGCGCGTGCAGATGATGGTCCTCTAGTTCGACCAACAGCCACAGATGTGCTTGGCAAATCCTCTGCAGCAGACCCACCATTGGGGACTGTAGGCTCAGTCTCTGCATGCTGCCCACGATGGGCTGGCAGCATGCAGGCAGCTTCACTCTGCTACAGAGGATTTGGTGTAGAAACATGTTGGGACAGTTGCAGATTATGTTCCGGGGGGGCTGTAGTGAAGGTCCCATCAAGGTGCCATCCTCCTCCAGCTCCTGATTTTCCTCTATCAGTGTGTGGGTCTGGTGGGACATGTGAAAAAAAAGGTTCAGTTTGGGCCCTAATTATTTATAACGACAAATTAATCATGTTAATTCACATGCATCTGCAGATTCTGAAAAATACACTTACCGTATATATCGGATCCTGGCTCCTAGGCAGCACGGTAGTTGACGGCGTTGTCAAACTGGCTGAGGCTTCCACACTAGCTGAGGGATGTTGCTGGGCTGCATTGATCTGTATGACTACAAATGCTTCACTAAAACACGTGGCCAAGCAGGAATGGCAACTCCCCCAACGGTCCAAGTTGTCCTTCGCTATGAATGTCCTTATCTGTTAGATGTATTAATCAACATATACATACACATTGGTCACCTTAAATAAAACAAACATGCATGTAGTGGATGTTATGAGGCTTGACACATCCCTAAAGGGCGATTAGGGGCCCACACTCAGCTTGCAAATAGCATTTGGCTTAAGAATATGCTGGTTGCCATTCTTCCTATGTAGACCTTTCCCTGACCCAAGATCAATTATTTGAGACCAAACCACAGCTCCAACCCAAGTGGCCTAAAGATAAAGATGGAAGTGTTGGATCTGATTGATTATATTCACATAACAGGCAGTCCTTTGCTAATATAAATACTTTAATAGTGTCCATAAATACTCGCAAAGGTCAGGTATGGCCAAGCAAATTAGAACATTACCATTCCACAGACATGACACACCCTGCTAAAAATGAATCCTCCACTACAAGGCACTCCCTAGGGGCATGTGTTCATATATGCCTTGGAACCTCATTTTACACGTTGCAAATATTTCACATACACACTAACATTACTAACCTGCAGGAATAGTAGGGATGTCCGTGTCCCGTCGCCCTGAGTGTCCCTCTAAGGCCACAGGATGTATCAGGCCCAGCACCATCTCCTCAGCTTGGGTAAATTGAAGTTTAGTGTGGAAGCCACCGCCAGTTTGTAAGCTGAAACGATAGTTTGGAAAATGTAGCAAAATGTTGACAATACAAGAAGCAGAAAAATCCACAAAGTAGATATGTACCTGTAATTTCGCTGTTTATTTTCTTTCTTCCGTGCTGCATACTTCAGGTCCGATATTTTCCGTTGAATCTGCTCCACCTCTTTGAGCTCATCCCCCGCTGCATTGACCTGTCTGGTGAGCTCCTCTAAAATTTCTGCTTTCCGCATTTTGCTTGTTGCTTTGGATCTGCGCCCATATAGTTCATTATAATGTAAGGTGAGCCCACTAGCCAATGCCAGAGTTTGGGCCTCCCCAAACCTGCCACTCAAGTGGCCTCGGCGCAATGTGTGCCCTGTTGCTTGAAGTTCTGTCTCCTCATTGTTTGCAGGCAAATCGGGTGACATTCTGGCCTGGCTGTGTTGGGGTGAAATGTATGACAGCTGGCTGGCTTGAGATTGGACAGGACTTGGATAGGGACTGGGTGTTCGTGGCTTGGTGGCCACTGAACTAGCAGGCGTAGATGTGGCATATGGAGAGTGCCTTGCCACCTGTGCCGGTGGCAAATGTGGCCGAGGAGGAGAGGGTGTGATGGATGAAGCAGGGCTTCTTGGCCTGTGCCTCTGTGGCCCCTTCAGAGTTGCATGCCCCTGGGAGGTTGTGGGACGTGCCTGGGGTGAAGGCGACCTTGGGCTTTTTGGGCTTCTGGTCCAGTGTCTTGGTCTCTTGACATGGGAGGTTTGGCCATGTGGGGGTGGTGATAGCGACCTTGGGCTTTTTTTGGCTTCTGGTCCTGTGTCTTGGCCTCTTGACATGGGAGGTTTGGCCACGTGGGGGTGGTGATGGCGACCTTGGCCTGCTGGGGCTTCTGGTCCAACATAGTAATATACAGCATAATTACAATAAGATAAAAGACACCTGTGGATGATGCGCGGAAATGTAAATACCTTAATTAAGTGGCATTACTTCCCTCTGCAGGTTAAAAAAACGTCATAGTACTGGCAACACTTATATTCATGAATATGAGTGTTGCCAGTACTATGACGTTTTTTTACGGCGTCCTATCAGAGATAGCCACGTATGCACCTCTCTTCTGATTCGCGGTCTGGCTGGCGCAGGCTGTTTGTATGGTCTTGTGAGGATAAAGACACACAGCGTGCGCACCTGCAGAGGGAAGTAACGCCACTTAATCAAGGTATCAAGGTATTTACATTTCCGCGCATCATCCACAGGTGTCTTTTATCTTATTGTAATTATGCTGTATATTACTATGTTGTTTGCGAGCTGTCCTATGTCATGAGTAAGGGCGGACGCCCGAAGCGCGTAAACGTAATAGGACGCTCGTGTTTATGCTGTTCCAATTTGTGCTGCTGTGAAGGCTTTTAAATGGTTTTGAAATAAAAGGAATTTTATTGTTCATACTACGTGGCTGGCATTTGGAAGTTTTTGGATTACTACCGTTGTGGAGGTGAGCGCTCTAGTCCCTGCCTGCAGTATTTGACTTTGTTTGAATTTCCGTCCGGACGTCTCCGTCCGGACGTTTATTTATTGAAAAAGGGAAGGAAGGAGACGATGGAAAAAGGGCAAAAACGAAAGCCTACATTGTAATATGAGAACGCTGGAAAATGACATCCTCGTACTCGTACTCTGCCTTATGAATGGATGAAAACTTTACAGAAGGATAGCGATGCATGCATAGAATCGCTCATATACATACGAGAGCGGGAACATTTAAAGAAAAAACAGATCGGCACAAGAATGAAAGTCTTTTTTTGTCTCTCTGAATCAACCTGTCACGCTCTGGGTACTCTAATGTCACGCTCAGGTAACTCCAGCCCTCCAGGTAAGCCCTCAACCCCCCAATCTCCGCAGCCAGCTTCACCTGTAGGAGCCCCCGCTTGCCGGGACGCAGTACACGCCTGCCCGGGATTGGTTGCCCCCAGGACTTCAATGGCTCAAAGGATGGGAGCTTACTGTTTGGAGGTCTGAAGAACCAAAAGCTGGGAGCGGAATCAGAGCGAGTCCAAGGTTGGAGCGAGTTTAGCGGGAAGTTCAAAGATAGGCCAGAGGTCGACACCGGGTAATCAGAGATCGCAGCGGTACAGAAGGATGAGGCCGCTCAAGGTCGGGGTACGAAGCAGGGGTCGGCAACGGAGATCTGGCAAAGAATGGTCGGTTTCAGGCAAGGGTTGGCAACGGAGATCAGACAGAGAATGGTCAGTTTTCAGGCAAGGGTCGGCAACGGAGATCAGACAGAGAATGGTCGGTTTTCAGGCAAGGGTCGGCAATGAAGATCAAACGGAGTATAATACAAGACAAACTAGGTACAAGGCGCTATCACAGGCACTGAGTGAATGATGGGGTAAAGCTTTATAGGGACCAGACATGATTCGAGAGAGCGTGATTGCTGCAACTTTGAAACTCAGTAAAGATTGGCCCAGAACCAAAGGGGCGTATAGCCCAAAAATCCTTTACCTGGGCTCATTGGCCCAACCCCCACCTAGGGGCGTTTAGCCCCAAATACCTAGGGCTCATTGGCCCTTAACTCAGCCTCCAGCGGGCGCGCTGAGTGCAGCGCCGCCAGAGGGCATAAAGATCACGTGCGCGCGAGCACGAGAAGCGGGGGCGCGGGGGAGAGGGAGGAGCGCGGGCGTGCTCGGCGCCACGCGAGCCACCGCCGCTCTGCGCGGCCGCTGAGCAGGACTGCTGCGGCTGGCCACCCGGAGACGGCGCTGGAGCGGGGCCCAGGTAAGCGAGTTCTGACACTACCCCCCCACTTCACGAGGGTCCTACAGACCCTTACCAGGTTTCCCTGGATTTTCACGATGGAATTTCTTAACAAGAATCCTAGCATGCACATCTTTTGCTGTCAACCAAATATTGCAACGAATTACGGATTTTACGCAAGTCTAGAATCTTGCTAACTTCATATTCCAGTTCGTTATCAACTAGGATTGGTGATGGGGATGGAAGTGGTATACTCTTAGCTGGTTTTAGCAGCGACACATGAAAGGAGTTTGGAATTCTCATGGTTTGAGGAAGTTGTTCAACTTCTGAGTAATAGGGAAAGGTCCAATAAACTTGGGACCCAACTTACTGGAAGGTTGCCGGAGAGAAATGTTTTTAGTAGAGACCCAAACGAGGTCCCCAACCTGGAGTGCGGGTTCTCGAGACCTATGGCGATCGGCGAATCTTTTGTATCTTAAAACAGTAATTTTCAAAGTTTCTTGGACGCGGGCCCAGATGTTTTGCCATTCTTGGAGCCACTCTTCCAATGCCGGTAAATCGGAAGGTGACCCTGAGAGGGAAGAACCTTTGGGATTTTTCCCCAAGTTGCAGAAGAATGGGGACACCTTAGTACTTTCACTCGGCGCATTATTGTACGCAAATTCCGCAAAGTCAATGAATTCTGACCATTGTTCTTGAGCGTCAGAAATGTAACACCGTAAGTACTGTTCAAGACTTTGATTGGTTCTTTCAATCTGCCCATTGGTTTGAGGATGGTACGCCGACAACAAAGATATCTGAATCCCCAGCTGCGAACAGAAGTTCTTCCAGAAACGCGAAGTAAATTGTACACCTCGATCGGAAATTATATTAGACGGTATGCCATGGATACGGAAAATATGTGAAATAAATAATCGCGAAAGTTCAGGAGCCGACGGGAGTTTAGGTAACGGAATAAAATGTGCCATCTTACTAAAACGGTCAACGACCACCCAAACAACAGTGTTCCCATGTGATTGTGGCAAATCAACTATAAAGTCCATAGAGATATGAGTCCACGGTTCTTTAGGAATCTCTAATGGAATCAAACACTCACTAGGGGCCTTGTGTACTCCTTTACTTCGCGCACACACAGAACATGCATCGATAAAGGTAGAAATATCGCGCCACATAGTAGGCCACCATACATGACGTCGGGCTAAAGTAAACGTTTTCCGATTACCCAGGTGACCAGCAGTTTTTGCATCATGAAATTCGCGGATAACATCAGAACGCAGGTGCGGCGGAACAAACTGACATCCCAAAGGTACATCCACAGGGGATTCGTTCTGGAATGGCACCAAAGAATTGGATAGATCAGGAAGCAAAGCCCCCACTACACAACTTAACGGCAAAATTGGTTCACCCATATCACTCCCATCTTTACATTCCCCGAACATGCGAGACAGGGCGTCTGCCTTAGTATTTAAATGTGATTATGAAGTTGAACCACGAGAAAAATAATGCCCAACGCGCCTGGCAAGAGTTTAGTCTTTTAGCTGCACTGATGTACTCAAGGTTTTTATGATCGGTATAGACCGTGATCAGATGCAATGAACCCTCCAGCCAGTGACGCCACTCGACAAAGGCCAGTTTTACTGCCAACAATTCCCTGTTTCCCACATCGCAGTTCTGCTCCGCGGCGCTAAATTTCCACGAGAAGTAGGCGCAAGGATGCAAACGCTCAGGATGACCAAAGTATTGTGATAAAACTGCCCCCACACCCAACTCAGAAGCATCTACTTCAATGGTAAAAGGCTTGTTCATGTCAGGGTGAACTAAAACAGGCGCTGAGGTAAAAGCCTGTTTCAAAGTCAGGAAGGCCTCGTTGACGGACAGAGACCAGTTTTCAGTAAAGGCGCCCTTGCGGGTAAGGATAGTAAGAGGTGCCACAACATGGGAAAAGCCCCTGATAAAGCATCGATAGAAATTTGCGAAGCCTAAGAAACGCTGTAACTCTTTCAATGTTTTAGGTTGAACCCAATCCTGCACTGCCGAAACCTTCTCTACATCCATCTCCAGACCCTGGTTAGAAATCACATACCCCAAGAAGGGAACAGTGGTGACCTCGAACATGCATTTAGAAATCTTGGCATACAAATTATTTTCTCTAAATTTTTGAAAAGCCAATTTTACATGACGTCTATGCTCAAAGAATTAGAAAAAATGAGGATATCATCTAAGCCAGCTCTATTGCTCTGCAGCTGCACTAATTACTCCACCTGTGCATCTTTGTGGAGATCTGCAAAACCTGGGCCTGTTGGTGTGCCTTGAGGACAGGGTTGGGAACCACTGATCTAAGTAAATGACCATGAATCTACCTAAGTAATCCCGAAAAAACATAATTTACGAAGTCTTTGAAGATGGCTGGAGCATTACAAAGGCCAAAGGGCACGACCAGATATTCATAATGCCGTCCTTTACGTTAAATGTCGTCTTCCACTCATCCCCTTGCCGAATACGAATCAAGTTGTAGGCCCCTTTAAATTCTAACTTGGAAAAAATCTGAGCACCAACAACTTGATTAAATAAATCCCCAATCAAAGGAAGGGGATACCGTGTTTTTACAGTGATCTTGTTCAGGGCCCTGTAGTCTATACAAGGCCTCAAACCACCATCTTTCTTTTCCACAAAAAAGAACCCAGCCCCCGCAGGCGACGTTGAGGGGCGGATAAACCTTTCACTCAAATTTTCAGAGATGTAATCCCTCATTGCTTGCTCCTCAGGCCAGGTAAGGTTGTAAATTTTCCCTCTAGGAGGAATAGTTCCCGGGAGCAAGTCAATGGGGCAGTCATAGGCCCTATGTGGGGGAAGAGTATCAGCAGATCTTTCAGAGAAGACGTCAGCCCAATCAGCGTACGGCTGAGGCAACCCTTGGGGCAACATCTGGAAACTCCTGAGGGCAGTGCAAAAGCAATGATTCTTACAGAATTTACTGCATTTAACTAATTCCCCAGCCTGCTAGTCTAAAATGGGGTTGTGGAGTTTTAACCAAGGGTATCCCAGAACCACCGGAGTTTCAAAAACAAAGAATTCAATGAACTCAGAGTGGGAGGACCCAACGACTAGATTAAGAGGTGGGGTCTTAGTATTGACCGGACCCCCCTGAATGGCCTTCCCATTAATGGCTAGGACCTGCAGAGATTTCCCAAGGGGTACCAGTGGAATTCCCAAGATGGAGATCATGCTCCGATCCAGGAAGTTGCCCGCAGCTCCACTATCCACAAAAGCGGAAACTGACTGCTTGGAAGGGCCTCAGGAAAGGTGTCTACAGGAATTAACATCTTGTTCAAGCGAGAGTAGTAAACAGACTCACCTAGACTAGCACTCTCCCCCTGATCTAGTCGTGAAAGTTTCCCGCCGAGTACCCCTTGTTAGGACAGGATCTAGCAAAATGTCCCCGGGTTCCCACAGTATAAACATAACCCCATGGAGCGTCTTCGCTGCTTTTCATCCTGGGAAAGGCGAGTTCTCCCAACCTGCATAGGTTCCTCCTGAGAGGAGGAAGGTGTATTTTCCCTAAGGGAAGACGGTGGGTTAGGGTTTTGGAAGGGCTTGAAAGACATAGGAGCCCTAACTCTCTCCCTAGCTCTTTCCCTAAGTCGTCGGTCAATCTTAATGGTGACCTGCATCAATTGGTCTAGGTCTGACGGTGAAGGGAAATTCACCAGCGAATCTTTGATACCCTCTGACATTCGGTATTGGCTACACAGGGCAGGGTCATTCCACCTGGACCCTACCGCCCAATGGTGAAACTCAGCACTATAATCCTCCACCGTGTTCCGCCCTTGCTTCAAGGCCCGAAGCCTGTTTTCGGCTGTAGACTGTTGGTCCGCGTCAGCATATAATACACCCATAGCAAGAAAAAAGGCCGTAACAGAATGCAGGGTGGCATCAATGGGAGGCCCAAGACTGAGGGTCTCCTTGTAACAGGGAGATTACTAAACCCACCCGCTGGGTCTCGGTGCCCGAAGATACGGGCCTCAACTTGATATAGAGCTCGCAAGAATTCTTGAAGTTGGAGAACTTGGCACGATCTCCAAAAAAGTTCTCCGGTTGCGGGACCTTCGTCTCTGACACGTGAGGTGGTACAGAGGATGCAGGAATCTGCCTGGTTTCTTGAGTGGCCACTCTTTGGGCAAGTTAATTAATAGCAGTGGCCATGGCCTGCACTTGCTGTACCAGGTCATCCATGGTTGGCCTGTGATAATGTCACGCTCTGGGTACTCTAATGTCACGCTCAGTTAACTCCAGCCCTCCAGGTAAGCCCTCAACCCCCAATCTCCGCAGCCAGCTTCACCTGTAGACGCCCCCGCTTGGGACGCAGTACACACCTGCCCGGGATCGGTTGCCCCCAGGACTTCAATGGCTCAAAGGATGGGAGCTTATTGTTTGGAGGTCTGAAGAACCAACAGCTGGGAGCGGAATCAGAGCGCGTCCAAGGTTGGAGCGAGTTTAGCGGGAAGTTCAAATATAGGCCAGAGGTCGACACCGGGTAATCAGAGATCGCAGCGGTACATAAGGATGAGACAGCTCGAGGTCAGGGTACGAAGCAGGGGTCAGCAACGGAGATCTGCAGAGAATGGTCCGTTTCAGGCATGGGTCGGCAACGGAGATCAGACAGAGAATGGTCGGTTTTCAGGCAAGGGTCGGCAATGAAGATCAAACGGAGTACAGACAAACTAGGTACAAGGCGCTATCATAGGCACTGAGTGAATGATGGGGTAAAGCTTTTTAGGGATCAAACATGATTCGAGAGAGCGTGATTGGTGCAACTTTGAAACTCAGTAAAGATTAGCCCAGAACCAAAGGGGCGTATAGCCCAAAAATCCTTTACCATTGGCCCAACCCCCACCTAGGGGCGTTTAGCCCCAAATACCTAGGGCTCATTGGCCCTTAACTTAGCCTCTGGCGGGCGCGCTGATTGCAATGCCGTCAGAGGGCATATAAATCACGTGCGAGCACGAGAAGCGGGGACGCGGGAGGAGGGTGATTGAGGGATTATGCACAATGCTTTGGGTGATAGGGGGATTCTGCATACTACCTGTTATGGGGTGATGGAGGGGGGTCTGCATGTTTCCTGTTTTGGGGTAGTTGTGTGGGGCTCTACACACAACCTGTTATGGGATGATAGGGTGGATTCTGCACTGTGCCTGTTATGGAGTGATGGGGGGATTCTGTCTGTTACGGGGTGATTTGGAGGATTCTCCACACTGCCTATTATGGGGTGATTATGGGGGGTTCTGTACACTGCCTGTTATGGGGGGAGGGTTGGGTAGATTTTGCACCCTGATATGGGGTGATGGGGGGTTCTGCATACTTTCTGTTATGGGATGATTGAAGTGAATTCTGCACACTGCTTGTTATAGGATGATTGGGAGGATCCTGCATATTGCCTATTATGGGGTGAGTAACGGGATTCTGCACACTGCCTATTATGGGGTGATTAGGGGGATTCTCCACACTGCCTGTTATGGGGTTATCCGGAGAATTCTGCACACTGCCTGTTATGGGGTATTTAGGAGGATTCTGCACACTGCCTGTTATGGGGGGAGGTTGGGGGGGGGGGGATTCTGCACACTGCCTGTTATAGAGTTGATTGGGAGGATTCTGCACATTCAGTCCTTAGGGGGGATTTTAGCGCACCATTTGGTCCAGAATATTCTTTTTCATGTTTTCCTTCTCTAACCCCTGAGTGCGTCTTATGCTCAGGTGCGTCTTAAGAGTGTGAAAAAATATGGTATGTCTAACAGGAGGCCCCCCTTGTCTACCAGGATTTTCTGTCTGTGCACAGTGGCTCCTGGGCGATTCAAGAAGATGCCATTACATACCCATTGGTGATGTAAGTATTTATGCATTTAATTTATATTCATGGAAGTATTTGGCCTTTGATTACAGTTGATTCAAAAGTATACGTCAAATCACCTGATGTGTACGTTATCAGATTATTCAATAACTAAAGCTTCCTTAAAGTGGACCAACACCCACCGGTGATCGGCCCGGGAATCTATAAGATTTCCGGGCCGATCACCTCCCTCCCCGCGGGACATCCGAGATCGGGACGTCCCGCGGGGTGAAACCCCCCCAAACATCCCAAACTCCTTACCTCAGCTCCCTCGCGCCCCTCTAGACGTGCGCGTGCCCGCGCCGGCCGTCTGTGAATGGCCGGCGCGGGCACGCGCGCGTCAAGAGGGACGCGCGGGAGGCGGCGGCGGAGGAGAGGTGAGAGGTGAGTTGAGAGGTGAGTTCGGGGGGTTCGGGGGAGTTTCACACAGCGGGGCACCCCGATCGGGGGTGCCCCACCGAAGTGGACCAAGACCCAGGATAGTCAAAATCCTGGGTGTTGGTCCACTTTAAAGTTTATCGCAACATATATATGTTTCTCAGTTCGCAATACAGCAGCTCATCCCAATCATTGATAAGGACAGTCCCTTATACATTTAACTGGGGTGTAGAAATCTGGGCATAAGACCATAATGAGGGAAACAATTTAGAGAAGGCATAGAAAGGTGAAAAAGAGATGAGAACACATAAAAGACAGAAAAGGGGAAAAGCCTGGACCACCTTGTTAGAAGGACATTCCACAATGAAAAACCACAAGTTTCTGCTGGTACCGGTAAGTTTTTATTATATCTAATGTAAATATGAACTTAGCAAGGTTCAGGAGCAGGTATTGCATATGACCATGCCTTCCCAAATGTTAACACTACCCAGCAAGAGGTTGAAGAACGAGTCTTGCTTCCATGCATGGCTTCCTAGCTGTTTATCATCCTTACCAGCAGGTTCAAGAGAAGGCCTTGATTCTAAACATGGCTTTCGAGCTGTTTATCATACCCAGCAACAGGTTCAAAAGCAGGCCCTGTCTCTGAGCATGGTTTCCCAGCTGTTCATTCTACACACCATTAGGTTCAAGAGCAGGCCTTGCCTGTGAATCTGGCTTCCCAATAGCTCAACCCACGACCAACAATTCAAGAGAAGGGCTTGACTATGGTGTCCAGCGGCAAGCTCGCTACCCACCAACAGATTCAACAACAGCCTTGGCTATGAGCTAAGCTTCCAAGCTTTTCATCCTACCTACCAGCAGGTTCAAGAGTGGACTTGCTTTTGATCCCAGCTGTTTCACCCATCAACAGATTCAAGAGCAGGTCAAGCCTACTAGAATGACATCTCAGCTATTACACCTCCTTACCAACAAGATTAAGAGCAGGTCTTGCCTTTGAGCATGGCTTTCCAACTGTTCATCTTACCTAGCAACAAGTTCACTAGCCTACTCTCTGAGCATGGGTTTCCTCCTTCCCACCCACAGCCTCAAGAGCAGGCCTTGCCTTTAAGCATGACATCCCAGCTGACAAGCCAAACTACCAACAGGTTCAAGCAGGCCTTGCCTCTGAGCATGGCCTTCCATTCTTCCCACCAACAGTTTCAAGAGCAGACCTTGCCTCCTAGCATGGCTTTGCAGTAGTCCTACCCACTATTGGGTTCAAGAGCAGGTCTTGCCTATGAGCCTGACTTACCCAATGTTCTGAATGTTCATCCCCCTCTAACAACTCAAGAGCAGGGCTTTCCAGATATTCATCTCCTCCCTCAACAATTCAAGAGCAGGGCTTGCTTGACTGTGGTGCCCAGCTTTTCAGTCTGTCCATCAAAATGACCTGAATGACCTTCCAGAATGACCTTGCCTCTTAGCTAAGCTTCTCAGCTGTTCCACCTACCAACAGATTCAAGATCAGGCTTTGCATCCTAGCATGGCGTTCATGAGTAGGCGTTGCCTGAGCATGGCTTTTTAGCTGTTCATCATACACACCAACAATTTCAAAAGTCAGCCTTGATTTGAGCATGGCTTCGCAGCAGTTCATCCTACATCCCAACAGGTTCAAAGGCGGGTCTTGCCTCAGAGCATGGCTTCCCAGCTGTTCACCCTACCCAGTTGTTCATCCTACTCACCTCCTAGCATGGCTTTTCAACTGTAACTTCTTACTTACAAGAGTAAGGTTCAAGAGCAGGATTTGCCTTTGAGCATGGCTTCCCAGATGTTCATCCTACACACCATTAGGTTCAAGAGCAGGCCTTGCATGTGAACCTGGCTTCCCATAAACTCAACCCCAACCAAGAATTCAAGGGCAGGGGTTGCCTATGAGTATGGTGCCCAGCTTTTCACTCTACCCACCAGGTTCAATTATGACCTTGCCCATGAGCCAAGCTTCCAAGCTGTTCATCCTACCTACCAACTGGGCATGGTTTCCAGCTGTTCCACCCACCAACAGATTCAAGAGCAGGCCTTGCCTTCTAGAACAACATCTCAGCTGTTACCGTATCTCCGCCCTATAAGACGCACCTGCCCATGAGACGCACTTAGAATTTGGAGGAGGAAAATAAGAAAAAGATAATCTAAGACAGTCTAAGTGTGGCATTCTCCCCATCCCTTCCCCATAGGCAGTGTGGCATCGCCCCTTCCATTCCCATAGGCAGTGTGGCATTTCCTCATCCCATTCCCATAGGCAGTGTGGCATTCCCCCATCCCATTCCCATAGGCAGTGTGGCATTTCCTCATCCCATTCCCATAGGCAGTGTGGCATTCCCCCAACCCATTCCCATAGGCAGTGTGGCATTCACCCATCTTATTCACAAAGGCAGTGTGGCATACCCCCCATCCCATTCACATAGGCAGTGTTGTATTCCCCCCATCCCATTCCCCATATAGGCAGTGAGGCATTCCCCCCACCAATTCCAATAGGCACTGTGGCATCCTTCCATCCTAATCCCATATGCAATGTGGCTGAATACCAACCCACCCCGACGCTGGAAATAAAGAAAAAAAATATATAAAAAAAATATATACTTGCATGACCCTCATGCTGCAGCCACCAGGATGCCAGCTTATAAGAGAGCGGCAGGCAGGGAGAGGGCATGGTAACTGAACCCCGCACACTGTCCCGCCGCTAATTCTTGGGCCGGTGACACAGGCCATGCCCACCGGCTGCATGGACCAGGTGTGTGTGTGCGCTGAGCCAAGAAGTAGCGGCAGTGCCAGCAGAAGCCAGAGTGGGGACAGCGGGTGGGGTTCAGTTACCCTGCCCTCTCCCTGCCTGCCGCTGTCGGTACCGCCGCTACTTCTCGGGCCGGCGCATACACACACCCAGTCCATGCAGCCGATGAATAAAGCCTGCGTTTGCGTCCCATGGACCGTGTATGCATGCTAGCCCGACAATTAGCGGTACCAGCAGTGACCAGAGCGGGGACAGAGGGCGGGGTTCAGTTACTCTCTTTCATCGGCTGGTGTCCCAGTGACTGCAGAGCGAGGCTCATGTAAATATATCTTTTTTTCTTTACTTTTTTGTTTTTTCACCCTTTTTTTTTAACTTTCACCCAATAATATGAGCCAGTAGATGGCGCTGGACTGCAGAGACAGAAAAGTGGCCCTCCCGGCCCCATATATACCAGGGACCTCCCACAAAATCCCCAGTATTGAAAAGCAGTTAGCAAGAGACCGGGAGAATTAAAACCAATATATGAAAATTTGAACATAAGAACAATCACCATAAAGAGGTAACTAAAGATAATGATAACAAGGGTCGGGTGAAACAGGACGTGCTGTATACATATAATACCAATTCTACAGGTGAGTAATCACAGAATTGTATTATTCTAAGTATACAGCACGTCCTGTTCCAGAAGATATTCCTTACACTTGGGACATCCAATAGCAGTAAACATAAGGTAGGGTGGGGTCCCCAAAAGTAACAGCAGACAGTTTAAACCACTGCCACCTGCAGAACCTTGCGGCCAAAAGCAGCATCAGCTGAGGCCCTAACATCAACCTTGTAAAACTTTGAAAAAGTATGAACAAAAGACCAAGTAGCGGCCTTCCAAACTTGTTCAACGGAAGCTTGGTGCTGAAAAGCCCAAGAGGCACCAATAGCACGAGTAGAATGAGCAGTAAGGCGGAAGGGAGGCTCCTTCCCCTTAGCAGAGTAGGCCTGTATCACAGCCTGACGTATCCACTTGCTGATAGTGGATTTAGCCAGAGCCAGACCTTTCTTAGGTCCAGACGGAAGCACAAAAAGAGCATCAGTCTTCCTGTTCTGACTACGTCCAAAGAATGCAAAACCCTTTCCTTAGGGTTACTAAGATTAGGACACAGAGAAGGCAAACAATGTCCTGATTGAGATATAAGGCAGAAACAACCTTAGGCTGAAAATCTGGCTTAAAACGAAACACCACCTTGTCCTGGTGTCTCTCAAAATAAGGAGGCTTGATGGAAAGCGCCGCCAACTCAGAAACACACCTAACAGAAGTGATAGCCACCAAAAAGACCACCTTAATCGTAAGAATGGACAAAAGAGCCCCTTGCAAGGGCTCAAATGGAGACCCCTGCAGGGCAGATAAGACCAAGTTCAAGTCCCAGACTGGTAACATACGTGGGGAACGCACGTGAGTAACCCCCTGGAAAAAAGGTCTTGACCAGGGGATGCTGAGCAAAGGATCTTTGGAAAAAAAATAGCCAAAGCAGACACATGGACTTTCAGAGTGCTGAGCTGAAGACCCAGATCCAAACCATGTTGGAGAAACTCCAGAATCCTAGGAATAGAAAACACAAGACAGGGAAGCGAGTGGGACTCGCACCAGTCAATGTAAGCACGCCAAACCCTGTAATAGATGGAAGAAGAGGACCTCTTCCTAGCCCTGATCATAGTATTCACAACCGCGGCACACAGCCCTTTTTCCATCAAGATGGAGGTTTCAACAGCCAGGCCGTCAAAGCCAGCGTTTGTAAATTGGGGTGGCGTAGGTGTCCCTGAGTGAGCAGATCTGGAACCAGTGGCAGGGCGTACTGATCTACTGCCAACTGCACGATGTCTGCGAACCACACTCTTCTTGTCCAACAGGGGGCCACCAGGATGGTTGGCACCCCCTCCTGAACTATCTTGGGCAGCACCCTGCCCAGCAGTGGAAACGAGGGAAACACATACAGGAGCTGGAACCTCGTCCAAGAATTGCCAGGGCATCCATGGCCAAGGCCAGAGGATCCTGGGACAGAGAGACAAAGACTGGAAGCTTGTGATTTTGACGAGACGCAAATAGATCCACGTCCGGCTGACCCCAGCGGTGGCACAGGGAGCGAAACACCCTGCTGCTGAGGGACCACTCTCCCAGATGAGAGGTCCCCCTGCTCAGAGAGTCTGCCTCCAGATTCTCCACCCCCGGGATGTACACAGCTGAGATGCAGGGAACATTTTCCTACACCCAGGACAGTATCGGGGACACTTCCTTGAGGGCCCGTTTGCTCTGGGTCCCTCCCACATTATCCTGAGAAGCCTCCATATGGTGATTATCACGGCACAACCGGCCAATAGGGATTGACGCTAATTAAAGCAACCCCGGAATGCCACAATAACCCACTAGGAAGGTGGGAGTAGTGGTATGAAATAGCCCTCCAATAAGAGTTAACGCTAAATAGAGGGGATAGGAACGGGAGAAACCACAAAGTTTGATCCGCCTGCAAGACATAAGCAAAAGATCCCATAAGCGATATGCAATACAGATAAAATATATAAAATAAATCAGCCCGCAGGAGCACTTATGGACCGCGATAGGGAGACGCCAGGCACACGCAGCAGAGAACTAAAATGGCGCCTGCATATACCTCGAGGGGCGGGCCGCGGAGACAGTGATGCAGAACGCGTCAGCCGCAAGTCCCACCCCCCCAAGAGCGCGAAAATGTGCCCACCTGACAAGGCCAGCCAAAGATGGCACAGCAGCGCCTGAGGCGATGTCGCCGCCGACCGCGGAGCGTTGTACAAACGTGCGGCGGCGGCGGCAAAATAAACCATTGCAACCAATTTTAAAAGGGATAAAAACACAACACACATGTGGCAAATACATGCACCCCCCCCCCCCGAGATCTACAAGGGAGAGCGAAAGGGAAGCAACGGCCAGCCTAAAGGGAGCCAACTGCGGGGACAGGGGGCGAGGGGCATAAAGTGCGGGAGGGGCATCCCATAAGGCTCACCATGGGCCTATACCACCTGCCCTTTGGTGGGGGACTGCGGTTGGAGCAGCGCTCCTTAGCACCTGACAACAGCGGTGCTGCTTACCTTTACCCAAACCAGAGCAGCCTGAGCTGGGAGGCAGTAACAGGAAATGGGTGGGAATAGTTCTACAGGGTCGCAGGCTAATAGCCCCGCTCACCTGCGAGTAGAGAGAGCCATCTTCTAGTCATCGCAGCCAGGACTGCAGAGAAGAACTGGGGATTTTGTGGGAGGTCCCTGGTATATAAGGGGCCGGGAGGGGCCACTTTTCTGTCTCTGCAGTCCAGCGCCATCTACTGGAGTATATCCCAAGTGCAAGGAATATCTTCTGGAACAGGACGTGCTGTGTACTTAGAATAGTGCGTCTTATAGGGCGAAAATTACTGTACTTCTCCTTATCAACAAAACTAAGAGCAGGTTTTGCATTTCAGCATGACTATCCAGATGTTTCTCCTACACACCAACTGGTTCAGGAGCTGGTCTTGCTTCCGAACATAGCTTCCCATGCTATTAACCCTTTAACTGCCAGCCACATAACATTTACGCGGCTGCCTCTCTTCTGCTTAAACGCCAGCCACGTAAATTTTAAGTGAATTACTTTCCCCCCTGCTAGCATCCAAAAATTTTTTAAAAAGCCACTCACCTGACCACTTAATCGATCCAGCCAGGTCTCCTGTTTACCTGGGCCTCCTGATCCCCCCGGTCTCCTCCGGCTTCAGGAGAGGGCATCGGAATAGCCCCCCCCGGCGAGAGGGGTAAAGGGCCGTGAGATTCCCTGATACCCTGCCCCCCAATCACATCTGTCATCGACATCGGCGAGGAAAACAGGAGCTGCTGATAGGAGGTCAGTAAAGAAAAAAATATTTTCTCCATGTGTGGTGTCTATTTTTTACTTTTAACCCTGTGTGAACTGGTAAGGGATCCATTAGACCCCTATACCAGTTCACAAGGCTCATTACCTGCCTCCCCAAAGCCTGGGGAGGGGCAGAAGAGCCTTGGGCCATTAAGCTGTGAGGGCTTGTAGCACAGTGCTCCTGGATGGTTGGGAGGTAAATATTAAAAAAGTAATTGTGTCGATGTGTCTATTCTTAGTATACAGTACGTCCTGCTCCAGATATAATACTTACACTTGAGTTATCCTCCGCCAGATAGCGCTGCACTGTAGAGACATGGAAAAACAGGCTCCTCCCGGCCCTTCAAATACCCAGGGACCTCCCACGAATCCCCAGATTTCTCTGCAGTGCTGACTGCGAAGACATGATGTGTCACTCTCTCGCAGGTGAGCGGGGCTATTAAAGCCTGCGGCCCTGTTGGACTACTCCCACCCATCCTCGCTGTGATGTGCCTCCCAGCCTGGGCTGCACTGGTCGGGTGAAGGTAGGCAGCACCATGCGTGCTTATGGAGCCATGCTCCACCGCAGTCCCCCACCAAAGGGTAGGCGGTTTAGGCTAATGGTGAGCCTCTTGTGGATGCCCCTCACGCGCTATTGCCCCATACCCCGTGTAGCGGTGGACCCTGTTCAAAGGGTCGCCATTCTCCCTCGTTCCCCCCGTAGTTCGGGGGGAAAGAAAGGGGGGGGGGTCTGGTGTATTCAGTACACGTTATGGCCTTAGTATTGTCCTTGACTTATACACCTGGTGTCAGAGCCGCGCTGTTGTTCTTCAATTGTCTATCAGCCGCCGCCGGGCGATTATCTGCCCTTACTGACGGGCGCGTGAACAGGCTGAGGCATCTTTATTGGTATTTGTTGTCGGGCGCATCAGGAAGTATTCCCCGTCTTTGGCTTCTATAGTGTGTCATTCATTCTGCTGTCTGCGCTGACTACTGTTTTCAGAGCTTCACGCTCTTCGGGGGGCGGAGACCTGGCTTGGCGCCGCGTCACAGCCCGCTCTGGCCCGCCCTTCGAGGTCCACTTGGCGCCATTTCGATGCTCATCGCGCGCGCGCGGTGACGGTCCTCTTCCTCCCTTGATCTGTAAGTGCCCTCGAGGGCGATTTACATTTGTCTTACTTACGGCGCATGGCTCTGACATCCCTATTCCCATTATGTCTTTCACACGGTCGAATCCAGTGGCTTCTCCCGGCCCGGTGTATTTCCCAGTTGGACCTAGTATAATTACTCCCACTTCCCTGCGGGTCTTTGGGGCATCCAGGGTAGCTTACAGCGTCAATCCCTACTGGCCTATTGTGCCCATTAATCACCATATGGAGGCATCCTAGGATATTGTTAACGGGGTTCCCTCGGGACAAGCCCGGCTCTGTGTAGCTTGCGGGGTCTCATCTATCAACGGTGATAATGCTAGGGTCTGCGTCCCTTGTGCACAGCAGGCGTTACTGGTTCTTCCCGCCCCTTCTGGGGCTGAGTCTGCACCTCGCCTCACTTCACCTACCCCACCAAGCCTGAGTCTAACCCCCAATACAAGCGGGGATTCTCATCCTGATGTGGCTACTAGACTGGCCAGTGTTGAAAAATTGCTTGCTAGTACTCTAGCGCGCAAGGCTACCGCAAAAAAGCGGCACATTGTCCCTGACTCTGCTCCATTCCCTACGGAGTCTGATGAGTTTATTCATCTATATGACCATACCCTTTCGGACGAGGGGGAGCTGATCTCTGACTCAGAGTCATCTGATGAGAAGTCTAGGGGTCATGACGATTCTGGTTCTGATCACTGGACCCCGGATGATACTGATAAGCTATTGCTTCAGATTTTTGAGGTTTTGTCCATCTCTCCCCCTGTTGCGGCTCCCAGGCAAAGGGGTGAGCTATTCCATACTGCTAAGGCTCGATTGGAATTTCCTGAGCAGACCCATTTCAATAACCTCATGCTTAAGGAGTGGGAACATCCCAGTAGACTTCCCGGGATCCCTAAGAGTCTAGACAGGAAGTATCCATTTCCTGCTGACATGGTCAAGTGTTGGTCATCACCCCCGAGGTCAATGCTCCTATTCTAGGGCTGTCTAACACCTCTATTATGCACTCTCCCGACACTACTACACTGCGGGATTCTGAGGACCGGCGCATTGATCAATTGGCATGCCATGTCTTTGCGTTTGGAGGGGCGGCACTGCGCCCGGTCTGCGCTCTGGCCATTACTGCCGTGGCGCTCAGGGCCATGGTCACGAATGCACTTGACGCCCCAGATGAGTTGCCTGCTGATACTATTAATGCACTGTCTAACTGTGATGTATTTGTGAACTTTATCCTGTCTGCATCGGACGATGCTATTAGGCTGTGTGCCAGATCTTCCGCCTTGGCGGTGGCTATATGCCGCGCGGTATGGCTGAGACAGTGGGTGGCCGACAATGCTGCTAAGAAAGCCCTTACTGGGCTCCCTTTCAAGGGACTACACCTGTTCGCGGATCGCCTAGACCTCTTTGCTAAAGGAGGTAAGTTACCACAGCGCAGGCGGCAGCCTCGGCCCTTTCGCAACCATAGTAACATAGTAACATAGTATGTAAGGCTGAATAAAGACTTTAGTCCATCCAGTTCAGCCTGTAAAACTCCTTCCAGTGGTCTAGTAGCCATAGCTGGAAATGTTATTACATGCCAGGAAGGCATCAAGGCCACTTTTGAATGTTTTTACTGTATCCATCATTACTACCTCCTCTGGCAGCAAGTTCCATAGCCTCACTGCTCTTACAGAGAAGAATCCCCTCCTATGTCGGTGGAGAAAGCACCTTTCCTTTAACCTTAGTGGATGCCCCGGGGTTATGGTTAAACTCCGGGGTATAAATAGATTGTGGGACAGATCTTTGTATTGACCCCGAATATATTTATACATAGTTATTAGATCACCCCTCAATCCCTCAACCAGGGCCCCCTTTCAGCCCCCTACAGAGGCGTTAAGCAGGGTAAAGGGGTGTCCTATTCGGGGGCTCGCACAGACTCCTGGCATAGGAGCAGGGGGCGACGCCCTGGCTCCTCCTGGGGGATCAAATCCAAACCCCCTCCCAACACCCCTCAAGCATGATGCGGCGCCCTCGCCCACCAGGGTGGGGGGACGACTACAGCACTTCGCGCACGTCTGGAGGCGTCAAGTCTCAGACTGGTGGATTCAGGAGGTAGTTACCTCTGGCTACAAGATAGAGTTTGCTGTGCGGCACCCCTCAAGATTTCTCAGGTCCCGGATACCCCAGGACCCGGTGTCAGCTCAGGTCCTGATGCATGCAGCACAAGGACTTCTGGAGCTGGGAGTTATTTGCAAAGTTCCCTTGAGAGAATTGGGAGAAGGTTTCTACTCCAACCTTTTCACAGTACCCAAAAGAGACGGGTCAGTCAGGCCCATTCTGGATTTAAAGATCCTCAACAAATTTGTCAAGAGCAAGCGCTTTCGCATGGAAACCCTGCGCTTGGCCGTTGGCTCTCTACGACCAGGGGATTTTATGACGTCTGTGGACATCAAAGATGCTTACCTTCACATCCCTGTGTTCCCCGGGCATCAAAGGTTTCTCAGGTTCGAGTTGAAAGATCAACATTACCAATTTGTGGCTCTTCCCTTTGGCCTCACTTCAGCTCCCAAGGTATTGGCGGGTGTGATGTCCTTGCTAAGGTCAGGGGGCATTCGAGTGCTGCCCTACCTGGACGACATTCTCATCGCCTCATGGCCTCTACAGCAGGCGGAGCTGGACACTCAGCTGGTGGTGTCCACCTTGGAGTCCTTCGGCTGGGTGATCAATCATCCCAAGTCCTCCCTGTCCCCTTCACCGGTGACCCCATTCCTGGGGATGATTCTGGATACGGTTCAGTCACGAATATTCCTTCCCCAACAGAAGGTGGAAGATCTGACTACGCAGGTGCGGTCCCTGCTCTCGTGCCCCCAGCTCTCCCTCAGACAGGGAATGCGGCTGGTGGGCCTGATGGTGGCGAGTTTCGAGGCGGTGCCCTTTGCTCAGTTCCATTCGAGGCCTCTGCAGCTTCACCTCCTGTCAGTATGGGACAAGGACCCCGCGTCCTTGGACGGGGTTTGTGTGCTTCCCCCATTGGTCAGAAGGTCCCTCTCGTGGTGGCTGGACCACAAGAACTTGCTAAAAGGCAGGTCCTTTCTAGCCCCCTCCTGGGAGACGGTCACCACGGATGCCAGTCTGTCAGGTTGGGGGGGATTCTGGAAATCCCTGAGGTTCCAGGGGAGGTGGGGCCCTCAGGAGGCCCATTTACCCATCAACATTCTGGAACTACGGGCGGTCAGGTTGGTTTTGGAACAGTTGACCGATCACCTGAAGGGTCTGTCTGTGCAGGTGAGCTCAGACAACAGGACAGCGGTTGCCTACATCAACCATCAGGGAGGGACCCGGAGCAAGGGTGCCCTCCAGGAAGTGTCGCGGATTCTGACATGGGCGGAGGTCAATGTTCAATGCATCTCGGCTGTTTATATCCCGTGGGTAGAGAATCTTCTAGCAGACTCTCTGAGCAGGGGGACTTCCCGTCAGGGGGAGTGGTCCCTCTGCAACAGGGTATTCCAGTCCCTGTGTTACCGGTGGGGCCTACCGGATGTGGATCTGTTTGCATCCCGTCACAATCACAAGCTCCCGGCCTTTGTCTCCCTGTCGCAGGATCCTCTGGCCTTGGCCACGGATGCTCTGTCACTGTCTTGGAAGAAATTCCGGCTTCTGTATGCCTTCCCCCCAGTTCCCCTGCTGGGCAGGGTTCTGCACAAGATTGCCCTGGAAAGGGTGCCAGTGATTCTGGTGGCCCCGAGGTGGCCAAGAAGAGTGTGGTTCGCAGACGTGGTACAAATGGCAGTAGACCAGTACACCCTGCCGGAGGAGCCAGATCTACTCACTCAGGGCTCCCTACGCCATCCCAGTTTACAAACTCTGGCTTTGACGGCTTGGCTGCTGAAACCTCCATCTTGATGGAGAAAGGCTTGTCTGCCTCAGTGGTGGATACCATGGTACAGGCTAGGAAGAAAACTTCTTCTGCCATCTATTATAGGGTATGGCGTTCCTACACTGACTGATGTGAGTCTAGGTCTCTCCCCTGCAGGGAATTCTTAATCCCTAGAATTCTGGAGTTTTTACAACATGGATTGGAGTTGGGTTTTAAACTCAGTACTCTGAAGGGTCAGATTTCTGCCCTGTCTGTCTTCTTTTAGAGGTTTTTGCACAGCATTCCTTGGTTAAGACCTTCTTTCAGGGGGTCACTCACGTGCGTCCCCCGCGTAAGCCTACGGTCCGTTTGGGACTTGAACCTGGTTTTGTCTGCCTTACAGGGTGCTCCCTTTGAGCCTATTCAGGATGCTGCTCTGGCTGTACTTACCCTCAAAGTTGTTTTTCTGGTGGCTATTACTTCGGTCAGGCGCGTGTCTGAGCTGGCGGCTCTGTCTATTCAGCCCCCATACTACGAGAGACACCAGGACAAGGTGGTGTTCCGCTTTAAGCCAGATTTTCTGCCAAAGGTGGTGTCTGCCTTTCATTTGAATCAGGATATTGTCCTTCCTTCATTGTGTCTTAATCCTAGCAAAGCTAAGGAAAGGGTTTTGCATTCATTGGATGTGGTAAGGTGCCTGAAGTACTACCTGGTAGTCACTGCGGCCTTCAGGAAGACTGGTGCTCTTTTTGTGGTTCCTTCTGGTCCTAGGAAGGGCTTGGCTCCGGCCAAGTCTACTATTAGCGAATGGATTCGTCAGGCTGTGATTCAGGCCTATTCTGCTAAGGGGAAGAATCCTTCCTTCCGCCTTACTGCTCATTCCATTCGTGCTATTGGTGCCTCTTGGGCTTCCAGCACCAGGCTTCTGTTGAACAAGTTTGCAAGGCCGCTACTTGGTCTTCTGTTCATACCTTTTCAAAGTTTTACAAGGTTGATGTTAGGGCCTCAGTAGTTTAAACTGCTTGTTGTCACCTTTTGTTGGGGGATCCCACCCTACTTTATGGACACTGCTATTGGATGTCCCAAGTGTAAGTATTATATCTGGAGCAGGACGTACTGTATACCAAGAATAATATAATTCTGTGAAGTACTCACCTGTAGAATTGGTATTATTGGTATACAGTACGTCCTGCTCCACCCCACCCTGTTGTTGCATTATTCTGGATCCCCTGTATGGTGATTGTTATCATTGTTATCATTACCAGTTGTTCTGGGTGGTTTAATTCTCCCGGCTTCTTGTTCACTGCTTTTCAATGCTGGGGATTCGTGGGAGGTCCCTGGGTATTTGAAGGGCCAGGAGGAGCCTGTTTTTCCATGTCTCTGCAGTGCAGCGCCATCTGGCGGAGGATAACCCAAGTGTAAGTATTATATATGGAGCAGGACGTACTGTTTACCAATAATACCAATTCTACAGATGAGTTCTTCACAGAATTGTATTTTCTTTTACATTTAACACTCTGAACTGATAAGGGAACTATGAGACCCCTATACCAGTTCACAAGGCTTAGGGGGCTGGCAAGTCTCCTGCAGCTAGCAGGTGACTTGCCATTAACCCCCAGCCTCCCCATAGGCCAGGGGTGGGGCTTAGGGGCCATTTTGCCTGTGCGGGCTTGTAACTTGCAAGGATGGGGAGTCACAGCGGCTGGCCCCTGCTCCGTTTCACGTACAGTATGGTTTTAATAAAATAAATGTTTTATTTAAAATAAATTAGATTTTTTTTTATTATTTTAGTTTTTTACTTAAGTAAAAAAGCCTAAACACTGCTGCAAGAAAAAAATATATGATTTTTCTTAAAAATCCTGCAAAAATCACAGTTAAACATAGCGCAAAATGACCTGTCAACTGAGGTGGCTTTCAGATTTAGCTTGTTTTTTCTTGTTTGCATATTGATATTTTAGGAAAAGGTGTTTTTTTTCTGCTTTTTTATTCATTTTTTAGGTAAACCCTGTGCAACCAAGGAATTGTTCGAGAGATCACTCCCAGAAGATGAAGCCACTACAATAAGCTGGGTACGCCTAGAAAGCTTGACGTGTGTACTTTCAGTGAATGTATAGTTGGTGGGGGGTATCCCAAATGTAAAGGGTTGTTTTGGTTGAAAAAACGCGAGGTGTGCACTTTTTCAAGTGTAATTACTGTTATGCACATTCTTACTTTGGGGTGCTTGGCAACTCTTCCATTGGCAGTGCATATGCATATTAGGTATCGTTCTGTTCAGAGTATATTGCTTTTTTCTTGTTTGAATATTTTTTTAAGTGAATGTGGCTTTGATTCTGCTTTTTTATGGAAACCCTTTGAAAGAATTAATTGAGGGATTGTTCAAAAGTGGCCTTGATGCCTTCCTGGCATGTAATAACATTTCCAGCTATGGCTACTAGACCACTGGAAGGAGTTAAACAGGCTGAACTGGATGGACTAAAGTCTTTATTCAGCCTTACATACTATGTTACTATGATTACGGTACTTCCATAAAACTGTGCCCACGTCAACAGGCCTGGTTTGCCTAGAAAGCTAGAGATGTGTACTTCCAGATAATATATAGTTTTTGGGAGTATGTAAAGGGTTGTTTAAAAAAAAAAAACTGCAAGGTGCGCATAGCAGTTGTAATTTATCTGAAAAACCCCTAAAGCGCTGTTTCAGTTTGGGGGAGTCTCCTGAGCAGGAAAGGGTGTCTACCAATACATATGTGGTACCGTTGTAACCAGGAGATATGGGGCTTTTACATAAGATTTAATTGAAAAACTTACATTTTTTATTACAAAAAGCACTACAAATTGTATTTTAAAAAAAAAGATTTGCACTTAACAAATGACAAACAAGACAATTCATTTTAAAGCCCAGACTGAAAAAAAACAATATATAATTTTCCTGAGAAATCCCTTCAAAAATCACACTGCAAAATAGTGAAAAATGGTCTGGAAACAGAGGGTGACAAAACACTAGGCAGGCTGGCAGTTAATCATGCCCGTCAACAGGTTCAAAAGCAGGCCTTGCCTCTGAGCATACTTCCCATCTGTTCACCCTACACACCAACAGGTTCAGGAACAGGTCTTTTTTCGGAGCATGGCTTACTAGGGGTGCATCCTATCCAGCAACAGGTTCAAGAGCAAGCCTTGCCTATTAACATGATTCTCTAGCTATTCATCCTATCCAGCATAGGTTTTAAAGCGGACCAACACACTACGGGTGCAGATGTTGGTCTCTGCCACTATAAGATAGGCTCCAGGGGATACAGTGCAGAGATTGGTCGTCCCAATGCTCATGTGGGTAGTAATGTTCCGGCTGCTGGAGAGCCCCGGCTACCTGAGTGCCGGAGGCCAATCGCGTCACTGTATTCGTGGCGGAGGGTTGAGGCAAGTTCAATAGCAGGTTTTGCCCTTGAACACAGCTTCCCAGCTGCTGGTCTTACCCAGCAACAAGTTTAAGAACAGGTCTTGCCTCAGAGCATGGCTTCCTAGTTGTTACTCCTCCGCATCCGCATTGCTGCTACTGCTGGATAGGATTATTCGTAGCACATTTTGGTTACCTCAAGGTCAATCACAAAATTGGAAAATAAACATTTGTCATTTGTCCGATCTATCAGACTGTGAGCTTGCGGGTATCCGTGTTCTCCTCTCTCACAGTAAGTAGCATAACTATGATGTACTGGTAGGTAAAGGACTCGGCTCGTTGCCCGTACAGAATTCCAGATCAGATAAGAAGCTGTTCTCAAGGGGGAAAGGAAAATTAAGCAAGGATTAAACTGTCCTTCCTGGGATACGGAGACTCTTCAAGTAAAAAGAAGAGATGGAAAGAAAATCAATGTCGGCATTTGCAATAATTTCTATTCATTTAAAGGTCTAAAGGAAAACCTGTGGCTTGGATTATCACATTAAAGGCTGTGTGAGTTCTTTGTTTGCATTAAATTAAACTCAGATTAGCTAAATGACGTCCTGTAATGACTTTCTATGCTTTTTTTTTTTCTTTCTCTTCAAACAAAAGGTACTAATCAATTTCAATTCTACAGATGAAGGGCAGAGAGGATGCTGCATGAAACACAGATGCTCCCGAAGGAAGGCAATTCTCTGTCATGAAGACCCTGATGTCCTCTGTAGGAGAATCTGTGGACGGTGTGCTCATTTTATCATCACCCTGTAACTCTGGCCCATGTTTTATTCTACCTGTTAAAATATATCGGACAGTGTTAGATGGCTTTGGCAAAAGATCAAAGGGTTTCTCAAAGATAATAATTGCCTTATTACTAAAAAACTGAAAATAAAGTTTCCCATCACACAACCTATCAGAGTGAGAGGTTGTACATATTCCACGACAGCTTCTACGCAGTCTCAGAGGAAGACGGACAAGGGACATCTGAACAAGGATTGTACCACGCAGGGGCATAAATACTTTTGAAAAAGCTGCAGTGGTCGAAATAAAGACAACTTATTAATGTAAATCACACATGTAGCTCACGATCACACTCTGCTCCAGGGGTGCACAACTTTTTTTGTTCTAAGGGCCACATGGTCTTATTATTCCACTTCAAGGAGCCGCAATAAAATGTGAGTGGCAAAATAGTCTACTGCAGGCAAGCTGTAACCTTAAAGAGGAACAGACCTCGCACATGACTCGGAATGCACCTGCTGCGCTCCCGATTACCAACGCTCTGCATATAAACAGACCCATGTTCCAAGCATTAGATATGGCTCTAATTCAACAAGAGCCCGCTCATGGGCCATAGGACTGGGAAGAGGAAAGCTGTTCTGGGAGATCCTAGGGTTTCACACAGAGGCAAGGAACAAAACCCAGGAAAGTCAAAATCCTGGGTTTATATCTACTTTAAAGTGCTACAGCAGGCAAGGGCAATTGTTAAACCATTGTGTTGGTGTCAAGATTCCTGGCTACAACCATGGGGAGAGCTGAGCTGAGCTCCAGGTATGGGGCGAAGTGAAGCAAATAATCCCAAAGAGCAAAATAAAAAGTCTGGGCAGAGTCCAAGGATGAATCCGGGGTCAGAGGGTGGCAGAAAACAAGCAAAGTCCAATGAGCAAGTCCGCGTCAAAACCGAGTTATCCGTTCGTGGGTAAATCCAGGTATTCAAATTAGGAATTCAGGAGTCAGGGAAACAGGAGTCCAGGAAGTAAGCTGATAACACAGCATTGGCTGTAGGCCAGCTGTCCTCTTAAATAGGGCTATAAATCAGAACAGGGAGGGATGTGTCTGAGTCTGGTTGAGGTCACTTCCTGTCTATTCAGACTCAGGAAACCAGGAAGTGAAATCAAGCCCAAGAGCTTACACTCTAGGCCTTGTGTACTTGCAGTGGGCTGAACACCAGGTGTCGCTGTGGAGCAATGCGACAGATGAATAGCCTGCTCTGTTACAAACACCCGGCCGAGCATGCTGCTGCTGCATGCAATCCGTGGCCTAGCACACTCTCGATGCTTTAAAGGGCAAAGTAGGCGAGGAGACTGACATTGCCCCCCTTAAAGGACGCCTCCAGCCGGCCGACCTAGAGAGTCATTGCTGAAAAGCTCTGATTAATTGTGGAGCATTGAGATTACTAGACGGCTCCCAGGAATCTTCCTCTGGGCCGTAACCTTTCCAACGAACAAGATACTGAATGGAGGCACCTCTCTTCCGTGAATCCAGGATCTGTTCAACCTCATATTCCTCTTCAACATCCACAATTGGATCAGGAGGTTTATCTTGGGAATCTCTAAAAGTTCCTTTCTTTAAAAGGGACACATGAAAAACTGGATGTATCTTCAGGCGAGTAGGTAATTCCAATTCCAAAGGCAACTTCGTTAATTGCTTTCTTGATCTTAAAAGGCCCGATAAACTTAGGACCCAACTTCTTTGAGGGAAGATGAAGCCTTAGATGAGTGGTAGAGAGCAGGACTTGATCTCCTACCACGAAATTGGAAGCTGAAGACCGATGGGTGTCTGCTGTCCGTTTGTAACGTTCTTGGGCAGCTCGAAGGGTTGTTCGGAGCATCTGATGATTGGCAGTTAGATGAGCTCCTAAATCTGCAGCTGCCAGTACATTCACCGGAATGCAGGTGTCAGGCAAGGTCTTGGCATCAAATCCATGATTTGCAGCAAACGGAGTGAGGCGGGTCAAAGAATGGAGTTATTATAAGCCAGTTCAGCAAATGGAAGTAACTGTGTCCAATTGTCCTGCAGGACTGAAGAATAACATTGTATGTACTGTTCCAGTGATTGATTCACCCTTTCACTTTGCCGTTGGTCTGAGATAAATGAGTCAAAGTGATACGTAAACTCCTACAGGGCGCAGTCCAGAACCGGGGTGGTGAATTGGGAACCATGGTCAGACACGATCTTAGACGACAAGCATTGTAAGCGGGCAATCTCTTTCACAAAAACTGCGCTAATTTTGAGGCAGAAGGAAGACTGGGGAGGGCTATAAAATGAGCGTACTTGGTCAGATAGTCCACCACCACCAAAATAGTGTTGTTGTCCGAAGGTGAAAGCTCCACAATAAATTCCATAGAAATCTGTTCCCAGGGACGTTCTGGCACCAGGAGAGGCATAAGAAGACCTGCAGGTTTGGTGGTTAAGTGTTTGTTCTGGGCACACATCCCACAAGAGGAAACATATGATATACAGTCTGCTCTTAAGGTGGGCCACCAGAAATGACGTTGGATCAGATGTAGCGTCTTCTTGAGCCCGAAATGGCCCGCCAAAGGGTGATCATGGAATTCGGCCAGAACCCTGGAATGTAAGGATTTGGGAACAAAAATCTTTTCTTGATGGGCAAGAATTCCATCTACTCGTGATAGTTCAGATTGTAGGTTCTCTGGGATAGAATCGGATGCTCATCGAATCCCAGCAATGAGTTCGGATTCGGGAGAGTGCGTCAGGTTTGGTATTCTTGTTTCCTGGATGGTAAGAAATATGAAAGGAGAATCTGAAAAAGAATAGTGACCACCTTGCCTGACGTGGCCAGAGTCTTATTGCAGACCGAAGGTACTCTAGGTTCTTGTGGTCCGTGAGGATCTAAATTGGATGTCTGGCAGCTTCCAATAGATAACGCCATTCCTCCAGGGCAAGTTTGATAGCAAGAGGTTCTCAGTCACAAACATCGTAGATTTGTTCTGCTGATGACAATTTTCTGGAAAAGAAGGCTACAGGATGGAGTTCTCCTTGCTCAGATTCTCGTTGAGAGAGTACTGCTCCTAAAGCATTGACGGAGGCATCTACTTCAAGTACAAAAGGAAGCTCTGGGTCGGCATGTCTCAAGATAGGGGCAGAAGTGAAACGTTCCTTGAGATGAGAGAAGGCCTCTTCAGCAGCTTTAGACCAGACACACGGAGTATTCTTACGGCTAAGATCAGTAATGGGGCGAATTATCCGTGAGAAATCTTTAATAAAACATCTGTAAAAGTTGGCGAAGCCAATTAAATGCTGTACTTCCTTGCGATTCATAGGTTGTGGCCAGTCCAAGACAGCGCCCACCTTCTCAGGATCCATCACAATGCCGGTACTGGTGATAAATAACCCCAGGAACTGAATAGAAGACTATTCAAACTGACACTTTTCTAGTTTTGCGTACAATTGATGCTCACAAAGACGCATAAGGACTCGACGGACATGTTCCCGATGTTCTGAGAGGGAGGAGGAGAAGATTAATATCGTCCAGGTAGATGATGACGAAAAAATCAAGATAATCCCGGAACACGTCATTCACAAAGTGCTGGAATGTTGCAGGGGCATTACAAAGACCGAACGGCATGACCAGGTATTCAAAATGACCATAATGTGTGCGGAAGGCCGTCTTCTATTCATCACCCTGACGGATCCGAATTAAGTTATATGCTCCCCTCAAGTCTAACTTGGTAAAGAACAGAGCGGACCCCAAATGCTGGAAGAATTCAGAAATCAAGGGCAAAGGGTATTGGTTCTTGACTGTAATCTGATTGAGGGCCCGGTAATCTATACAGGGTCTCAGAGTCCCATCCTTCTTCTCCACGAAGAATATCCCTGCTCCTGCAGGCGAAGTGGAATGTCTAATAAAACCCTTAGCCAAGTTTTCATCAATATATTCACGGAGAGTCTGTAACTCGGCTTCAGACAACAGATAAATACGTCCGAAAGGGATGGCCGAGCCAGGGAGAAGGTCTATCGGACAGTCATAAGGGTGGTGAGGAGGTAGCCTGTCTGCTCCTTTTTTTGTCAAACACATCCTGGAACTCTAGATATGCTGGTGGAAGAGAATCCGGTGGATTAAGGGTTACTACAGAGAGGTTACTCTGCTTTTGTCTGCAAAATTGGTTGCAGAGAACAAAGAAACTGAACCGGAAGACCAGTCGATGACAGGGTTATGTATTGAGAGCCACGGGAAACCCAAAATGACAAAGGAGAGTGCATAAAATCAAAGTGTATTAACTGTGAGTGTCTATCAGGAGTAGAGCAGCCGTGCGATTTAGTTCTATGGGACACCAGTCCGGACTTGACGGTGGTTCCGTCGGCCAAAGTGAGAAGCAGAGGGGTAGGCCGAACTTCACATGGAATATTCTGAGTCTGTGCGAATTCTAAGTCCATGAAACAGCTGCAGGCCCCGAAGTCGATCATGGCCCTGGTCTCAACCCGTGCTCTAAACTAGAGGTGCTGATCTCTTCATAGCTGCGGGTCTGGTGGGAAAATTAACCCGAAAGTGTCCAGGGTTCCCGCAGTACATGCAAAGGTTTAGCCGCCTCCGGCGCAGTCTTTCCTCTTGGGACAAAGCAGCCCGAATGGTTCCCAGTTGCATGGGCTTGATAACCCCCCAATTGGTCTGCGGAGAGTCAGGTGCTGCAGGCGAAGACCGTTGAGTAAACCATTGGGCAGAGGCTGAGCGCTCTTCATGGCGTTCCACCTGAATGGCTGCAAGAATAAGTTCATTTAAAGTTTCAGGAGTGTCAAAGTGGGCCAGTTCATCCTTAATAAGTTCAGAAAGACTTGAACGAAACTGATGTTTTAAAGCTGGCTCATTCCACTGGGTGTTGAAATTCCAGCAATGAAAATCGGCAACATAATCCTCAACTGGACGGCGACCCTGTCGCAAATTACGGAGAGCTGCCTCTGCTGATGCAACTGGATCATCATAGATGGCTGCCATAGCAGAAAAGAAAAGATCAACAGAGAACAGACAAGGATGATTTTGCTACAGAAGATGATGGGCCCATGTTTGGGGAGGCCCTTGCAGAAAGGAAATAACGATTCTGACCCGGACTTCCTCAGCAGCATAGGTTCATGGTTGCAGAGAAAATAATAACTGACAACTGTTTCGAAAAGCACTAAACTTCTGGCGATCTGCTGAGAAAAATTCCGGGAAAGGAACTTGGGGTTCAGGGGTGACCCCGGAATCTGCCCCCTGTGTGGTAGGAAAAGCTGTAGCAGAAGATACTGCCGGGGGAGTGAGTTGATTTAGCCGATCCACAAAATTAGTAAAGCCTCCCTGTAAGCCCTGGACAGCTGCACAGAGGGAAAAATACCATTTTGTGATTACTCACCTGTAAAATGGGTATTATAAGTATGTCACACACCCCGCTTCAGAAAAGTCATTACACTTGGGTTATACCGACCTGTAGAGGGCGATCTTGCAGAGATGTCATGAAAAAAAGGGAGCCCCTCCCAGTCCATAAATACCTGGGACCTCCCACTCATTCCCCAGTATTAAGACAGCAGTAAAGGGACCAGGAAGAGCCAAAATAACCAGTAACAGTAAAAAGGTTCACCATATAAAGGATCCAGAATTCCAAAGGGCGGGGTGAAGCGGGGTATATGACATACTTATAATACCCATTTTACAGGTGAGTAATCACAAAATGGTATTATTCTAAGTATGTCACACACCCCGCTTCAGAATAGTCATTACACTTGGGACATCCAATAGCAGTGTCCATAAAGGGCGGGGATCCAAAACAAGGCAATAATGCACAAACTTAAACCACTGCAGCTTGCAGAACTTTGCGGCCAAAAACAGCATCCGCTGAGGCCGCACATCAACCTTGTAAAACTTGGAAAAAGTGTGAACAGAAGACCAAGTAGCAGCCTTACAAACTTGCTCAACAGAGGCCTGATGCTGGAAAGCCCAGGACGCCCCAACAGCACGAGTAGAATGAGCAGTAACACGAAAAGGGGGAACCTTCCCCTTGGCAGAATAGGCCCCAACAATGGCCTGGCGAATCCATTTACTAATGGAAGACTTGGCGGGTGCCAAACCTTTCCTAGGCCTGGAGGGCACCACGAAAAAGGCATCAGTCTTACAAAAAGAAGAAACAGCCACCAAATAGTACTTCACACAGCGAACCACATCCAGAGAATGCAAGACCCTCTCCTTGTCATTGCTGGGCTTAGGACACAAGGAGGGTAGAACAATGTCCTGATTAAGATGAAAGGCAGAAACCACTTTAGGAAGGAAATCTGGCTTGAAGCGGAAAACAACCTTGTCCTGATGCCTCTCGGGGCCTTAACCCTTTAAGTGCCAGCCTACCTGGAGTTTTTGTTACGCTTTGTTGCCAGACCATTTTTCACTATTTTGCACTATGCATGTTCACTGTGATTTTTGAAGGGATTTCCAGGGATTTCCCAGGAAAATTATATATTGTTTTTTTCAGCAGAGTCTGGGCTTTAACATAAAATGTCTTGTTTGTCATTTGTCAAGTGTATTCTTAATATTTTGGGGTGAAATATGCGAAAAAAAATCTATTTTTTACAATTTGTAGTGTTTTTTTGTAATAAAAAATGTAAGTTTGCAATAAAATCTTATTGCATGTGAAATCCCAATTTCTCCCGGTTACAACGGTACCACATATGTATTGGGAGACACCCTTTCCTGCCCAGGAGACTCCCCCAAACTGAAACAGCACTTTAAGAGATTTTTAGATCAAATACAGCTATGCTAAGCACTATGCGCACCTTGCAGTTCAAGCTTTCTAGGCGTACCAGGCTTGTTGATGTTGCCATAGTTTTCTGGAAGTTCTCCCTCAATGTATTCTTTGGTTACACAGAGCTTCCCTAAAAAAGGATAAAAAAAGCAGGATCAAAGCCACATTTTCCTAAAAAAAACTATATGCAAACAAGAAAAAACAAGTTAATCTGAAAAAGCTACATCCCCCGAACCGAACGATACCCAACATGCATAGCTACTGTCAAAAGAAGAGTTGCCAAACACCAAAAAGTTAAGCATGTGCACAATGGTAATTTTGCTTGAAAATTTCAGCTCTGCAGACAAAGTGCGCACCTTGCGCTTTTTCTATCAAAACAACCCTTTACATTTGGAATACCCCCCACAAACCATACATTCCTTGAAAGTACACATGATAAGCCTTCTAAGCGTACCCAGCATGTTGTAGTGGGCCCATCTTTCTGAAAGTAATCCCTCAAAGAATTCTTTGGTCGCACAGGGTTCCCTTAAAAAATGTATAATAAAGCAGAATAAAAAATGTGTTTTCCTAAAATATCAATATGCAATCAAGAAAAGACAAGCTAAATCTGAAAGCGCAAGGTCCCCCGAGCAGAACGATACCCAACATGCATAGGTACTATTAACCCTTTTAACTACCAGCCTACTTGTGGTTTTGTCACCCTCTCTTGACAGGTAATTTTTCACCATTTTGAGCTATGCTTAACTGTGATTTTTGCAGGTATTTCCAGGAAAATGATATAATTTATTTTTGCGGCAGAGTTTAGGCTTTAACATGAAATGTCATGTTTGTAATTTTTTTACTGTTTTTTAAAATATTTTTGAGTAAATTAAACAAAAAAAAATATTTTTAGAAAATTGTCTTCTTTATTTCAAATAAAACCTTTTTTTTTTAAAGAAAACCATATTGCATGTAAAAGCCCCATTTCTCCCGATTACAACGGTACCACATATGTATCGGTAGCCCCCCGTTACTGTTCAGAAGACCCCCCCCAAACTGAAAAGATCACTTTATAACTAGAGATGAGCGAACTTTTGAAAAATTCGATTCGACTGATTCGCCGAATTTTCCGACAAAAATCGTTTCGACCCGAATAAATTCGCGACGAATCGCTATTAAAAACGGCTATTTCTGAGCCTCCTACAGCCTCAATAGGGTTGTAAACCATTCAGCCTTGCTGTAACACGCACAGGATGCGTGCTGGGTTTGTTAAATAATACTTTGAAGAAATATCACATGCAGATCAGAGGCATCGCTAATAGAATCGCAGAGCGGCACAATTGCAGAGAGTTGAAGTGGCATCACTATGAGGGGCAGAAGGAGCCCAAATATACACTGGAGTTGGCCTCAGGAGCCCAAAAATTGGATGAATCACACCCTGGAGTTGGCAGAAGTTGGCAGCAGCAGCAGGAGCCCAAATATACACTGGAGTTGGCTTCAGGAGCCCAAAAATTGGATGAATCACACCCTGGAGTTGGCAGAAGTTGGCAGCAGCAGGAGCAGGAGCCCAAATATACACTGGAGTTGGCCTCAGGAGCCCAAAAATTGGATGAATCACACCCTGGAGTTGGCAGAAGTTGGCAGCAGCAGCAGCAGGAGCCCAAATATACACTGGAGTTGGCCTCAGGAGCCCAAAAATTGGATGAATCACACCCTGGAGTTGGCAGGAGTTGACAGTAGTAGCAGCAGGAGCCCAAATATACACTGGAGTTGGCCTCAGGAGCCCAAAAATTGGATGAATCACACCCTGGAGTTGGCAGAAGTTGGCAGCAGCAGCAGCAGGAGCCCAAATATACACTGGAGTTGGCCTCAGGAGCCCAAAAATTGGATGAATCACACCCTGGAGTTGGCAGAAGTTGGCAGCAGCAGCAGCAGGAGCCCAAATATACACTGGAGTTGGCTTCAGGAGCCCAAAAATTGGATGAATCACACCCTGGAGTTGGCAGGAGTTGACAGTAGTAGCAGCAGGAGCCCAAATATACACTGGAGTTGGCTTCAGGAGCCCAAAAATTGGATGAATCACACCCTGGAGTTGGCAGAAGTTGGCAGCAGCAGCAGCAGGAGCCCAAATATACACTGGAGTTGGCCTCAGGAGCCCAAAAATTGGATGAATCACACCCTGGAGTTGGCAGAAGTTGGCAGTAGTAGCAGCAGGAGCCCAAATATACACTGGAGTTGGCCTCAGGAGCCCAAAAATTGGATGAATCACACCCTGGAGTTGGCAGAAGTTGGCAGTAGTAGCAGCAGGAGCCCAAATATACACTGGAGTTGGCTTCAGGAGCCCAAAAATTGGATGAATCACACCCTGGAGTTGGCAGAAGTTGGCAGTAGCAGCAGCAGGAGCCCAAATATACACTGGAGTTGGCTTCAGGAGCCCAAAAATTGGATGAATCACACCCTGGAGTTGGCAGGAGTTGACAGTAGCAGCAGCAGGAGCCCAAATATACACTGGAGTTGGCCTCAGGAGCCCAAAAATTGGATGAATCACACCCTGGAGTTGGCAGGAGTTGACAGTAGCAGCAGCAGGAGCCCAAATATACACTGGAGTTGGCTTCAGGAGCCCAAAAATTGGATGAATCACACCCTGGAGTTGGCAGAAGTTGGCAGCAGCAGCAGCAGCAGGAGCCCAAATATACACTGGAGTTGGCTTCAGGAGCCCAAAAATTGGATGAATCACACCCTGGAGTTGGCAGGAGTTGACAGTAGCAGCAGCAGGAGCCCAAATATACACTGGAGTTGGCCTCAGGAGCCCAAAAATTGGATGAATCACACCCTGGAGTTGGCAGAAGTTGGCAGCAGCAGCAGCAGGAGCCCAAATATACACTGGAGTTGGCCTCAGGAGCCCAAAAATTGGATGAATCACACCCTGGAGTTGGCAGGAGTTGACAGTAGTAGCAGCAGGGGCCCAAATATACACTGGAGTTGGCTTCAGGAGCCCAAAAATTGGATGAATCACACCCTGGAGTTGGCAGAAGTTGGCAGCAGCAGCAGCAGGAGCCCAAATATACACTGGAGTTGGCTTCAGGAGCCCAAAAATTGGATGAATCACACCCTGGAGTTGGCAGAAGTTGGCAGCAGCAGCAGCAGGAGCCCAAATATACACTGGAGTTGGCTTCAGGAGCCCAAAAATTGGATGAATCACACCCTGGAGTTGGCAGAAGTTGGCAGCAGCAGCAGCAGCAGGAGCCCAAATATACACTGGAGTTGGCTTCAGGAGCCCAAAAATTGGATGAATCACACCCTGGAGTTGGCAGGAGTTGACAGTAGCAGCAGCAGGAGCCCAAATATACACTGGAGTTGGCCTCAGGAGCCCAAAAATTGGATGAATCACACCCTGGAGTTGGCAGAAGTTGGCAGCAGCAGCAGCAGGAGCCCAAATATACACTGGAGTTGGCCTCAGGAGCCCAAAAATTGGATGAATCACACCCTGGAGTTGGCAGGAGTTGACAGTAGTAGCAGCAGGAGCCCAAATATACACTGGAGTTGGCTTCAGGAGCCCAAAAATTGGATGAATCACACCCTGGAGTTGGCAGAAGTTGGCAGTAGCAGCAGCAGGAGCCCAAATATACACTGGAGTTGGCTTCAGGAGCCCAAAAATTGGATGAATCACACCCTGGAGTTGGCAGGAGTTGACAGTAGCAGCAGCAGGAGCCCAAATATACACTGGAGTTGGCCTCAGGAGCCCAAAAATTGGATGAATCACACCCTGGAGTTGGCAGGAGTTGACAGTAGCAGCAGCAGGAGCCCAAATATACACTGGAGTTGGCTTCAGGAGCCCAAAAATTGGATGAATCACACCCTGGAGTTGGCAGAAGTTGGCAGCAGCAGCAGCAGCAGGAGCCCAAATATACACTGGAGTTGGCTTCAGGAGCCCAAAAATTGGATGAATCACACCCTGGAGTTGGCAGGAGTTGACAGTAGCAGCAGCAGGAGCCCAAATATACACTGGAGTTGGCCTCAGGAGCCCAAAAATTGGATGAATCACACCCTGGAGTTGGCAGAAGTTGGCAGCAGCAGCAGCAGGAGCCCAAATATACACTGGAGTTGGCCTCAGGAGCCCAAAAATTGGATGAATCACACCCTGGAGTTGGCAGGAGTTGACAGTAGTAGCAGCAGGAGCCCAAATATACACTGGAGTTGGCTTCAGGAGCCCAAAAATTGGATGAATCACACCCTGGAGTTGGCAGAAGTTGGCAGCAGCAGCAGCAGGAGCCCAAATATACACTGGAGTTGGCTTCAGGAGCCCAAAAATTGGATGAATCACACCCTGGAGTTGGCAGAAGTTGGCAGCAGCAGCAGCAGGAGCCCAAATATACACTGGAGTTGGCTTCAGGAGCCCAAAAATTGGATGAATCACACCCTGGAGTTGGCAGAAGTTGGCAGCAGCAGCAGCAGCAGGAGCCCAAATATACACTGGAGTTGGCTTCAGGAGCCCAAAAATTGGATGAATCACACCCTGGAGTTGGCAGGAGTTGACAGTAGCAGCAGCAGGAGCCCAAATATACACTGGAGTTGGCCTCAGGAGCCCAAAAATTGGATGAATCACACCCTGGAGTTGGCAGAAGTTGGCAGCAGCAGCAGCAGGAGCCCAAATATACACTGGAGTTGGCCTCAGGAGCCCAAAAATTGGATGAATCACACCCTGGAGTTGGCAGGAGTTGACAGTAGTAGCAGCAGGAGCCCAAATATACACTGGAGTTGGCTTCAGGAGCCCAAAAATTGGATGAATCACACCCTGGAGTTGGCAGAAGTTGGCAGCAGCAGGAGCCCAAATATACACTGGAGTTGGCTTCAGGAGCCCAAAAATTGGATGAATCACACCCTGGAGTTGGCAGAAGTTGGCAGCAGCAGCAGCAGGAGCCCAAATATACACTGGAGTTGGCTTCAGGAGCCCAAAAATTGGATGAATCACACCCTGGAGTTGGCAGAAGTTGGCAGCAGCAGCAGCAGGAGCCCAAATATACACTGGAGTTGGCTTCAGGAGCCCAAAAATTGGATGAATCACACCCTGGAGTTGGCAGAAGTTGGCAGCAGCAGCAGCAGGAGCCCAAATATACACTGGAGTTGGCTTCAGGAGCCCAAAAATTGGATGAATCACACCCTGGAGTTGGCAGAAGTTGGCAGTAGTAGCAGCAGGAGCCCAAATATACACTGGAGTTGGCTTCAGGAGCCCAAAAATTGGATGAATCACACCCTGGAGTTGGCAGGAGTTGACAGTAGCAGCAGCAGGAGCCCAAATATACACTGGAGTTGGCCTCAGGAGCCCAAAAATTGGATGAATCACACCCTGGAGTTGGCAGGAGTTGACAGTAGTAGCAGCAGGAGCCCAAATATACACTGGAGTTGGCTTCAGGAGCCCAAAAATTGGATGAATCACACCCTGGAGTTGGCAGAAGTTGGCAGTAGCAGCAGCAGGAGCCCAAAAAATGGCCTAAAGACATAAATATGTTTTGCACCATTTGTAAAGTGTAAAACGTGGCACCATGCTGAATCTAGTCGCATGCATCAGGCATTGGTGGGTGGAAATCCTGGCTGATCCATCCCTGATTCATTTTGACAAAGGTGAGTCTCTCCACATTTTTAGTTGACAGACGAGTTCTCCTCGCCGTAACTATGGCCCCCGCCGCACTAAACACCCGCTCAGATGGCACGCTACTTGCCGGGCAGGACAGCTTTTCCAGGGCAAACTCTGCTAGTTGCGGCCACAAATCAAGTTTGGCTGCCCAGAAGTCCAGCGGATCCTCAAGGTGTGTTGGCATGGTCATGTCAAAGTATGACATGACCTGCTGGTTCAGGTCCTGCTCCAGGTCTTCCTGCTGCTCATGAGTAGCCTCACTATGCGGGTGTAGAAAGCTACTCATTAGCGACTGAAGACTGAGGCTGCTGCTGCTGATGGAGCTTCTGCTGCTGCTGCTGCCAACCCCCCCAGCGGCCATGGCAGTGGAAGGTGAGCGCAGAGGTCCCCTCGAGTCAGACCTGCGAGAGTATGGACCATGGCGCAGATAGGCATCGGCCAACTGCCTACGTAGAATGTCTTTGTAGTAGTTGAGTTTGTCCTCCCTCTCGGTGGGTTTAAAAAATGCCCCCATTTTGTGCCGGAAGCGAGGGTCCAATAAGGTGGACAGCCAGAAGTCATCCCGCCGACAGATGGAAACAATTCTGGGGTCACTACGCAAGCATGTGAGCATGCTTCGTGCCATTTGCGCAAGTGACTCGGATGGACTACCTGTCTCCATCTCCACTGCATACTGCCACGGTGTGCCCGGGTCCTCTGTCTCTCCTTCCTCAAAAACCTCTAGCTCCTCTGGCTGCTCCTGCTCCTCCTCTCCTGTCCGCTGACTAGATAAACCAGCCATTTCGCCAAGCCTAAACTGTGTTTCGCTGGGCAACTCCTCCTCCTCCTCTTCCTCCTCCTCCTCCTCCAGTTCAGCTCCAACGGGGTTCATGTGGCCGTAAGATGTAAACGCCATGTCTCCAGTGCCCTGACCAGCCATGGTTTCCAACATGTGCTGTAGTACATGAAGCAGTGGAATCACGTCGTTCATCCCGTAATCCTGCCGACTGACAAATAAAGTGGCTTCCTCAAAGGGCCTGAGCAAACGGCAGGTGTCACGTATGAGCTGCCACTGGTTGACATTGAAGTTACACAGGGGAGTCCCCCTATCTGCTTGGATCATCAGGAAATCCGTGATGGCTTTTCTCTGTTCATATAATCGGTCCAACATGTGAAGGGTGGAATTCCAACGGGTGGAAACATCGCAAATCAGACTATGTTGGGGGATACCATTCTGACGCTGTAGCTCAAGAAGGGTGTGTTTGGCGGTGTAGGAGTGGCTGAAGTGCATGCAAAGTTTCCGTGAAGTTGTTAGGATGTCCTGCAGATGGGGGGAACACTTCAGAAACCGCTTGACAACCAGATTGAAGACGTGAGCCATGCAGGGGGCATGGGTCAGGCTTCCTTGGCGCAGCGCAGACAAAATGTTCTTCCCATTGTCGGTAACCATGATTCCCATTTTAAGTTTTCTCGGAGTAAGCCATGTTTGGATTTCCTGATGAATACATTTAAGCAGTTCCTCCCCTGTGTGACTCCGTTCGCCAAGACAAACCATGTGAAGCACTGCGTGACACCTCCGTGCCCTGCACACATGGTAGACTGGAGGGGCACTGAGACTTGAGCCTACAGTGGAGGGTGAGGAGATGGCGGAGGATGAGGAGGCCGAGTCGCACGGTGTCACAGGCCCAATGGGCAGAGAGCGCGGAGGCCGAAGCGGCGTGACCTGTCCAAGTTGCTGCTGCAAAGGGACCACATTCACCCAGTGGGCCGTAAACGACATGTACTGCCCCTGACCGTAGTTACAGCTCCAGATGTCGGCGCTGCCATGTATTTTGCTACACACCGACAGGCTCAAGGACTGGCCCACCTTCTGTTCAACAAAAGTGTGCAGCGCTGGTACTGCCTTCTTGGCAAAGAAATGACGGCTTGGGACTCTCCACCTCGGCTCGGCACAAGCCATCAGTTCTCTGAAAGGTGCAGATTCCACCACCTGAAAAGGGAGCGACTGCAGCACCAGCAACTTGGACAGGAGCACATTCAGCTTCTGCGCCGTAGGATGAGTGGGCGCATACTGCTGTCTCTTGGACATGGCTTCGCTGATGGATTGCTGGCGGGATGCATGACTTGGAGGAGGAGGAGGAGGAGCAGGAGCGACAGAGGATGGGTGTGACGCACAGCTGCCTTCGGCTGAGGTGCTGGAGCCTTGGCTGGCAGAAATTGGGAGCTCACTTGGTGAGGAAGCAGACTGGACCACCCCTTGGGAGCCTCGGTTCTCCCAGGTCGTTTTATGGTGACGCATCATATGTTGACGCAGGGCCGTGGTGCCAACATTTGGACCCTGGCCACGCTTCACCTTTTGCCTACATATCTTGCATGTGGCCATGTTACCCTCCTGCGGATGCCTCAGGAAAAACTGCCACACTGCCGAGTAGCTACTTTTCCCACCCCCTGGCCTCACTGATTCACTGCTGCTGTTGCCAACTCCAGGAACCCCTGCTCCACTACCTCCCGATAAGGTAGACTGCCGCACAGCAGGTGCTCTACCCCGGCCCCGGCCCCGGCCGGCTCCAGCCTTTGGAATTGTGCCCCCATGCTGACTGCTACCACCTTGCTGCCTCAGCTGCTGACTCCGGGGCAACCTGCGCCCCTCTTCTCCTGATGATGACGATGAAGCCCCTTCATCACCCGGCTCCCAAGTGCGATCGGCTTCATCGTCATCATCATCATCATCACCGGGTTGTGGCTGTACGTCACTGATGTTCGTGGATTCGTCAACAGTGTCTGGCGCAGGAGCTGGAACGCTCGCAGCACCCACGACACTGTCCACATCACTATTTGTCTGCCTAGCTAAAGAAGCCACCTCCATTTCTTGGCTGGGCAGTAGCTGCTGACTGTCCTCCTGTATCTGATCGTCCTCCTCACTAAAGAGTGGAGCTGAACCCAAAGCATAGGATACGTCGCTGGGGGAGGGAACGGCGTAGGACAGAGGCAATGGGAGGACAGGGACTGCTCTCGGGGCATGCCAACTCAGGGTTGTGTCAGAGGAACCTACCGACCCTAGACTGGGGGTCTCAGATGTAAGTTGTGATGATGTTGTTGATGAGCGCGTCAGCCAATCTACCACGGCAGATGCGTTACTGGTGGAGACCCGACCGCTAGCAGATACTGGCAGATTAGGTCTCTCAGCGTGACTCCTGCTGCTACTGGCCCCCAGTCTGATGCGAGCTCTGCCTGCGGAATCTTGGCCTCTGCCACTCCTCTTTTCACTTCCAGGCACTTGTCTGCCCGACATAGTCTAACTGGCGTGGTAGTAGGTGATATTTTAAGAACCCCCAGGCAGCAGTGGGTCTATATAAAACAGAATATAATGCACACCAAAAGTGAGCAGTAACACTCAGCCTCCAACAGGCCTGCTTAGTGTAAATAAGAGAGCTGCTTAGTGTAAATAAAGAGGGGTATGCTATGTTACAGAATGGGATGCCTCAACAGAAGTGCACCTGGCAGGCAGCAGTAAGCCTATGCCCAGCAAAAGTGTCTTATAATATAAATATAATAAGAGCAAATGCTTATATGGTCTTAAACAGAGGCTGCTTTAGTCACAGAATGGGATGCCCTGGGCAGGAATGGACCTGGCAGGGTCCAGTAGGGCTTTGGCCAGCAAAAGTGTCTTTATCAGGCTAATTTCAAATATGATAAGAGCAAATGCTTATATGGTCTTAAACAGAGGCTGCTGTAGTCACAGAATGGGATGCCCCGGGCAGGAATCGACCTGGCAGGGTCCAGTAGGGCTTTGGCCAGCAAAAGTGTCTTTATCAGGCCTGATTTCTATGAGAATAAGTGCAAATGTTTATTATGCTATTAAATAGAGGCTGCTTTAGTCACAGAATGGGATGCCAGTGCCACAAAAACCAGAGAGCATGCACAGCAAAAGTGTCTTTATCAGGCCTGATTTCTATGAGAATAAGTGCAAATGTTTATTATGCTATTAAATAGAGGCTGCTTTAGTCACAGAATGGGATGCCAGTGCCACAAAAACCAGAGAGCATGCACAGCAAAAGTGTCTTTATCAGGCCTGATTTCTATGAGAATAAGTGCAAATGTTTATTATGCTATTAAATAGAGGCTGCTTTAGTCACAGAATGGGATGCCAGTGCCACAAAAACCAGAGAGCATGCACAGCAAAAGTGTCTTTATCAGGCCTGATTTCTATGAGAATAAGTGCAAATGGTTATTATGCTATTAAATAGAGGCTGCTTTAGTCACGGAATGGGATGCCAGTGCCACAAAAACCAGAGAGCATGCACAGCAAAAGTGTCTTTATCAGGCCTGATTTCTATGAGAATAAGTGCAAATGTTTATTATGCTATTAAATAGAGGCTGCTTTAGTCACAGAATGGGATGCCAGTGCCACAAAAACCAGAGAGCATGCACAGCAAAAGTGTCTTTATCAGGCCTGATTTCTATGAGAATAAGTGCAAATGTTTATTATGCTATTAAATAGAGGCTGCTTTAGTCACGGAATGGGATGCCAGTGCCACAAAAACCAGAGAGCATGCACAGCAAAAGTGTCTTTATCAGGCCTGATTTCTATGAGAATAAGTGCAAATGTTTATTATGCTATTAAATAGAGGCTGCTTTAGTCACAGAATGGGATGCCAGTGCCACAAAAACCAGAGAGCATGCACAGCAAAAGTGTCTTTATCAGGCCTGATTTCTATGAGAATAAGTGCAAATGTTTATTATGCTATTAAATAGAGGCTGCTTTAGTCACGGAATGGGATGCCAGTGCCACAAAAACCAGAGAGCATGCACAGCAAAAGTGTCTTTATCAGGCCTGATTTCTATGAGAATAAGTGCAAATGTTTATTATGCTATTAAATAGAGGCTGCTTTAGTCACGGAATGGGATGCCAGTGCCACAAAAACCAGAGAGCATGCACAGCAAAAGTGTCTTTATCAGGCCTGATTTCTATGAGAATAAGTGCAAATGTTTATTATGCTATTAAATAGAGGCTGCTTTAGTCACAGAATGGGATGCCAGTGCCACAAAAACCAGAGAGCATGCACAGCAAAAGTGTCTTTATCAGGCCTGATTTCTATGAGAATAAGTGCAAATGTTTATTATGCTATTAAATAGAGGCTGCTTTAGTCACAGAATGGGATGCCAGTGCCACAAAAACCAGAGAGCATGCACAGCAAAAGTGTCTTTATCAGGCCTGATTTCTATGAGAATAAGTGCAAATGTTTATTATGCTATTAAATAGAGGCTGCTTTAGTCACGGAATGGGATGCCAGTGCCACAAAAACCAGAGAGCATGCACAGCAAAAGTGTCTTTATCAGGCCTGATTTCTATGAGAATAAGTGCAAATGTTTATTATGCTATTAAATAGAGGCTGCTTTAGTCACAGAATGGGATGCCAGTGCCACAAAAACCAGAGAGCATGCACAGCAAAAGTGTCTTTATCAGGCCTGATTTCTATGAGAATAAGTGCAAATGTTTATTATGCTATTAAATAGAGGCTGCTTTAGTCACAGAATGGGATGCCAGTGCCACAAAAACCAGAGAGCATGCACAGCAAAAGTGTCTTTATCAGGCCTGATTTCTATGAGAATAAGTGCAAATGTTTATTATGCTATTAAATAGAGGCTGCTTTAGTCACGGAATGGGATGCCAGTGCCACAAAAACCAGAGAGCATGCACAGCAAAAGTGTCTTTATCAGGCCTGATTTCTATGAGAATAAGTGCAAATGGTTATTATGCTATTAAATAGAGGCTGCTTTAGTCACAGAATGGGATGCCAGTGCCACAAAAACCAGAGAGCATGCACAGCAAAAGTGTCTTTATCAGGCCTGATTTCTATGAGAATAAGTGCAAATGTTTATTATGCTATTAAATAGAGGCTGCTTTAGTCACAGAATGGGATGCCAGTGCCACAAAAACCAGAGAGCATGCACAGCAAAAGTGTCTTTATCAGGCCTGATTTCTATGAGAATAAGTGCAAATGTTTATTATGCTATTAAATAGAGGCTGCTTTAGTCACAGAATGGGATGCCAGTGCCACAAAAACCAGAGAGCATGCACAGCAAAAGTGTCTTTATCAGGCCTGATTTCTATGAGAATAAGTGCAAATGTTTATTATGCTATTAAATAGAGGCTGCTTTAGTCACGGAATGGGATGCCAGTGCCACAAAAACCAGAGAGCATGCACAGCAAAAGTGTCTTTATCAGGCCTGATTTCTATGAGAATAAGTGCAAATGTTTATTATGCTATTAAATAGAGGCTGCTTTAGTCACAGAATGGGATGCCAGTGCCACAAAAACCAGAGAGCATGCACAGCAAAAGTGTCTTTATCAGGCCTGATTTCTATGAGAATAAGTGCAAATGTTTATTATGCTATTAAATAGAGGCTGCTTTAGTCACAGAATGGGATGCCAGTGCCACAAAAACCAGAGAGCATGCACAGCAAAAGTGTCTTTATCAGGCCTGATTTCTATGAGAATAAGTGCAAATGTTTATTATGCTATTAAATAGAGGCTGCTTTAGTCACGGAATGGGATGCCAGTGCCACAAAAACCAGAGAGCATGCACAGCAAAAGTGTCTTTATCAGGCCTGATTTCTATGAGAATAAGTGCAAATGGTTATTATGCTATTAAATAGAGGCTGCTTTAGTCACAGAATGGGATGCCAGTGCCACAAAAACCAGAGAGCATGCACAGCAAAAGTGTCTTTATCAGGCCTGATTTCTATGAGAATAAGTGCAAATGTTTATTATGCTATTAAATAGAGGCTGCTTTAGTCACAGAATGGGATGCCAGTGCCACAAAAACCAGAGAGCATGCACAGCAAAAGTGTCTTTATCAGGCCTGATTTCTATGAGAATAAGTGCAAATGTTTATTATGCTATTAAATAGAGGCTGCTTTAGTCACAGAATGGGATGCCAGTGCCACAAAAACCAGAGAGCATGCACAGCAAAAGTGTCTTTATCAGGCCTGATTTCTATGAGAATAAGTGCAAATGTTTATTATGCTATTAAATAGAGGCTGCTTTAGTCACGGAATGGGATGCCAGTGCCACAAAAACCAGAGAGCATGCACAGCAAAAGTGTCTTTATCAGGCCTGATTTCTATGAGAATAAGTGCAAATGTTTATTATGCTATTAAATAGAGGCTGCTTTAGTCACAGAATGGGATGCCAGTGCCACAAAAACCAGAGAGCATGCACAGCAAAAGTGTCTTTATCAGGCCTGATTTCTATGAGAATAAGTGCAAATGTTTATTATGCTATTAAATAGAGGCTGCTTTAGTCACGGAATGGGATGCCAGTGCCACAAAAACCAGAGAGCATGCACAGCAAAAGTGTCTTTATCAGGCCTGATTTCTATGAGAATAAGTGCAAATGTTTATTATGCTATTAAATAGAGGCTGCTTTAGTCACGGAATGGGATGCCAGTGCCACAAAAACCAGAGAGCATGCACAGCAAAAGTGTCTTTATCAGGCCTGATTTCTATGAGAATAAGTGCAAATGTTTATTATGCTATTAAATAGAGGCTGCTTTAGTCACAGAATGGGATGCCAGTGCCACAAAAACCAGAGAGCATGCACAGCAAAAGTGTCTTTATCAGGCCTGATTTCTATGAGAATAAGTGCAAATGTTTATTATGCTATTAAATAGAGGCTGCTTTAGTCACAGAATGGGATGCCAGTGCCACAAAAACCAGAGAGCATGCACAGCAAAAGTGTCTTTATCAGGCCTGATTTCTATGAGAATAAGTGCAAATGTTTATTATGCTATTAAATAGAGGCTGCTTTAGTCACAGAATGGGATGCCAGTGCCACAAAAACCAGAGAGCATGCACAGCAAAAGTGTCTTTATCAGGCCTGATTTCTATGAGAATAAGTGCAAATGTTTATTATGCTATTAAATAGAGGCTGCTTTAGTCACGGAATGGGATGCCAGTGCCACAAAAACCAGAGAGCATGCACAGCAAAAGTGTCTTTATCAGGCCTGATTTCTATGAGAATAAGTGCAAATGGTTATTATGCTATTAAATAGAGGCTGCTTTAGTCACAGAATGGGATGCCAGTGCCACAAAAACCAGAGAGCATGCACAGCAAAAGTGTCTTTATCAGGCCTGATTTCTATGAGAATAAGTGCAAATGTTTATTATGCTATTAAATAGAGGCTGCTTTAGTCACGGAATGGGATGCCAGTGCCACAAAAACCAGAGAGCATGCACAGCAAAAGTGTCTTTATCAGGCCTGATTTCTATGAGAATAAGTGCAAATGTTTATTATGCTATTAAATAGAGGCTGCTTTAGTCACAGAATGGGATGCCAGTGCCACAAAAACCAGAGAGCATGCACAGCAAAAGTGTCTTTATCAGGCCTGATTTCTATGAGAATAAGTGCAAATGTTTATTATGCTATTAAATAGAGGCTGCTTTAGTCACAGAATGGGATGCCAGTGCCACAAAAACCAGAGAGCATGCACAGCAAAAGTGTCTTTATCAGGCCTGATTTCTATGAGAATAAGTGCAAATGTTTATTATGCTATTAAATAGAGGCTGCTTTAGTCACAGAATGGGATGCCAGTGCCACAAAAACCAGAGAGCATGCACAGCAAAAGTGTCTTTATCAGGCCTGATTTCTATGAGAATAAGTGCAAATGTTTATTATGCTATTAAATAGAGGCTGCTTTAGTCACAGAATGGGATGCCAGTGCCACAAAAACCAGAGAGCATGCACAGCAAAAGTGTCTTTATCAGGCCTGATTTCTATGAGAATAAGTGCAAATGTTTATTATGCTATTAAATAGAGGCTGCTTTAGTCACAGAATGGGATGCCAGTGCCACAAAAACCAGAGAGCATGCACAGCAAAAGTGTCTTTATCAGGCCTGATTTCTATGAGAATAAGTGCAAATGTTTATTATGCTATTAAATAGAGGCTGCTTTAGTCACAGAATGGGATGCCAGTGCCACAAAAACCAGAGAGCATGCACAGCAAAAGTGTCTTTATCAGGCCTGATTTCTATGAGAATAAGTGCAAATGTTTATTATGCTATTAAATAGAGGCTGCTTTAGTCACAGAATGGGATGCCTCACAGCAGACTTAAGATCAGTTCAGTATATATGCACAGTTAGTTACTATAAGCAGCCTGAAAACGCTAACAAAGGCTGGATGAAAAAAAAAAATTCTCCCTGTCAGCCAGCTCCGTTTTTCCTACCTTTCCCTGGCTTTCTGTCTGTCTCCTGTCTGTCTCCTGCCTGTCTCCAGCCTGTCCCTGTCTGTCCCTGTCTCCAGCCTGTCTCCAGCCTGTCTAACTGCCTCAGCTACACAGCGTTCTGTCTGTCTGTCACGAATGCAATAGAGAAATGAGGAAAAGCAAGATGGCCGCCGTTAAATACCGCTGTGTGACGTCACCGGGCTTGCTGGCTGCTGATAGGCTGCATGTGACTGCCCCAGCTTGCACTGGCGCGGGATACATGTCCAGACATGTCCCGCCCGCCATCTTAGAATGCCTGTAATGTAAATGAATGGATGTTAAAGGAAAACTTCGAGTGATCGAATCGCGGGGAAATTCGGATTCGATCCGAATCGAATTTTTCCTGAAATTCGGATCGAATCCGGGTTCGTCCGGATCGATTCGCTCATCCCTATTTATAACATGTAAAAATAAAATACAACTACAATCCACACTATAAAGGGTTAAATCAAGAACAAAAATTGGCATGGGGTTCCCCTTCCAAGGGGGGGGGGTATTCCCCTTTTTTTTTAATTTTAAGGGTTAAAAACCCTTAAAAATTCCCATAAAAATGACATGGGGTAACCCCCTACCCAGCATAACCAGCCCGGGGATCAGCTATGCAGAGCTTGTAGAACAGGGTGCAGGGGCCACCAAAGCTTTGGTGGCCCCCCGCCCTGCCAAGTACAAGCCCGCACCGCCTAAATCAGCCCGGGCCCTTCTGCCCCCCCTGGACTTCGGGGAGGCAGGTAATAGGGGGGTCGGGGTTAATGGCAAATCACCCGCTAGCCGCAGGTGACTTGACAGGCCCCCAGCCTTGTGAACTGGTATAGGGGTTTCATGGACTCCTTACAAGTTCACAATGGGTTAAAGTGGACCAACACCCAGGGCTGATCGGCCCGGGAATCTATAAGATTCCCAGACCGTTCTATTCCCTCCCCCCGGGGCATCCAAAATCGAGATGCCCCTCTGTCTGAAACCCCCCGGAACACCCGCTACCACTTACCTGAATCCCGGTCCTATGGCGCATGCACGGGCCGCATCCCCACTATCCCTCTAGCAAGGCGCGTGCCCGCACTGGAAATTTATGAATGGCCGGCGCGGACAAGCTCCCTGTTAGAGGGAAGTGGGGGATGCGGTCTCCAGCACGCTCAGAGTGACTGAGCTTAGACGTCTCTTAGACGTCCATAACTCAGCCGCTCTGAGCACGCTGATTGGACGAGCAGCCGCGCATGCACCATATGATCGGGGTGAGATGAGTTATTGTGGGCGATCGGGGGGTTTCACAGAGCGGGGCATCCCGATCAGGGAAAGGACCAATACCCAGGATAGTCAACACAACACACCACAAAATGCTGGAAGCATTTTATACCTGTTGTGGACATAACAGGACAGGACATAACAGGACATAAGCGGTTCATTTAAAAAAAACTGACATAGGGTCCCCCCTCCCGGGGGACCCCATTTTTTTTTTTTAACTTTAAGGGTTAAAAAATGACGTAGACTCCCCCCTACCCAGCATTACCGACCCGGGCCAGCTATGGGGGCTTGTAGCCCACATAGCCACTAAGTGGCCCAGGCCCTTCTGCCCCCCCCCCCCCCGGCCGTTGGGGAGGCAGGTAATGGGGGGGCTGGGGGTTAATGGCAAGTCACCCGCTAGCCGCAGGTGCCTTGCCAGACCCAGAGCCTTGTGAAATGGTATAAGGGGTCTCATGGACCCCTTACCAGCTCACAAAGGGTTAACTGTTCAAAAAAAAAACACAAACACAAAAAGTATTTTATTATAAAAAAATAAAAAATGTTTTTACTGTACTTACCTCCGATTGTAAGCTCTTGTCCCTCGCCGCTCTGATGACAGATGCCGGTGATCAGCATCCAGAGAAGGGGGAGGCAGGAAATCAGAGGATCTCCTGCCACCTCCTTCCCTGGGCACCGATCACCGGCATCTGACAGCTGAGAGAGCTGAAGCCGGTGATCGGGGCCGGGATGATGTCATTAGCCCCGCCCAAAGATCGGTAAGTCCTGGGGGGGGATCGGGGGCCCCCCAGGTGAAGAGAAGGGACAGCGGGAGCCAGCGCACCCGGAGGTAAGTGAATGTCATTTTTTTTTTTTTTTTTACAGTTAGCAGCTGCTGCTGCCAAAGCGGAGGGGGGCGGCCTATTCTGGGGGCTCTCCTGGAGCCATCCGAGCCCCCACGGGGGATCGGATGGCACCAAATTAAAGAGGAGACCCGGCCGGATCCAACGAGGGGTCAGGTGAATATTTTTTTTTTTTTTTGGCCGCTAGCAGGGGTAAATGCCTGGCACGTGAATTTTAGGTGGCTGGCACTTAAGTGGAGGAGAAGAAGGTTAATGGACAAAGCCGCCAACTCTGATACACGCCGAACGGAAGTGATGGCAACCAAAAATGCAACCTTCTGAGTAAGCGTAGAAAGAGCAATATCCTGCAAAGGCTCAAAAGGAGTACCCTGAAAAGCAGAAAGAACCAAATTCAAATCCAAAACTTGGAGCAAAGGCTTCCTAGGAGGCTGCACATGCGTAACCCCCGGAAAAAGGTCTTAACCAGAAGATGAAGAGCAAAAGACCTTTGAAAGAAAACCGCCAGTGCAGAAACGTGCCCTTTCAACGTACTAAGCTGCAAACCCAGGTCCAGACCATGTTGCAGAAATTCCAAAACCCTAGGGATAGAAAACACCCTGCAAGGCAAGGCCCGGACCTCACACCAATCAATATAAGACCTCCAAATCCTATAGTAGATGGCAGAGGAAGACCTCTTCCTAGCACTAACCAGAGTCTGAATCACAGCATCAGAAAGACCTTCCTCCTTCAAGATGGAGGTTTCAGCAGCCACGCCGTCAAAGCCAGCGTTGGTAAATTGGGGTAGAGTAGTTGACCCTGAGTGAGCAGATCCGGCAGAAGGGGCAGATCGAACTGATCCGCTGCCAACCGCACCACGTCTGCGAACCAAACCTGCCTTGGCCATCTTGGAGCCACCAAGATTGCTGACACACCCTCTAGATCCAGCTCGCGCACCACTTTGCCCACCAAAGGGAACGGAGGGAACAGGTACAGAAACCCCAGATCCCTCCAGCTCAGAGACATGGCATCCACTGCCAGAGCCAGCGGATCCCGCGAGAGAGACCCAAATGCCGGAAGCTTGTGATTGTGACGAGAGGCAAAGAGGTCCACCTCCTGAATCCCCCACCTGTGGCAAAGTGACCGAAACACCTTGGGGCTGAGAGACCATTCCCCCCCGGCGAGATGAGCACCTGCTCAGGGAGTCCGCCTCCGCGTTCTCCACTCCTGGAATGTACACCGCCGAGATGCATGCGACATTGCTCTCTGCCCAAGAAAGGATCAAAGACACTTCCCTGAAGGCACTCCTGCTGCGAGTCCCCCCTAGTGATTGATGTAGGCGACTGCCGTCCGATTGTCCGACCGAACTTGAACCGGTAAACCCTATAACTGATGAGTCAAGTGAACCAGAACCAACCTGATGGCTCTCAGCTCCAGAACATTGATGGGATCATGAGCCTCCTGAGGCCCCCACAGTCCCTGAAACTGAAGATCCTTCCAACCCCCCCCCCCAACCTGACAGGCTGGCATCCGTGGTGACCGTCTCCCAACGAGGGCTCAGAAAGGATCTGCCCCTCATCAGATTGCTTGGTTCCAGCCACCACCGAAGGGAATGCCAAACCCGGGGGGACATCAGAAAAGACTGATCCAATGACAGCGGAGACCTGTCCCAGGCCGCCAAGAGATGGAGCTGGAGCGTCCTTGTGTGAAACTGAGCAAAGGGAACCGCCTCGAAAGAAGCCACCATCAATCCCACCAGTCTCATCCCCAGCCGGATGGACGGATGAGGGATGGACAGAAGAAGCTAAGTCAATTTCTGAATCAAAAGAACCTTGGGCCGAGGAAGGAACACCCTGGTCTGAGAAGTATCCAGAGACATTCCCAGAAACAACACCACCCTGGACGTGGGAAAGGGAGGACTTGGGATAGTTGATCACCCAGCCGAATCTCTCCAGAGTGGATACCACAGTCCTGGTATCTAGCTCCGTCTGGCTGAGAGAGGATGCCATAATGAGAAGATCGTCCAGATAAGGCACGATGCTGATACCCTGGGCTCTGAGGAGGGCCATCACCCCTGCCAGCACCTTGGTGAAAACCCTTGGAGCCGAGGTAAGGCCAAACGGAAGAGCCACAAACTGAAAATGCCGATCTTCCACCACGAACCTGAGAAATCTCCGATGTGCCGGGAAGATTGGAACATGCAGATAAGCATCCTTGATGTCTATGGACGTCATGAAGTCCTCCTGACGAAGCGAATTTATGGCTGAACGCAGAGTTTCCATGCGGAACTTCCTGGGACGGATAAACCTGTTGAGGAGCTTTAGATCCAGGATGGGACGAATGGAGCCATGCTTCTTGGGCACCGTGAACAGATTGGAATAGTATCCCAGGCCCCGGTCCGAGGAAGGCACCGGGCAAATGACAGCCATATCCAGGAGATCTTTTACTGCCGCCCGGAGCCCCTGCGCGGCCAGAGGATCCAAGGGCACCCAAGACCTAAAGAATCTGGGAGGAGGCCGGAGCTCGAACTCCAGCTTGTAACCGGAAGACACCACTTCCCGAATCCATCTGTCCGAGACCTCCTGGTCCCAGACCTGGGAGAAGTGTCGCAGCCGTCCCCCCACCTGCAAGGGTGAGGGCGCCCCCTCATTGCTGAGCCGGCTTGGCAGCGGCTTTGGGCTTAGAGCCCCAGCTGTGTCCTGGACGGGCACGTCCTCTGCCCCTGTTCCAGGAATCACCTCTGGAGGAGAAGACAGCCAATCCCCTGCCAGCTCTGGCCCCACGAAAGGAAGGGGTAAAGGAAGCCGCCCCCCGAAAGGGATGACATTGCTTCTTTCGCTGAGGTAACCTACCTCCTTTTGCGACCGAATCCAATTTTTCTCCAAAGAGCCGCAATCCCAGAAAGGGAAGAGCCGTAAGCGACTTTTTGGACACAAAATCAGCCGCCCACTGGTGCAACCAAACCGACGGCCGAATAGCCACAAGCAAGGCCGAAGTTCTACTACACATCACCATGGTGTCACCCAGGGCGGCTAGCACAAATGACAAAAACAATTCGCACCGCTTAAGGGGCGGTGAACTCATCACTAGCCGGGTCAAGCCTGGAAGTAGACAACAGGTCCCTAACAACCGACCTAGAAGCCACTATTAAAAGCGCCGAAGCACAAACAGGCGGCAAGGCCGACTCGACACTGGCAGAACCGTGACAAGCCATCTGGTCATTGCGTTTATCCTCACCATCCTTGAGAGTAGAACAGTCAGGAGAATGCAAAACAGAGGTGCTAGACAACCCCAAAACAGGGGCGTCCACCTCGGGAGGGGACGACCAGCACTTCACCGCATCCACCGGAAAGGGATATTTCTTATCCCAACCCAGAGGAACACCTGGAAGCCGAGTAGGCCTCTCCCATTCCTTCAGAGCATCGGTGCCAACAAACTGTTGATCGTCAGAACCATCCGACTCCTCAAATAGCTCCCCTTCCTCTAGTGGGGGGTAATCAGACAAGTCCAGTGAGTCAAACTCATCAAAATCAGAAGCCGGCGTGGCTGGAGACAAGTGCTTTCTCTTAGCCGGGGCCTTTCTGGCAATAGCGCTAGAAAATACATTTTTCAAGATTGGCCAATCTGGCACACACCTCAGACTGCGACTCCCCACCCATGACATCACATGGGGTACGGATCAGACGGGGAGGGGTAGGTGAAGGGACCGGTGGCGCAGAACCAGAGGCATGGGATCCGGACTGCCGTGTAAGTCTGCTGCGCACAAGGTATGCAAAGGAATACATCATCCCAAGGGATACCCCACACCCCAAACACTGCCGGGATTGCCCCGAGGGGAGCCCGAGCCAGGTATCCTGGGAAGCCTCCATATGGTGATTTTATCGGTAGTCGCAATACCCAAGGGAATTACGCAATATAAGCGACCCGGGATGCCCCTTCTGTGTCCCGAGTGGGAGGATTTATGGGGAGTTCTTAAATTAAACCAGGGACCCTAGGACCGGGAGGACCCTTTAGGATCCAACAGGGGTCCGCTTGGAATAGAAAAGGGGGACTGTCACACATATGTCACACAACGCAGGGCACATACAGAAGGGCCAAGGCACACATACATATAATTAGGAATAAATAAATCAATCTCGCGCTGACAAGCAGCTGCACCGGCAATGAAAGACTGGAGCCCACCGTGCACTTACTGAATGGCGTCCTGCACGAGACGGAGGGACTCGGCGGCAAGGATGAAGAAGGGTGGGCCGGCGCAGATCGTGCGCTGCGCCCGGCCCCGCCCCCGCCCCTCTCTGCTGACAACAGGCGGCTCCCGGCCAGTGACCGGGCTCCGCAGCATCACCAGCAGCACGGGGAGAGGGAGGGGGCGGGCCCCGCCCCGCCCCCCCCGAAACTGCGCCGGAGGGGAAGAAGCTCCCCCGAAGACTGACAGTAACGGCCGGCGGCGCCGCGAACCGCCGGCCTGGCCATGGCAGCATAAATCACATGCACACAAAAGTTGCACACAACCATGTACTCAAAAAAAGGGACTAAACTGAAAAGGGGGATAAGCGCCCCCCCCCCCTAGCAGTAGGGAACGATGGGTGACCGGGGAAGGGGGAATTAACACCCCAAAGGTGTAAGGGCAAGGACAGGGCATCCCAACCAGGATCACCAACCCAGAATACCGCCTACCCCTTAGTATGGGGTCTCACGGTGGAGCATAGCTCCTAAAGCACCGTAAGGTGCCGTCTACCCTTGCCCAGACCCGCAGCCTAGGCTGGGAGGCTCGTTATTAAAAAAGGGGGATAACAGTAGATCCAGGCAGAAATAGACCCAAAGAGGGGGGCCGGGAGTTACCCCGGCTACCTGCAAGGAGGAGACATCCATCTTCTGACTTGCTCGCCGACTGCAGAGATGAAAGACTGGGGAATGAGTAGGAGGTCCCAGGTATTTATGGACCGGGAGGGGCTCCCTTTTTTTCATGACATCTCTGCAAGACCGCCCTCAGGTCGGTATAACCCAAGTGTAATGACTATTCTGAAGCGGGGTGTGTGACATACTTAGAATAGACTTGCTGCATCAAATAACCGAGGTTCCCCACCGAAGCTCATGTTAAGGCTGTGTTATACTGTCAAGCTTCCTGGCTACAACCATGGGAAGAGCTGAGCTAGGCTCCAGGTATGGGGCGAAGTGAAGCAAATAATTCCAAAGAGCAAAATAAAAAGTCTGGGCAGAGTCCAAGAAAGAATCTGGGGTCAGAGGCTGGCAGTAAACAAGCAAAGTCCACTGAGCAAGTCCACGTCAAAACCGAGTTATCCGTTTGTGGGTAAATCCAGGTATTAAGTTCAGTAGTCAGGGAAACAGAGTCCAGGAAGTAAGCTGATAACACAGCATTGGCTGTCGGCCAGCTGTCCTCTTAAATAGGGCTATCAATCAGAACAGGGAGGGATGTGTCAGAGTCTGGGTGAGGTCACTTCCTGTCCATTCAGACTCAGGAAACCAGGAAGTGAAATCAAGCCCAAGAGCTTACACTCTAGGCCTTGTGTACTTGCAGTGGGCTGAACACCAGGTGTCGCTGTGGAGCAATGCGACAGATGAACAGCCTGCTCTGTTACAAACACCCGGCCAAGCATGTCTGCTGCTGCATGCAATCCATGGCCTAGGATGCTATTGATGCTTTAAAGGGCAAGGAAGGCGAGGAGACTGAAAGTTGGGCTACTTGGCATTGTCCTAAACTGTCTTCCGTTTTTAAATTGAAGAAGAAATGGCTGAGATATTGAGGTTTACAGGTTCACCTTATGAAGAAAGTGGGTGTGGGGACTGTAACATTCCCAGAACTTGCTTCAGACACCCTGGCTGTGCTTTTCCCCTCTTCCCCTGATGCTAGCCGACATTGGAGCCTAGACCAGCACCCTAAAAGACACTACCAAAATGCATATGCACACTCCCAAATTGCATGTGCGTACTCCCAATCGTCTGCCAAGTGCATGTGCGCACTCCCAAAGGGAATGTGCGTAATTGCAAACGTGCACTTCAAACATCCATGCGCACACTCTCAAACGTCTATACATGCACTCCCATCGTCTGTGCACGTACTCTAAAAGTGCATGTGCACACTCCCAAAGTGCATCCACGTACTTTTTAACATGCATGTGCACACTTTCAAATTGCATGTGTGCACTCCCAAAAGTGCATGCACGCACTCCTAAATGTGCACATGGGCACTCACAAATTGCATGGACACACTCCTAAACATAAATGTGCGAACTCCCAAAGTGCATGTGCCCACAACCATACATACATGCATGCACGCAGTCCTACATGCACTCTCACACACATGCACACATTCCCACATGTACTCTGGCCAGTAAACCTACAGGGTTACTGTGTTTTTAGTAGGGACCGTAAAAACCGCAGGGGGTGGAGTCTGCCTTTTTGTAAAATCCTCTCTACAGCCCACTCTGCATGAGGATATATGTGGGGGAAAAGACCATGTGGCGTCTGTATGGGTAGAAATACTTGGAGGTAAAAACAAAAGTAAAATACTGATGGGAGTTTGCTACATGCCTTCAGATATATCGGAATCCACAGAAAACCTGATGCTAAGGCAAATAAATAAAGCCTCTAAGTTAAAGGAGCAGTATCGTGAAATTTGCATAAAAAGATAAATAATTAAATAGCCACACAATAGCTTCTAACATGTGTATAAATAATGTGGCGATAGAAAAAGGAAAAAATATATACCTTTCTTTTAAATTGTATAATGACAATGGCTCAGTCCATTTGCTGAATAGGGGGATCTGCTGGGTTGTATTTAGTGAGCTGCTTCATTTAGCCCACTGGTCTCCTAGCAACACTTTACCTCAGAGGCTGACACTGTAATGTGTGTGAGGTGCTGCTTTTGTTATGAGACCAGGTGACTCAAATGTGTAAATTCTATACAAAATAAACTAAACTGACTGAAAATAACTGAAATTCTTCTTTGAATAACTGTGCAGGATAATCTAAAGGTATTAAAGTGGAACAAAACACTAAGTGGCCGACCCTGAAGTCTATAAGACCCGGCCATTGACCTTCCCCCTTGGGCATCCTATATCGGGATGCCCCACTGTGTGAAACGACCCCTGGATAACCACAGATCCCCCCATTTTTCTGGCACGCTCACGCAGATAGTCATTTAGACAGGCCAGGCGGCCAGGAAGGTTACTGCTCAGGCTCCCCATCTGCGTGCAAACAGAGCTGATTGGATGAGAGCCCGCGCATGCGCTGTGGGACAGGGAACTTGGGGATTTCACATATCAGGGCATCCCAAGTCGGGATGCCCCTAGGGGCACAAAACAAAACTCCAGATAGTGAAAATCCTTGGTTGTGCTTTGCTCAAACACACAAAGCTGAAAGAAAGATCATGGAAAAATGTGTTGAGAAAAGAGAGAGAAAATGGTAAACTGAAAGATTCTGCAGCAGAGCCAACATGAAGGGAAAACTGTCAAAATAAAAAATGTTTAGAGCAAAAAAACAGGATGTAAAACCAAAAATCCAATTCTGAAATAAAATAACCCCCCCCCCCCACCCAAAAAAAAATGGCAAGTGTGAGATTTGAACCAATGACTCTCTGGTTCAAACTGACATTGAATTTACCAATCAGCTAAATGACTTCTAGAGCTTTTCTTTCTGTTTTAGATATATGAGTTCTGTTGTTATCTTATGCTGGACGGCTGCCAGCACTGAACAGCTGATACTTCGTTACATTGTTTCCCCCTCTCCTCAGCGTGGAACAGGCCGGCGTGTCGGGCCCGACACTCAGCAGACATAAACATGAGCTATTAGTCTCCAGCTGCACAACACAGATATCATTTTTTTCTACAATTGCACAATTACTCCAACAATTACCTACATTCAAAGTACCATTTAAATATAAGTCACCAAGAAAAATTCGCGATACTGCTCCTTTAAATGAGGTAGTTATTATGGGGGACTTTAACTATCCAGATATAGATTAGGAAGCTGAAAGCAGTGGATCAAAGGAATCTAAAAGATTTTTATCAATGATTAAAGATGGCTACCTCTCCCAACAAGTGCATGCTTCAACTAGGCGGGGCCATCTTGGATTTAACTAACCAATGTAGCATACAAAATAACACTGGGGGGGGTCGGGGGACACCTTGGAAACAGTGATCATAATATTAATTTCTACTTAACAGTCACTAAGATTTCTTTTCAAGGAGCCACAAAAACAAAGAACTTCAGAAAGGCAAAATGTGACCAGCTAAGAGAAGCCCCAAAATACTCACCTTGCCACTCTCTAACAACGCATGCACGGACTCTCATCCAGTGAGGGACAATGTCATTTTGCTGGTGGCTCTCATCCTGCCCTTGCCTATATGCATGTATGAATTGAAGACAATGAGAGGCACCTGCCAAATAACGTCATAGCAGACAGCTGTCATTGGATGAGAGCCTGCGCATGCAACGTTGGAGTGTGGAGAGGGTAATTTTTTCCTGGGGGGTTTCACACAGCGGCTGGTGGAGTAAATCCAGTGTCCAGACCTGAAATCTTTTAGATTTCAAGCCGGCAGCTGGTGGGTTTTGTTCCACTTTAAGTGGTAGTCAGAAGTTTGGTGCTATTATAGGTATAGGTATCATTTTGTGATTGTATTGGTATATTGCATGGCGTGCTTGTTTTTGTTATGTGTATATATTTATTTTAAGTGGTTTCACTTGTGTATTTTCTATGATCGTGAGGCTGCAAAACATCAAAAGCTTATAAAAAAGCAATTCTGTGAGTACTCACCTGTAGAATTGTTTTTGTTCTTGCATGGCACGGCCCGCTTCGGTATTCATAACAGTTGGGTTATTCCGCCCCAAGGTTGCGCAGTGGTACTGCAGAAAGCTGTGGCATTCTCCGGCTCCCTATAAAAACGGGCTTAACCATAGAGTTCCCCAGCGTAGACAAGCAGTGAGACAAGAAGCCGGGAGAGAATAAAGTAAAAGTGAAAAAGGTAAAAAAAAAACCAATTAACTTGGAACAATCACCATAAAGAGGCAACCAAGAATAACGATAACAAGGGAGGGGCGAAGCGGGCCAGTTGGGACATCCAAAAGCAGTAGGGTGGGATCCCCAAAGAGTAACGGCCAGTAATTCAAGTCACTACTGCCTGAAGCACCTTGCTGCCAAAAGCAGCATCTGCTGAAGCCTTAACATCAACCTTGTAAAACTTTGAAAAAGTATGAACAGAAGACCAAGTAGCGGCTTGCAAACTTGTTCAACAGAAGCTTGGTGCTGAAAAGCCCAAGAGGCACCAATAGCACGAGTGGAATGAGCAGTAATCCTAAAGGGAGCTTCCTTTTCCTTAGCAGAATAGGCTTGAACCACCGCCTGACGCATCCACTTGCTGATAGTGGATTTAGCCGGAGGCTAACCCTTTCTAGGTCCAGAAGTGAGAACAAAAAGAGCATCAGACTTCCTGAAAGTCTCAGTAGCGACCAAATAAAACTTCAGAGCCCTGACCACATCCAGAGAATGCAGAGTCAGCTTCTTCCTAGCCCGAATCATGGTATCAACAACAGAGGCAGGCAACCCCTTTTCCATCAATATGGAGGATTCAGCAGCCAAGTCGTTAAAGTTTGTAATATGGGATGGTGTAGCTGCCCCTGGGTGAGAAGATCTGGATCCTTGGGCAAGACGTGCCGGTCTACTACCAACCGCATGACGTCTGCAAACCAAACTCTTCTTGGCCAACAAGGGGCCGCCAGTATGGCTGGTACCCGCTCCTGGGCTATCTTGCGCATGACCCTGCCCTGGAGAGGAAACGGAGGGAACACATAGAGGAGCTGAAACTCCGTCCAAGGTATTGCCAAGGAATCCGTGGCAAAGGCCAGAGGATCCTGAGACACAGAAACAAATCTGGGAAGTTTGTGATTGTGACAGGACGCAATCAGGTCCACATCCGGCTGACCCCAGCGGTGACAGAGGGAGAGAAACACCTGGTTGTTGAGAGACCACTCCCCCAGACGAGACATCCCCCTGCTCAGGGAGTCCGCCACCTGGTTCTCCACCCATGGGATGTAGACCACTGAGATGCAGGGAACATGCTGTTCCGCCCAAGACAGAATCAGGGACACTTCCTTGAAGGCTCGCTTGCTCTGAGTCCTTCCCTGACTGAGGTAGGCCACCTCCGTCTGGTTGTCTGAGCGGATCTGAACAGCCCGACCCCGAAGGTGAGTGGATAGGTGAGAAAGAACCAACATGATCGCCCTCAGTTCCAAGACATTGATGGAAGCATGGGCCTCTTGTGGGCCCCACCGACCCTGGAACCTCAGGGACTTCCAGAAGCCTCCCCAGCCGGTCAGACTGGCATCCGTGGTGACCGTTTCCCAGCACGTGGGCAGGAAGGACCTGCCCCCCAGAAGGTTCCTTGAGTCCAGCCACCACGAAAGAGACTGTCTGGCCAGGGGAGACAGAACAAATTCCTGATCCAGGGACACAGGGTCCCGATCCCAAACTGACAAAAGGGGTCTCATGTGAAACTGAGCAAAGGGGACTGCCTCGAAGCAGGACGCCATCAGGCCCACCAACTGCATCCCCTGACGGATGGAGGGATGAGGACACGACAGCAGAGCCCAAGCCTGCAGCTGTAGACCCTCCACCTTCTGCTGAAGAAGGAACATCCTGACCTGAGAGGTATCCAGAGTCATGCCCAGAAAGGACCTCACCAAGGACGGGGACAGAGAAGACACAATCAGGATGTCGTCCAGGTAAGGAATGATGCGGATGCCCTGGTTCCTTAGCAGAGCCATCACTCCCGCCAGCACCTTGGTGAACACCCGAGGTGATACCGAAGGGTAGAGCCACAAACTGGTAATGCTGATCCTGCAGCTCGAACCTTAGAAATCTCTGATGACCTGGGAACATAGGCACATGAAGATAAGCATCCTTGATGTCCACAGTGGTCATGAAGTCGCCCGGGCGAAGGGTACCGACAGCAGAGCGTCTCCATGCGAAAATGCTTGAATCTGACAAATTTGTTGAGGCCCTTCAGATCCAGAATAGGCCTCAGAGAGCCGTCCTTTTTGGGGACCGTGAAAAGATTGGAATAGTACTCCTGACCTCTTTCTTGATGAGGCACCAAACAAATAACTCCGGACTCTTAACAGGCAATGAACAGCCAGAAGCAATCCCTTGAGCGGACAGGGGGTTTAAAGACATCTGGGATCTGACGAATCTTGGGGGGGGCCAGGCTGCAAACTCTATCTTGTAACCGGAGGACACTACCTCCTGAATCCACCGGTCTGAAACATGAAGCCTCCAGACGTGAGCAAAGAGTCGAAGCCGCCCCCCCCACCCGGATGGGTGAAGGCGCCCCTTCATGTCTGAGGGGGCTTGGGAGAGGGTTTGGGCTTAGGATTCCAGGAGAGACCGGGACGACCACGGGTTCTGCCACGGCCCCAAGAATCTCTGCGACCACTGGAGAGGAGGGAGCCACGGCCCCTCTGGGAATGCGAAAGGAAGGGAGGGGGGCAGAGGACCCCCAAAAGGGCCGAGACTGCCTCCTACGCTGAGGCAGCCTCCCATCCTTGGCTAGAACATCAAGACGTTCCCCAAATAGCCACAGCCCCACAAAGGGGAGGCCAGTGAGAGCTTTCTTAGCCGCAGCATCAGCTGCCCACTGGCGCAACCAGACAGAGCAGCGCATAGCCACCAAGAGCGCAGAGGTCCTACCGCACAGCATCATCCATAGCAGTAAGGATAAAGGCCACAAAATCAGAGCAAAGTAAGAGACTCCCATATTCCTCCCCCACACTACTAGCTTTTGCGCCATCAATGAGACACTTGAGCAGTTTCTTAAGGGCAATAGCAGTAATGGTGGCAGCACATACAGGGCGCAAGCCAGCCCCCACACAGGTAAAAGCATGGCAGGAGACTTGATCCATGCGCCGATCCTCACCGTCCCTCAGAGTGGTAGTATCAGGGGAAGGCATGACCGAAGTATTGGACAAGCCTAGCACGGGAGCATCCACTTCAGGGGGAAATGACCACCTCTTAACAAGATCAACAGGAAAGGGATACCTTTTATCCAAACCCTTGGGCACAGCAGGCAACTTGTTAGGACTTTCCTATTCTTTAAGCACCAAGGTGGTAAAATGTTCCTGCTCAGGGAACTCTATATGCTGTTTACCAGGGCGAAAAAGCTCCCCCTGCTTTCTTTTAGCTACCTCAGGGGCAGCCGATTATCAGTGTCCTCAGGGTACTATGATTCCTCTCCGGACGCAGACCCAGGGTCACTATCGCAACCCTCCTGCTGGTTCCCAGAGGAGTCAGAATCCTGGGAGAGCTCCCCCATCTCAAGGGGGTGACAGCCACCAAGATCATCAATCCCCACATACATCTCAGCAAGGGGAGCAGGCCTGGGGTCCAGGTGTCTCTTCTTGCCAGAGGCCTTCCTAGGAACCGTCCTGGCAAGCTGCTTTTCAATGTTAGCCACCCGCAGAGCCAAATCAGAATGTGACTCCCTGCCAACATTCCCCTCACTGGGGCCTAATTGCAGGAGCGGGGGAGTAGGTGAAGCCGAGTGAGGCGCAGAGCTGGGAAGCGAAGCAGGCAAACCAGCTTGAAGCGCAAGGACACTTTCAGCACACGGCACACACACTGTGACACTGTTACTCTCAGGGGATACCCCACACATGGAACACAGCCGGGCTTGCCCCGAAGGGCCCCCAAGCACGCTATCCCCAGGAGCCTCCATATGGTGATTAACACATGCGCAATAGGCCAGCAGTGGGTACAGGCTTAAGACAGAAGCCACCCGGGATCCCCTCCCACGGGATGCCCCCAGAAGTCAATAAAGGGGGAATGAGGGGGAGAAAGCTAAAAACACCAGAAAACACACCAAAAACATCAAAACACCACAGATATCACCCCTCGCCGCAACCACCCCCCCCCCTTTCCCCCCCAACTAAGTCAGAGGGGGGGAGAGAGAGAGATAAGAAGGCAGCGGCGAGCAGCCATGGCCAGGGAGGGGGGCACGGGGGGGGACCCAAAAGAAAAATAAGGGGGCACAATCCCCAAACTACTTACCCCCTCAGAAGCCAGGACAGAAACTCTGCATCCCTATTAGGCTCACCATAAAGCCTATGGCCGGCTACCCTTTGTGTTACAGGGTCTGCAGCTGGAGCTGCGCTCCAGGAGCACTTGACCCTAGTGCTCTTCTACCTTCACCCGATCTGTCAGCCGAGGCTGGGAGGCAGTGAGGGTCCAGAAACGGATGGAAATAGACTCGCAGGGCCGCAGGCTTGGTTGCCCCGCTCACCTGCGCAAAAGAGAGCCATCTTCTAACTTTGCAGTTCCACTGCAGAGGAAACACTGGGGAACTCTATGGTTAAGCCCGTTTTTATAGGGAGCCGGGACATGCCACAGCTTTCTGCAGTACCACTGCGCCACCTTGTGGGGGAATAACCCAACTGTTATGAATACCGAAGCGGCCTGTGCCATGCAATAAAGAAAACACATTTAATAAAACATTTTGTCTAGATTTTTTGAAATAAAGGCCTGTAAACTGATGGCTATTTGGCTATTTACCGCAGCCCCCCCCCCCCTTGAGGGTAGATGGAAAAAAATGTCCATCCCCAGCAGAATGGAAATAATTCGTGATTTTCTCACTTTACTAATGCGACACTTTACAAGACACGCTAAGGCGGGAAAAAGAACGCAGAGCGGCAGTAATGAAAAGGGAGGATGGCATTGGAATGGCTTGTTGCTCATTTCTGTAATTTTATGACATGGATAGTTATTAAAAGAACAAAAAAAATAACTGGCAATATTCCCGGAATGCGGAGCTCTAACTATTCCAGACTTCCCAATGTCCCATTAAAACGCAGCACGAAGAATAAAATCAACAAGCGGCAATATCGGCTCACATGAATATCATCACTGGCCTCATCCATATTGCACGATTCCAGCCTTGCAGTTAATACTGAGCCATGTGAGTCGCTGTAATAGGCATTTATAGGCTGCTGAGGGATACAGGCCGGGAGGTGTGCGGAACTGTTTTATGGTCCAATAAAACCGCCAACATCTGCGGTCGACTGTAGTATACACAGGATACTGTACAAACACTCCCTGCCAGAGCAGTGGGACGCCACATTTCACAGCCAGGACACCCAAGACCTACAGCAGTTTGAGTGTATGTGGAAAAACTAAAGGGGACCTGTCATGAAAGAAGATGCCATTGAGGCATTTATTCTGATATGTATATAGAGATTACATATTTAACAGCATATTTAACAAAGAGAAACAAAACTCGATCATGTGTTTTGCACCTCCTGCATGGGACATCTCAATTTTGGGTCTGCCCAATAACTCACCTTTCCTTCGTACCCATACTCAGTGGCTCAAATTTCTTTCCGATTTTTCTTGCTGATCTGATTGTTCAGATCAGCAAGAAAAGCTGAATGGACCAAGTGCCGCCCGCCTGCATACCCACTCTCCATTAGCTGTGGGACATGCCAGCATCAAACATTCAGAAATTCTTGATGCAGGTACCTCCTAGGCTACTGTTATAGCATGCATGCACGTAGAAGGTGAAGCGCCATCGAGGTAAGCGTTACACACAATGGGACATCCCCCCATAAGTATTATCTGCTGGCGGCGCATGATGAAGGCTGCAGAAAAGTCCACAGCTTATTCCCAAATGCGCAAGAGAAAGTTCCCTATCATGGGACTTTCACTTTGCTTTCAAAGCAAATGCCAGACAAAAGGTTAAAGCAGACCAAATGTCAAAAAAAGCAAGTTAATTGCACCCCTAAAGCCCCACTCTGGTAATCGGTGACATGAACTATTTGAGAGGGCTTAAAGGGATACAGAAGGCAAAAGAAATTGTTAGACCATTGTGTCGGGCTACGGTTGGCAATGCCCTAAACTGGTTTCTATTTATAAAGTGAAGAAAAAATGACCGAGACATCACGGTTTATCATTTCCACTTATGACTCATCTTTTGAAACATAATAATCAGCATAATAGGAGGGGTCTGTAAGACAGGCATTCTCATCATCCTGGCTGTTCTCCCTCTCTACCAGTGTCCAAAGCGGAGCTTTAAACCATCAATGTAGCCCTATTATTGGTGGTCTATTGCAAAGAAATTCAGGGGCTGTGCCACTACTCTTTGCCTTGTTTCTACTTTCAGAAGCAGCTGTGCTCTGACAGGAAAGAAGAGGGCAGCCATGATGAGGTGGGCTGCTAAATGACAGTTTATGCACTTTGCCTACAGAGTCCCTTTAACTTCGTCTGTGAATGTCCGGCGCGGGCGCGCGCCCTGTAAGAGTGACGCGCGGGAGGCGGCGGCGGGCGCGCTCTCTTGCCCGTCGCTGCCTCCCGCTTGTCCGCCGGCGGGGATTGGCTGCAGCAGTCACGTGGGAGCGGGGAGAGGTGAGTTTTTGGGGCTTTCTGGGGGGGGTTCACACAGCGGGGCACCCCCGATCGGGGTGCCCCACCAAAGTGGACCAAAACCCAGGATAGTCAAAATCCTGGGTGTTGGTCCACTTTAAGCGTGAGAATCGACAAACGAGCCCTTTGCAAGGGCTCAAAGGGAGACCCCTGCAGGGCAGATAAGACCAAGTTCGAGTCCCAGACTGGAAACATAGGCTTACATGAGGGACGAACATGAGTAAACCCCTGGAAAAAGGTCTTGACCAGGGGATGCTGAGCAAAGGATCTTTGGAAAAAAATAGCCAAAGCAGAAACATGGCCTTTCAGAGTACTGAGCTAAAGACCCAAATCCAAACCATGTTGGAGAAACTCCAGAATCCTAGGAATAGAAAACACATGACAGGGAAGCGAGTGGGACTCACACCAGTCAATGTAAGTACGCCAAACCCTGTAATAGATGGAAGAAGAGGACCTCTTCCTAGCCCTGATCATGGTATTCACAACTGAGGCAGGCAGCCCTTTTTCCATCAAGATGGAGGTTTCTACAGCCAGGCCGTCAAAGCCAGCATTTGTAAATTGGGGTGGCGTAGGTGTCTCTGAGTGAGCAGATCTGGAACCCATGGCAGGGCGTACTGATCTACTGCCACCTGTACGATGTCTGCGAACCACACTCTTCTTGTCCAACAGGGGGCCACCAGGATGGCTGGTACCCCTTCCTGAACTATCTTGCGCAGCACCCTGCCCAGCAGTGGAAACGGGGGAAAAACATACAGGAGCTGGAACCTCGTCCAAGACATTGCCAGGGCATCCGTGGCCAAGGCCAGAGGATCCTGGGACAGAGAGACAAAGACTGGAAGCTTGTGATTGTGACGGGACGCAAACAGATCCACATCCGGCTGACCCCAGCGGTGGCACAGGGAGCGAAACATCCTGCTGCTGAGGGACCATTCTCCCAGACGAGAGGTCCCCCTGCTCAGAGAGTCTGCCTCCAGATTCTCCACCCCCGGAATGTACACAGCTGAGATGCAGGGAACATTTTCCTCCGCCCAGGACAGTATCAGGGACACTTCCTTGAGGGCCATCTTGCTTCGGGTCCCTCCCTGATGATTGATGTAGGCAACAGCCGTCTGGTTGTCCGAGCGGACCTGAACAGCCCGACCCCTCAGGTGTGGGGTTAAGTGGGCGAGAACCAACCTGATCGCCCTCAACTCCAGAATGTTGATAGGGGCATGGGCCTCCCGAGGGCCCTACTGACCCTGGAACTTCAGGGACTTCCAGAATCCCCCCCAACCTGACAGACTGGCATCCGTGGTGACAGTCTCCCAGCAGGGGACCAGAAAGGACCTGCCCCCAGCAGGTCCCTTGAGTCCAGCCACCACGCTAGAGACCGCCTGACCAGAGGGGACAAGACAAACACCTGATCCACAAGAGGTGAAGCTGAAGAGGCCTCATGTGGAACTGAGCATATGGCACCGCCTTGAAGCAGAACACCATCAGGCCCACCAGCTGCATTCCCTGCCTGATGGATGGATGAGGACAAAACAGCAGGAGCTGAGCTTTCTCTTGAAGGACCTCTACCTTCTGCTGAGGAAGAAAGATTTTGACCTGAGCTGAATCCAGAATCATGCCCAGAAAAGACTTCACCATGGAAGGAGACAGGGAAGATTTGGGGTGATTGATCACCCAACCGAATGATTCCAGTGTGGACACCACCTGCTGAGTGTCCAGCTCTGCCTGGTGGAAGGACTGAGAAGCGATAAGCATGTCGTCCAGGTAGGGAAGAATGCGAATGCCCTGAGATCTCAGCAGGGCCATCACTCCTGCCAGCACCTTGGTGAATACCCTGGGAGCCGAGTTGAGACCGAAGGGCAAGGCCACAAATTGGTAGTGCTGATCCTCCAGAGCGAACCTGAGGAATCTCTGATGACCTGGAAAGATAGGTACGTGAAGGTAAGCATCCTTGATGTCTACAGAGGTCATGAAGTTCCCTGGGCATAGGAAAGTCACAGCTGAGCGCAGAGTCTCCTTGCGAAAGTGTCTGAATCTGACAAATTTGTTGAGAAGCTTTAAATCCAGGATAGGTCTGATGGACCCATCCTTTTTGGAACAATGAAAAGATTGGAATAATAGCCTTTGCCCCTTTCCTTCAAGGGCACCCGGCAAATGACACCTAGATCTAGAAGGCCTTGGACAGCCAGGGACAGACACTGAGCTGACAAGGGGTTTTGAGCTAACCGAGATTTGATGAATCTTGGGGGCGGCCAGGCTGCAAACTCTATCTTGTAACCAGAGGATACTACCTCCCGAATCCACCTGTCTGAGACATGACGCCTCCAGACATGAGCCAAGAGCCGAAGCCGTCCCCCCACCCGTATGGGTGAGGGCGCCCCTTCATGCCTGAGGGGGCTTGGGGGAGGACTTAGTCTTGGGACCCCAGGGGGGCCAGGGCGGCCACGTCCTCTGCCCCTGCCCCAAAAATCTCCACGGGCCCCAGCAAAGGAAGCTCCCCGTCCAATTCTGGAGCCCCTGAAGGAAGGAGAAAAGGCACCTGAACCCCGAAAGGACCGGGGCTGCCTTCTACGCTGAGGTAACTTGCCTCCTTTAGCAAACAGGTCCAAATGTTCCCCAAAGAGGCGCAGCCCCTTGAAGGGAAACCCAGTGAGAGCCTTTTTGGCAGTGTTGTCAGCTGCCCACTGGCGCAGCCAGACCGAGCGGCGTATCGCCACCAATAAGGCAGAAGCCCTGCCACACATTCTAATGGTATCATCCAAGGCAGAGAGAACATATGCAACAAATTCCTCACAACACAGAAAAGCTCTATACTCTTCAGTACCAGCATCGTCAGGGGCCCTATCTAAGAGTCCCCTGAGCAGGCTTTTAATAGTAACAGCCGTAATAGCAGAGGCACAGACCGGACAGAGCGCGGTCCCAAAAGCATGGCAAGCCAGCTGATCAATGCGCCTGTCCTCCCCATCCCTTAGTGTAGTAGATGTGTTAGACAACGCCAGAACTGGAACATCCACCTCGGGAGGACATGACCACCGCTTAACCATTTCAGCAGGAAAGGGATGCCGCCTAGCTCCCCGGGGAGCCGACTAGGCTGTTCCCACTCCTTGAGCACCAGATTATTAAAATGAGCTTGTTCAGGAAACTCCAAGCGTGGTTTAACAGTATGAAACAGCTCCCCCTGCTGCCGCGGTGCCACGGCAGGAGGAGAGATACAGAGTACATCAAAAATGTGAGCCAAAAGTCTGTCAGTATCATCTGAAGCCCATGGGTCATGCCCAGAATCGGCACCATAATCTCTAGGATGTTCCTCAGATGATTCTGAATCAGAAAACAATTCCCCCTCCTCTAGGGGGGTATAACCAGTAACATCAAAAAATTCCTCTGCCTCCATAGGAAAGAAGGAAACACCCGGTTATAAATGCCGCTTCTTGGCAGAAGCCTTATGTGGTTGTTATGATTAAGGGCTCTTGAAGCCTGAAACGCGTCACGGTGTGGTGGGGGATTACAGGGGACACACTGTCCTCGGACACTCTCTTTCTTTGGATCTTCATGTTGGATTTTATGATTGAATTTTCAAGTAAAGGTTACGTTTTATCCTGTGAGCTGGACACCTTCCTTGTTTTGCATGCTGGAATTGTTCAAGAGTTTTTCCTGAGTCCGTGCTGGAGGATATTCACAAAGGGAGAGCTGGTCATTTGCAATGATTTAGAAGCCTTACGTGGGCCAGAGCCAGCAATATGTCTCTCAATGCTGGCCACCCAAGCAACCAAATCAGGTTGAGACTCCCCACTGGTATGCACCTCACTGGGAGTCAGATGTAAGCGTAGGGGGGGTAGGCGAAGCCTGATGGGGCGCAGGCCCAGCCACCGGTAACCCAGACTGCAATGCAAGCGTCTGCTGAGCACAGGGAACACACACCCTGACATCATCACTTATAGGGGATACCCCACACACTACATACAGCCGGGCATGTCCCACAGGAACCCGAGCACATTATCCTGAGAAGCCTCCATATGGTGATTATTGTGGCACAATAGGCCAATTGGGATTGACGCCAATAAGGCTACCCGGGATGCCCCAATAGCCCGCTAGGGAAGTGGGAGATATAAAATACAAGAGCCCTCCTATAGGAAGTTAACACTAAATAGAGGGGATAGGACTGGGAGAAACCACTAAAGTTTGACTCGCCTGCAAGACATAAGCAAATAGATCCCGTAAACAATGAGCAATCCAGAGAATACAAAAAAATCAGCCCGCAGGGGCACTTACGGACCGTGATAGGGAGACGCCAGACACACGCAGCAGAAAACTAAAATGGCGCCTGCATATACCTAGAGGGGCGGGCCGAGGAGACAGTGATGCAGAACGCGTCAGCCGGCAGGCCCGCCCCCCCCGAAGAGCGCAAAAATGCGCCCACGTGACAAGACCAGCCAATGATGGCGCAGCTGCGCCTGAAGTGATGTCGTCACCTACCGCGGGGCGGAGCACAAGCGTGCGGCGGCAGCGGCAAAAGAAACCAGTGCAACCAATCCAAACAGGGATCATCACATAAAACATATGTTTTATATATATGTATACATAAGACATGCACCCCCCAGGGAGAGCGAAAGGGAAACGAAGGCCAGCCTATGGGAGCCAACTGTGGGGACAGGGGGTGAGGGGCATAAGATGCAGGAGGGGCATCCCATAAGGCTCACCATGGGCCTGTGGTGGGGGACTGTGGTTGGAGCAACGCTCCTTAGCACCTAGCAACGGTGCTGCCTACCTTCACCCGAACCAGTGCAGCCTAAGTTGGGAGGCAATAAAGGAAACGGGTGGGAATAGTCCTACAGTGCCGCAGGCTAATAGCCCTGCTCACCTGCGAGTAGAGAGCCATCTTCTAGTCATCGCAGCCCAGACTGCAGAGAAGAACTGGGGATTTTGTGGGAGGTCCCTGGTATATATGGGGCCGGGAGGAGCCACTTTTCTGTCTCTGTTTTCTGCAGTCCAGCGCCATCTACTGGATGTATAACCCAAGTGTAAGGAATATCTTCTGGAACAGGACGTGTTGTATACTTAGAATACATCATTGTGTTGTCCTTGATGGTATGGATACTTAAAAAACTAGTTTAAACTTATTCAGAATTTTAAAGCACTCATTAAGATTATTTAATCGAAAGTCTGGCTTAGAACGCTGTTATTCCCAGGAGCTGAAGAAATTGAGTCATGCAATGTTGTATTTACCAATGAGTGATCAGAGAGCTCAGCCACGACTGTTGTTCCTCTTAATGGATACTGCCATTACAGTATATTAACCATAGACTGAAGAGTAGTGGGTAAAAAAACCCACAGTGACATTTTATCCAACAAATTATCCAAATAATCAAGTAGGTGCTCAGAATAGGCAAAGGTTTTCATATGACTAGTGGTAGTCCTGTGTTTCTAATTCGCTCCAAAGCCTTTATGGCTGCTATGATTCAAACCAACTGCCCTTATGGCGAGATTTGTCTGAACCCTCCAGCAGCATCATCATCCTGCAGACAGACTTCATTTCCTTCTATGAGATCAGAACTTCATGGACCATTACTTCTTGTCCAAAGGGTACATAAGGTTTGTGCCCGTGTCTGTGGAAATGGGAGCTTCACACTCCACAGGTCAGGACTAACACTTCTTCTTTTGATCAGAAATTCCTCTAGCGCTTCACATACAATTCTTGTTTTCTGGCAAAGAAAAAAAAAAAATTGAGATTGGCAGTGTCCTACAGCGATAACACAGACATGTATGTAACAGAACGTGTTTTGGCAATACTAAAGATAATCTAACTTGAGTCTCACTAGATAGATTTTAGTGTTGTGATGTCCAAGATGTGGCTTGCAGGGGCTTCCTATGCACTACCCACCCTCAAGGTACCACTGGTGGAACAATGGAAGTGCCTTGCATCAGCACGGTTTCAGCAGGCTTAAACCCTCCCTTGACCTTGTGCAAAGGAGTGACCAGGTCCATGGGGTCCTTAAGCAGAGCAAATTGGATGATCCATGACGCTCAAGTCCTTTAAAAGGAAGTGCCATGGTACTCAGAAGATGCTGTTTTTTGTTTATGGATACTCCTGCTTCCCAGCTCCGTGAACCTTGCAACCTTGAACCTCTGTATTGTTTACTCTTAATCAACCTTGCTTTCAGACTTCCCTTTGGATTGTTATTCGGTTTTACCTCGGCTTTGGGCTTGGAACTTTAAACCTGTTCTGCATTTATTCAAACTCTGCTATTGAACCTGTGCTGCCAGCCCTTGACCCCTGCTTGGACTTTGTTATTGAACCCGTGCTGCCAGCCCCTAACTTTTGGCCTGAACTTTGACCTATATCTCACCATTAGGACTCTATGCTCTGTCCTGCTGTGTCTTCCATGTTTCTATGCCTGAGCCCTGTCCTTCTGTACCACTAGATGGGACAACCCGAGGTGTTCACGCAGGCCAGTCTGTCCCTCCTTGCAGGCAGGCTCCAGGAAATACTGGGGCACCTCCTAGATTCCTGGGACCTGGTGAGTCTAGGTGTTCAGTGGCTCAGCTGAACTTGTTGTGGCCTGGAACCCACTCCCTGCACCTCCTGAACCATTACAGGCAGCTTCTCCGCCTGAGATGTGTCCCGAGTTCCACAAACTTGTGGCTCCTGTGCTCACTTTAGAACCTTCTTTTCCCTGTCGCCGACTTCATTTGAGCTTTGCTCTCACTCATCAGTCATTGCCTGACTGCTCTTTGGTGCTAAGCATCCCCTAAGGCAGACGGCATCTATGCAGAGCTCAAGAGTGCTGCAGAAGGCAGCCGCAGTGTCACTATGCTTCACCAGGTCTGGGGGGGCAGAACCCTGGACCACTTCCCTGAGAGATCCCCTGGCCTGGACAGTTTCTTTACCTTTGGCATCTAAAGTCTAAGGTCACATTTCTTATCCCTGCTGTCAGGTAAATGTGGTCACTCATAGAAGGCCTCTCTAAAATCGATGAAACCTTTTATCTCTTGTGAGCTCTGCCTCCTGTAATCTTCTTTGCTGTTCCAGTTAACCTGAATGTTGTCATCTTTTATACTTTGCTATGGCACTGACACATCCATGTTGGCACTGGAAAAGTATACAATGGGGAGCTTGAGGAAACTAGCTATGCAGGTAGAACACCTTGGCAAGTCACTTGGGGCAGTGGGGGATGGGACAGTTATGGCCTAGTGGTTAGGGGACCGATTTTGTAACCAGAGTGTTACAGATTCTATTCCTGGCTGGAGCAAGACTAACATGCTCTTGAGCACTTGTCATCGAACCAGACAGTGCTTCAGAACAACTGTGCTGCAACTACTGACCGATAAAGATAAGCGTAAACCTGTAGAAAGCATGTGCCGCCAACTACATAGGAAAAATAAAATGAATTAAAGGTACATTGTCCCGGCATCATTTAAAATTGTGGCCCTGCACCTCGCTTGTCTGCACACAAGTGTGATTACAGCTTCTTTATAGCCATGATACACGTCACTGGCATTCACATGTGCCCCAAGTTACTAAGCAACTGGCGAGTATCAAGCCGCCAAAGCACATTTCCTGATGTGAATTAATTTCACCAACATGAAATTATTACATGTCACCCTCCCGGAGCTTGTATCTCTATAATCTCTCCTCTCAGGTGTAAAGGAGAAATCCTGGAAGAGAGGATGGTGTTGCTATTAGGGAACAATAGAACTAATGGGAAAGCAGGATTTGTGATTTACTACGACTGGGACACTTCCATCTATGAAAACCCAGAACATGACACTTTCTGGAAAATTTGTAGGGAAACCTGGAGAGGTCAAACCGTAAAATTCACTAAGGTCCACTGTGTTGTGATTCAGAATTAGTTGTGATAGGGAACCACTAAATAAAACCATTGATCAACTCATCTAAGCAAACCCAGAGCCTGACACTTTCCCAAGGACTTGTGAGGAAATGTGGTTGGAGTCAATCAGTGAAATCCGCAGAGTTCCACTGGGTTGTGATTAAAATTTTAGATGTGGTGGGAAGCAACTTGTCCTATCTACTTCCTACATTTTCTGCAGCACAGAATAGAAGTCTTAGCAGTTTGGCATTCCTCCAATTCCATTCCTCCAGGACCACGCAAAAAAGTGGTCTAATAGCCACTTCTGTCCCATGGTGCTCTCAGTGTAAATGAGCCTGGCAAGCCACAATGGTCAAGACCCATAATGCTGCACCATGATATTACCCCTTCCAGCTCAACAACAACCCAGAATTTGAACTGAAAAAATCCCAAGGGGGATAACTGGGGAAAAAAGATAGTGTGTGCCTGAACAGGGAGTTTAAAAAGGCAGAGCTACCCCCCTACTTGGGGAGGGCTTACCAAGGCTCAATGGGCCCTGGTACCTGGTGGGTGCTGACACCCACCATACTGGTTGCGGTGGCTTAAGCATTTTTAGAAAAACAATATGGGGCTACCATAAAGGCATTTGCTGGCCGGGATAGCACGCTCCTTTTACTTGCACCAACGACCAATCAGCCACCTAGGCATTAACTCAAATCATTTCCAGACTTTATTGCCAGCAAGATTTTTCTAGGTCAGCATTTCATGGTGTTGATGTGGGTGGCCAGGTAAAAAGTCAGCATGATATCTTTGCGACAGGTAAACTTTAATATTGGAGACAGGAACAACATACAGTTTTAATAAGTATTCAAGATCTTAACAGCAGGAAAAGCTGAGAATTAAAATATCTGTCAAGCCTGCAGCGGGAGGCCAATACTTTACATACACTGGATGGGAACATAAGTCAAACTTGCATCAAAATTCAGTTTGCACATATTTTGGCATTTCATAAATATCCCTCAAGGTTTTATAGCATCCGATGAATACATTGAAACAGTGTAACAATCGCAAATATATCTTTTTTAGGACCTCAGTGGAAAATCTATAAATTCTGGAAAGGAAATATTGAAAAAAGAAAATGTTCAGAAAATGGAATAAAGGCCCAGCACAGAATAAAATCCCAGAGCAGCACATTTATTGGCTGATGAGAGTAAAAGTATTGTGCAGAATAAAATTTAAAGTGATTGTCCAGGAACACTCAAAAGTATTGGCATTGTGTAAGACTATGCATGGTTAAGTTCTCATTTATTTTATTTTAAAAAAATGAAGCTATTTTGCCAGGGTCATTTCAAATTAAAAGATCACCTTGTTTAAAGCGGACTAAAACCCACATTTTTAACTAGCGTCCCCTAAATTGCTCCCCCCACGAATAGTATCTTTTTACTGCTTTTGTTTCACTCGAATCACAGATAATGGCGCCTGTTTTAGCTGTAAAGCTCCACCTCCTCCATTCATTTCCACTGCTGTGTGTGGCAATGATTTCATTGGCACACTTATGTAAATGACTAATGCACCTGTAATCTTACAGAGAGGGAGAGTAAAAATACAGTGCTTTATGGTGATTTGATAAGTGAAAATGTCAATTTCTAGCTCTATACCCTAAGAAGAGAGTATCAGCAAGGGCTTTGGTCAAATGTATTTCACAATTTCAGTGGGTTTTCGTCCGCTTTAATTAATGTCGTGCTGTGACAGTGAAGAGAGTTATCACTAATAGAGGGGACATCAACTAGACACAAGCCTCAAGATTCAATTGGTGGTCCAGATTAGTGCTGGAGGCAGAGGAAAAGGAAAAAGAAACCCTCCCTACCTTTCTGTGACGAGAGCAAAGAGACAACATGTGACTGACACTGCATCAGGTAAACTACCAGGCAAATGATTTTAAAGTTTGACTGGTAAATTCGTTTAACTACTTAAAATTCTACTATTACCTCTTAAACCCAAGCCGACCTGCAAACTATCCTGCAGCTTCCCAGAACCCAAACCAGGCCCATTATATATAAGACAAAACAGTCTGCCCTGGTAAAATGTTTAGTAACATAAGTGAATGTGTACTGTTCAATATTCACAAATGTTGTACAATAGGGTTCCCCTGTGCCTCACAGGCTTTCTGCTAGGCTGTCAGGTTATACGTGAGTCAATCAAGCATATGTGGGAGCAGCACAACTGCCTCTGTGGCTTCTCTGCGGCTCATATAAATGCACTGCCGCAGAAGCTGATTGGAGTAAAGCCACATCTGCACCGTGGGATCACCAGCGAGGTATGTGTTTCAGGCGACCAGGGAGTTTTCACATAGCAGGGCAACCCAAGTCAGGATGCCCCAAGGGTAGGGATCAAAACCTGGGATAGTGAAAATCAGGTACTTTAATATGGCATCTATAATCTATGTGGCAGACAACCATCCTCATGTGCTGAATAAGGCTCTTAAAGATGAAGTAAACATTTCCTTTTACAGTTGAGTGTCAGTCAGTCATGTGACCACAAACAACCATTTACGTTTGATGTGCAAGCCTACTTGCTAAACCCCAAAAAAGCTGACAGACTAAGATTCCAAGGCTCAAATGTTTTTTTTTTTAAACTGAAAAGGGACAAGTGCGCTGCATCCTGCAAAAAAATCTTGCTTGATAGAATGGTTATCAGCAGTTGGTCCTGTTGATAGACAAGTCAGCATCAAATTAGCAGGATGTGCAGTAAGAGGGTCAATAGGCAGCATTTGACCCTGCCACCCTGTGTCTGAACCAAAAAAGGTCCCATGGCTAGGACATTTGGCAACCAAGTCTTATCCAAGCTAGGAACAGGCATATTAGCTGCTGGGCTTGTAGAAGGTTACTGTGATAAATCATGGCGGCAGCACATGAAGCATGTGGTGACATCTCCCATAGGCAAGAAGAAGTCTGCTCAACGAAATGCGTTGGACGGGACTGAGGACATGGTGACATAATTCTTGGGGCGTGGTTACAAAGCGCTGCTGACGGAGTGCAATCGGTAGTTTAAAGCAGGCAGGTGGAAACAAGATTCATTTGCCCTAGTTTGAGAGAGCGAAACACACACTCATGCAAAGCGGTTTTTATTTTTAAGGAGGGCAAGAGTACCCAATACACCCCTTCGATGGTTTGATGATCTTGCAAGTGATCGCTGCTGTCTGTCTTAGCACCCAGTGTGGGTTTGTTTTGTATTCATAGTCACACTGCTTAAAACAACTTAGCTGTATAGCTAATATCATATCTATATAAGATATACTGGTGAATCATATTGGGTGTTTTAAAATATAATCATATAATCTGGCCTAACCAATCTTCTAAAGGGCATACGCCACAAAGCTCAATACTGACTGTTTGTGATCCTTCCCCCTCGTCTTCACCCCTCTTCCTTTAGACTGTAAGCTCGCAAGGGTAGGGCTCTCTCCCCTATTGTATCTTGTACTCAGAAGGAATAGTATATGTACCATATGTTTCTACCCTGTCTGTAATTACTACTTTGTAAAGCGCTACGGAAGATGATGGCGCTATATAAATAAACAATAATAATAATTCTTGTGCAATAAATTGCTTGATATTTTAAAGCAGTGCTACTCTATGCAGTTTTTACATTTCTTTCACTTGGGTATAATACCTAAGTTGCAAGTTTGTGGAGTATTACACTCTGAATGGTCAAAAGGATATAAAGAAGTTTGAAATGGAGGTTTTCCAAAAATAAAAGCCTGGTAGCAGTGTTTAATCCCTTGTGAGCCAGTAAGCAGTAAATTCAGGTGGTGGCCACAGCCTTCGCATGAATAACACGTGCTGAAAAAAAAGAGAAAAAGTGTTTAGAAGCGCGGTGTCAGTTTTATCTCGGCTTTTATTTTCTCATTGTTAGGCAAGAAGGTCTGCTGACATTTTGAGCATTGCTGGAGCGTAGCAGGACCAGGCAGAATGCGTCAGGTGTGTCTCTCTGTGAAGATATGCTCCTACTGGATAATCGAAGTGAATAAGCCCCCTTTTCCCCAAGGATGAAATCAATAAATATCTTTTGAGGAAAAAAAAAGGGAGTGGTTAATATACCCATACAACAATAAGTGTATGAAAAAACACCATGAAAAGTCACCATCCTCAACTGTATCAGATTGCAATACAAATAACATTTTTACCTTAGAATCACCCAAAAAAAGAAACAAAAGACATGAGGAAAAAACAATATATAAGGAATATGTATGCACTGTAAAGGATAAGGGGATCCTTTAAATAAATGTTTCCCAGTGCAAGAAAGCAGAGAAGAGGCAGGCGTGAGGGCGGGAAATTTTAAACTTTGCATGTCAAGCGCCTCATGGATGTACCTACTGTGCACTAACAAACCTCCAACCCGGAAGCTGAAGAAGCGGTGTGGCAGCTCTGAGCGGACCAACCTCCAAAGGCCTCCAATGCTATACACACAGCTGGGAAGGCGCAAGACAGCACCCGCACTGCCCAGCAAGAGCGCCAGCTCTTGAAAAGTTAGATGGCCTTAGACGCCCCACACATGCACAGAGCATGCAAGACCCAGCCCATCCACCTCATCGTCTGAATTTGAATAAAGCTGTTTTATGCTGAAATAAAGAATTAGTAAAAATACATTAACATTACATTATTATTATTAACATTACATTATTATTATTATTAACATTGCATTATTATTATTATTAACATTACATTATTACATAAAAAAATAAAATAGTGTAAATACAGTTTTGTGCCTGTCTCTCATTTACATATAAAATACATTTTTGCAATATGGTGAAGTGCTCATAAATGACTATTCATTTTTTTTTAACACAGATTCAGAACTATAAACTTATGTACCAAACGACAACTATCCAATCAACCAGGGGTCTCAGACATATGATGGGACATTGCCTGACAGGACAATTGGGGGAAGAAATATATTGCGGTGACTAACAATGCACTAGTAAAAGCTAGGCAAAAATACCATTTTGTGAATACTCACCTGTAAAATGGGTATTATACGTATGTCACACACCCCGCTTCAAACATTAAATAGTTACACTTGGGTATACACACCTCCAGGTGGCGATCTTGCAGAGAAGTCCTGAAAAACGAGCCCCTCCCGGTCTATACATACCTGGTACCTCCCACTTATTCCCCAGTATTCAAACAGCAGTAAAGACAAGGTACCAGGAAAAAAACATTGGTAACCCTCAAACCGTAAACGAAGCTTCACCATATAAAGAACCAGGATACCAAAAAGGGCGGGTAAAGCGGGGTGTGTGACATACTTATAATACCCATTTTACAGGTGAGTATTCACAAAATGGTATTATTCTAAGTATGTCACACACCACGCCTCAAACATTAAATAGTTACACTTGGGACATCCAAAAGCAGTGTCCATAAAGGGCGGGTATCCAACAAGGCAATAATGCAGAAACTCAAACCACTGCAGCCTGCAGAACCTTGCAGCCAAACACAGCATCCGCTGAAGCCCGCACATCAACCTTGTAAAACTTGGAAAAAGTGTGAACAGAAGACCAAGTAGCAGCCTTACAAACTTGCTCCACAGAAGCCTGGTGCTGAAAAGCCCAGGACGCTCCAACAGCACGAGTAGAGTGAGCAGTAATACGAAAAGGGGGAGCCTTCCCTTTGGCAGAGTAGGCCCCAACAACCGCCTGATGAATCCACTTGCTAATGGAAGACTTAGCCGGAGCCAAGCCCTTCCTAGGCCCACAGGGCACCACAAAAAAAGCATCAGTCTTACGAAACGGAGATGTAGTACGCAAATAGCACTTAACACAACTTACCACATCCAAACAATGTAAGGCGCTGGGCGGGCCCAGCAAAGCGCGGCAGACGCTGCGGCCCCGCCCCTCCCATCAATCCAGGTAAAGCACGGGCCGCGCACGACGTGGCCCCGCCCCCTCCACCTCCAAAGAGCCTTGACCGGAAAGCGGGCGCCAAGGACAATGGCGCCCACACCGACGGACAGGCGGGCCGGCGGCACACACGCCGCCCGGCCCCGCTCGCTACCTCCTCCGGGAGAACGAGCAGCGGGCGCCTGGACATGGCGCCCGCACAGACAGGCGGGCCGGCGGCACAACACGCCGCCCGGCCCCGCCCACAACCAACCCAGAGAACCGTCAGAGCAGCGGCTCTGGACATGGACATGGCGCCCGCAACTAAAAACCAAAAAGCAGACCGGCGGGCCGGCGGCAAACACGCCGCCCGACCCCTCCCCCTGCACCATCGGAGAATGACAGTCCGGGGAGCTCAACGGAGCCCCCAAAACAATGAAGAGCTGAGCAAACGGGCGGGCCGGCGGCACATACACACCCACGCCGCCCGGCCCCGCCACACACCAGTAAAAAACATACACACAAGGTAGCAAACATAACCCAGGCATACAGACAAGCCCCCCCCCCCCCAACTAGCGCAGGGAGAAGGGACCAAGCGGGAAAGGGGGAAACCTAATACGGACATCAGGGCGGGGCATCCCAAATCCGGATCACCAGGCTGGATAACCGCATTACCCCATAATATGGGGTCTAGCGGAGGAGCTAATCTCCTAGGCACCTTAGTGCCATCTACCTTTGCCCGGCAGACAGCCTAAGCTGGGAGGCTACACATTCAACAGGGGGCTAATAAAACAAAAGCCGGGCAGAAATAGACCATGGGGGGGGGGGGCGGGGTGTCACCCCGGCTACCTGCAAGCAGGAGACTTCTTTCTTCTGTCTTGTCGCCATCTTGCAGAGAAGAACACTGGGGAATAAGTGGGAGGTACCAGGTATGTATAGACCGAGAGGGGTTTTTTTTTCAGGACTTCTCTGCAAGATCGCCACCTGGAGGTGTGTATACCCAAGTGTAACTATTTAATGTTTGAAGCGGGGTGTGTGACATACTTAGAATATGTAAATTGTAAACATTTTTAAAATAAAACGGAAAAAATTATTATGGTAAAAAAGATTAGGGCAGATATACTTTGCCTACATTCGTTCTTCTCAGGACAATAGTCAGAAAAGGCTGTTGTTGCAAGGGAGGTTTGGAAGTACTAAAAAGCAAAACAACTTCATTAGCAGTGTCCACTGACATCAAAAACCATGGTTCAGAAATAAGAAGAATTGAAGTCCTCCAGATGCCACATAAGAAAAACAGTTTCCGCTGGCCAGATTATATATTGCCTGTGATAAAAAATGTCATTAAGAATTAAAAAAAGAAGTTACATTTATGGCAAGGATTGTGTTGCCTTATACAAAAGCTGCACCTGCACTTCATCTTGTGCCAGCGTCATCCACCACCAAGCTCAACTGCTTCAAGACATTTGTGTTCGGAATAACACGTGCTTGACATCAGTCAAATGTCACCCACCCACATGCAGCAAAGGCTGGAATATTAGAGCACCTACAAGGGGAAGATCAGTGAAAGAATGATGTAAATATTGATGTAGACATGGCGGTTGCATTTTTGTTCTGCTTCCTATTGTTTAATTCTAGAACTTACTCAGCAGGAGCCGAAGCAAACCCAGACTGAACAGGATCCCGAACAAGTTAGGCTTCAGGCCACACTATTGTAAATTGTTATAATCCCACAACTGTCACAAAGAAACACAGCACCAAGGAAAGAAAAGAAAGAGAGAGTCTTAGAAAAGCAGGAGTGGAAAAAAACTGATGGCTGCATGGGCAGAAGGAAAGATTGTAGGGTAGAAAGAAAGAAAGGAAGGGCAGGAACTAGGAAGATATCACTAGTAACCATCTAGATCAGGGGTGGGCAATTATTTTTTCCATGGGGCCACATGAGAAACTAAATGTATTGTGGAGGGCCAGGCCAAAAGGCTGAACTCAATTCTGAATAATATAATTATATTTCTTTATAAAAAGCAGTAAATAGCATTGTTGTGACAAGCTGGTACGGGTATATGTTATAGTTAAACAATGAAAAAGTGAGGTTGCCTTACAAAAAAATGTAATTTATTAAATAAACCAAATTTTGTGTGTTCAGTGAGGTCTCACACAGCAGGGCATCCCGAATTGGGATGCCCCAGAGGCATGATGCCTTTTGGTCTGCTGTAAATCAGGTTAGGATGGAATAACCCCCCCCCCTTTACATTATTATTAGTAACACAGCTCTGCTTTTTACTCAGTAACAATGTGAAAAAATGCGGATTCCCTCACATAAAGCAGTGGCCACTGGTCTTCCCCCCTGGAAATCCCAGATCGGGATGCCCCACTGTGTGAAACCCTTTTTACTCAGTAGCAACATGAAAGCGGAACAAAGCCCCAATCTGGGATGCCCAGGTGGAAGACCAGTGGCCGCTCTGGCAGTGCGCGGGTGCATCGGTAGCGTGCGGCAGCGCACCTTAGAGGGAACGCTGGTTGCGGGCCGGTAAGAGCCAATCAAAAGGCCGTATGTGGCCCTGGGGCCTTACAATTCCCAGGTCTGATCTAGATCAAGGGTTCCCAACCTGTTTTCAGCTTTCCATTTTTTAGTCATTGTATCAGGACCGGTTGGCGTGTGCTGTCATTCACCTAAAACAGTATTAAAAATGCACAATACATAAAAAATAAAAATGGCTCTGGGACAAACAGACCTTGTTTAAAATGCATAGAATAAGCAGGAATGAAGACAATATGTGGCCGGACACACCCCCTGCGATGAGCATGCTTTGGCCATGCCACTTCAAACAGTACAGTCAGACATTTGGACAACTCGAGGTTATGTAAAACTAAGAAAATCCCTCCATATTACACATAAACTGGCCCAATTTTTAAAGTCTGGAGATCATAATGCATGCATACATGGGGCTCCTATCATCCCCGAATGCTCAGGAACTGAGGTCCAACAGTACCAACCCCATATGAAAGATGGGAAACATTTAAGATTCAGCTAACTACTGCTAAGAGGCAGAGACCGAGGCTCTGACAGGGGGGGGTTACCAGTCATGTGTTTAAATATTAAGGGCAGGAACCATCTAACTGTCTCTGTCTGGAGGAGGTCACGATGGAATTTCGCACTGAAGTAGCAGGAACTCACAGGCTGCCTCACACCTCACTGTTGTTGCCCTGCACCAAGACCTAACATTGCAGGATCACTGACATACGTTTCCTCTGCTCATTCTGATAGTAACTTACCAGTTGTGTTCACCCTACTGGCTTATATATGTATCACATTCATTGTGTGTATATATTTTTTTCTAGTGTGCTCTTAAACCAATTAAACATATAACTTAATCTTGGACATGGACACTGTTATATTGAATCCATTTGTACATGCCTCTCAGTTATATAATAGGATATCACTGTTGGCTTCTGGTCCAATATAATCCCATAAGGGCTCAAATGGGGCTGGCAGGACTCTGTTCACAGTCTGTCATGTATAGCATGTCACCATCCCCAGGTCTGTGCTACATGTCTCTGCTTTCTGCTGACACATCCAAGGAACAAAAGATACTCAGTTTAAGAGGACCAAAACCTCAGATTTTAACTACCCTGAGTATTTGGTCTGTGAGTCCTATGTAAGCTCTCCTCCAATCAGTATGGCCAAGCATATTAATGAACGGCTAATAAACCTGAAGTCCAGCCACAGGTCGCTCCTCTCCGGCTGTGCATAACCAAACCAGCCATTCAGATATGTCTGGCATGGGTGTGTAAGGCTATATGAAGGGCGACATGGGATCGCAGGAAAGGTAGGATTTCTGGCAGATAGGGGGTTAGACACAGAAGGGGAGTCTGGCCCTCTTGACTGTGAAGTCAAAATAAGTAAAAATAAAAGCCTTTATTCACCTGTTCTCCCCTGCAGCAGCCAGTGTAGTGTCCAGAATTTCAAAATGTCTCAAAGAACAGGACCCGAGAAGTGGATGTTTACATAAATTCTTCTGGAGGTTGTCCACTGTTCGTGAGCAGACAGGTGGATGGGACTCCACCCCCTTCATCCCATGATTGTCACAGTGAATGGAGTGCAAATCTGGATTCACTATAAAAGGAAGGGAGCACCAGGCACTGCTTTGACATGTAGCAGACAGATAGACAGGGTGTACCAACATGTCGCTGGACCTTAAAACCTAATACAGGTTCGTTTTAGAAATCATGACATTGCACCAGTTACTGGGTGAGAGATAGGGTGAGTACAGGATTTCTCTTTCCTACATTAAAAGGACAGTCCAGGCTGAAAAAGGGAGGTATGGGGATATATTTCTCCTGTCTCCTTTTGACCTTACAGAGTCTGTTGCAGGGGCCATAGCACCTGCTGCTACTGCAGCACCTCTTGGATGTGGAAAACCTGTCAGTTAGCAAAAAGGAATCATTTCAGTATATCATTAATACGGAAATAGTATGAAAATAGCAGTTTCTCTATTGTAATATTCTAACTTTATCTCACAGAATCTGCTGCAGCACCTCTTGGGTGTGGGGAGTTGTTTATCAAGGTGACAGAAACACATGCAAAATAGGGTAATCTTTTTTTTTTTTATTATTATTTTTTTTAGATGAGGGAATTTCTTAAGCTCACAGACTCAGCTAGGGATGCCAGGCCATTTGCTTCAGCACCTCTCGGTTGGATAGAGTTGTCAGTGAAGGTGGTTTGAATTACAGAATTAACAGAGGCGCTGCCAGGCGAGCTGTGTTAGGCAGCTGCTGCAGCACCTCTTGGGTCAATACAGGTGGTTTTAGTCAGCGCACTAACCAAGACACTTCCAATTTAATGGGGCCCCCTGACCTTCTGGGCCCCGGGTGCAGTTGCACATAGGATTGCCACCTGGGCGGTATTTTTTTTTACTTTACTGGTCACTGGCTTGCTCTTGCTTTTTTTAATGGTAAATGATGATAGGAAAGGTATACTCACAATTACAATAAACAGTAAAAAAAAAACTAAAACCGGCACTGCCAGCACAGTGGCCAGTAAAGTAGCAAAAAAGAAAATACCGGGTAACTGGCAAACCTATTAGCACCCCCTCAAGTTACGCCCCAGCAGATAAACTATTTCAGTGAGTGTTTAAGTTACCTCAGGAGAGCTGCTGCAGCACCTCTTGTATGAGGAGACCAGTCAATGAGGCGGTTTCAGTCAGAGGACTAATGGAGGAGCTGCCATTACCTCCGGAGTGCTGTGAACACTTCTGCCGCACCTCTTTGGTGAGGAGAGCTACTGTAACCCTAGGTGAGCAGGTAATGGGTTTCAGTAATGCCGATGTTACCTCAGGAAAGCTGCTGCAGAAACTCTTGTATAAAGAGAAGCTGTCAATCATGGTGGTTTCAGGGAGGGGTATAACCAAGGAGCTGTCACAGGATAATTTCACCTCAGGAGAGCTGTGGCGGCTGCTGCAGCACCTTTTGGGTAAGTCTAGAAAGGGAAATGGTTTTCATTGGGGGCTTATGTTACCTCAGGAGAACTGCTGCAGCACCTCATGTATGAGAAGAGCTGTCAATCATGGTGATTTCAGTGAGGGGTGTTACCGAGGAGCCGCCACAGGATAATCCCACTTCAGGAGGGCTGTGTCAGTCGCTGTAGCATCTGTTTGGCGGGAAGCGGCGTCGGTGGCGCTGAGCTCAGGCACCGGGTGACGGGCGGGAGCCCCTCCTCAGTCAGTGATGGAGCCACCTCCCTCCACCCAGCAGCACTGTGCCCGCACTGCCGCCAGCACCGGCCACCGAGGACGCAAGTGCCTGCCCCGGAGCTCAGCCTCACCGAGGACCTGAGAGGGCGGCAGCCTCCAGTGCAGGTAAGCGGCGCCTCACCCGCGGGTCACTCACGCCGGGGACTTTACCTCAGCTCAACCGAGTGCGCAAATCGTGTCGGGCAATCTATGTCCTGTTGCTATGGGCAACGGTTGCAGTGTATTGTGTGTGTGTGTGATTGTAAATGACACACACTATATACAGTTTTATTGTACAATCTTGACCATAGCGAGAACAATTGGTGATCATTAGGACAAATATTAACTTAAAGCACTTTCTAGAAGACCTTTTTGCGAAATGACAACTGAAAAGTCCAGTTGCCTTGACTTATCACTAGAACTACACCGTGACCTGCATGCCTGAGAACCTCTTGCTGATAGAGTAGAATGGTGATTGTACAATCGAATTGGAATCATGGCTGGCTTTTAGGGTGTTCAGAGTGTGCGGCCGCACAGGTCATCATTATAAAAGGGGCGTGCAGATTTGTCAAACATTCCTTTCAGGATTGAATAAAGAATTTGATTAAAAAAAAACCTTGTTTGAACAATCCTGTATTAGTCCGATTGAAGCACAATCTAAGCTATTTAACATGAAATTGCTCTATGTGTGGATAATGCCAACCTAGTTGATCTATAGATTACAGCCCTAATGATTATTTCTGCGTCTGCGAACTTTTTTTTTATCTAGTTTGATCCTTGTTGAGCTGATCTAATAGGTCAGAAAAAAAACAATACATCTGTGGCTGATACAAATTTGATGTTTCGTAATCTTTTATATGGATTGATTGATTCTCGTTGGTCTGGTCATGGAAAAATCTGACCAATCGGATAAACAAAAGTAAAATCAGTTGCTAATACAAACCAGATCCTTTATTCATAAACTCTAATCCCTGTTTGTCCTGCTCTGATAGATTGAAAACAAATACTAGCGTCTAGCATTAACTTGATCCTTTTGTTTCTCAAACCTTCATCTAATCAAAATCTGATCAGCCAGGTAAAATAGGTATGTGGCTTACCTAAGTCTGATCCTTCGCCTAGACTTTATCGCTGTTTGATCCTTCCCTAGTGTAATCGATTGAATACAAATCTGATCAGCCTGATAAAATACAGTGTGTGTGTGTGTGGCTAAGCAAAATCTGATCCTTTGTCCAGACTTTATCGCTGCTTGATCCTTTCTTAGTCAGACTGAATACAAATCAAAGTTTGTAGCTGACATCAATTTTATCTTTGGTTTCATAAACCTTTATTCTGCTTTATCGGTTGATTGCCTCAATCTAATCAATATCGGATCAGTTCAAACAATTTGTGTGTATTATTTAGACCAGATTGGTCCTTAGACTTTTCTGGGTCTGATCAATCAAGTAGTTATGTGTGTGGCAAATGAGAATCTGATCATTTTGTTCCAATTTCTGATCTAATAGATCAGTCAAGTTAAAAAAAAAAAAAAAAAAGTGATTGTCTCTTTATGCCTGTTTGATTTTTTTTTACTAGTCTGAAATATCCAATCAAAATGAAATAGTCCTTGCTAGCATTGTATTGATCCTTTGTTTTCCGTATATTGACTCAGTCTAATCAAAATCTTGTCAAACTCATTAATAAATCAGTACGTGTGCATAACAGCAAACCGATTAGTCTAATAGAGCTCTATTCGATCATTTTTTTGGTCTGATCGATCAAATATATAACCTCTGTGTGTGCTAACTTGAATCTTATCCTTTTGTTCCATCTATCGTGGCCCTTTTTTGATCTCTTCTGATTGGTCGGGCGTAAAATGAATGCCCTTGTGGCTAACCAATCTTTGTCCCAAAGATATTTTTTGTATGATCAATTGATAAAAATCAAGTGTATGTGGCTAGCATCGATCTGAACCTTTGTTTCATAAACTTCTCAATGTTTCTGACCGTTTGGATGAAAAATATATGTGCGGCTTTGTCATCTCTTGATCTTGTTGATCAAATGAAAAGTGATTATATATTGAACCTGATTCCAGACAGAGGCTGTTAAAGGAATTTGAGGGACAGTGTCCTTTAACAGAGGCACATCACACTTTTTTATTCAGTCAGTCCCTTGTTTCATTTTGGACCTATAGGGCTGTGACTGCTCCTCTGCACAGCACTGTGGAATATGTCAGCGTTATATAAATGTATAATAGTGTATGAGTGTGGAAGTGACAGAGTGTGAGCTCAAAGGGACAGGGAGGCTACAGAAGGAAAAATAGCTTACAATCTATTAGGGTATAAGGGAGGATACAGTAGGAGAAGAGCTTACAATCTTTTAGGAGATAAGGGAGGATACTGAAGGAAAAGAGCTTACAATGGGGGAATAAGAGAGGGTACAGAAGGAGAAGAGCTTACAATCTTTTAGGAGATAAGGGAGGATACTGAAGGAAAAGAGCTTACAATGGGGGAATAAGAGAGGGTACAGAAGGAGAAGAGCTTACAACCTATTAGGGTATAAGGGAGGATACAGAAGTAGAAGAGCTTACAATCTATTAGGGTAGAAGAGGGAGATATAGGTATTACTGTAGGTGTCAGGTTGAACCGTTCCATTGGTGGGAGCTGTCTCTGGTCCTGCATCAAACCCTGACTATTCCTGCTGTGATCTTATATGAAGATTTATTATTGCTGGATGTTAAATGCAGGGTCAGAGACTGTTGAAAAGGTGGAAATGTTCTTCTCGAAGTTGGGCCCCATAGCAGACCCCTAGGACTGCCTATCTTTGATTCCCTCTTGTGGCTGCATGTTGCTGCACTAGAACCTCTGCTTGCTGCTTTTCTGCCCCGCTGCTCCCCCTCGACACACACATTTTAGCTGCATTGTCTGAATCCCTGCTGCAGAGTTTGAGGATGAGCACCCCCTGGATGGGTCAGTGTGCCTGCTCTATGCCTGCTGCTGTTTCTGCCCCCCTATTGCCTGCAGAGCTGCAATGGGACCAGGCTGGCCAGTAATGACACAGTGATGTCCCCTTTCGCTCCGGATGCTGCAGCTCTCCACTTGCTGCTCTACATGCGTCCCAAGGCCATCAGTGTCATGTCTGCAGATGAAGTGCAATTGTCCTCATCCTGCCGCCGGCGCCACACATTTCCATCTCATTTGCCTTGAATGCCGGGTGGCGGGGCATGCAGGGGGAGCGGGGCTTCTGCTTTGCATACCTCGGGAAGATTATTCTGCGCTGGAGTGAGAGAGTCCTGCAGCATGCATCTCCTAGCCTGCAACTCCACAGGTAAGCGTTCAGGCTGTGTCTCCCTGTGTTACCCTGTCCTGGCAAGGGCTGTAACTGCTGCTGGCTTGCTCCCACCCTGGATCTACCCATGGACTGACATGTCCCCCTCCAGGTGCTCCAGAATGAGGTGTCATTGTATGCACCATGCTAGAGTCCTGCTCAGGGGAAGGTGGCCACCTTGGGACAGCTTGTGGGTTATGAGTGGCCAAGTACTCTAGGTTTACTTGAGCCCTGCAGCATGGTGGAACCATATCTACCTCTCAGTGGGGCAACTTTTCATGCAACTCTTTCTCTGCTTTCCATTTAAAGCCATAGTGAGTTCTGTACTGTGATACAGAATATGTCAGAGCTAAACATATGTATAATCAAAATAGTTGTATGTTATTGGGGGCGTGCATTAGAGTGTAAGCTTCTGTAATGCAGTGTCTGTACAGGTCTGTGGATGGCAGCTATAGAATAATGGTGCTTGACTGTGCAGACATTAGAGTTTAAAGGAGCACTATCGTGAAATTTTGTAATATTAAAAATCCATATAAACACCCTGGCTAATGAGAGGAGGGGTCACTTATAGGCCCAAACTGAATAAAACTCCCACTAAGCTTGTGTTTTTTTTTCTCTCCTGGTTGGAATTAAATCCAGGGGTGACAGCTTTAGTCTTCTGTCACCCCAGATGTACTTTTCCTTCCATCAAAATAAAAAAAAACAAGCCCGCCTGGATATTTCCTAAGGCGGGGTGTATAAGTGATCTCTGCTCCCGACACCCATCATATTTATATGGATTTTTATCATTGGGCCATTTTTTCGCGATTGTGCTCCTTTAAGCTCTTCTGCTACAAAGATAGGTGAAAAACAGTGTGTGAGCTCTGAGGGAGGGGGTCACGTGACAGCTTCTATATGCTCTGTACAGTGCTGTGGTATATGTCGGCGCTATATAAATGTATAGTAACAGTGTGTGAGTGTGGAGGGAACATTAGAGAGTGAGTTCTGGGTGCAGGGGTCTCTCTGCTTGTCCATTATATGGTATCTGGGTGTATTTGGTCACCCCCCACCCCTGCATGGTGTCTGGTTATCCCAGTAGCCGCCTTCTCGCCTCATAACACCATTCGCTGTCTTCTTATATATTCTAGCAGTTTATCTTCATGGTGCTGCGGCGACTGTTTAAACACTCCGGAATATCATCTCTCACCATCTCAGAGCTGCCAGAAAGTTTATAATAAGTCAGTGGTGTACTTGAGGAGGGGTAAACACAGCACGGGTGAAAGGAGTGTGCGCGGGGTCGCAGGCTGTCAGTGTCACAAACGCACATGGAGGAGCACCCCAGCCTTATGACTGCGTGTAATAACACCCATATGAAGCCCCACCCAACTACCCTGACACTGACCCAGAGAGGTGTGTGTGTGTGTGGGGTAAATCTGGTTCCCTTTGCTCATTCAATGCTCCGGCCTTTCCAAAGTCCTGCTGTACTCCCAGATTGAGGAATCTCCACCAATTTCTCATTCCAGAGCTAAAGCAAAAGGATGTAAGGTCAATTGAACACTGATTGCTGATTTATATGGTTTGTAAAGGGGTTGTTACCTAACTACAGGGGGCTGCAAGGACCTGCGGCTGACACACAGGGGGCTGCAAGGACCACTGTTGGAGTCATTTTAGCTGTAAGGGATTACTGCTGGCTGGGGCTGCAGTTGTGATGGAACAAGCAAGGTTTTCTAGGTTAGTAGCTTAGGAGCTCTGCACTTATGTTTCTATTATGGCCTCTTCCAAAACTTCCTGGGTGAGGAAGTTACAGTACAGAGTGTATCTACAATCACAGCTCACACGGTAATGTGAGATATGAGGTGTCCTCCTCCATGTGGCCGTCTTCTGGCTTTTGTGTGCGCAATCCTGGCATGAAGGGGTGTTAATATAAATCACAGAATTGACATTGTGTGTCTAGAACAGTTGCCACGGAAACCAGGAAAAAACAGTGATGCCAAATTGCGAGCACGCTATAAAGGGTTTGCTTCCGTCCTAATGCTGAATGCGGTGACGGCCTCCTCACCGTAGTCCCTGCTACAGAGGTTTATTTTAGTTTTTGGGGCAGTTTTGGTATTCGGGGGTATGAGACAGAGGGGTCATGTTGCCCAGCCAGCGCCAAATAATCCTGTGCGTGCCCGAATGGCACTCGCACAGCCACCTATATCTTCTTTTTTGTTTTTGTTTTTTGTTTGTTTTTTTTTCTCTCTCTGCCGATAATGGCAGAGAACAGGACCCAACATGAAATCTTAAATCGGATCAAACCTCTTTCCTTGAGTCTAAAATACTCCAAGGCCAGACGATTCCCTGCCTGTATTCTGATCTGGCGATCCCACGGTGCGTTGGCATCATCGGCTTTCACCAGCTCCAAAGTTGCATAGACCAACACAAACATTAAATAAACATCAGAGCTGTCCGTAAGTGGGTGCTCAGGCTCATGGCAGCATCACTATATATTAACGAAATTTCCAAAAAGAGGCAGCACTCCTAAAGTTCTGTAAATCATATATTAGGCATATCAAGCATGTACATAGTGTCCAATATTTCAAGCTGACATGCAAAAGCTAAAACACTGTGCGCATACATGCTTAAATACAATAAGGGACCGATGGTGTCCATCCATGTGGACCAGTGGATGTTCCTAGAGGTTTTGCATGGTGCAGCATACCAGGTTGCTAGACGATCTTGGACGGTAAGCCCCTCAGTACCTGTTGATTAGAGTGTCTCTAGGACACTCCAGTCAGGTGGGGGTGGGGGGGGGCATGGGTGCACCATGCAAACCCTTGGGCAGCCCTGTGGGAGGAGGGGGGGGGTCCACTATCTTAAATGTTAATGTATGGACATATATATAACATGGTGCTATTTTGACAGTTGTACCGTCATAGATGACGGGGTGGAGGGAGGTCCTCCATTGATCCACATTTTGCATGTCCCCTTGAAAAAGGGGCCTGTGCAACCCCGAAACGTACAGTACTTGTATGAACATGCTTGATATGCCGTATATATGATTCACAAAACTTTTGGAGTGATAGCTTTTTTGGACTTTCACCAGCTGATGTGCGTGCGGGCTATTTGTAAATGGTTGGTGAGGACTCGCCCAGGTTTAGGATTGCCGGATGATGCAATCTATTTCGGTTGGCTGGTGTCACCCGGCAACCTATTTTGATACACAGGATGCCCCAGTAAAACAGGCCAAAAACCCAGAGGGGTGAAAAAAAATATGGGGATCCTCCCACTCAGCTGGGGGTCTGCTTGATTGGGAAACAACCAATTAAACTCCCTGGGTGGGCAGCTTTGATGGGAAAATTGCCTTTTTTCACCCTACTGGGAATCGGCCACATCTGGAGTGCTGGATTTTTCTCTGTGGGGGCAGCTTGTGCTTTTCTGACCCAAGTGCAATGCTCAGGCTGCATCCTAACTGGGGCGGTGGGACAGTGCCCCCTGGGACAAAGACCGTAAACCGAAAGTATTAATCTGGCAAACAAGCAGGCAACATCTCCTCTCCTAAGACCAAACAGACTATTCTTCCTCCAATGGACTGAAGTTTTATCCAGCTCCTTGTCTGAGGACCCCGGTGTGAGCTACTCTCTGTGGATGCAAAATTGAATATCCGTGCACCCCTGTCATAATGCCGCATCATGGCCATTCATTACAGGCAAAGAAAATATGTCGCCACTGAAACCAACCTTCTTTTACATTTCCTTTTACAGAGAGAGACCACTAGAGGGCGTCTGCCTCCTAAACACTAGTTAGAAAATGATAGTTTAGGGACCACTCATGCTGTCCACATTTACTACTTTATCTTGGTAAAAATAAATCTCAGTCTAAACTGTCTTCAAGCTGTTCAGGGCTCAGTGGTCTGGCCAGGGGGAAGCAATCAGTGGTGTGGGGTGAAGAAAACTGGCAGCATCATGGGAGTTTAAGGTGATGACTGGTTCCAGCATCAGAGAAGTGAGTGTAGAGGTGAGTGATATGGAGGCAGGTGCTATTTATGCTATTTATGCTTTTAATGCCTATACCGAGCAGGCCAGACGCACACACCCGAGCAAGCCAGGTGGGCACAAGGTCTACACAGGGCTCCTGAGCCACATGTGGTATAAAAAAATGTAATACAGCCATGCTATACCTTGGCCTCATGCACTTCCTTTTCCTTAGGTAGGTAAATAACGGGCCATCCTGCTATCTCTTTCTCTAGTGGTTTGATCCCTAACATCTAAAAACCCAATATAGTAACATAGTATGTAAGGCTGAATAAAGAAATTGGTCCATCCAGTTCAGAATGTATTATATGTTTATATAATATTGAGTGTGTGTAGATCAGCCTGTGATCCTTGATCTAAAGCCTTCTCTACTTATTCCTGCGTCTGCAGCAGCGTGACAGTTCTCTGCTACTGCCTCGTATGTCATTGCGGCTACGATGTCCCGTTCATGTGCCAAGCTAGGGACTCTGTCGGCTCCATTTCAGTTTTGGGGCCCTACCCTGCACACTTGTGCCTGCAGTTAGCTAGCCTATTTCTTGCTCTGCTAATGTAAACACCCTTTCCCATACTGCATTGGGGTTTGTGATGATGGTCCAAAATTTCTTGGCTTGTCCGAAGGTGTAATAAGCCGATTCATCTGGACAATAAATCGCCGCATAGTGCGTTGTGCCCGCTCTGCTTCTTCTCACCAGGATAATTGAATTGCTCTATTAGCTGGGCCCCTGCCACCACCTCCCCACTCCTCTCTACTAAATAATCACTGTTTAGGACTCTATAGAATATGTTGGCGCTCTATTATACATATATAAATGTATAATCCTAGTGTGTGAGTGGGGAGGAGGCTTAAGAGTGTGAGCTCTGAGGGACAGGGAGTCATGTGATCATGGCTTGTTTTCATGTGAGTTCACCATGTACATAGATTATGTCCTATATATGATGGTGTCAGCTCTGCAGAACAGCAGTATGTGTATATATCTGTAAATACTCCTCAGTTTCTTACTATAAAAGATATGTGACTGCTTCTATGTGCTCTCTACAGCGCTATAGAATATATCGGCGCTATATAAATGTATAACAGTGTGTGAGTAGGAAGGAGTGTGAGCTCTGTGGGACAGGGAGTTGCGTGACTGCTTTTATGTACAGCACTGTGGAATATGTCAGCACTATATAAATGTATAATAAATGTGTAGGGGACATTAGAGTGTGAGCTCTGAGGGACAGGGAGCCTTCTATGTGCTGTACAGCACTGTTGAGGTTGGCAAAGGGCTGGATGAATGGAGCACGAGTGCTGATTTGCCAGCGACTCACACATGCACCTTTGGACCTCCTTGAATGTATGCTTTCTATGTAGCAATCATGAGGGTTTCACACAGTGGGGTATTCCAAGTCGCCTCGGGGCAATGGATGCGCAGTGAACCCAGAAATGGGTTTCCGTACACTTTAAAGTGGACCAACACCCAGGATTTTGACTATCCTGGGTTTTGGTCCACTTCGGTGGGGCACCCCGATCGGGGGTGCCCCGCTGTCTGAAACCCCCCAGAAAGCCCAAAAAAAACTCACCTCTCCCCGCTCCCACGTGACCGCGCCAGCCAATCACAGCGCTCAGAGCCGCTGTGGTATGTGCGTCCAAGGCCGCCTGGACGCGCATACCAGCTCAGCTGGCTCTGAGCGCTGGAGGCTGCGTCTCGCGCTTCCCTCTAACAGGGAGCGCGCCTGCACCGGCCATTCACAAAAGGCCGGCGCGGGTGCGCGCCCTGCTAGAGGGAAGCGCGAGCTGCGGCTCGCGCATGCGCCGATGGAACGGGGCTGAGGTAAGGTTTGTGGGCCTCCTGGGGGGTTCCTCCCCACGGGACATCCCGATTTCGGATGCCCCGCGGGTAGGGATCTGATCGGTCCGGGAATCTTATAGATTTCCAGGCCGATCCCTCCTGGGTGTTGGTCTACTTTAAGCACAGTCATAAGTTTGAGTTTGGTGCCTGTCATCGCAGCTGTGTTTGAGTGTCCGGAAATGATTTGTGTGTCTTTACCTAATGGATGCTGGGCCAGTCCATACTCTGCAGTCCACTGGCCTCTTTTTTGCCAGTGGGGGAGAAGGGGGGGGGTAAAACCACAACACCTCCCCCTTGAGTACCTGACGCTGATTCACCTTCCACTTCCTTTTACATTTTGTTTTTCCTGAATGAAGCTTGAAAGGGTTTGTAGCCACCTGGCAAATTTGAGAGCAAAGATGGTGACATAGGCACTCCACATGACCGCAATCCCTGTTTCCCTGTGATCTGCAGCCCACTCCTACCTCCATCCTATCTGAATAGCTGGGCCCAGAGATGCCAGGGATGTGGCAGTGGGTTCGCTAATGAGGTGAGTTTACCATTGATCCCGGAGGGTTTCACATCGTGGGGCATCCAGATTTGGTATGCCCTACTATGTGAAACCCTCTTGGATCAACAAGGAGGCAATCGGCTGTCCCTGAAGTCTTTTTGGAGGGTTTTGCTCCACTATAAAGTGGACCTACCCGGTTTTCCCAAAAGTAAGACTGGTCTTATATTAATTGTTGCTCCAAAATATGCATTTCTTGGCATTTCAGCTGCTCTCTTCCAAGTTCCTCTGCATTGTGAGTGTAGCGGTTTGCTCCCCCTGGAAACCAGAAGTAGCCACAATGCTCTCATATATGCTCAGGAGTGAAGTGACTCCAGTGGGGCTACTTCATGTGTGTGAATCATGCTAGAGCTTATTTTTGGGGTAGGCCTTCTTTTCAGGGAAACGGTGTGTCACCAGGATTTTCACTATCCTGGTGATAGTTCTGTTTACCCTGGGGCATCATGATTTTGGATGTACTACTGTGTGATCTTGTGCAGGCTCTCTCCAAGTCCAGTCAGTGCTTAATGACTGTCATGAACACTGTTTTGAACAGAGCGCTGACATGGGGAGTGGCCACATCCTCAGTCTCCCTGTAGTGTGCAGCTCGCTCCCGCCCCAACCTATCTGAATCATTAGACGGAAGTGCACCTCAGCTGCAGAGAGACCGGGGATACGGCCCATGATCCCGACATGGGAGCACCGGAAAGGTAGGTGATTGTAGTCCTGCGTGGCAGGTCCACACAGTGGATGCCCCAGGGGCACTTAGTCAACCGGAACCTTTTAGACCCTAGGGCTGGCAGTGTCGGTGATAGATGATCGGCTTTAAAGTGATTGACCGCCGAACAAAAAAATATAAAGGGACGTACTCTGCTTTTGCCCCTCACAGCCGATCGGTTCGACTCAAGCAATCAGCAACTCACCTGATCGCATCCCACACCGGCCATGTCGGGACTCCAGTCCCCAGCACTTTATGATGATTTTCGCCCATTCTGCCATCAGCCACAGGGGAGTGGCTACGCCCTCTCTATTTACTGCAAAGGCACACCCGCTCAATTGTAGTGAATGGAGAGGGCATGACTGATGGCAGTAAATGAGGTGCCAGTAAATGAAGTTTCAGTGCAGTGTGTGACCCAGAAATCAGGTGAGTTCACCAGAGTAGGACCGATCGGCTGTGTGCGCAAAATTGGAGTACTCCTTCTTCTTCTTTCTTTTTTTAGTTGAATGGTCTATCCCAAGTGGAACAAAACCCATGATGGATGTCCAGCAGCCGGTCCTAGAATCTTTAAGACAACTTGGGTCTGTGCAGCTCTAAGGTTGCTGTGGTAAGTCTGACACAGATACAGGCTTTTCCTTAGCAGGGATAAGGTTGTAGGTCTGCTTTTATTGATGTGATATGAGTGTGAGCTCCTCTGGTGCTTGGTGTTTCCTACAGTATATAACTTGACTAGTAAATCCTCTCTTTGTTGTTGGCAGAGTTCCCCCTTGCGAGCGGGTGCAGGATGTGAGTCGCGGCATTATGACTCTTCTTGGAGGGGAGAACTCGGACTACGATTACAGTGCGCTGAGCTGTGCCTCTGACACCTCTTTTAACCACAACTTCTTTGCCGAGACTGAATCCCTGAAAGGAATCTTCTACAAAAGGGCCAGGCTTTTAGAGCCGGGGGAGGACCTATTTAAAAGCGCACGCCCCGAGGACCGCAGGCATCACGCCATTATCAATGTGGGTGGCATCCGCTACCTGCTGCCATGGACCACCCTGGAGGAGTTCCCGCTTACACGGCTCGGGCAGCTGAAGCTCTGCAGCAACTTCGACGAGATTCTGAGCATCTGCGACGACTACGACGTGACCTGCAACGAGTTCTTCTTCGACAGGAACCCGGGGGCCTTCCGGACCATTTTGACCTTTCTGCGTGTGGGGAAGCTGCGGCTCTTGAGGGAGATGTGCGCACTGTCCTTCCAGGAGGAGCTCCTCTACTGGGGCATCGAGGAGGACAACCTGGAGTGGTGCTGCAAGCGGCGCTACATCCAAAAGATGGAGGAGTTTGCCGAGCTCGACCTGCATGAGGACGAGCTGATCGATAGTGAAAACCCCTCAGAGCACGGGGAGGAGAGCCGCTTTAATATGTTTATGCGCCGTCTCAGGGACATGGTGGAGAAACCTCAGTCTGGGCTGCCTGGGAAAATCTTTGCCTGCTTGTCCGTCTTATTTGTCACCATCACTGCGGTGAACCTTTCCATCAGCACCATGCCCGACCTGAGGGAGGAGGAGGAGAAAGTAAGTCCAGAAATTACGGTAGTCAAAGCATCCAGATCTGCTGTGTTTTTTGTCTTGAAGTTTCATCACTTGAATGATGTGCAGTCAAACAAAACCCACCAGCGGCCGCTGTGAAAACTCCCTTATTCTAAGTATGTCACACACCCCGCTTCAAGATATCCATAACCTGTCGGTAATACCGACCTGTAGAGGGCGATCTGCAGAGATTATAGGAAAAAGAAAGCCCCTCCCAGTCCATAAATACCTGGGACCTCCCACTCATTCCCCAGTCTTCATCTCTGCAGTCGGCGAGCAAGTCAGAAGATGATGTCTCCTCCTTGCACAGGGGGATTTCAGGTAGCTGGGATGACTCCCGGCCCTTTTAGTTATCTATTTCCACCCGGATCCCTTTTTTTCCTGTTACCTCATGCCTCCCAGCCTAGGCTGACGGTCCGGGTGAGGGTAGAAAAGCACCCTGGGTGCTTAAGAGCAAATGCTCTCCCGTGAGACCCTATATAAGAGGGTAGGCGGTCATCTGGGACGGTGACCCCGGTTTGGGATGCCCCGTCCCTTGGCCTTACACTTTGGGTGGTCCCCCCCCTTTGGGTAATGCCCCTCTCTCTAGCGGGATAGCGGAGGGTAGGAGCAGTGTCCCTTATTCGGTGTTAGGTCCAAATTTTGTAATCATTAATTCTCCTAGGGTCCCTGCGTTCTTAATTGGCTTATTGCAAATCCTCCCACTTGGGACATTAAAGGGGCATCCTGGGTTGCTTATATGCGTAATTCCCTTGTTCATAGCGACTACCTATAAGTTCACCGTATGGAGGCATCCCCGGATACTGGGCTCGGGCTCCCCTCGGGGCAATCCCGGAAGTGTATGGGGTGTGGGGCATCCCTTACTGGGGATGATGTACTTCTGTGTATACCATGTGCACAGCAGACTATTACGCGGCAGTCCGGACCCCAGGCATCTGGGTCAGCACCGCCGGTCGCTTCCCCTCCCCCTCCTAGCTTGATACGTATCCCGTGTGACGTTGTCATGGGTTGGGAGCTGCAATCTGAGGTGTGTGCCATATTGGCCAACCTTGAAAAATTATTCTCCAGCGCGGTCGCCCGAAAGGCTCCGGCTAAGAGAAAGCATTTGTCACCGGCCTCGCCGGTGGTTGACTTTGATGATGTGGATAATCTGGATTGGTCCGATTACTCCCCACTGGAGGAAGGGGAGGTATATGAGGAATCAGATAATTCAGACGATCAGCAGTTTGTTGGTGCTGATACCGAGCGGGACTTGGGGAGTTCCTCGGATATTCCTAACGTTCTGGCTCAGATGTTTGAGGTTTTGGCTATTTCTCCTCCTGAGGCAGTTCCACAGCAAAAGGGGGAGTTTTTCGAGGAATCCAGGCCGCGCTTGGAATTTCCTAATCAAAAGCATTTTGATGGAATTATTGCTAAGGAATGGGAGAGGCCTGCTCGGCTCCCAGGTATTCCTCAGGGTTGGGACAAAAAATATCCCTTCCCTTTGGATACGGTTAAGCGTTGGGCGTCCCCTCCCGAGGTGGATGCACCGATTCTGGGGTTGACCAACACTGCTGTTTTACATACCCCTGATTGTTCCACTCTTAAAGATGGTGAGGATAAACGCATTGACCAGATGGCTTGTCATGGTTTTGCCAGTGTTGGGTCAGCCATGCGGCCCGTTTGTGCTTCGGCGCTGATGGTGGTGGCTACCAGGTCAGTGGTCAGGGACCTGTTGACTTCTTCCGGACTTGATCCGGGTAGTGACGAGTTCCTTGGCCTTAAAAGGTGTGAATTGTTTTTGTCATTTGTTCTAGCCGCCTTGGATGACACTCTGATGATGTGTGGCAGGACGTCTGCTCTGCTAGTGACTATTCAGCGTTCGGTTTGGTTGCGCCAGTGGGCGGCCGATTTTGTGTCAAAGTCGCTGAAGGCTCTCTCTTTTGTAGGATTATGGCTCTTTGGAGAGAAATTGGATTCCGTTGCCAAAGGCGGTAAGTTACCTCAACGCAAGAAACAACGCCGTCCCTTTCGGGGGGCGGTTTCCTTTGCTCCTTCCTTTCGTGGGGCCAGAGCTGGCAGGGGATTTGCTTTCCCGTCATCCAGAGGAGATTCTGGGAACAGGGGCAGAGGACGTGCCCGTCCAGGATACAGTTGGGGCTCTAAGCCCAAACCTGCTGCTAAACCAGCTCAGCAATGAGGAGGCGCCCTCACCCATGTGGGTGGGGGGACGGCTGCAACACTTCTCCCAGGTCTGGGATTGGGAGGTCTCGGACAGATGGATCCGGGAAGTGTTGACTTCCGGCTACAAGCTGGAGTTCGAGCTCCGGCCCCCTCCCAGATTCTTCAGGTCTCGGGTGCCTTCGGACCCTCTGGCCACGCAGGGGCTCCAGGCGGCAGTAAAGAGTCTTCTGGATATAGCTGTCATTTGCCCAGTGCCCCCCTCAGACCAGGGCCGGGGCTTTTATTCCAATCTGTTCACGGTACCCAAGAAGGACGGCTCGGTTCGACCCATCCTGGATCTGAAGATACTCAACAGGTTCGTCCGCCCGCGGAAATTTCACATGGAAACGCTGCGTTCAGCTATCTACTCTCTTCGTCGGGGACTTTCTGACGTCCATAGACATCAAGGACGCTTACCTGCATGTTCTGATTTTTCGAGCGCACCAGAGGTTTCTCAGGTTCGTGGTGGAGGATCGGCATTTTCAGTTTGTGGCACTTCCTTTCGGTCTTACCTCGGCTCCACAGGTTTTCACCAAAGTGCTGGCTGGGGTAATGGCTCTACTCAGAGCCCGGGGTATACGCATTGTGCCTTATCTGGACGATCTTCTCATTATGGCGTCTTCCTTTAGCCAAGCAGAGTTGGACACCAGGACGGTGGTATCCACTCAGGAGAGATACGTTTGGGTGATCAACTACCCCAAGTCCTCCCTTTCTCCGTCCAGGGTAGTGACCTTTCTGGGAATGTCTCTGGATACTTCCCAGGCCAAGGTATTTCTTCCTCAGTCCAATGTTCTTTTGATTGAGGAGTTGGTTCGGCTTCTCTTGTCCATCCCTCGTCCGGCCATCCGGCTAGGGATGAGACTGGTGGGATTGATGGTGGCCTCATTCGAGGCAGTTCCCTTTGCTCAGTTTCACACAAGGACGCTCCAGCTTCATCTGTTGGCGGTTTGGGACAGGTCTCCACTATCGTTGGATCAGTCCTACCTGATGACGCTCCAGCTTCATCTGTTGGCGGTTTGGGACAGGTCTCCACTATCATTGGATCAGTCCTTCCTGATGACTGCCCGGGTTCGGCGCTCCCTTCACTGGTGGCTGAATTCAGTCAACCTGTTGAAGGGCAGATCCTTTGACTCCTTGTTGGGAGACGGTCACCACGGATGCCAGTCTATCAGGATGGGGGGGGTTCTGGAAGGATCTTCAGTTTCAGGGTCTGTGGGGGCCTCAGGAGGCTCACGAGCCCATCAATGTACTGGAATTGAGAGCCATCAGGTTGGTTCTGTTTCGCTTGACTCATCAGTTGCAGGGCTTGCCGGTTCAGGTTCGGTCGGACAATCGGACGGCAGTTGCATACATCAATCACCAGGGAGGGACTCGCAGCAGGAGTGCCCTCAGGGAAGTGTCTTTGATTCTGGACTGGGCGGAGAGCCACGTCCCGTGCATCTCGGCAGTTTACATTCCGGGAGTGGAGAACACGGAGGCGGACTCTCTGAGCAGGTCCTCATCTCGCCAGGGGGAATGGTCTCTCAGTCCCAAGATGTTTCGCTTGATTTGCCTCAGGTGGGGGTCACCGGTGGTGGACCTCTTTGCCTCTCGCCACAATCACAAACTTCCGGTATTTGTGTCTCTCTCGAAGGATCCACTGGCTCTAGCAGTGGATGCCATGTCCCTGAACTGGAGGGATCTGGGGTTTCCGTACCTGTTCCCTCCGTTTCCAATGGTAGCCAGAGTGGTGCGCAAGCTGGCCCTGGAGGGCGCGTCAGCAATTCTGGTGGCCCCAAGGTGGCCAAGACAGGTTTGGTTCGCAGACGTGGTAAGATTGGCAGAGGATCAGTTCGCTCTGCCCCTGCTGCCGGACCTGCTCACCCAGGGTCGGCTACGTTATCCCAATTTACCATCGCTGGCTTTGACGGCGTGGCTGCTGAAACCTCCATCTTGAAGGAGGAAGGTCTTTCTGATGCGGTGATTCGAACTCTTATTAGCGCTAGGAAGCGGTCTTCCTCTACCGTTTACTATAGGACCTGGAGATCTTATATTGATTGGTGTGAGGTCAGGGCTTTCCCTTGTAGGGAATTTTCTATTTCCAGAATCCTGGAGTTTCTTCAACATGGTCTGGATCTGGGGCTCCAGCTTAGTACTGTTTCTGCCCTGGCGGTGTTCTTTCAAAGGTCTTTTGCGCTTCATCCTTTGGTCAAGACCTTTTTCCAGGGGGTTACGCATGTTCGGCCTCCTAGGAAGCCTTTGGTTCCAGTTTGGGATTTGAACTTGGTTCTTTCTGCTCTTCAGGGTCCTCCGTTTGAGCCCTTGCAGGATATTGCCTTGTCTTCACTTACGCAGAAGGTGGCCTTTTTGGTAGCTATCACTTCTGTTCGGCGTGTCTCGGAGTTGGCGGCTTTGTCCATTCAAGCTCCGTACTTCGAGAGGCATCAGGACAAGGTGGTTTTTCGCTTTAAGCCGGATTTCCTTCCTAAGGTGGTTTCTGCTTTTCATCTAAATCAGGACATTGTTTTGCCCTCTCTGTGTCCTAATCCCAGCAACGACAAGGAGAGGTCTCTACATTCTTTGAATGTGGTTTGCGTTGTGAAGTACTATTTGGTGGTAACGTCCTCCTTTCGTAAGACTGACCCTTTTTTTTGTGGTGCCCTTTGGGCCTAGGAAGGGTTTGGCGCCCGCCAAATCTTCTATTAGTAAATGGATTCGTCAGGCCATTGTTGGGGCCTATTCTGCTAAGGGGAGGAGTCCCCCTTTTCGTGTTACTGCTCATTCTTCTCGTGCGGTTGGGGCATCCTGGGCCTTCCAGCACCAGGCCTCTGTTGAGCAAGTTTGTAAGGCCGCTACTTGGTCTTCTGTTCACACTTTTTCCAAGTTTTACAAGGTTGATGTTCGGGCCTCAGCGGATGCTGTTTTTGGCCGCAAAGTTCTGCAGGCTGCAGTGGTTTAAGTTGTGCCTTGTTGCCTTGTTTTTGGATCCCCGCCCTTTATGGACACTGCTATTGGATGTCCCACAGGTTATGGATATCTTGAAGCGGGGTGTGTGACATACTTAGAATAATACCATTTTGTGAATACTCACCTGTAAAATGGGTATTATAAGTATGTCACACACCCCGCTTCACCCCGCCCTTTTGTATTCTGGATCCTTCATATTGTGAACTTTGCGTTGTTATGACTTATATTTGACTCTTCCTGGTAACTTTCCTTGCTGCTATATTGATACTGGGGAATGAGTGGGAGGTCCCAGGTATTTATGGACTGGGAGGGGCTTTCTTTTTCCTATCATCTCTGCAGATCACCCTCTACAGGTCGGTATTACCCACAGGTTATGGATATCTTGAAGCAGGGTGTGTGACATACTTATAATACCCATTTTACAGGTGAGTATTCACAAAATGGTATTTTTCCTTGGCTCCCTCTTTGATGTAAACACTGGTGGCTGTATCCCCAGCATCTTTGGGCTGTGCTCTGTGTCAATGGATGGGGATGGGAGCGTGCCCGCTGCTGAAGAGGCGGCCTCTCACGCTCCAGCCACAAAACAGCCACTTGCTAAACATTACATAAGCACTGAAAATTGTTCAGATTGAATGAGAGCCCTTACATGTGCCGTTGGACTGGGGAAAGGTGGGTTTTTCAGGGATGACCGCAGGGCACAGAACAAAGCCTGGGATAATGAAAATCCTGGTTTTTTTTTCCACTTTAAAGCCCCCCAGATAAAGTCCCCTTTCCCCAGTCATATGGTGCATGCGCAGGCTCTCATCCAATCGGCACTGTATGCCGTGCATATTCATGATTGCCATACAGGACTGTTTAGACTGATCGTACGGCAATCTGGAGCGAGAGCAGGCGTATTCCCAGCTCCCTTCCCTAGATGTGGGCGGGGGACTTGGCCAAGATTGTATAACACCTCTGAGGGAGCCACTGGGAAAGGTACGTTTTGTGGCGAGGGGGAAGTTGCTCACACGGGAGGGCCGGCACGCCATCATTTTGTTCCCAAAAAGCAGGTCCAATTAGATGAATGAGAGGCTCCACACACAGGTTCCAGGGAATGAGTCTTGCCTTCTTCAGTGGTAAACAGATCGGCATCCATGCTCGCCGCCAAGTGGATCATAATCAAAATTCTTTCCCTCACCTGGGTCATGGTCGACTTGGGATGACCCGCTGTGTGTATCCCCACGGATTTCCTGTAAAACTCACCCTTATGAGTTGCCACAGTGCTCCATTCATTTTCTCCTTGCCGCACGGACGTTGTTGCAGCAAAAAACTAAATGAATTGAGCGCACTACCAGCCTAGATGAGGGTAGTATCAGTGATGCGGCACACGCATGTGCTGTGGGATTTGCGGCTAGTAAGTTAATGTAGCAATCTGAATGGCTAGGCCCCCCCCACTGTCCAAGTCACTTTAAAAGGAAGTTCAGGGGGGGGGGGGGGATCTGCACTGAAGCTAGGACGTTGAGTGACAGATCAGTCACACTCTTATTTTTGTGGTGTGACACTCTTTTGTGGGGGGCATCCTGGATTTTGATTGATCCTCTTCCGATGCCATGTGACCACCGACGGGGCCATAGCAATTGGCCAATGGCATTCATGTGGGTCACGGATTGGCCACCAATAGAAGTATTTGGGGTCCGGGTCCTAGCCCCCCCCCCCCCCCCCCCCCCCAGAGCATTGGGCATTGGTACTGCGCCATCCTGCAGGGTGTGGGTCTGCTTTAGGTCAGGGTGGTGGTGCCGGCAGACACAAGGAAGGTGTCCTGCTTACCCTCTCCTTCTCTCATGGTGGTGAGCGGTGAGCTCCCTCCCGCAGCCCCGGTATGTGAAGCTGGGTGCTGCTATTCCGGGCTCCAGCCATTTGAAGGTACGGCAATGCATAAAGCTCAAGAAGTGGAATCTCCCTTCAGGAAAATATATACATCTGCATGTAAGTTTACCACCCAATATGCTTTCCTTTAATATATTAATGTGGACCAAAACTCGTATAAATGAGTTGGTCCTTTGTAAAAAGTTTTCCTTGGGGCATCCTTATTTGGGATGCCCTGCAGTGTAAAACCCTCCATTTGTCCTATAAATTGACCTTCATCTTTAATCCCACAGCTTTGGCAAATCTGCTGGCCGCGGCATGCATGCCCCGTGGAGCGGGGATGCTGCCAAAGGCATGCACATGTAATGTGGCATTAAGAAAGTCAGTATAAGAGGAAACCAAGGAATTTGCGCTTCAGAAAACCAAAACTAGATCACAGATTGGCTGATCTCAAGAGTGCTGGATTCAGTAGGCAGCCTGGCTGGATGCATCCCTGGCTTTCGATTCGATTGTGTGCGCTCCTGGGCCCAGCCATTCATATAGGCTGAGCGTGCACAGCTAAAGGGGAAGCCAGGGAAGTGGCAGTCAGCGATCGCGGGAGCTGGCAGGAAACGGGAGTTTAACAGTTACCCTCACACTGTGGGGCATCCCGCTATAGGATGCCCGAGTGCAGGCTAGCGGCCAGCCCTAGGAGTCTTTTAGATTCCAGGGCCAGCTCGCAAGGGTTTTTATCTGCTTTAAAGAGGAACTTTGGAGGCCCTGGAGTCTAAAGACTCCCCGGACATCTGAATGCCCTTGGCGCCGCTACTGCATCCCCGCTCAACTCTAGCTGTGTGTGAACCTGTGCGAGGCATTTCTGAATGTCAGACACAGGCACTCCACAGCGAGAGCGGGGGTTGCACACTCGGCTTCAGCAGCTAGTAGAGCCAAAGGGAGCCAAGCAAAACTGAGCAGGCTGATTGGCTGAGCAGGCTGCACCTGCACAGTGGTAACATTATGAAGGTGAGTTTTTTTTACGTAAACCTGGGGGGGGGATACACACAGCAAATCGGGATACCCTGCCTGAAAGGAGCAATACCCAGGAGAGTGAGATTTCCAGCTGGTTTTTGTCTTTAAAGCGGACCAAAAGTCTAATTCCAAAAATCTATGCACTGCAGCAGCCAGGTTCAGGTATTGTCATCACGTGCATACATATTTCTCATCCCTTCCATTCCGGAGCACCACCACTAGCAACGCGCGGGTTAATATCAGCCATAGGTGGGGAATGCAAAATAGAAAAATAACTAGCTCCTCCCGGCCTATATAAGACAGGCTGTGAGGATCTCCTCAGTTATTTTTTTTTAGTTACAGTGCTGAGCGGGGGCTTTGACTCTCAGCTCCTCACCAGCTGCAGCACTCCTAGGGAACCTTGATAGATGCCTGAAGTTGGTTCCTAAGCTGATAGACTGGGATTGTGCAGAGTGAGGGGGGCACATGGGTCCAGGTAAGCGCACTGGGGCTTGTCCATCTGGGTCTGAGCCTCGAAGATCAGGATCCTGCTGACACCTGATCTTTGGGCCTCGTCTGATGGCCCTGCTGTGTGTCTCCTACTGAGCACCGTTTCCATCTACCTCCTGGGTCATCTGCCCACCTTGGCCGCAGTCTGCCTTCCCCATGGCTGCTGGGGGGCCTGAGCTACGTGGCCAGGCTCCCAGGTGTCACTGTGTTTCTGCTTTACTACGGTTGGCAGCAATGTTGGTCAGCACTCGGCTGCCGGCATTTGGGGGGCGGCGTGGCCACCGGCAATGCAGCCTGCCTGTTGGCAAACTCGGAGGGGGGCAGGGCTCCAGCTGTATTGTTTGGCAGTTAGAGTAGCCATTTTACCATGTGGGAGGCTCAGAGGCATCAGGATGTGACTCTAAGGGCCTCTCCTGTAGGAGGTTCACGGTACAAAAAATATTGGTGTTCCTTCGGCAAGGCCTGGACACTGGATTACAGCCCAGCACTCTTAAATTGGGCCAAAACCCATGACGATCAGCCCAGGAATCTCGATTTCCTCCCCACGGGGCATCCAAAATCAGGAAGCCGGGGATGCGGCCACCAGCACGCTCGGAGTCACTAGCCTAAGATGGCATGATGTCAGTGGCTCCGAGCCTGCTGATTGGACGAGCGGCCGCGCATGTGCCATAGGACCGGGAAGAGGTGAGTTGCCCTCGGCGATGTGGGGGTTTACACAGCGGGTAGTCAAAATCCTGGGTTTTGGTCCACTTTAAGGGCCATGTCTTGGCCTTAGCTTAATCAACACTTTCATGCAGGGCTCTGCGCATGTCCGGCCTCTGGGTCCCGCCCTGGAATCTCAATTTGGTTCTATCGACACTTCAGGGGCCCCCCTTTGAACCCATGGTGGAGGCTTCCCTGGCGGCGCTCACATTGAAGGTGGCTTTTCTTGTGGCTATTGTCTCCATATCCCGCGTTTCGCTGCTGGCAGCGCTCTTGATCAGATCTCACTTTTTGGTGCTGCATGAAGACTAAGCGGTGTTTCATGTGAAGCGAGAATTTTTGCCCAAGTTGGTCTCTCCCTTCCATCTTAATCAGATGTGCCCACGCCCCACTTGCCGTAAAGAGCAACTCCCTCGCATTCCATCGATGTGGTCAGGGCCTTAAAGTATTACTTGGCTGCTACTAGAGAGGTGCATAAGATGAATGTCTTGTTCAGAAGGACCTAGACGCGGCCTGGCGGCTGCCAGGTCCTCTCTTAGCAGATGGATCAGGCAGGATGTCATACAAGCCTACGCCTGCAAAGGGAAGGAGGCACCCTTTAGGGTCACTGCTCACTCCACCAGGGCTTTATTGGGCTTTTCAACACCAGACACCAACGGAACAGGTCTGCAAGGTGGCAACCTGGTTGTCTCTCCACACCTTCAAGTTTTACAGACTTGATGTCGGGGCATCTGCCGATGCTGATCTGAGGCGTGAGGTGTTGCAGATGGTGGTGAACTCCTCTCCGGGGGGGTCTAAGCTTGAGGTGTCGGTGCAGTTGTTCTTGGTTATGTTTACGCAGTCGGTTGTTTGCTGTTCTGGCACGGTCCTGGCAGGGCACTGCTTTGGGACTTCCCACGTGGTGTTAATTGTTGTGCCTCAGAATGGAAGGGATGAAAAATGGGACATTTGTGTACTCCCCTTAAATTTCCTTTCTCGTCCTCTTCCATTGCGGGGCACCACATCCACCCTACTGTTACGACTGCGTCGGTGGCGGTTGATCAGTTTTAGTTTTGATGCAATGTTTCTAGTTGCTCACATTAAGCACGGGTTAGTATTTCTCCCCTCATGGAGGTGTGGCTGCTCTGCGTTTTAATTAACTGAGGGGATCCTGTTCCAGCTTGTCCTATATAGGCCAGGAGGAGCTAGATTTTTTCTGTCTTGCAGTTCCCGCCTATGGCTATTAACCCACACGTTGCTAATGGTGGTGCCCCGGAACAGAATAGGGCAAGAAAGGAAACTTACCGGTGAGTACGCAAATGTCTTTTTTAAATGGCTTTGCCCCTCGTGAATGCAAGCCACTTCCGCATTCATGTAATGCAGAAAAACTGCAGTGCTACTCTATGACTATGACATGCTGCATATTTGGGAATGTCCTGAGGTAAGTTATTGTGAGGGACCTAGTGAGTTTCACACATCATCATGATGCCCTGGGGGCAAGGACCAAAACCTGGGTTAGTGAAAATCCTGGGTTTCGGTCCACTTTAATTAGGCAGCGTGAAACTCACCTGAAGCCTGTGCCATGTGACTTTCCTTCATTTCCTGCAGTGCATTGTAGATGCTGGAGCAGGGTTCCAAAGTTTGCCTCTCCTTTCCTTTTTTCATTCTCCATGACCACTTATTTCTGAAGCCTCCATTACACAGAGCGTGCTGAGGGACAGGGCGTCTGTGCCACCACATTTAACGCGTGGTCTTAGAGAAAAGGAAAGGAGGGGACAACTTTGAAACCCTGCTCCAGCATTTACAATGTGTTGTACGAAATGAAGGAGGGTCACATGGGACAGGAGTCAGGTGAGATCCTACGTGCTTTATTATTGCCTGGACTGTCCCTTTCAAGGTACACTGATACTAATGTGAGCATATCAGAGTAGGAGGATAATAAGGGCCAATGTTTATCCCCTATAATGGAGTTCTCTGGGGTCAGGGGATTATTGCTGAAATGAGGTGCAGGGAAGGGCAGCCGGTTTGCCTGGCTCTTGATTTCATATCAGTATGTGACTGTGTGTCTTCTCTCGGCAGGGGGAATGCTCCAGCATGTGCTACAACATCTTCATCGTGGAGTCGGTCTGTGTGGGCTGGTTCTCTCTGGAGTTCGCGCTACGCTTTATCCAGGCGCCAAGCAAGTTTGCGTTCCTGCGGCAGCCGCTGAACCTCATAGACATTTTGGCAATCATGCCCTACTACATCACGCTGGTCGTGGACAATACATCGGTGGGGCAGAAGAAGCCAGGGACTGGCAACATCTACCTGGACAAAGTGGGCCTCGTGCTCCGCATACTCCGTGCCTTGAGGATCCTGTATGTCATGCGGCTGGCCAGGCATTCATTGGGACTGCAGACCCTGGGCCTCACCGCCCGCCGCTGCACCCGTGAGTTCGGCCTCCTGCTCCTCTTCTTGTGTGTGGCCATGGCCCTGTTCGCCCCCTTGCTCTACCTAATTGAGAACGAGATGGCCGAATCGCAGGAGTTCACGAGCATACCTGCCTGCTATTGGTGGGCTGTCATCACCATGACAACGGTGGGCTATGGGGACATGGTACCTAGGAGCATACCGGGCCAGGTTGTGGCGCTGAGCAGCATTCTGAGTGGCATATTGCTTATGGCTTTTCCCGTCACCTCCATCTTCCATACTTTCTCGCGCTCCTATGTGGAGCTGAAGCAGGAGCAGGAACGGCTCATGTGCAGGAGGGCGCAGCTTCTGATGAAGAACAAGTCGCAGCTTGGCAACCTCTCACATGGGAGCGACATATTCTTTGACAGCCTTTCTTCTGAGGCCAAGGACAACGACTGATTAAAAGGTAGTACTCTGCTTCAGGTCGACAGGCTCTTCTGCTTGCTCTATAAGCTGTTCCAGCCCTGTGAGACTCACCTCATGTGCATCTGCTGGTCATGTGACCTGGAAAATGCTGGACAATCTGTAAACCAATAAGCTCACGCCTTCTACTTCAGTGGGTACCATTGCCATATTGGGAGGGATGGGGGGCAACTGATAACTGGACTCAGGATAGTGTCTCCCTAAGTCTTGAGGTAATAGGGAATTTTGAAACAATGCTGAGCTTTAGGTTTCCTTGTGGCTCCTGAGCTTCATGGTCCCCCTGCAACCTCCTGGACGGATGTGTGAAGCAGTGGCCTTTGTTCTCCGCTTATGTAAAATATTCTCACAGCGCGTTCTTCTTAATGTAGTGGGCTCAAGGGTCAACCTTTTGTCGAGCTAGTGTGTGTAATATTTTGGTCGGTTGAGCCCTTAATTTTACTACATTACATACCTGCCATCACTATGAAATGCCTTTTTCTGATGTTCCTCTCAAAACATCTCTCCCTCACTGCCCTTTTGGATGCTGGCATTCTCTAAAACGCCGCAGCATTCCTGGCCCCTTTGTACCCCTCCTTAGCCACCCCAGCGTTAAGGCTGAAAAATCCTTCGCCATCCCTCTTCAAATGTCCCTTACGTGCCGTTCTTCAAATCTTGAGGGATTTATGGCGAGTGTCATTGTAGCCTATGCAGTGACACTGCGCATTCGTGAGATCTGAGGGGCGGCGCAGAGCATGTCGAGACAGCAAGAGGGTGCTGCTCGACGGAGACGAGGGATGCCGGAGCGCAATGCGGCCAGACAGTTAAGTTTAAAGATGCCTAATGTTTAACCAAAGGAGGGGTGGGGGTGGACAAGTTTGGGGAGTTTTTATTAACTCCCCAATACATGGCCGGGGGCAATGTAGAGTGCAATTTAACCCTGCTGCGTCCAGGAAAGTGACCACCCGTCTGAGAGCCCTTTCACCCTGGTGGGGGGCTCAGCAGCTGAAGGAGATGGCGTGTGGAAGCAGTTGCAGCAATTAATGAGGTGAACTGGGAAGCAGTGGTGAGTATGATGTGCCCGCCTTCTATGGGCTGCATTTTGATCACATTGCTGGGCAATCGCTGCGCAGCGCATAGATGTGTACTGTAAACACTTTCTCTATTGCAAAATCAATGAATGCTTAAAGTGGACCAAAATCTGGGGTTTTCACTATCCCGGGTTTTGGACCTTCCCTTTACCTCTTCTCGAACCTACAGTGCAGATGCAACCATGTTAATGTGCAGCTAGAGAAGCTGAATGGAATCCCTAGCCGCATGCAGCATCACTTTGTCCCTCTCAGCTGGGAGCGGCCAAGAAGGGATTCAAGTCAGCCCTGGGCCCTGGAGTCTCAGACTCCACTATAAGAGCCCTGGCGGCGGTCATGTTCGTGAGGGTGAACCAGGCCCTGTGTATGTCCTGCACGTAGAACTGCACCCCCCCCCCCCCCCCCCAACGGTCTGAGCCCAGGAATAGGGTCAAAATGGGGGTTTTCAATATGTCAGGGTAAGGGAAAATGGTCACAGAGAGAGAACCCCCCTCCCTAGCTGTCTTAAAGGACTCAATAGAAATACTGATACCAGTAAGTCTAACAGGGATTTTTTACTATTATATAGGAGATTAGCTAATTTAGTTTTCAACCCTCGGTGGGCTTTGGTCCACTTTAAAAATCCTCTCCGTGATGCAGAAGCAGCATCTGGAAGCTAAGAATCAGTGTATTCACCAAAAAAAAGCCAAAACAAATTATGGCCCCATATGGCCATAACTTTGCTCCAGCTCAGACCTTACTGAAATAAAGCCATACAGGCCACCAGCCATAAGGAATGATAGCCCAATAGTCCTGTCTGTGAGGTTTCCCGTCATTTCCTGTCTCTGTGATCACCTTCATTCAAGAGGAGAAGTGAGGGGAAGACTTTCCAACGGGCACACATGCGGCTTATAATGCCGCTTCAGAGATTAACTTTTGCATGCCTTTAGGTCAATTCTGGTTCGAATGGCCCACACACATACATATACTGCAGGGTTTTTTTTTAGAATTAATCAACAGGATGATAGAGCAATCAAATTGCAGCATGCATGTCAGATGTACCAGCCATAGCAGGCCATCCTGTTGCATGGACATGGCCGAAATGTGGTAATGCTGCCATCACCAGAGCACCATTTCTCCCTCAGCTAGGCATGGTGCACCCACCTTATCTCCAGCGTCTCATTCGCAACCCCCATACACGGGGGAGTTTCTCGTCTGAGAAGCCACAAGCTTTAATAAGGCGTCTGTTTCAGGACAGGTGCTGCATTCCAATCATCCTGCCATGATGTTCCATCCATCTAGTGTAAATCTTTGTACATACATGTGTGGCACCCAGGCCCGTGTAAAATAAAGGAGTAAGAAACCAAAGTATTTTCTGTGTCTTGTATGTGGAGATCTGCGGAGAAGCACAGAAGCTCGGAGACTCCCCTGTGAAGGCGGTGCACCGACTTTTAGCAATGCCAGGCCTCCATATGGAAGGTTGACAGCTGGAGTGACTCACTGGGAAACACAGATGTTCTTCGAATGGTGGGGGGGGGGAATTTGGTTGGAGTGTTTGTGACAAGTACAACAACAAGTAAGGAAGGTTTGTTTCTGCAGATTGAAGATGGCGTTTTGCAGTAAACGCCGCTTGCTGCCAGCTCCCTGTGGCAAGAGGAAGGGATTAGTCGCAGATCAACCACAACTTGATGATTATTCAAACTAACCATTCCACCCCCCCCCCCCCCCCAAAAAAAAAGCGGGGAATGTTTTTGGTCATTTTTTAAATTAACAGCCAGTGGACGTGGCCATTCTCAAGTACAATAGCAGGCAGGACGTTTACTTTAGCATACTTTGACATTGGTGGCAACTGGGGGCAGAGTGATAGAACACAAGTCGAGCCCTATGATTGGTGGTCTACTGCTAAGGGAATGGGGGGGTGTCGGAAGTTAGTGCCAAGTTTCTGCTTCTAGGTGGAGGGCAGAAGTGACAAGGTAAGCTGCTGGCTTATGTTGTTATTCTAAGCAGACAGCACGTCCTGCTCCAGACATAGTCCTTACATGTGGGTATACCTCCGCCTTCAGCGCCGTGCACTGCAGTATCATGAAGAAAACAAGCTCCTCCCGGCCCTACATATACTGAGGGACCTCCCACAAATCCCCAGATTCCTCTGCAGTGCTGGAACTGCGAAGACATGAAGAATCACGCTCTCGCAGGCGAGCGGGGCTTGACAGCCCGAGGCCCTGCGGGACTATTTCCACCCGTCCTCTCTGTAAAAGAATATGCCTCCCAGCCTGGGCTGCGTTGGTCGGGTGAAGGTAGGCAGCACCTCGTGTGCTTAACGGAGCCATGCTCCACCGCAATCCCCCCTCCATAGGGTAGGCAGTTTAGGCTGATGGTGAGCCTCTAGTGGATGCCCCTCCCGCATTATTGCCCCGTACCCCGGGTAGTGCTGGACCCTGTGTAAGGGGTAAGGGTTGCCATCCTCCCTCATTCCCCAACTAGTTAGTGGGAAAAGAAGGGGGGGGGTATGTGTGTGGTGGTCCCTGTGTACCAGTATTTCACGCTTATGGCCTTATTTCTGCCCTTCATTAACATTGAAATGTCAGAGCCGCGCTGCTTGCTCTTTATTTGGTTTTCGGCTACCGCCATATGTCTTATGCACAGTTTGCGGCGTTGTCTAGATGCTGTGGCGCATTTTCCTTACTAGTCGTAACGGTTTTTCTACAAACCCTTAAAACGGACCTTCAGCGTTATTTAATGAAAAGCCCAAACTCTTAAACGGTTCCCCAGCATCTAAAATTAATATATTTTACGTTTTTAGTCACTAACTTATTATTCTTTCCCCCACTGGGCTGCAACTCTGTTCCGGAATTTAGGATACGGGCGCCGCCATCTTGACTCAGAAGCATCACACTTACTGAGGAGAGGAGAGTGGGATAAGGTACAGGGGGGCGGGTTATAGCTATGCTTTGCTCAGACAGAGCAGAGCTGGGGTCAGGTAAAGGTCAGCAGTCCCAGAATGCAGAGCAGCACAGTCAGGAGGCACTTCCTGTTTGCAGGCTGCCTGATAAGATGGCGGCTTCCATAAGCCGCCATCTTGGATGTTTAAAGGCTCATAACATGCAGTAGATGCAGGTAGGATGATTTTTAATGTGGACAATCTGTATGTACAGGGTGTGGGAAACATATAAGATAGACTCTTATTCAGAGTGAAGGTCCGCTTTAAGCGTGTGATTGTATCCTTGCTTTGCCGTTACCTCAGAGCTTCGCGCTCTCCGGAGTGGGCGGGGACTTGAATTGGTGCGCTCCGCGTCACGCCCGAGCATCGAGCACGCCCTTCGAGGTTCGCTGGGCGCCATTTTGCTGATCTTTGCGCGCGCGTGTGGTGGCGTTTTCCCTCCTCCCTTGGTCTGTAAGTGCCCTTGCGGGTGACTCCTTTTTATGTTTTGCAGCTGCGCATGGCTCTGACACCCATTCTTCTCCTTATGTCTTTCAGACCCCAAGATTCCGTTGGCATCCCCCGGCCTGATATATATCTTAAACTGGCTCACTTTTATATTCTCCCACATTCCTAGCGGGTCTTGGGGCATCCGGGGTCGCTTATAGCATAAATCCCTGCTGGCATATTGCTTTGATAATCACCATATGGAGGCATCTCAGAATTATGTGTCCGGGGTCCCGCGGGGACAAGACCGGCTGTGTACTGCGTGGGGACCACCCCACGCTGACGCTGACAGAGCACGGGTCTGCGGACCGTGTGCTGAACAAGCACTGGCCCTGCAATCAGGTTTACCAGTGGCTGCATCTTGCTTCAATACACCTGTCTCCCCTTGTTTAAATCTCACTCCTGAAGAGTCGCACTCGAGCGGGGATGACCAGCAGGTGGTGCCGCGCAGGCTACCTACGGCTGAGCCGGTGATGCCTGGTTGGCGGAGCGCTTGGGCGCTGGAAAGAAGCAGTCCCTGACACTGATAAATTACTTATAAAGATCTTTGGAGTACTGTCCATCTCTCCTCCGGGAGAGTCTCCCAAGCCCAAGAGAGAGAGTTTACACACGGCGGCGACGCGCTTGGAATTTCTGGAGCAGGATCGTTCCAGGCTCTTATATCTAAGGATTGGGAATCACCTTGTGAACTTACAGGAGTTCCGGGGGTCTGGGATTGGAAGTACCCTTTTCCCCCTGATGTGGTTGGCTGCTAGTCAGTCCCTCCCGAGGTGGATGCACCTATTTTTGGGGTTGCTAACCCTCCCTTCATGACAGCCTCTACTCATCGTACCCTTCGGGATGCTGAGGACCGGCGCATTGACATTCTGGCTTCCCACGCCTTTTCATGTGCAGGGACGGCTCTGCGCCCGGTCTGTGCCACGGCCGTCACTGCGGTGACCGCCAGGACCCTTCTTAGGAAGATACTTGACCACCAACCGGAGGATCTCCCTTGGGAGGTCTTTAAGGCACTGTCTGATTGTGATGTTTTTGTGAGTTTATTCTTTCAGCGATGGATGACACTGTTAAAATGTGCACTAGAACCTCGGTTCTTGTGGTGGCTATTCGCCGCCTGCTTGGCTGCGACAGTAGAGGGCTGACAATGATACTAAAAAGGCTCTTACTGGCCTTCCCTTTAGAGACGACGCTTATTGGGGCCCGGTTGGACCTTTTGGAAAAAAGGGTGTAAGGCACCCTCGAGCAGAAGGCCGTCTCGGCCTCCCAGGGGTAGGGACACCCCTCCCCTTCCCTACGTTAGTGTCAAGCGCGAACTAGAAGTGTGCTTCCAATTTTTTGGAATGGAGACCCCCCCCCCCCGGGGGGGCAGGCAATGCCCTGGGTCCTCCGGCTGTGCGAAGTCCAAATCTGCCGAAACCGCACAAGCGTGAAGGGACGCCCTCGCCTTGTTGGACGAGTGGACTGCCGCAGCACTGGGCTCCTATCGTAGGGTGCCATGCTTCTTTCAGGTTGTTACAGGAGGTAGTCCCCCCGGATGCAGAATGGAGTCTGCTGGGCGGTCCTTTTTCTAAGGTTATCAGGGTTCTTCTAGTCCCTGCTTTCCCTTCGGGAGTTGAGGCAGGTCGAGTTTGGCGTGTAGGGTCTGGGCTCTCTTACAGGTTGGCCGTTGACCTGTGATTGCATCCACTTTACCCTTCCCCTCCGGGATGAAGCAGTCTGACCCAGGTTGGCATTCTGGGGCCTAGCATTTATACCTTTTACAGGCAGTTTCTACATGGTATCTACCTGTTGGGCCGGTATCTACCAGTAGACCTCTTGATGCATGTGAGGATTTATAATCCCTTTTTAGTCCCCTGTGCCTTCAGGACACCTAGGCCACTTCCAGCCAGTGTTGAAGGTCCAACTCTGCACATTGGGGTATTGTTTTGGTTCCTCTCCTGCTCCCAGATGACTCACCAAGGCAAGTATGGGAGTGGTGTCTTGGACGTGCCCGTGTGGCGTCCGCGCTAGGTTCTATTTTATTGTCCTTCTATGCTTCCTATTTTTGCATCAGGCCGTGTTGGCTATTGACTTGTGGCTCCTTTGGGAGTCCTGTGGATTGGTGCTCAGGCACATCACTTACTTAGTGTTCCCCGGTTCGGTATCCCCCTACGGGGTGGCATTTAGATTGGTTCATGTTAGAACCTTCCTTCTGCTAAATGTGGACTTGTAATGGAAAGGGCCTTGCCCTCTTTGATGTCACACTTCCTTTACCTTGCAGCTGGTGGGCCTGTTGGTGGCGGCCCAGATGCTGTCCCTTATTCTCAGGAGCCCTTGGGCCCTGCGACACCTTAGGTTACTTATCCTGGACAGGGTTCCAGCACCCCTGGAACTAGGTCAGTACGCTCCCCCTCGTTACGGGGGTTCCTTTTTGAGGTTGTAAATTCAAGGAAGATGTCTGGGACCATTCCTTCCTTCTCTCTTCTCCCTGTAGATGGTCATCATGGGTACCAAGTCTTGCAGGTGGACTGGGGGGTCTTATTTCTCCTGAAATCCCCCGTGGTTCCTAAAGGGGTCCCCTTAGGGGATCCATCTTCATACGGTTTTTTGGTTGACACATTGAGCCTTTGGTGGGCTCTAATTTGCTGGACTACTCCTCTTCAGGACTTGTTCTTTTGGGGACTCTCGGTCAGTCTGAGGACAGTGGCTTGTCCCTTTTTATCTGTGAAGGTCTCTGAACAGGTTGACCCTTCAAGAAGGTTCCGGTTCGGTTCTAAGTGGGGGTTTACATCCCTTGCACTTCATTGGTATTAGCTTGGCTGGCTGCCCTAACGTGGCAGGAGGTTCTATTCTAGTATCTCACTGAGTCCCTACTGGTGTGGCCCTGTGGGGCCCCGTTGCTATTACAGGGACTCTGTCCTGGGTTATTGTCCCAGGACTCTCTGACCTTGGTCATGAGGGCCTAGTATTGCTTCTGTCAGGACATTATATTCTATATGTCTTAACTTCTTTCACCCTGCAAGGCGGGGTTCTGCATAAGATTGCAGTAGAAAGGGAGAACCGTTATGCTGGGGGCCCTGGGTGGCCCAGCGGGGCGTGGTTCGCAGATTATTCTGCTGAAGACAGTCGTACTGTATGCCCTCTCAAGAGGGCTGTTCTGCCTATTCAGGCTCCCTACTACGTCGCCCTTACTTACAGGCCTTTTAGGCGATTGGTCGGTTGGCTTTTCACCCTATTGGAGATGGGTATCTCTGGGTGTCTTTTCTCTATTGGAGGGCTAGGCCTAGCTCCCTCCTCTTCTTCTCCCTTTTCTGCCGGCTATGTTGGAGTATGCTCTTCTAGTCTGCTTTGCTTGGATTAGCTCTCTTTCCTGCGGGATGTTCCCTATCCCTGGGTCCTAGGAGTATTATAGCACGGTTGAAGGTGGCTCCCCAACTCAGTGCTCTGAAGGTTTCAGGGCTCGCCCTGTTCACCTACTGCAGAAGTCTAGTTCAATCTTCTGTGTTGCGCATCCCTCAGGGGTTGCTCAGGTGCATTCCCCAGGGAGTTCTATGCTCCCTTTTTGGGGGGTTACTTATCCGGATGCCCTGCTAAAGGTTCCCTTGGGTCTTATTCAGGTTCTTGTCTGAACTGTTCCTTCCCTCATATCGCTCTTCTGGGGCGGTTGCTTCAGTCAGAAATGTGCCATAAAGGATGGCTCTGTTAGCGGTCCTAGTCATATATATATATATATATATATATATATATATCTATCTCTGTACACCATGAGGTGAGGGTGTTCCGCCTTACGCCGAATTGGGTCCAGGCGGTGTTCTTATTCTCCTTTAGTCCAGACCCTACGGTCTCTGGGCTATTGTCTGGCTTACTCTGAGCGAAAGGGATCTGTATCCCTCATCAGGTGTTGGAGATTCCTGGCCTTTCTCTTGTCCCTGGTAGGGATTATGCCCCTTGGGGCTTATAGGTTTCTCCATCCTTATGTACCGGATCTGATTGCTAACACGGGTGTAGGTGCCCTTTGGCTTGGTCCTGCTCGGTCGCCTTGTTCCTCTGAGCCTAAAGTAAAGGTCGCGGCTCTTGCTGAGCCTTGTTAGCGTTGTTTTTCAGTGTTCCTGCTTGTCTCGCCTGAGACCTGGGTTCATATTCTCAGATGGGGAGATCTCTAAGGTTGCCATGGCTGCCCCTTTTTTTCCAGTAGCATGGTTAGGCTGTTACTCTGGCCTACTCGTTAGGGGAAGATTATTCTTCTCTCTTGGTTTTTGTTCTCTTACTACTTGTGCTTGGCTTGGGCCTTTCAGTACTAGGTTCTGTTGAGCAAGCTGGCTAGTCCGCTGCTTGTGTTCAGTTCTGCCTTTACAAGAAATCAAAGGCTGTGGTTAGAGCATTGTTCTCGTTGCTCTTGGTAGCATGGTTAAGGTGACAGCACCTTTATGGTTGTCTGTGCCTTTTTTCTCGGGGATCCCACCCTACTTATGGACACTGCTATTGGATGTCCCACATGTAAGGACTATGTCTGGAGCAGGACGTGCTGTCTGCTTAGAATAATACAACTCTGTGAAGTACTCACCTGTAGAGTTGGTATTATATGCAGACAGCACGTCCTGCTCCACCCCACCCTGATTCACCTTGTTCTGGATCCCCTGTGTGGGATTATTATCTTGGATATTATTGCCAGTCTCTGGGTGGTTGTTTTCCTCTTCCCCCGCCTCGCTCTCTCCCTGGGAGCTCTGGGGGGGGGGTAGGTGGTGTGTTTCACATTGTATTTTGTCTGCTTTTTACTCTTATTGTCCGCGCTCGCCGCCGCGCCGTTTTGTACGGCGCTCTGCGGCTGGTGGCGACATTTTCCTCATGTTGCTGCACTGCTATTGGCGCTGGGGGGTCACGTGGAGCGCGATTTGCGCTCTTCGGGGGGGCGGGTCCCGTGGATGACACTTTTTGCGTCATACCCCCGAGGTCCGCCCCTCAAGGTCCTTGCGGGCCCCATTTTTCTTCCAATCCATTCCAGGCCGTCCTTATTCAATACGATTGGGTAACTCCTGCCCGAAGAGGCGTGACTGCAAGACAAAAGCGTGGCTCCGCCTCCCAGCCTATATCCTTCCGGCTGACTTCCTAGATTCCAGTTTCATTCTTGCAGTTGGGATGACTGCATGGCTCTCTAGACTCCTCTTCCATTTACTTTTTTTTTTTTTTTCTCAGATTATACCTTTGAAGCGGGGGCAAGACCCTGTCTGTCTTCCTAGATCCCTTATGCTGCTCTGATCTGGATTGACCCATTATGCCTCCTCAGTTTTCGGCTTGGCGAAGTTCCGTAAAACTGTATCCGGATCAGGATGGTAAGGTAAGCGCAGGGTCCAGTGTGCACTTTGTAGTGCTTTGGCACTCTGGCTGAAGGCTTTCATTGAAAAGTATAAGCAGCCACAGGTTTTTGTCTGGTGAGCCTGATTGGGGGTGACCAAGGGAATGATATTCTTAGTATACAGTACGTCCTGCTCCAGATATAGTACTTACACTTGGGTTATCCGCCGCCAGATGGCGCTGCACTGCAGAGACATGCAAAAACAGGCTCCTCCCGGCCCCTCAAATACCCGGGGACCTCCCACAAATCCCCAGATTTCTCTGCAGTGCTGACTGTGAAGACATGAAGTATCACTCTCTCGCAGGTGAGCGGGGCTATCAAAGCCTGCGGCCCTGTTGGACTATTCCCACCCGTCCTTCGTGTGATGTGCCTCCCAGCCTGGACTGCGCTGGTCGGGTGAAGGTAGGCAGCACCATGCGTGCTTATGGAGCCATGCTCCACCGCAGTGCCCCCCCAAAGGGTAGGCGGTTTAGGCTGATGGTGAGCCTCTAGGGGATGCCCCTCCCGCACTATTGCCCCATGCCCCGTGTAGCGGTGGGCCCTGTACAAAGGGTCGACATCCTCCCTCGTTTTCCCCATAGCTCGGGGGGAAAGAAAGGGGGGGGGGTGTGTGGTGGTCTCAGTGTATGGTGTTTACACGCTTATGGCCTTAGTATTGTCCTTTGACTGGTATTCCTGGTGTCAGAGCCACGCTGTTTGCATTTTTATTGTGTATCTGTCGCCTCAGACGCTGCGGCGTCTTCATTGGCAAATCATTTTTCTAAGTGTGTCATACACGCTCCTCATGACAACGTTGAAACTATCTCAGAGCTTCGCAATCTTCGGGGGGGCGGGGACCTGGTTTGGCGCGCTCCGCGTCACAACCCGCTCTGGCCCGCCCTTCGAGGTTCGCTTGGCGCCATTTTGATGCTGGCCGCACTCACGCGTGGTAGCGGTCCTCCTCCTCCCTTGGTCTGTAAGTGCCCTCGCGGGCAATTTTCATGATCCTTGATTACTGCGCATGGTTCTCACACCCTTTATTCCCATTATGTCTTTCAGACTGGTGAACACCATTGGCTTCTCCCGGCCCGGTGTAATTATAGCTGATGCGGACAGGACACGGGTCTGCGGACCCTGTGCCGAGCAAGCACTGGCCCTGCAATCGGGCTTGCCAGTGGCTGCACCTCGCTTCAATTCACATATTTCCCCATGCTTAAATCTCACTCCTGCTGAGTCGCATGCAAGTGGGGAATTGCGGCCTGCTGGGCCTTCCAGACTGCATAAAGCTGAACAGATTATTGCGAGGTTGTCAGAGCGCATGGGCCCTGGTAAGAAGCAGCACTTGTCGCCTCATGTTTCTGTATTTTCTATGAGAACCGAGGAGTTTACTACTCCGTGTGACTATACCCCTTCTGATGAAGGGGAGTTGTTCTCTGACTCAGGCTCATCTGATGAGAGGCCGAGGAGTCATGACTATTCTGGCCCTGAATACTGGGGCCAGTGTGACACTGCCTTAAACCTTAATCAACAAGTCGTCACTGTCTATCTCTCTCCCTGGTGAGGTCCCCAAGCCTAGAGGGGAGCGTTTCCACACTGCGACAGCACGCTTGGAATTTCTAGAGCAGGCTCATTTCCACACTCTTGTGCTCAAGGAATGGGAATTCTCCAGTAAACTTCCAGGGGACTGGGATAGGAAATACCCTTTTCCCCCTGAGGTGGTTAATTGTTGGTCATCACCCCCCGTGGTGGATGCACCGATCATAGGGGTTCCTACCCCCCCCTTTATTACAGCCCCTGCTTATAGTACCCTTCGGGATGCCGAGGACCGGCGCATTGATCTGTTGGCCTCCCACGCCTTTTCTTGTACAGGGACGGCGCTGCACCCGGTCTGTGCCGCGGCTATTACTGCAATGGCCACTAGAACCCTCATCAGAAAGATGCTTGATCATCACCCTGAGGATCTCCCCTGGGAGGTGTTTAATGCACTCTCCAGTTGTGATGTATTTGTAAAATTTATTCTATTAGCGCTGGATGACACCAATAGAATGTGTGCAAGAACTTCTGCCCTTGTGGTGGCTATACGTCGCTTTGTCTGGCTGCGACAGTGGGGTGCTGACGATGCTACTAAAAAGACTCTTACTGGGCTTCCCTTTAAAGGGCAACGCCTATTTGGGGCCCGTCTGGACCTGTTTGGTAAAAAGGGCAAATCACCCCAACGCAGATGGCCGTCTCGGCCCCCTCGGGGCAGGGGCACCCCTCCTCCCCCCACCTTAGTGTTAAACAGGAACCAGGGGTGTCCTTCCTGACGTTTCGGGGGCTAAGCCCAAATCTTCCACCAAACTCCCTCAAGCATGATGGGACGCCTTCGCCCGTCTGGGCGAGGGGATGGCTGCAGCACCTTGCTCTTATCAGGAGGCATCTCGCCTCATTCTGGTGGATTCAGGAGGTAGTGTCCTCTGGATACAGGTTAGAGCCTGCTGCGTGGCCTCTCCCAGGTTTATCAGGGTACTCCTGGTCCCTGCCTCTTTTACTGTGTTGGTGCAGGCCTTGCAGGGCCTATGGGGTCTTGGGGTCACTTGCAGATTGCCCCTAACAGGCAGAGGCAGGGGCCGCTACACCAACCTTTTCCACAGTCCCCCGAAAGGATGGGTCACTCTGGTCCACACTGGATTCATAAGTTTGCAATTCACCAGTTACAGCAGTTCTGCATGGATACTCTGGGTTGGGCCATCTGCGCCTTGCGCTCAAGGGGCTTCTCGCCGTCTGTGGAGCTCAAAAGACGCTTCGGTTCACTTCCCTGTGTCCTCTGGACACCGAGGCTCTTCAGGTTCGTGTCGATAATTTGTGGCCTTGTGATCTGGCCTCTCTTCAGCCCCCAGAGTGCCCACAAAGGTGCTGACGGGGGTGATGTCTCTGATGAGACCAAGGGGCGTTCGCGCTATGACCTACCTGGACGTTCCTTTTCACTTTCCAGTCTCTACGTCAGGCTAAGTTGGTCTCTTGGCTGGTTGTGTCCACTGGGAGTCATTTGGATGGGTGTTCAATCAACCCATGTCCTCATTGTCCCCTTGATTGGTAACCTCATTCCTAGGAATGAATCTGGATTCGGTTCAGGCGAGAATCTTCCTTCTTCAGCGATAAAGTGGACAATCTGGTTGCATGGGCTCAGTCCCTCATTGCTGTCCCCGTCCCTTTACCAGGCAGGTGGGCCTGTTGGGGGCTTGCTTGGAAGAGGTTCCTTATGCTCAGTTCCCCCTGGGCCCTTCTGCAACTTCTATTGTTAGTACAGGACAGGGATCCTGTATCCCTGGAGCAGGGTCTGTGTGCCTTCCCCCCCTGGTTCCTTCTTGGAGTGGATGAACTCAAGGAACCTGTCTGGGGGCAGTTTTCCTTCTTGCCCCTTCCTGGAGACGGTCACCATGGATGCCAATCTATCAGGTTTAAGGGGGGTCTTTTCTTCTGAATCTCTCTGCGTTTTTTGGGGAGGTGGGGCCCTTAGAAGGTCCATACACCTTTTGATGTTTGAAACCGTGAGCGGGTTCCTTTTCGCTTGCCTACTCCTCTTCAGTGCCTGCCCGTTCGGGGGCGCTTGGTCTGTCTGGCGACAGTGGCCTACTTTAATCATCTGAGAGTGATCTGTAGCAGGAGGGTCCTCCAGGAAGTGTCTATGATCCTAATCTGGGTGGAGGACAATGTTTCCTGTATATCAGTGGTATTCGCTCCAGTGGGGGTCCCTCTGCTACAGGATGTGCTAATCCCTGTGTCACCATGGGGTCCAACCTGTTGTGGATCCTTTCTTGTGTTCCGTCACTATCACAAGCTCTCGGCCCTTGTTTCCCTGTCCCCAGATCCTCTGGCCGTGGTCATGATGCCTTGGAAATTGTCATGGCTGGACATTCTGTTTCTTATGCTTTTTCTCCATTCCCCTGCTAGGCAGGTTTCTGAACAAGTTTGCTCTGGAAGGGGGGACCAGCAATTCTGGTGGCCTAGTAGAGTGTGGTGCGCGGACGTGGTATTGAGGGCGGTAGATTTGTACGTTCTGCCTGGAGTGCCAGGTTTGCTCACTCAGGGCTCCTTTAAGTCACCCCAATCTACAGACTCTGGCCTAGACGGCCTGACTGCTGAAACTTCCATCTTGATGGAGACGGGCTTATCTGTCTCGGTGACTGAGACTATGGGAAGACTAGGAGCGTGCTTCTTCTTCTTCTCCCATCTATTATAAGGTATGGTGTATCCATATTGATTGGTGTGAGTCTAGGTCTCTTCCCTGCTGGGCTTTCTCCATTCCCAGGGTTCTAGAGTTATTACAGCAGGAGTTGGAGTTGATTCTCCAACTCGGTACTCTGAGGGGTCAGGTTCTGCCCTGTCCGCCTTCCTTTAGAAGTCTTTGGCTCAGTTTTTCTTGGTTAAGACTTTCCTTTAGGGGGTTACTCATGCGCGTTCCCCCTGGATTCCTATGGTCCCTGCTGGGATTGAATTGATTCTGTCTGCCTTGCGGGATGTTCCCTTGGGTCCTATTCAGGATGCTGTCTGGCTGTTCTTACCCTCAAGGTTCTCCTTCTGGTGGTTGTTACTTTGGTCAGACGTGCGTCTGAGCAGGTGGCTCTGTCTATCTAGCCCCCATTTTTGAGATACACCAGGATAAGGTGGTGTTCCTCTTTATGCGGACTTTTTACCTAAGGTGGTGTCTTATGTCATTTATTAGGATATTGTTCTTCCTTCCGTGCCTTATTCCTAGCAATGCTGAGGAAAGGGTTCTGCATTTCTTGAACTGGTGTTGGAAGTTTTTTTCCTTGGTAGTCACTGGGTCCTTTAGAACTGTTGCTCCTTGGGTCTATGACCACTCCATCTTGATTGTGCCCGATCTCTTTTGATCTGGGGGGGTTAGGCGGTTTTGGCCTGGTCATTACTCGGATGGGATGTTCCTTCCGGTCCATGGAAAGGTTTTTGGCTTCTGCCATGTCTACTGTTAGCGATTGGATTGTCAAGCTGTCACTCAGGCCTGTTCCACTAAGGGGAAGAATCTTCCTTTTCGCTTGACTTCTTATTCTTCTCTTGCTTTTGGTGCCTCTTGGGCTTTTCAGCGCCAGGCTTCTGTTGAACTTCTTTGCTAGACCGCTACTTGGTCTTCTGTTCATACCTTTCAAAGTTTTTACAAGGTTGTTGTTAGGGCCTTCAGCTCATGCTGTCTTGGCTGCAAGGCTATGCAGGTGACAGTGGTTTCAACTGTCTGCTGTTGCCTTTTTTGTTGGGGATGCCACCCTACCTTATGGACACTGCTTTTGGATGTCCCAAGTGTAAGTACTATATCTGGAGCAGGACGTACTGTATACTAAGAATAATACAATTCTGTGAAATACTCACCTGTAGAATTGATATTATTTGTATACAGTACGTCCTGCTCCACCCCACCCTGGTTTTGCATTATTCTGGATCCCCTGTATGGTGATTGTTTTCATTGTTATAGTTACCAGTCTTTTGGTGGTTAAATCCTCCCGGCTTCTTGTTCACTGCTTTTCAATGCTGGGGATTTGTGGGAGGTCCCCGGGTATTTGAGGGGCCGGGAGGAGCCTGTTTTTGCATGTCTCTGCAGTGCAGCGCCATCTGGCGGAGGATAACCCAATGTAAGTACTATATCTGGAGCAGGACGTACTGTATACAAATAATATTAATTCTACAGGTATTTCACAGAATTGTATTTTTCCCTCTTATTGTTTTTTTATTGCTCTTTCCCATGTGTTTCTTTGTTCTCTGGTTGAAAAATTCAAAATTTGCATGCCTTTTTAGGGGGCGGGGCTAAAGCTGCAACAAGGAAATAGTCCGTCGCCATGGAAAGATTTTCGGCTTGGCGAAGTTCCGAGTACCGGGCGCAGAGCGCTTCCTCCGTCCACCTCTGTGGAAAGATTTTCGGCTTGGTGAAGTACCGAGTACCAGGCGCAGACCGCTTCCTCCGGCCGCCTCTGTGGAAAGATTTTCGGCTTGGCGAAGTTCCGAGTACTGGGCGCAGAGTGCTTCATCCGTCCGCCTCTGTGGGAAGATTTTCGGCTTGGCGAAGTGTCGAGTACCGGGCGCAGAGCGCTTCCTCCGTCCACCTCTGTGGAAAGATTTTCGGCTTGGTGAAGTACCGAGTACCAGGCGCAGACCGCTTCCTCCGTCCGCCTCTGTGGAAAGATTTTCGGCTTGGCGAAGTTCCGAGTACCGGGCGCAGAGCGCTTCCTCCGTCTACCTCTGTGGAAAGATTTTCTGCTTGGTGAAGTACCGAGTACCAGGCGCAGACCGCTTCCTCCGTCCGCCTCTGTGGAAAGATTTTCGGCTTGGCGAAGTTCCGAGTACTGGGCGCAGAGTGCTTCGTCCGTCCGCCTCTGTGGGAAGATTTTCGGCTTGGCGAAGTGCCGAGTACCGGGCGCAGAGCGCTTTCTCCCTCTGCCTCTGTCGAAAGATTTTTGACTTAGCGTAGCAACTAGCTCCGCTGAGATCTCCGGTTCTTTTCAGCGGTACTGCACGTTTTCTCTAGCCGGGGACGCTGGAAGATATTCGGCTTAGCGAAGTCACCAGCTCGGCTGAAGTGGCCGGTTCTCCTCCGGGGCACGTTTTTCCCGACGACCAAGCTTAAACATTTTCGGCTAGCCAAGGTGCCTAGCATCGCCGGAGATCGCAATTCCCCTTTGGCTGCACATAATTTCTGGGGTAGTTGTCCAGAAAAAGGGCTGCTTTGAGCCGCTGCACGTCCACCCTCAAGTGGACCTAAACCTTTTGGTATGTTTTTTTTTTGTTTTTGTTTTTTTTATTATTGATTGGGAAAGGACAAGGTAATGTATAATTTATATTGTAATATATAATTATATGGTGGTCTACCCTCAAGGACTCGCAGTAGTTTTGGGACTGTCGAGAACCTATATATACTTGGTCTCAGATCTCCAGGGTCATAGACTAGTATTATTAAATTCACCATGGCGGAGGCATCGGGGGTAGTCATCTGGTCTTTATCAGATTTTCCCCATATCCAGTTGCATGCAGTGGCACTGGATGAGGATAGCACAGTGTGCAGGGATTATGCCACGGTTGTAGTGGATAGGGACAGTTGTCTCCTCCCTGAAGGGGCTCTGACCCTTATCGCCGGTGCTTGCTGAGAAACCCCTTGGCAGTTTTCATGCGGACCGTGATGTGAATCGTACTGGTTACTAAGAAGGTTTTTTTTTTTAAAAAAAAAGAGAAAAAAGAAATCCTCTGAGTATATTGAAGAGGATATTGTGGCTGCCATAGGCTCCTTCGGAGTCTGTAAACTTTCGGCAGCCCTCAAGTGGTCTTAAACCTATAGTCATCATGACGAGTATTGACTACTAAAAAGGTTTTAAAGAAAATCATTTTTCCTCTGAGTTGAAGAGGATATTGTGGCTGCCAGGGTCTCCCTTCTGAATCTTTAAACTCTGTCGGCAGCCCTCAAGTGGTCCTAAACCTATAGAGTGTCATAGTGGAGTATTGGCTACTAAAAATAATTTAAAAGAAAAGATTTTTTCCTCTGAGTGGAAGAGGATATTGTCTGCCATAGTCTCCCAGGAAGTTATCTTTTGGAGAGTCCTCTACACATGGGGTGTCCGGTTAAGGAGAAGTTGGATGGATGGTTGATTTCCTCCATTTCTGGAGGATTTTGCGGAGCATATGCATTACTATAATCTGATCAATAGGGAATGGCAGAAGTCAGGTTGTCTTCCGGCCATGCCTAAAGTACTAGATACTATGTATCTCTTTCCTCCAGATCAGATTGAATTATGGTCTTACCCTCCTGTGGTGGACGCTCTGGTGCCAGGTCTCTTTAAGATTTTCGTTTTGCCATCCTCTGATAAGGCTTCTCCAAAGTATCCAGTGGATAAAAGCGTGGATCAGGTGGCATGTCATGCTTATCTTTTATGGGGTCGGCCTTGGGCCGGCCGGTGTTACATTCATAAAATTTTGGGAGCATCTGGTCTCCGACTCTTGGGTCATTCATGGAAGCTATGCTCCCAGTTGTTCAAGATCAGTTTGACTCCAACAGGGAGTGTTCCTGGCTATGGAGGATTTGATGTGGTTAAGTACCAAAGGCCTAGCTCTGGTGGTCGCCTTAAGGCGTGCTTTATGGCTTTAGCAATGGCCAGCTGACATAGCCTCTAAAAGGAATATGACAGGACTCCTTTTTAAGGGGGCGTCTGTTAGGAAGGCTTGGTTGACCTGGTAAAGCATGCTACTAGTGGTAAATGATCTAATCTGCTACAAAACCCGAAGTCTAATACTGCTTCCGCAGGGCCTCTAATACTCCGGGGTTCCGGCTAGAGGTTCGGCCTCTTTGTCTTATTCCAAAGAGAAAAAAAAAAGAAAAAATTCTCTTCTATCCCAAAGTTCCAAATTAAGACAACAGGTGTCTGGCAGAACAAAGCCAGATCCCCTTCAAAGCCGGCTCAGGCATGAAGGGATGCCCCCGCCCTTGAGGTGTGTGGGGGGGGGAACTTCTGCATTTGGCTCATATTTGCAGGAAGCTTTGAGATCTGCTGTATCTCACCTTTTTAGAGATTGGAGTTTTGATAACCACAGTGTATATATAAGGCTGCATATCTACATTGCTGTAGGTGGCTTATATCTTCAGTTTGTGGCGTTACCCTTCGGTCTATCATCAGCACCCAGGGTGTTTACCAAGGTGTTGACAGGTCTCATGTAATTCTCTAAGAAGTCAGGGATACATATAATCCCTTACTGAGACCTTCGATTGATATGGGCCCCATCATGTCAGGGGACCCAGAAGGATATAGTGACTATCCAGTCGAATTCTTAAGTCAGACATCATTTCATAGCTTGAAGAGTTATTCTTTTCTGGGACTGTCATTGGACACGTCTCAGGTAAAAGTGTTTTTCCAACACAGAAGTGACTCTTACTCCAGGCCAGGGTACAGGGTCTCTTGTCTTGTCCTCCCTCAACGATTCATCAAGGAATATGTCTGTTGGGCCTGATGGTATCTTGCTTTGAGTCAGTATCTTTTGCACTGTTTCACACAAGACCCCTGCAGATGAAATTGCTCACAATCTGGGATCGGGACCCACACACTCTGAATCACTCTTTTCACATGACAGTGAGCAAGGCAGTCTCTAGCCTGGTCCTCAGCCTCCTCAGATTGGCAAATTCTTTCTTCCAGTACAGTGGAAGATCACCACCATGGATGCCAGTCTATATGGTTGGGGGAGTGTCATGGAGTCACAAACGATTCAGTGACAATGGAGTCTGAAGGAGAGTAGACTCTCCAAAAATATACTGGAACTGAGAGTGATTCTATTGTATTTCAGACATTGGACATACCATCTGAAGGGGCATCCCGTCCGGATTCAAACGGACGGCGGTGGTATATATCAGCCTCCATGAGGGCACCAGACTCGGTAAAGTCCTGATGGAGTGAGCTGGGTTTTTACTTGGGCCGAGAAACTGGTTCCATGTATTTTGGTGGTACACATACCAGGAGTGGACAACTTGCAGGCCGTTCATCTTAGCAGAACGGTCCTGCATCAGAGGGAATGCTCTCTTAGCCAGAGGATTTTTTTAACCCCTATGCGGGTGCTGGGGGATCCCAGACGTAGTTCTTGCATCAGGGCACAGTCGTAAGATCCGAAGTTTAGCAATAGCAACAGATGCCCTGACTCTTTAGTGGTCAACATTCAAGCTTCTTTATGCATTTCCCTCCGATTTCACTCCTGGGTCGTGTACTAAAAAAGTTTAGCTCACAAGGAAGTCCCAACCATTCTGGTGACTCCTCTGTGGCCAAGAAGAAGCTGGTTCTCAGACATAGTAAGGATGTCAGAAGGCAACTTTTGGAGGCGACGATCCAGATCTTCTCACACAAGGGCCTCTAAGGCATCCCAATTCACAGTTCTGGCTTGGACTGCCTGGCTATTGAATCCTTTATCTTGGCAGAAAGGGTTTTTTCTGCCAGAGTTATCCAGACTATGATTCAGGCCAGGAAGAAATCTTTACCAACTGATCTATTATTGAGTGTTGCAAGCAATTATCGGTGAATCCAGGGGTTCGCTTGTAGTACTGTTCTGTTTTACAGAATATATGGTTTTTTTGCAGAGGTCTTGATGAAGGTCTTCAATTGAGGACAAATATCTGCTATCTATCTTCTTTCAGAAACCCATAGCTGAAAATGTTTTTATCAGAACTTGTTTTACAAGGAGTCGCTCAGGTGCGGCCTCCTCATAATCCACTTCTGTCGGCTTTTGAACCTGAACTTGTTTTTCAGGGTCCTCCTTTTTGAACCATGGTAGATGCGTCATTAAGTCTAAGGGAGCTTATGGTTATCCCTTAGTGGCAATAACCTCAGCAAGCGGTTTTCTGAATTAGCAGCTTATCGGTAAGCCTCGTTATTTGAGTGTTTTAGGATTTTCTTCCTAAAGGTATCTTTTCATTTAATGAAGAGATGGTTTTTGCCTTCCTCATGTCCTGCTCCAGTGTCTAATAAGGAAGGGGTGTTCTTCACTGTTGAATGTAGTGAGGGCACTAAGGTATTATCTCACTACTACATAATCTTTCCATAGTTTGGACTTATGTCATACCTGAGGGTCCACGGAAAGGTCTTCCACCAGCTAAGTCTGCCATCAGTCGATGGATTAGACAGATATTGGTAAGAGTCTATTCTGCCAAGGGGAAGGAGCCCCTTGTTTTGGGTCACAGCTCTTTCCACTAGGGCCATTGGTGCTTCCTGGGCTTTTCAGCATCAGGCCTCGGTGGAACAGGTTTGTAAAGCTGCCACCTGGTCTTCGGTTCATACATTTACCAAATTTTACAAGGTAAGTGTTAGGTCCTCAGCTGACACTGTATTTGGTCGAAAAGTTCTTTAGGCGGTAGTAAAAGGAACTACCTGCTGTTCCGCGTTGGGGATTCCGCCCATATTTGGCACTGCTTTTGGATGTCCCAATCGTATTGAATAAGGACGGCCTGGAATGGATTGGAAGAAAAAACACAATTCTGTGATACACACCTGTAGAATTGTTTTTTCTTTTAATCCATTCCAGGCCGTCTGACCCGCCTCTTTTGGGGGAATATAGGAAGTTACAATCTATCCTTGATACCCTTTTTATGGTGTTCTTTTTTTTTAATTAATATTTTGCATTGAACAGAATGCTAGGTTGATATATCCATGTCTTGGATGCCTAGTCTTGTGCATATATAAAAAAAAAAAAAAAAAAAAAAAATGGGTACATATTTATAATCAGAGAGAGGAGTCTTTTATGTTGTCTCCAGCCTTTTTGTCTCCAGAGAGATATAGGTATGCCTCCCAGGCGGCTGGTTATACTGCTTTTTAATTAACTGGAATCTAGGAAGTCAGCCGGGAGGATATAGGCCGGGAGGCGGAGCCATGCTTTTGTCTTGCAGTCACGCCCCTTCGGGCAGGAGTTAGCCAATCGTATTGAATAAGGACGGCCTGGAATGGATTAACAGAAAAAACAATTCTACAGGTGAGTATCACAGAATTGTGTTTTTGTTTGGAGTTTGTCTTCTCCTGACCTGCAGTACTGCGGCGCGCTGATGGCCTGCCTGGATGTGCGATCGGCTTCTTGGTCCGTGAGTCCCCTTCGGGGTTGTATTGTGCTCTTGTCACCACTTATGGGAATGTTATGTGTGGTTTTCTTGTGTCTTTCAGGCGGGATAAACGTGTCTGTGGTTTCTCCCGGCCCTCTTCCCTTCCTTCTCCCACCTTCCCTAGCGGGGTTTTGGGGCATCCCGGGTGGCTCTTGTTAGCCTTAACCGTATACTTGCCAGTGTGCCCACTCTAATCACCATATGGAGGCTTCCGGGGATAATGTGCTTGGGGTTCCTTCGGGACAAGCCCAGCTGTGTGCCGCGTGTGGGGTATCCCCTGTGAGTGACGGTGTCAGGGTATGTGTGCCCTGCGCCCAGAAGGTACTTGCGCTGCAGTCTGGGTTGCCTGCTACGCTGCCCAGCTCTGCGCCCCCTTCTACATCACCTACCCCCCCCCACGCCTGCATTTAACCCCTAGTGAGGGACATGCTAGTGGGGAATCAAACTATGACTTGGCCTTGCGGGTGGCCAGCCTGGAAAGGCATATGGCTGGGCCGGTCCCTCGTAAGGCTTCTGGTAAGAAGCGGCATTCTACTCCCCCTGTTTCCCTTTTTCCTGAGGAGGATGAGGGACAGTTTTCTTTCCCTGGCCTGTACCCCCTAGAAGAGGGGGAACTTTTCTCTGATTCTGAGTCCTCTGAGGAGCAGTAGGAGGTTTATGGTGGTACTGGGTCTCCTTTTGGTGAAGACTCATGGTCTCCTGAGGATACTGACAGGCTGTTGGCTAACATTTTTGAAGTACTGTGTATTACACCTTCTGTCCCAGCTAAGAGGCAGCAGGGTGAGCTTTTTCACTCTGTTAAACAACGCTTGGAGTTCCATGAGCAGATCCACTTCAATAATTTGGTGCTCAAGGAGTGGGAACGTCCTAGCAGATTGCCCGCGGTGCCTAAGAGTTGGGACAGGAGGTATCCATTTCCTGCTGATGTGGTAAAGCGCTGGTCGTGTCCCCCCGAGGTGGATGCTCCCATGCTTGGGTTGTCCAATACCTCGGTCATGCATTCCTCTGATACTTATACTCTGCGGGATGGTGAGGACCGGCGTGTTGATCAGCTGGCCTGTCACGCATTTGCTTGTGCAGGGACTGCGCTGTGTGCACTTCTGCCATCACGGCTCTTGCTATTAAAGGGATACTCAAGTGCCTTCTGGATAATGCCTCGGATGCCAATAGGGGGGAGGAGTATAGATCCCTCCCGCTTTGCTATGAATTTGTGGCATTTATTCTTTCTGCTATGGATGATGCGGTCAGGATGTGTGGTAAGACTTCTGCCCTTTTGGTGGCTATACGCCGCTTGGCTGCGTCAGTGGGCGGCTGATAATGCTGCTAAGAAGGCTCTCACTGGCTTTCCCTTTACTGGGCTACGGTTCTTTGGGGAGCGTCTGGATTTGTTTGCTAAGGATGGTAGGCTGCCCCAACGCAGGAGGCAGCCGCGACCCTTTCGAGGGGCTGGTTCTTCCCTCTCCTCCTTCCGTGCTCCCAGGTTCGGTCGGGGTGCACCATTTGCGGGGGCACGTAGAGACCGGGGTAGAGGCCGTGGTCGCCCCGGTCTCTCATGGCGTCCCAAGTCCAAATCTTCCCCCAAGCCCCCTCAGGCATGAGGAGGCACCCTCCCCCATCCGGGTGGGGGGACAGTTGTGGCTCTTTGCTCACGTCTGGAGACTGCGCGTCTCAGACCGGTGGATTCAGGAGGTGGTGTCCTCCGGGTACAAGAGAGAGTTTGCAGCCTGGCCGCCCCCAAGATTCTTCAGATCCTGGATAGTTCAAAATCCCTTGTCAGCTCAGGGCTTGCGGCTCAAAGCCTTTTGGATTTGGGGGTCATTTGCCTGGTCCCCTTCCAGGAAAGGGGCAGAGGTTTCTATTCCAATCTGTTCACTGTTCCCAAAAAGGATGGGTCCCTGAGGCCCATCCTGGATTTGAAGCACCTCAACAATTTTGTCAGGTTCAAGCATTTTCGCATGGAGACTCTGCACTCGGCGGTCAGTACCTTGCGCCCGGGCGACTTCATGACTTCTGTGGACATCAAAGATGCTTACCTTCATGTTCCTACCTTTCCAGGTCATCAGAGTTTTCTCAGGGTCGCTCTGGAGGATCAGCACTACCAATTTGTGGCCTTACCGTTCGATCTTACCTCAGCCCCCCGGGTCTTCACGAAGGTGCTGGCGTGGGTGATGGCCCTGTTGAGATCTCAGGGCATTCGCATCCTTCCTTATCTGGACGACATTCTGATTGCGTCTCAGTCCTTCCATCAAGCCGAGCTGGATACCCAGATGGTGGTCTCCACACTCGAGTCCTTCGGTGGGTGACCAACTACCCCAAGTCTTCTCTGTCTCCGTCCTTGGTGACGTCCTTTCTGGGCATGACTCTGGATACAGCTCAGGTCAAGGTTTTTCTGCTTCAGCAGAAGGTGGAGTGCCTGCATACGCAGGCACGGTCTCTGATTTCTTGCCCTCATCCCTCCATTCGGCAGGGGATGCAGCTAGTGGGCCTGATGAGACATCGTGCAGTTGGCAGTAGATCAGTACGTCCTGCCGAAGGATCCAGATCTGCTCACTCAGGGGCAGCTGTGCCATCCCAATTTACAAACGCTGGCTTTGACGGCTTGGCTGCTGAAACCACCTTGATGGAAAAGGGTTGACTGCCCTTGTTGTTGATACCATGATTAGGACTAGGAAGAAGTCCTTGTCCTTTATCTACTACAGGTTCTGGCATGCTTACATTGCCTGGTGTGAGTCCAAATCTCTTCCCTGTCGGGTGTTTTCTGTTCCCAGGATTCTGGAATTCTTGCAACATGGTTTGGATTTGGGCCTTCAACTTAGTACCCTCAAAGGTCATGTTTCAGCTCTGGCAATTTTTTTCCAAAGATCTTTTGCCAGTCACCGTTTGGTTAAGACTTTTTTCCAGGGGGTTTCTCATGTGCGTCCGCCACGTAAACCTATGTTACCAGTTTGGGATTTGAATCTGGTGTTATCTGCTCTGCAGTGTCGTCCTTTTGAGCCTTTCAGTGAGGCCGCTTTGCCCATTTTGACTCTTAAGGTAGCCTTTTTTGATGGCTATCACTTCTGTCAGGCGTGTTTCTGAGTTGGCGAAGCTCTCCATCAAACTTCTTTATTTTGAGTGACACCAGGACAAGGTGGTGTTTTGGTTTAAACTAGATTTCTTGCCCTAAGGTTGTGTCTGCTTTTCATCTCAATCAGGACATTGTCTTGCCTTCCTTGTGTCCTAATCCTGCTAATTCCAAGGAGAGGACTCTGCATTCTTTAGATGTGGCCAGGGTTCTGAAGTTTTACTTGGTAGCTATTGAATCTTTCAGGAAGACTGATGCTCTTTTTGTTCTTCCTTCTGGTCCTAGGAAGGGTTTGCCTCTGGCTAAGTCCACTATCAGCAAGTGGATTCGTCAGGCGGTGGTGCAAGCCTATTCTGCTAAGGGGAAGAAACCTCCCTTCCGCCTTACTGCTCATTCCACTCGTGCTATTGGGGCCTCTTGGGCCTTTCAGCACCAGGCTTCTGTTGAACAAGTTTGTAAGGCCACAACTTGGTCTTCTGTGCATACTTTTTCCAAGTTTTACAAGGTTGATGTTAGGGCCTCAGCTGATGCTGCTTTTGGCCGCAAAGTTCTTCAGGTGGCGGTGATTTAACCTGCCCGCTGTAGTTCTTGGGGATCCCACCCTACATTACGGACACTGCTTCCTGTATACTTGGAAAAATACAATTCTGTGAGTACTCACCTGTAGAATTGATTTTGTAGTATACAGCACGTCCTGTTTCACCCCTGTTAACATTATCCTTGGTTACCTCTGTATGGTGATTTGTTCATATGTTTGGTTGGGGTTCCTTCACTTTTATTTTCCCGGCTCCTTGTCTAACTGCTTTGTAACACTGGGAATTTGTGGGAGGTTCCTGTCCTTTTATAGAGCCGGGAGACGCCACAAGTCTCTTCTGCAGTCCACCTTGTGGCGGATATCCCAAGCGTAAAGAATATTTGTGAAACAGGACGTGCTGTATACTACAAAATCAATTCTACAGGTGAGTACTCACAGAATTGTATTTTTTTTTTATTTTGTCTGCACAGTCCCTTTAGAGAGGAGTAACACCCCCCCCCCCTCAAGTGTATAAGATTCTTGGGGGGGGGAGGGGTTGGTCTACTTCAAATTGGGGTGCCCAGCTGTGTGAATCCCCTGCGGAATGCCAGATCCACTAACCTCTTTCTCAAACAGTCGTCGCATCTCCGCACCACATCCCTAGCATGCCTCTAGCTAGGCTTCTTTCTGAATGGCTGGTATGGGCCACTGGTTCTTGTTACATTCAGATTTCCTTGCCACGCGGAGCTCAATGCAGCATAGGGAATCTGAATTAAATGATCTCAGCTGAGTTGCCTGCACAAGCACTGTGGGAATGGGGAAAGTTTCTGGAAATCCCCAGAGGGATATGCACAGCATGGAATCCCAGATATGGATGCCCCACCAACGAACAACACCCAATGAGAGCCAATCAGCGCACTTGCTCTCCCCCAAGTCTACGCTGTGGAAGCGGAAGATGAGTGAAATGTGGTGACTTGAGGGGGTACACACAGTGAGGTATCGCAATTCAGGATGCCCCTGCAGAGAGAAACACACAGGAAAGTGAAATTTATGTGTGTTGTTCCTCTTTAACTGTATGTTTTTGGGGGATCATTTAATCTTTAACTTGCTTAACTCTTCCCAAAACTTTTGCATGCAATTGTATCTCCCCAACCAATCACCTTCAGGCGGCGGCAGTTCTTCCTTCAGTTACAAAGCTGGTGAACAAGCAGCTGAGCAGTTTATGATTGAAGATGGTGATGGGGGATAAGAGGCACTTGCCGGGAAGCCTGAGGAACGTTGCATGTTGTCGCCAGGAAGCCAGTTCCTATGGTGACACACACACACACGATACCTTGCAGGAAAAGTGCATCTTCTACATAAAGGACGTGCGCACTGCTGTGAGTCAATAGCTGTTTCTTTGTTACACATCTCTGCAATTACATCTAGAGCAAGAAATGATTCTGGCCCTGCTCACCAATTAGCGGTATCTAGGGTTTCTCAGTTGTGGACTTTTCTCACCTCTACTTGCCTCACTTCTCAGATGCTGGCCAGCATCCTGGAAAATTTGTAACCTGCTGTCCCAGAGCCAACCCAGTGACCCCATTACATACTGCAAGTTCCTGTGCTGGCCAATTACAGATTAGTCAGGTCTGAGTGGCTTCTTGAACCTGGTTTGGAAGATGAGAATGCAAGGAACATGGGAGAATATATGTAGACGAATAGCAACCCCTCCCCTATTGCTTATCAGCAGAGCCGATATGGTTGATCAGGTGACTTTTGGCTACAGCCTTTCCAGCTAGGCTCTCCATTTTTTTGCAGAGCCCTCAAAGCCTAAATTTATGGAGGTTAATTAACCTATATTTATCTTTTTGGGCCTCTGTCCAGCGCATTATTAGGTAAAATAAAGCCAGGCAATGGAGTGAAGGGAACACTGGCCCTGGTGAAACCCCTTCTACACCCCTCCTCTCCAGTGACATTTTGGTCACATAGGTTCCACCTCTTTAGTATAAAAGTAATATGTCAGTTACTATCCTTGGCTGGAAACCAAGAAAAAAAGAACAGGAACCTGTGTGCTTCACTCCATTTTATTTTAAATTTTTATTTGTTCACTACTTTTGAACTGGTAAGTGTCCAAAAAAGGGATGCTTGCTGCCCCCCTTCCAAATCACCCACACAATTAATGAACAGGGGTGTATGGAAGAGCTTGCTGCATTGAGCACTGGGACACTACTCTAAAAGCTACTGACTGCAAGTCTCAGAATCCTTCCACTGTAGCAGGTAAGCTTATAAGCAGCATTGACTAAAGCATGCAGCAGTAATGACCTCACCAGCTAAGAAAGCTGCCCGTAATCCTTTAGCTACTGGTACGCAAGACGGTGATCTCGTTATCTGCAGAGTTTAAATTAGAGCAGATGGGGTTAACCTGTCATCTCTGCCTCAGTCAATCAAATGATTATCAAGCCAGAGTCAGGAAGTCTCTGATATGTACTCGAAAAAACACTTTGCTGTATGTTGCTAACGTAGACACATTGTTGCTACAGAAAATGGTTTTCTTATGTAACACAAAGTTGCAAACAAACAAAAAAGAAAAATCAGATGAGTTCAGCACACTAAACTGCAAGAATGCATTCTCACCTGGTGCTGAATCAACCTTTGTTGTGGGGCTCAACACATAAGAGCCATTCTGCTGGGTGATTTCTCACGCTTGCCCCTCTCCAAAACCTGAAAGAGATAAAAGGGCTGGTAACTCAAGCCTCAAAGGCTGCGCCAGCCCTTATGTCCTTCGTTATGGGTTCAGCGTTGACACCCTGGCTGCTGCCAAAAGAGCATGGCAGAGGGGGTGCAGAAGAGCCCCGAAGATGGAGGGGGGAAAGCAGAGGGGACCGGTAGGTAGTAAAATTGAAATTATTACATTTATTGGTGTATTTTTTTTTCTTAACACTTGGGGTGAAATAAGAAGACCAGGGGGCCCTGTACCGGTTCACAGGGTGGGTGACATGATGGTACTCCTCCCGATTATCCACTCCCTCATTTGGGATGCCAGGGGTGTGGAAAACCCGGTGCCCATTGGTATAGACAGCCTACGGCAAGTGTCATGCAAGTTGTAAAATCTTGTATGGAAGTGAGAATTTTCCGAACAGCCTTCTCAGTATGCTTCACGCATGTTCAGGAGCAATGAATTGAGTGTTGACAGATTCTCCATGTGATTTCTGGTACAAAAAAGAAGTGGGGGGGGGGGGGCAAGAAGTTTTTCTCACCTAAAACTGCAAGAATGCATTCTCACCTGGTGCTAAATCAACCTTATTTGTGGGGCTCCACAAATAAGAGCCATTTTCTTTATTGCATGGCACGGCCCGCTTCGGTATTCATAACAGTTGGGATTATTCCGCCACAAGGTGGCGCAGTGGTACTGCAGAAAAGCTGTGGCTTGTCCCGGCTCCCTATAAAAACGGGTTTAACCATAGAGTTCCCCAGTGTTCTCTCTGCAGTGGACTGCGAAGTTGGCAGATGGCACTCTCTCTTGCGCAGGTGAGCGGGGCAACTAAGCCTGCGGCCCTGCAAGTCTATTTTCACCCGTTTCTGGACCCTCACTGCCTCCCAGCCTCGGCTGACAGATCAGGTGAAGGTAGAAGAGCACTAGGGTCAAGTGCTCCTGGAGCGCTGCTCCAAGCCGAAGACCCTGTAACACAAAGGGCTTTATGGTGAGCCTAATAGGGATGCAGAGTTTCTGTCCTAGCTTCTGAGGGGTAGTTTGGGGACTGTGTCCTCCCTTTTTCCTTTGGTTCCCCCCCCGCGCCCCCCCTCCCTCCCTACTTATGTCTTTCAGGCGGGATACCATTGGGTTGTGGTTTCTCCCGGCTCCACTCCTTCCTCTCCCTCATTCTCCCCTTTATTAACTCCTAGGGACAACCTGTGGGAGGGCATCCCGGGTGGCTTCTGTCTTAAGCCTGTACCCACTGCTGGCCTATTGCGCCTGTGCTAATCACCATATGGAGGCTTCTGGGTATAGCGCGCTTGGGGGCCCTTCGGGGCAAGCACGGCTGTGTTCCATGTGTGGGGTATCCCCTGTGAGTAACAGTGTCACGGTGTGCGTGCCGTGCGCTGAAAGTGTCCATGCGCTTCAAGCTGGTTTGCCTGCTTCACTTCCCAGCTCTGCGCCTCGGCTTCACCTACTCCCCCGCTCCTGCAATTGGGCCCCAGTGAGGGGAATGTTGGCAGGGGTTACATTCTGATTTGGCTCTGCGGGTGGCTAACATTGAAAAGCAGCTTGTCAGCAATGCTCCTAGGAAGGCCTCTGGCAAGAAGAGAAACATGGACCCCAGGCCTGCTCCCCTTACTGAGATGTATGTGGGGATTGATGAGCTTGGTGACTGTCACCCCCTTGAGATGGGGGAGCTCTCCCAGGACCAGGAGAAATTTTGCACATTGCTCCCCCTGAGGTAGCTAAAAGAAAGCAGGGGGAGCTTTTTCGCCCTGGTAAACAGCGCCTAGAGTTCCCTGAGCAGGAACATTTTACCACCTTGGTGCTTAAAGAATGGGAACGTCCTAACAAGTTGCCTGCGGTGCCCAAGGGTTTGGATAAAAGGTATCCCTTTCCTGTTGATCTTGTTAATAGGTGGCCATTTCCCCCTGAAGTAGACGCTCCCGTGCTAAGCCTGTCCAATACTTCGGTCATGCCTTCCCCTGACACTACCACTCTGAGGGACGGTGAGGACCGGCGCATGGATCAAGTGGCCTGCCATGCTTTTACCTGTGTGGGGGCTGGCTTGCGCCCTGTATGTGCTGCCGCCATTACTGCTATTGGCCTTAAGAAACTGCTTAAGCGTCTCCTTGATGGCACAACAGCTGGTAGTGTGGGGGAGGAATATAGGACTCTTACTTTGCACTGATTTTGTGGCCTTTATCCTTACTGCTATGGATGATGCTGTGTGGAAGGACCTCTGCACTCTTGGTGGCTATGCGCCGCCCTGTCTGGTTGCGCCAGTGGGCAGCTGACACTGTGGCTAAGAAAGCTCTCACTGGCCTCCCCTTCGTGGGGCTGCGGCTATTTGGAGAACGTCTTGATGTTCTAGCCAAGGATGGAAGGCTGCCTCAGCATAGGAGGCAGTCTCGGCACTTTCGAGGGTCCTCTGCCCCCCTCCCTTCCTTTCGCATTCCCAGAGGGGGCCGTGGCTCCCTCCTTTCCAGTGGTCGCAGAGATTCTTGGGGCTGTGGCAGAACCCGTGGTCGTCCCGGTCTCTCCTGGAATCCTAAGCCCAAACCCTCTCCCAAGCCCCCTCAGGCATGAAGGGGCGCCCTCACCTATCCGAGTGGGGGGACGGCTTCGGCTCACGTCTGGAGGCTTCACGTCTCAGACCAGTGGATTCAGGAGGTAGTGTCCTCTGGTTACAAGATAGAGTTTGCAGCCTGGCCCCCCCAAGATTCATCAGATTCTGGATGTCTTTAAACCCCCTGTCCGCTCAGGGATTACTTCTGGCTGTTCATTGCCTGTTAGAGGCCGGAGTCATTTGTTTGGTGCCTCATCAAGAAAGAGGTCAGGGGTACTATTCCAATATTTTCACAGTCCCCAAAAAGGACGGCTCTCCGAGGCCCATTCTGGATCTGAAGGGCCTCAACAAATTTGTCAGATTCAAAAATGTTCGCAAGGAGACGCTGCGCTCTGCTGTCAGTACCCTTCGCCCAAGGACTTCATGACCACTGTAGACATCAAGGATGCTTATCTTTATGTGCCTATCTTCCCAGGTCATCAGAGATTCCTAAGGTTCGAGCTGCAGGGTCAGCATTACCAGTTTGTGGTTCTACCCTTCGGTATCACCTCGGCACCTCGGGTGTTCACCAAGGTGCTGGCAGGAGTGATGGCTCTGCTAAGGAACCAGGGCATCCGCATCATTCTTTACCTGGACGACATCCTGATTGTGGCCGAGTCTTTTCCTCAGGCCGAGCGGGACACTCAAATGGTGACATCCACTCTGGAGTCTTTCGGCTGGGTGATCAACTATCCCAAGTCTTCTCTGTCCCCGTCATTGGGGAGGACCTTTCTGGGCATGACGCTGGATACCTCTCAGGTCAAGGTGTTCCTTCCTCAGCAGAAGGTGGAAGGTCTTCAGCTGCAGGCTCGGGCTCTGCTGTCGTGTCCTCATCCGTCAGGGGATGCAGTTGGTGGGCCTGATGGTGTCCTGCTTCGAGGCAGTCCCCTTTGCTCAGGTTCACATGAGACCTCTCCAGTTGCACCTCTTGTCAGTTTGGGATCGGGACCCTGTGTCCCTGGATCAGGAATTTGTTCTGTCTCCCCTGGCCAGACGGTCTCTCTCGTGGTGGCTGGACTCAAGGAACCTTCTGGGGGGCAGGTCCTTCCTACCCCCGTGCTGGGAAACGGTCACCACGGATGCCAGTCTGACTGGCTGGGGAGGCTTCTGGAAGTCCCTGAGGTTCCAGGGTTGGTGGGGCCCACAGGAGGCCCATGCTTCCATCAACGTCCTGGAACTGAGGGCGATCAGGTTGGTTCTTTCTCGCCTATCCACTCACCTCGGGGGGCGGGCTGTTCAGATTCGCCCAGACAACCAGACGGTGGTTGCCTACATCAAGCATCAGGGAGGGACTCGGAGCAAGCGAGCCTTCAAGGAAGTGTCCCTGATTCTGTCTTGGGCGGAACAGCATGTTCCCTGCATATCAGCGGTTTACATCCCAGGGGTGGAGAACCAGGTGGCGGACTCCCTGAGCAGGGGGAAGGTCTCTCAACAACCAGGTGTTTTTCTCCCTCTGTCACCGCTGGGGTCAGCCGGACGTGGACCTGTTTGCGTCCCGTCACAATCACAAACTTCCCAGATTTGTCTCTGTCCAGGATTCTCTGGCCTTCGCCATGGATGCCTTGGCAATACCGTGGGCTGAGTTTCAGCTTCTCTATGTGTTCCCTCCGTTTCCTCTCCTGGGCAGGGTCATGCGCAAGATAGCCCAGGAGCGGGTACCAGCCATACTGGTGGCCCCTTGTTGGCCAAGAAGAGTTTGGTTCGCAGACGTCGTGCGGTTGGCAGTAGACCGGCACGTCTTGCCCAAGGATCCAGATCTTCTCACCCAGGGGCAGCTACGCCATCCCAATTTACAAACTCTGGCTTTAACGGCTTGGCTGCTGAAACCTCCATATTGATGGAAAAGGGGTTGCCTGCTTCTGTTGTTGATACCGTGATTTGGGCTAGGAAGAAGTCCTCGTCCTTTTATTTATTACAGGGTCTGGCATGCTTACATTGCCTGGTGTGAGTCCAAATCTCTTCCCTGTCGGGTGTTTTCTATTCCCAGGATTCTGGAATTCTTACAACATGGTTTGGATCAGGGCCTTCAACTTAGTACCCTCAAAGGCCATGTTTCAGCTCTGGCAATTTTTTTCCAAAGATCTTTTGCCAATCACCGGTTGGTTAAAACCTTTTTTCAGGGTGTTTCTCATGTGCGTCCACCCTGTAAGCCTTTGCTACCAGTCTGGGATTTGAATCTGGTGTTGTCTGCCCTGCAAGGGCCTCCCTTTGAGCCTATCTGTGATGCTTCCTTGTCTATTCTGACCCTTAAGGTAGCCTTTCTGGTGGCTATCACTTCTGTAAGGCCGAGTTTCTGAACTAGCAGCACTTTCCATCAAACCTCCTTATTTTGAGAGGCATCAGGATAAGGTGGTGTTTCGGCTCAGGCCGGACTTCCTGCCAAAGGTTGTGTCTGCTTTTCATCTTAATCAGGACATTGTCTTGCCTTCATTGTGTCCTAATCCTGCTAATTCCAAGGAGCCGACTCTACATTCCCTAGATGTGGTCAGGGCTCTGAATTTTTATTTGGTCGCCACTGAGCCTTTCAGGAAGTCTGATGCTCTTTTTGTTCTCACTTCTGGACCCAGAAAGGGTTTGCCTCCGGCTAAATCTACTATCAGCAAGTGGATCCGTCAGGTGCTGGTTCAAGCCTATTCTGCTAAGGGAAAGGAACCTCCCTTTAGGATTACTGCTCATTCTACTCGTGCTATTGGTGCCTCTTGGGCTTTTCAGCACCAAGCTTCTCTTGAACAAGTTTGCAAGGCCGCTACTTGGTCTTCTGTTCATACCTTTTCCAAGTTTTACAAGGCTGATGTTAAGGCCTCAGTGGATGCTGCTTTTGGCCGCAAGGTGCTTCAGGCAGTAGTGACTTGAACTACTGACCGTTACTCTTTGGGGATCCCACCCTACTCTGGACACTTTTGGATGTCCCAACTGTTATGAATACCGAAGCGGGCCATGCCATGCAGTAAAGTAAAAAGCAATTCTGTGAGTACTCACCTGTAGAATTGTTTTTGTTCTTGCATGGCACGGCCCGCTTCGCCCCACCCTTGTTATCAAGTCAATTGGGGTCTTTTACCTTTTTTCAAATTTTTTACCTATTCTCTCACATTCAAAAGCTGCATTCGGATCAGGATGGTAAGGTAAGCGCCAGGGTCTTGGGGTGCTGTGGAGTGTCACCTTTTTGTTTAAAAAAAAAAAAAAGTGACACTCCTGGCTGAGAATTCCGCCACAGGAAAAAGCAGCCATAAGGCTTTTGTCTGGTGAGCCATGTGTTTTGACTGGTTGAAAAATTAAAAATTTGCGCCGCAGCTATGGAGACATTTTCGGCTTAGCATAGCGAGCACCAGTGTGCGGCTCTTTTCTTACACCGCTCTCACTGGAAGATTTTCGGCCAGGCGAAGCGGCAAGTACCGCTAACATTGCGGTTCTCCGGCCGCTCGCACTGCAACATTTGCGGCCAGGGCTAAGCGGCAAGTACCGTTAAAATTGCCGTTCTCCGGCAGCTCACACTGCAACATTTTCGACCGGGGCTAAGTGGCAAGTATTGCTAACAGCGCAGTTCTCCGGCCGCTCGCACTGCAACATTTTTGGCCGGGAATAAGCGGCAAGTGTCCGCCTTCAGTGGAAGATTTTCGGCCGGGCGAAGCGCCGAGTACCGCCGAGATCACGGTTCTTCTCTGGCCGCCTTCGCGGGAAGATTTTCGGCTGGCGGAAGCACAAAAGCACCGCCAACTTCACGGTTCTTCCCCGGTAGCGATTGATACTGGGGTTGTTGGCCGGCAAAAAGGGCTGCTTCTGAGCCGCTGCACGGTCACCCTCAAGCGGACCTAAATCTTTAGGTAGGTCATTTTTTTAATGATTGTGTATTAATATGATAATTATTCATATATAAATATTAATGTTTAAGTGTTCTTGTTTTTAAAAGAGATATATAATATATAATATATATATATATCAACAGATCAACAGATGGAGCCCGGGTGGACTGGCAGATGGAGGGAGTCGTATCTCTGGCCGTGACCCCTCATTGGGACTGTTAACCGCTGGCTGAGGGTGAACCTGGGGGGACAACACTCAGGAGTCTGCTGCAATCGTTGGCTACTAAGGAGGACCTGCAAGCCCTTCCCTCCAAGGCACATCTAGAGTCAATGGCGCTTCGCATCGAGAGGGCTAGGAGAAAAGATATTGAGGACTTGCAACAGCAGACAGCTACGTTAGACACCAGAAAGTTTGCAGTGGAAAGAAATCGGGAGGAGGTGTCTTGGGAATTGTCTGAGTTGGCTGGGTTGCAGCTGGAAGTTCGGCGACAGCAGGAGATACAACTACAACTGGACGACCTGGAGAACAGGGGGAGAAGAAATAACGTGAAATTGAGGGGGATCCCGGATGAGATCGTGGGGGCGACAGGCTGAGATCTGCAGCACAGTCATACTTCAACTCTTTGCTTGGAAGACAACTGGAAACGACATACCGCATTGAAAGAATCCACAGAGTTATGAGCCGACCTCTGGGGGGACCGGCGTCCCCGCGGGACGTTTTGTGCCGATTGTTGTCGTTTGAAGACAAAACGGAAATTGTGAAGACTGCATGGGAGAGGGGCACAGTAAGTTGGAGCGGTGCAAGAATTACGATCCTGCCGGATTTTTCTAGGAAAACGCTTCATATGAGGCAGATTATGCGCCCGCTTCTTGATAAAATTAGAGCTCCGGAGCCTCTTACAAATGGGGACATCCATTCCATCTAATAGTGAGGAAGAACGATGTCTTTTTCTCTTTGAGATGAGGAACTACCCCTGTTGTTTGTTTTTTTTTGTTTTGTTTTTTTTTTGTCAATAGACGCTATCCAGATTCCGGACTGGTTTGCGGAGGCTCTGCTGTCTCCTTTTCAACCCTTGCTGCAGCGAGAAAGGAGGCCTAGGCTTTGGAGGGGGGGGGCGGGTGGGGGGTTAGACCGGAACGTGCCAGCCCGCTTTGTTCTCGTTGCCAGCCCTGTCCTTCCTCTGGTCGTGGCCAAAGGTAACGCCGTTGTTTAGTTTCGTTTTATTGTAAGCATTACCTAACTAATATAACTATTTTTCTCTTGTTCTATTATTCTAGCTGTATAAGAATTTTGTTCTGCCGCGGTCCCGTTGAGGAGACGAGAAGCTCGTTGGTTGGGGTCGAATCTGGGAGGGGTGGTTTGGGGGACATGACACAGGCCTCCGCCCTTCCCCCCCCCCCCGGCGCTTCCCTCCCAGATTGCCTTTTTATGGGAGGTTGCCGTGGGTTGCGGACGGCTTGAAGGTGCTTCCCCCCCCTACCCCCCTGGCCGGAGGGTGCTAAGGGCTGGGGCGTGTTTTGAGGGGTGGGAGGGACTATGGATGACAGTCGCTTTGAGGGGGGCAACTGGAACCGGAAGGACAGGTGTTTATTTATCTTGGGCGGCTGCCCGGGGGGGGGGGGTTACCGTACCCGCTTCCAGTCTACGGTTTAACAGTTTATGGTCCAATCGGGCCGTGCGGACCTCGTTACCGCTGTGTTCAACTAAGGTTCCCCAAATAGGCGACTGACCACCTCTGCAGAGTTCGCTTTGCCGGGGAGACTCGTGGGAGTAGCTCCCAGAGTGGATAGTTTAGGTTGGGGAGGTTAGCCTTCCGGTCCCTGATCAGTGTTTAGTGTGTGTCTTTTTGTTGAGTTGTGTGTCTACCTTTTTGTGTTGCCCTTTTGTGTTCCGGGGAGGGGAAGGGGATGGAGGGACCGGGGGGGGGGGGCGTGGCCCCTGTATTACTCTCTGCTCATTTAATGCGAAGGGCCTGAATAATCCAGCTAAGAGGTCTCAGATTTTATATTCTCTACATAAGAAAAGGTGCCAGATTCTTTTTCTGCAGGAGACCCACTTTAGGACAGGTAAGGTGCCTGTAAGGACAAAAACTTCCCTGATTGGTTCCATGCTCCGTACCCGGAGGCTAAGTCAAAGGGGGTATCTATAGCGATCTATAGGAACACCCCAATAGTGGTTCTGAATAAGATGATAGATGTGGAGGGCAGGTATGTTTTTCTGAAAGCACAGATAGGGGGGAAAACCTTCACTTTGGCCAACGTGTATTGACCAAACGTGGATCAGGTGGGGGCTTGCCCATAGGATCCTTCGGACTTTAGAGGATTTCGTGGAAGGGGTAGTAATACTAGGGGGGGATTTCAATCTGGCTATTGAACCGTTGTTGGATACCTCTACGGGGCGGTCATCCACATCCTATGCAAAGTTGAGAGCCTTTAAAAAATTGCTCCAGGATAGACAACTGATTGATGTTTGGCGGATTTGTAACTCCGGGGCTAAATATTTTACTTTTATTCGAATATTCACTCCTCTTACAGCAGGATCGATTATATTCTAAGTGTGCCATACACTCCACTTCGATCTTCATGACATATGGGTAATCTCCAGTAGAAGGCGAACTTCTGCAGATATGAATATGCAAAAAAAGAAAGCCCCTCCCGGTCCATATATGCCTGGGACCTCCCACCAATTCCCCAGTTCCTTCTCTGCAGGGAAGGCGACAAGACAGAAGATGAAGACTTCTTTAATTACAGGTAAGCCGGGCTCGCGCCCGGCCGTCTATTGTCCCTATTACTGCCAGGACCCTTTCTAAATTGCCCCTATATTGAGCCTCCCAGCTTAGGCTGCGGGTCCTGGTGAAGGTAGGAGCACCCTATGGGTGCAGAAGGAGCACTGCTCCACCGTGAGACCTCACTATGGGGTAGGCGGTTATCCAGGTTTCTTGGTGATCCTGGTGTGGGATGCCCCGTCCCTCTATGCTTATGGCCGGATTCTGGCAGGGTTCCCTCCCTTCCGGGTCCCTTATTCCCCTCCGGGGGGGGGGGGGGGTTGCCTGGCCTGGCCTGGCTGTTATTTCGTTTTTTCCACATATGCCCCTGTGTGTGTTGGTGCGTGATTCACTGTGCGTGTGGCAGACAGGGAGTGTTTTACTTGGGCCATGTCAGGGCTGTGATTAGCCTGGGGGAGCTTCTCCCCCTCAGTCTGTGTTCGGGAAGGGGGCGGGGCCGTGCTCTCGACGCGGCCGCAGTAGCCCCTTCCCCTTCTTTGGCACGATTTCTGTGGCTCGTTTCTAGGGGATCCGCGTTGCTGGGAGGGGGGCGTGGCCTCGGCGAGCGCGCTGGCCCGCCCTTCCCCTGCTCTGCTCTCCCTCTTCATGCATGAGGCACTTCATGGGGGCCATATTCAAACAGGATCTGAGCTGCGTTCCCGTGTGGTAAGGGCCGGATGGCCACTTCCTTAGCTTGTATGGGGGCTCCTCTCTAGCGGGGGGCCCGTTAGGTATGTGTTCTTGCCATATTTATCTAGCATTGCACTTATGTTGCCTGTTTTGTGTGTTACAGATTGCCTTGTATATGTGCATATTAAGGGGTTCCTCCTGGTCCTGGGGTCCCTAGTGTAAAATTGTTCACCTCAAATCCTCCCACCGGGACTTTTAAGGGGCATCCCGGGTTGCTTAGGCGTAAATTCCCTGCGGTCTTGCGACTGACCACAAAAATTCACCATATGGAGGCTCCGCAGAATACTGGGCTCGGGCTCCCTCTGGGACAATCCGGGCCATGTGTGGGGTATCCCTTACGGGGGAGAATGTGCTGATCTGTATACCATGCGCACAAAAGGCCATAACGCGGCAGTCTGGTACCCAGCCTTCTGGGTCGGCTCCTCCCGCTTCATCGCCTTCCCCTCCCCACCTTGTCCGTACCCCAAGTGACATTGGTACCAGTGGGGTGTAGCTTTCTGATGTTTGGGCTAGGTTGGCCAGCATCGAGAAAATTTATTGCTAGCACGGTGGGCAAGAAGGCCCAGGCTAAAAAGTGACATTTGTCGTCGGCCCAGCCCTTGTGGGATGTTGACGACGATTCCGCTGATTTGTCAGATTATTCCCCGTTAGAGGCGGGGGAATTGTATCAGGAAACAGAGGCTGACTATGTTCAGTCTGGAAATGCCAATGTCGGGCAGGCGCTGGGGGATGCCGTAGATACGGCCACTGTTTTGTCACATTTATTGGAGGTGTTGGATATTGAACCACCTGAGGCGCCCCCTCTCAAGAAGGGGGAATTTTTTGGGGCCTGCAAGCCCCGTCTAGAATTCCCTACCCAGGGTCACTTTGATGCGCTGATCCTTAGAGAATGGGAGAGGCCCAGTCGGCTTCCTGGTGTGCCTCAGGGATGGGATAAGAAATATCCTTTTCCGGTGGAGGCGGTTAAGCGCTGGTCTTCTCCTCCCGAGGTCGACGCGCCTGTTTTAGGTTTGACCAACTCTACTGTGCTGAACACCCCTGACGCCACTTCCCTTAAGGATGGCGAGGATAAGCGCCTTGATCAGATGGCGTGCCACGCATTTGCCAACGTGGGCTCGGCCCTGCGGCCTGTTAGTGCATCTGCCCTGGTGTCGCTTGCTACCAGGTCTCTTATCAGGGACTGGCTGAATAATGCTCAGTTTGATCCAGCTGGTGCTGAGTTCGCTATCCTTAAGAAATGCGAATTGTTCATGGATTTTGTCATGGCTGCGATGGAAGATTCTATTGTCGTGTGTAGTAGGACTTCAGCCTTACTGGTGGCTATGCGCAGATTGGTCTGGCTCCGCCAGTGGACAGCGGACGTTGGGGCCAAGAAGTCGCTCACAGCTCTTCCCTTCTTGGGTTCGCGGCTGTTTGGAGATAAATTGGATGCTGTTGCTAAAGGAGGTAAGTTACCTCAGCGGAGGAAACGGCGCCGCCCCTTTCGGGGGGCGGGCTCGTTCACTCCTTCCTTTCGAGGGGCCAGAGCGGCTAGGGGTTGGCCTTCTCGGGTGTCAGGGGCTCGTCCTGGAACAGAGGCAGAGGTCGGGCACGTCCCGCGCCTGCCTGGGGTTCCAAGCCCAAGCCTGCCGTTAAACCGGCTCAGCAATGAAGGGGCGCCCTCACCCGCAAGGGTGGGGGGACGGCTGCGGCTCTTCTTCCAGGTCTGGGCCCGGGAGGTCACAGACAAGTGGATCTTGGAAGTGGTCTCCTCCGGGTACAAACTGGAGTTCGAGTACTGGCCGCCCCCAAGATTCTTAAGGTCTCGGTTTCACGGTTCCCAAAAAGGAGGGTTCGGTGAGACCCATTCTAGATCTCAAGGTTCTCAACAGGTTTATCAGAGCCAAAAGGTTCCGCATGGAGACTCTGCGTTCGGCTATCAATTCTCTTCGCCAAGGGAATTTTATGACATCCATAGACATCAAGGATGCGTATCTGCATGTTCCGATTTTTCAGGCACATCAGAGATTCCTCCGGTTTGCGGTGGAGGATCAACATTTGTTCAAGTTTGTAGTTCTTCCCTTCGGTCTGACCTCGGCGCCGAGGGTCTTCACTAAGGTCTTGGCGGGAATAATGGCTCTGCTCAGAGCTCAGGGCATTCGCATTGTGCCTTTTCTGGACGACCTGTTGATCTCAGCTTCTTCCCTCCGTCAGGCGGAGCTGGACACCCACAGGGTGGTGTCGACCCTGGAGAGGTTCGGGTGGGTGATCAACCGCACCAAGTCTTCTCTCTCCCCGTCTCGTGTGATTTCATTTCTGGGCATGAATCTGGATACCATTCGGGCCAGAGTGTTTCTGCCCCAGACCAAGGTGCAGGGGATTCAGGGCCTGATCCTCCTTCTTCTGGCCAGTCCTTGTCCCTCTATCCGACAGGGGATGAAACTGGTGGGTTTGATGGTATCCTCCTTCGAGGCGGTACCGTTTGCACAGTTTCACATGAGATCTCTTCAACTTCACCTATTGACGCATTGGGACAGGTGCCCGCAGTCATTGGATCAACCTTTCAGGATGTCTCCCAGGGTTCGGCAGTCCTTTCGGTGGTGGATGGACTCGAGCAATCTGTTGAAGGGCAGATCCTTTCTGGTCCCTTGTTGGGAGACGGTTACCACGGATGCCAGCCTGTCGGGCTGGGGAGGTTATTGGAAAAGTCCTCAGTTCAGCGGGGTGTGGGATCCCCAGGAGGCTCACACCCCCATCAATGTCTTGGAGCTCAGAGCCATCCGACTGGTTCTGGCTCGGCTGACCTCACATTTACGGGGTCCACCGGTTCAGGTTCGTTCGGACAACCGAACGGCGGTAGCTTACATCAATCACCAAGGAGGGACTCGCAGCAGGAGTGCCCTCAGGGAAGTCTCTGATCCTGCATTGGGCGGAGAGCAATGTTCTTTGCATTTCGGCAGTCTACATTCCGGGAGTGGAGAACACGGAGGCGGATTCCCTGAGCAGGGGATCCTCTCGCCAAGGAGAGTGGTCTCTCAACCCTGAGGTTTTTCTGGATCTTTGCCGCAAGTGGGGGACTCCGGAGGTGGATCTCTTTGCCTCGAGGCACAATCACAAACTTCCGGCCTTTGTGTCTCTTTCTCAGGATCCTCTGTCTCTGGCAGTGGATGCCTTGTCACTGACTTGGAAGGAGTTGGGTTTTCTGTACCTGTTTCCACCCGTCTCCATGCTGGGCCAAGTAGTTCGCAAACTGGTTCTAGAAGGGGCACCAGCGATTCTGGTGGCTCCAAGGTGGCCAAGAAGGGTTTGGTACGCAGACGTTGTAAGGATGGCCGTAGATCAGTACCGGCTTCCCTTGTTGCCGGACCTGCTATCTCAGGGTCAACTACTTTACCCCAATTTACAAACGCTGGCTTTGACGGCTTGGCTGCTGAAACCTTCATCTTGAAAGAGGAAGGTTTGCCTGAGGCTGTTGTTCAGACCCTGATTAGGGCTAGGAAGCTGTCCTCTTCTGGCATTTACTATAGGACTTGGAGGTCCTATATTGATTGGTGTGAGGCTAGGGCCTTGCCTTGCAGGGTTTTTTCGATACCCAGGATTTTGGAGTTTCTTCAGCATAATCTGGATCTTGGGTTCCAGCTTAGTACTTTGAAAGGACAGGTTTCTGCTCTGTCGGTTTTCTTCCAAAGGTATTTTGCTGTACACCCACTGGTTAAGATTTTTTCCGCGCATGTGCGGCCCCCTCGGAAGGCTGTAGTTCCTGTTTGGGATTTGAATTTGGTTCTTTCGGCTCTGCAGGGTCCTCCTTTTGAGCCGTTACAGGATATTGCTCTTTCGGTTCTCACTCAGAAGGTTGCTTTATTGGTGGCTATTACCTCGGTTCGGCGTGTCTCTGAGTTGGCGGCCTTGTCGATTCAGGCCCCTTACTTTGAGAGACACCAGGATAAGGTGGTTTTTCGTTTTAAGCCGGATTTCCTTCCTAAGGTGGTGTCTGCTTTCTACCTCAATCAGGATATTGTTCTCCCTTCCTTGTGTCCTAAGCCTAACAATGACAAGGAGAGGGTTCTGCACAATTTGGATGTTATTGGCTGTGTGAAGTACTATTTGGTGACCACTTCTTCCTTCCGCAAGACGGACACTTTTTCGTGGTGCCCTGCGGGCCCAGGAAAGGGTTGGCGCCTGCTAAGTCTACGATTAGCAAATGGATTCGTCAGGCCATTGTTGGGGCCTATTCTGCTAAGGGGAGGACTCCCCCTTTTAGGGACACTGCGCACTCTATTCGTGCTGTTGGTGCATCCTGGGCTTTTCAGCACCAGGCTTCTGTTGAACAAGTTTGTAAGGCTGCTACTTGGTCTTCCGTTCATACTTTTTCCAAGTTTTATAAGGTTGATGTGCGGGCTTCAGCGGATGCAGTTTTTGGCCGCAAGGTTCTGCAAGCTGCAGTGGTTTCTGGTTCCCACCCATGACGGACACTGCTATTGGATGTCCCATATGTCATGAAGATCGAAGTGGAGTGTATGGCACACTTAGAATAATACCGTTTTGGGAGTACTCACCTTGAAAACGGGTATTATGAGTGTGCCATACACTCCACTTCGCCCCACCCCTTTTTTTTCAGGTATTCTGGGGCTTTTATATGGTGAACCATTGGTTTTGATTGTTAAGGTTATAATTGGTTCTTCAGGTCCCCTTACTGCTTTTATACACTGGGGAATTGGTAGGAGGTCCCAGGTATATATGGACCGGGAGGGGCTTTCTTTTTTTGCATATTCATCTCTGCAGAAGTTCGCCCTCTACTGGAGATTACCCATATGTCATGAAGATCGAAGTGGAGTGTATGGCACACTCATAATACCTGTTTTAAAGGTGAGAACTCACAAAACGGTATTTTTTTCTTTAGCCACCATGCTCTTCACTGGTCCCCGGTGGCGACTATCGACACTAGAATCTGGTCTGATCATGCACCTCTGCTCTTGTCATTGAATCTGCCGGGGCTGCATGAGAGGCCATGGCAGTGGCAGCTGAATGAGGGGCTCCTGCAGGATGAGATGTGTACTAAGGCGGTTTCAGAAGGGATCGCAGACTTCCTGAGAAATCACGAAACCGACACCACAGGGCTTCCTATGCAGTGGGAGGCTCTGAAGTGTACACTTAGTGGGATCCTCATCCAGCACGCTTCAGGACTGAAAAAGGAAAGAGGGGCGCAGGTGAAGGGGATGATTGAGCACTTATCCAGGTTGGAGGTCTCCCACAAACAGAGCCCGACCCCTGAGGTTCTGATAGAGTTGACAGAGTCTAGAAACAAGCTGCTGAGCTTGCTCAATAAGATGTCCTACAGGCAGAGAGAACTGGCAAATAGATTTTATTACGAGCACAAGAATAAGTGTGGACGCCCCTTAGCGAGACTTCTGCACCCCCGACAACGCCAAATGTACATACCAGCCATAAAGGACGGGGGCGGCAATCTGGTGCATGACCCTAAGGGTATTGTGGAGGCCTTTAGAAGGTTCCACTCCCAGCTATACAGCATTGAGGAGGGGGGGGGTGCACAGGAGAGAGAGATAGAGGCGTATGTGGAGGACACGGGGTTGCCAGTCCTAGACGCACCTAGCAGGGATGCGTTGGAGGAACCGTTTGAGCAACTAGAGTTGCTTGAGGCGTTGGTGGGGACCCCAACTGGCACAAGCCCTGGCCCCGATGGTTTCACTGTAAAATTCTATAAGCAGTTTAAGACTCAACTGGTCCCATTCAAGCGTTCAATGGGGTGTCGGGAGTGTTGCTTCCCGGCGCAGACCCTAGAGGCACACATCACGGTCCTGCCCAAGCCCTGGAAAGAACGAACATCTACAGACCAGTCTCTTTAATTAACGTAGATCTGAAGCTTTACTCCAAAGTGATTGCGAATCAATTGAAGAGATTATTATTATTATTGTTAATTTATATAGAGATTGCTACCTGCCTGGGTGCATACGGACCAAGTAGGGTTTGTGCCGGGAAGAGAGGCCCGGGATAACACAATTAAAACTATCCTGCTAAACTCCCACGTTAAAACGAAAATCCCCATGTGCCTCTTATCGGTTGACGCTGAAAAGGCGTTTGACAGGATTAGTTGGAAATTTCTTGAACATACCCTTAGGCAAGCGGGCTTGGTTCCAACTATGAGAGAGAAAATACGGGCATTGTACTCGGGCCCTACAGCCAGGGTAAGAACGAATGGGCTTTTGTTTCAGGTGAAGACAGGGCTGCCCCTCATCTCCCTTGTTACTCGTATTAGTAATGGAGCATTTGGTGGTAGTGCTGAGACAGAACCCGGATATTATGGGAATAGAAATGGGGAGAAGGATACATAAACTGGCACTGTATGCTGATGATCTACTTCTGTACGTTACGTCGCCTCATACGCCCTTACCCTCAATCATCCAGGAGTTTCAGAGATTCAGTAGAGTCAGCAACTTTAAAGTTAATATGGCAAAGTCGGAAATACTGAACATCAGCATAGAGGATCAGTCATTGGTTCAGAGGCTGAGAGGGAATTTCTGCTATAAGTGGTGTGAGGGGGCCATAAGCTACCTGGGAGTCCTCATACCTGCTGATCCCATCTCACTATTTAGACTGAATTACGACCCCCTACTGGTGAGAACAAGAGCGGACTTAGAGGAGTATGGGAGGAAAGGTATCTCTTGGCTGGGGAGGATTAATGTTGTCAAGATGGATATATTGCCTAAACTATTGTATGTCTTCCAGGTGGTGCCTATTCACGGTAACAAACGTTTTTTCAGGCAGCTGAGATCAGAGATCTTAAGTCTTTGTAAACTAGCTAGGCCGAAGGGGAGGGGGGGGCAGGGTTGCCGGACATTGAGAATTACCATAGAGCAGCAGCACTGATAAAGATAGGTGATTGGTACCAGGGGGAGGGGCCTAAGCAATGGGTCACAATTGAACAGGATATGCAGGCCGTAAGTCTGAATTCTCTTCCTTGGATGGACCCGAAATTACTTCCTAAAGACGGGGTGCCTTTCCTGATGGCCCAGCTCCTCCAGACGTGGGAGCATTGCCTCCGGGATCTCAAGATTGCGACAAGACCGGGTCCTTTGACGCCTTTGTTTGGCAACCCGGCGTTCCCGCCTGGCCTGGGGGTCTCTAGATTCCTGAGCTGGGAGGCGTCCTCGAGACCGAAATTGAGGCATACGCTGAGGGGGGGGCCCCTTGAGGGAGGAGCTGGTGGCTCGGGGGGGTCATGGCTGGCAGTGAGCCAATTGCGCAACTATCCGAGTTCCCTTGGGGATCTTAGGGGGTTAACGAGGAATAGTACTCAGTTTGAAGATGTTGTTGGAGGCAGCGGAACGACCTAAAGGGGTTATCTCACTTCTATACGGTATCATGATGGAAGAGAAGGAGCTTAGGAAGCTGGATTTTGTAGCAGAGTGGGAGAGGGAGATCGGGAAGACTTTTGAGGAGGAGTACTTGGAGAAGGCATCTATTTTACTCACAAAATGGCAAAACCCTGTAAGGCTCAGGAGAAAAACTTCAAGCTAATTTCCAGATGGTACAGAAGTCCAGTCCGTGTCCACCAGATCTTCCCCACAGCCCCGGACCCGTGTTGGAGGTGCAATAGGGCAAGGGGGATGCTGCTGCATGTCTGGTGGGAGTGCCCCAGTATAAACAGGCTATGGGAGAGGGTCCTACTATTATATGAGGATGCGTTTAGCATTAAGACTCCAAATACTCCTGAGATAACTATGCTATCTATGCTCCCCGGCAGTAGGGAGGCTGGGAAGAAAGGAGCCTTAAGGCACTTCTTGACAGCCGTGGGAATGGTAATTCCTAGGCACTGGAAGAGTGTAACGACTCCCTCAGTGCTTGAATGGTATGATGAACTTAATAACATCATGAGGATGGAGGAGCTAACGGCGGACCTGAAGGGGGAAAACGAGAAATTCATGCACACATGAATTGCCTGGATAATGTACAAAGACTCGGATGCTGGTCAAAAAAAGATACTGTAACTACAGTAGATGGTGCTGCAGAAGGGAGTAGGGTATGGAGAACGGGATAAAGGAGTATGATCCCTACACTGGGGGGGTTTCTCTCGCTCCATTGTGTTCGGTTGCCCTGTCCCTCCTTTCTTTCTTTCTTCCTTCCTTTCCCCCCCCCCCCCCCCTTTTTTCCAGGTCCTGGTGTTTCAGCGTTGGTGGGTGTTGTTGTGTATATGTCGGTGTCCTTCGTGTCGTGAGTTTGGTTATCTCTCAGGCCGAGCGCCGGGGGGACGAAGGGTCTCGAGTGTCAATAGACTCTGGAAGGTGTACTGATTTTATGCATTGAGCACGGGGCCCTCCCCGGGCTCGGCTATATGTCATACTTCCCTTGCTGGGTGTTTTGAGCTGGGGGGCGTCCTCTCTCACCTTCATGGTTGAGGGCAGAGGGGTAGGCGGCCCTGCAACATGACGGTTGCTACAAGGATGACGGGACAGGTGAGGAGGGAGAGGTTAGGATGGGGAGAGGGGCGCCATCCAGTGATACAGGAGGTTGATGTGACTCTTTTGGGGGTTAGCTATGACATGTGTATTGTATTATATTTTGTTTTGTGTCTTGAAATGTTTTCTTTCTGTATTGTATTGTGTTCTAAAATTAATAAAATAAGATTAAACATAAAACAACTGGACTCGAAGACTCGTAGGGGTCATTCATGGAAGTCATGCTCCCAGGTGATCAAGACCAGTTTGGCTACAACAGGTATATGATACAGGCTATGGAGGATTGAGCAGGATAAGTGCCAGAGGCCTAGCTCTGGTGTTAGCCTTAAGGCGTGCTTTATGGCTTAAGCAATGGGCAGCTGACATAGCCTCCAAAATAAATGACAGGACTCCCCTTTAAGGTGGGGTCTATGGGGAGTGCTTGGTTGACATGGTAAAGCATGCTACTCGTGGTAAATCATCTAATCTGCCACAGGAGCCGAAGTCTAATACTGCTTCCGCAGGGCCTCTAATACTCTGGGGTTCCGGCTAGAGGTTTGGCCTCTTTGGGATTTTTTGAATAAGACAAAGTTCCAAAGTAAGGCAACAGGTGTCTGGCAGAATAAAGCCAGACACCCTTCAAAGCCTGCTCAGGCATGAAGGGATGCCCCCGCTCTTGCAGGTGTGGGGGGACCGCTTCTGCATTTTGCTCATATTTGGAGGCTTCATGTAACAGATATTTGGATACAGGAAGTTGTATCCTCAGGTTACAAGATCAAATTAGGAGCCAGACCCCCTTGGAGATTCTCTTGGTCAGGGGTATCGCGAATTCCGCAGAAAGCAGAAGCATTGAGATCTGCCGTATCTCGCCTTTTTAGAGATTGGAGTTGTTGATCCGCAGTGAAGTTGCTCCAGCCAGGCAGTGTATATATAAGGATACATACCTACATTGCTGTAGGTGGCCTACGTCTTTAGTTTGTGGCGTTACCCTTCGGTGTTTACCAAGGTGTTGGCAGGTCTCATGTTTTCTCTAAGAAGTCAGGGTATATATATAATCCCTTACTTAGACTATCTGTTGCTATGGGCCCAGAATGATACACAAACTGTCTGATCGACATTGGATAATTGACTATCCAGTCGAATTCTTGAGTCAAATATCATATAATAGCTTTAAGAGTTATTCTTCTCTGGGACTGTCATTAGACATGTCTCAGGCAAAGGTGTTTTTTCCAACACAAAAGTGACTCTTACTTTAGGCCAGTGTACAGTGTCTCTTGTCTTGCCCTCACCCAACGATTCATCAAGGAATATGTCTGTTGGGCCTGATGGTATCTTGCTTTGAGTCAGTAACTTCTGCACTGTTCACAAAAGACCCCTGCAGATGGAATTTCCCACAATCTGTGATCGAGAACCACACACTCTGGATCACTCTTTTGGCATGACACCATCAACAAGGCAGTCTCTAGCCTGGTTCTCAGCCTCTTCAGACTGACAAATCCTTTCTTCCAGTACAGTGGAAGATCATCACCATGGATACCAGTCTATCGGGTTGAGGGAGTGTCATGGAGTTACCAACGCTCCAGGGACAGTGGAGTCTGAAGGAGAGCAAACTCTCCATAAATATCCTGGAACTGAGAGCGATTCTATTGTATCTCAGACATTGGACATACCATCAATCCCGCCCGGATTCAAACAGACAATCGGACGGCAGTGGTATATATCAACCGCCATGGGGACAACTGAAGCAGTGAAGCCCTCATGGAAGTGAGCTGGTTTTTACTTTGGGCTGAGAAACAGGTTTCATGCATTTCGGCTGTACACATACCTGGAGTAGACAACTTGCAGGCCGATCATCTCAGCAGAACAGTCCTGCATCAGAGGGAATGGTCTCTTAGTCAGAGGGTTTTTTCAATCCCTATGCATGCGCTGGGGGATTCCGGACATAGATCTCTTGTGCATCACGACACAATCGGAAGGTTACAAGGTTTGTGTCTCGGTCCAAGGATCCTCTAACTATAGCAACAGATGTCCTGACTCTTCAGGGGTCAGCATTCAAGCTTCTTTATGCATTCCCTCCTATTCCACTCCTGGGTCAAGTACAAAGAAAGGTTAGCTCACAAGGGAGTCCCAACCATTCTGGTGGCTCCTCAGTGGCCAAGAAGAAGCTGGTTCTCAAACATAGTAAGGATGTCAGAGGGCAACTCGTGGAGGTTACCCGACGATCCAGATCTTCTCACACAGGGGCCTCTAAGGCATCCCAATTCACTTGTTCTGGCTTGGACAGCCTGGCTATTGAATCCTTTATCTTGACAGAAAGGGGGTTCTTCTGACATAGTCATGCAGACTATGACTCAGGCCAGGAAGAAGCCTTCATCAATGATCTACTATGGAGTCTGGCAAGCATTATCGCTTGGTGCGAATCCAGAAGGTTCGCTGGTAGAATTTTTTCTGTTCCCAGAATATTTGTTTTTTTTGGCAGAAAGGTCTTGATGAGGGTTTTCAATTAAGTACTTTAAAGGGACAAATATCTGCTTTATCTATCTTTTTATTCAGAAACCCATTGCTGTGAATAATCAAAACCTTTTTGTATAGGGAGTCGCTCATGTGCGGCCTCCTCGTAAGCTACCTCTGCCGGGTTGGGACCTGATCTTAGTTTTATCAGCTCTTTATCAGCGTCCTCCTTTTGAACTATTGGCAGATGCGTCATTAAGTCTAATGACTCTTAAAGTTATTTTTTTAGTGGCAAAAACCTCAGTAAGGAAGGTTTCTGAATTAGCAGCTTATCAGTTAAGTCTCCTTATTTAGTGTTACATAAGGACAAGGTTGTCTTCTGCTTTAAACAGGATGTTCTTCCTAAGGTGGTTTCCATCTTAATGAGGTGAATTGCCTTCCTCATGTCCTACTCCAGTGTTCGATAAAGAAAGGATTCTTCATTGCTGGATGTAGTGAAAAGCCCTAAGATACTATCTCACTGCTACACAATCTTTCCATAGGTCAGACTCCTTATTTTGTCATACCTGAGGGTCCACGGGAAGGTCTTCCACCATCTAAGTCTACCATCAGCGATGGATTAGACAGGCAGTGGTAAGAGCCTATAATTCCCTAAGGGGAAGGATTCTTCTCCTTTTGGAGCTTCTTGGGCTTTTTAGCATCAAGCTTCAATAGGTATGCAAAGCCGCTACTTGGTTTTCAGCACATACATTTACCAAATTCTATAAGGTAGAGCCTTTGGTAGGAAGGAACTACATACAGTGGTAATTAGATGGTTTTGGAATGTCTTATTCCTGAAAGGAATAAGGGTTTTTGGAAAGTCTTGTTCCTGAAAGGAATAAGGGTTTTTGGAGTGTCTTATTCCTGAAAGGAATAAGGTTTGGGAATCCCACACGAATTAGGGTACTGCTTTTGTAGGTCCCATTCGTCTCTGAATTCTTCTGATGGCCTGAAGTAAAATGGAAGAGAAAAGAGAATTCTCACCTGTAGAATTAATTTCTCTTCCATTCCATTTCAAGACATCAGACCCTCCCTGTCTGCTAGGTTACTATGTCCATGTCTTGGATGCCTAGTTTTAGTGGAGTGGTAAATATGTAAATAGTTGCTGTAAATAACGATCAGCATTACAAAAAAAAAAAGAGAGAAATTAAACGGAGAGAGGAGTCTTGTATTTTGTCTTCAGCCTTTTGTTTCCAACAGGTTAGGTATGCCACCCGGGCAGCTGGTTCTACTGCTTTTCAATTAAACTGAAGTGCATCAAGTCAGCCAGGTGGTTATAGGCCTGGGAGGTGGAGACACACCTTTGTTCTTGCAGACCACACCCTTCGGGAAAGGTTAACCCATTCGTCTCTGAATTCTTCTGATGTCCTGAAGTAATAATAGAAGAGAAATTAATTCTACAGCTGAGTACTCACAGAATTCTCTTTTTGCTGGTTGATTTTTCATGCTTCCCCTTCTCCAAAACCTGAAAGAGATAGTTGATTAAAACTCAGGATTTTGACCATCTCTGCTTTTCGTCCACTTACCTGCAGCAGACCAATTTGGGACCTATCAACGGGATAAAACCCACCCTGGAGTCTATGAGGTCCAACGGTGCATGCTCGAGCAGAAGCCGCATCACTGCTATCCCTCTAGCAGGGCTTCCTGTTATAGGGTAGCAGAGGATTTGGCCGCCAGCACGCTCGGATCCGCTCACATTAAACAAGCTCATGGACGAAGGAGCTTGAGCAGATGTGGGGCGCTGATTGGACGAGCGGGCGTGCATGTGTCATAGGACCGGGAAGAGGTAAGTTTGTTTGGGTGACCTGGGGGGTTTTACACAGATCGGGGTGCCCCGGGGGCAAGAACCAAAACCCAAGTCAAAATACTGGGTTTTGGTCCACTTTAAAGTGGACCAACACCCACCGCTGATCAGCTCCCTGCCTACGGGGCACCCCGATCGGGGGTGTCCCGCTGTGTGAAACCCCCCAGGACGCCCGCAAATCCTACCTGTTCCTCGTTCCAACGGCGCATGCGCAGGCCGCCTCTCGCGCATCCCTCTAGCAGGACGCGCACCCGCGCAGGCCGTTTGTGAATGTAAGAGGGACGCGCGAGAGGCGGCGCTCTCTCACCTTGTCCATCGACAGACCTTGCTTGTCCGTCGGCGGTGATTGGTGGAGCGAGTCACGTGGGAGCGGGGTCAGGTGAGTTTTTGGGGCTTTCTGGGGGATTTCACACAGCGGGGCTCCCCCGATCGGGGTGCCCCGCGGAAGTGGACCAACACCCAGGATAGTGAAAATCCTGGGTGTTGGTCCACTTTAAACAAGAAATCTATTATTTTTATAATTACCAAAAATTAATTACACTAGTATATTTTTATTATTAAATCAGTCATACAATGATTACATTATTTAATTAAATTAATCATACAAAAATCAATACAAGGTCTGTAGATACACAGATATAGATGGATTGAATTGGGTTCTGATTAATTGCAGTGTTTATTTGACCTTAACGTACGGACATGGAATTTTTTTTTTCATTAATATTTTGATCCTGTTGAAAAAACATTTTATTTTAACCATTTCTGGTATAAATCATCAGCAGTATAACCACTGAGTAGCCTAAGGTCCATATGGAAGGCCAGAGTGGGAGGCAGTGAGGATGCTGCGTTTGTTGACACCTGGCCAGGGGAGTATCCCTTTCAGCATAGAAGGGGGGGGGGCATCTACAGCTTATGCAGAGGAACAGCTTTTTACTTACAGTTGCTCCTTAAAGTGGACCTATCATAGTCAAGGTGAGCCCTGAAGTATGTGGGAGACCTGGGGGCTTTCACACTATGGGGCATAACAAATTGGGATATCCAAGAGACAAGGACCTATCACCAGGATTTTTCTATCCACTTTAAGATGGTCAACAATACAGGATGAAATTATTATTGTTCATATGTATGGCCACAATATGTGTCTTACAGCATATATTTCGTGGTCTATGGTGGTGTGGTTGTCCCCGGGAGCTGACGCTCTAGGAGATGTGGGACAGAAGAGGCATTGAACTTTCCTTTTGGGGTAAATGTGGGGACATCCACACTTTCATTGCAGAGAAACAAAAATGCACCCCAGCTGTGGTAGTCTACATGGATGCCTGCTGCACTCTAGTGGTGAACAAAAGTGCTGCTGCCTCACTTGTAATTACCATACATTTTGTACTAAATCCACACCGCACCCTGTGAGCTTACAATATCAAGGAATTAGGGCGAGAAAGAAAAAAAAAAAAAAGGGCAAGAAGACAGTTGTGGATGATGCGGCAGGCCTTGCCAGACCATGAAATAAGAGCCTCATGGGAATGGAAAGGTGTTCCACGCCAGAGAGGTGAGCTTTAGGACCAGCTCCGGCCATCTTACTTTTGGTTCCATAACACTACTTACTGCTTGTGGTGATTGAGAAGGAAGTTTCTTCAAACAGAAAACCTAAGGGGGTCACTATCACAAAAACGTCATATTTTGTACTGGGCTCCACTTTCCTTTCCCAGTCATGCCCACAAGTTTCAGGGGTAATGCTCCTGGGTTCACAGTGGGAGGGCTAAATAAAAAAAAAAAAAACCCAATTAGCTCACCGATAACGGAATTTCCGGTAGTCCTCTAGGATGGCCCAGCCAAGTAGCTCCTCCCACCTAAACCAGAAACATTAAACTTGATTAACCCTTTCACTGCCAGCCTACCTGGAGATTTTGTCACCCTTTGTTGCCAGACTATTTTGCACTCCACATGTTCAACTGTGATTTTTGAAGAGATTTCCCAGGAAAGTTTTATATGTATTTTTAGCAGAGTCTGTACTTTAACATGAAATGTCTTGTTTGTCCTTTTTTAGGTGTATTCTCAATATTTCTGAGCGAAATATGTGCAAAAAAAATAAAGATAATGAAAAATGTAAGTTTGTCAATAAAATCGAATTGCATGTGAAATCCCCATTTCTCCCAGGTACAGCGGTTAAATCTAAAAAAGAAACTTCCCCCCGAACAGAAAAATACCCAACATGCATAGGTACTGTCAAGGGAAGAGTTGCCAAACACCCCAATGTAAAGCATATGTGTAAGGATAATTTTACTTGAAAATTTCATATCCGCGAACAAATTGTGCACCTTACGCTTTTTCTACTAAAACAGCCCTTTACGTTTAGAATACCCCCCACAAACCATTGGGTGGGACTCATCTTTCTGGAGGTAATCCCTCAAAGAATTCTTAGGTTGCACATGGTTTTTTCCTAAAAGATGTATAAAAAAAACCAGAATAAAAAACACCTGAAATTTTGTAACCTTCTGTTTTGCAGGAATTTCCAGGAAAATGTTATATATATTTTTTTGTTAAGCGTTAAAAACTTCTGCTTCCCCAATGGGCTCAAAGGGGGACTTTGTGGAACCATTCAGGACAATGGAAAGGTCCCAGAGAGGGAAGGCCTTGGAATTCACCCGTTTTCCGTTTTCCTCTAGACAAGGAGATAAAGAATCTTTCAATTAATTCCTCCTGTCTAAGTCTATGGTCCAAGAATACCGCCAGTGCCGCCACCTGCACCTTTAAAGTACTGATGGCTAATCCCATCTCTGCCCCATCCTGTAAGAATTTCAAAACTGCAGCCAGACCTGAACGATTCAGATTATGGACTGCACAAAATGAAGAATATTTCTTCCATACCTTCCTGTATATCTTACGGGTAACCATTTTTCTGCTCTCTAGCATGGTCTTAATGACTCTACTAGTAAGCCGTTTACTCCTTAGTAAGCCCCATTCAGGATCCATGCCATCATACGGAGGCTCTGTACCTGAGGGTGGAACATTGATCCCTGATATAGCACGTCTGCTGTCAGAGGGAGAGATACTAGAGGACCTACTGACCTATTTGTTTTAGGGAGAACCATAGTCACCTGGGTCACCAAGGGGCAATCAGGATCACCCATGCCTGGTCCAACATGATCTTCCTTACGACTTGAGAGAGAATCTGGACTAGGGTTAAAGGCGTAACAAAAATTGATAGTCTCCCAATTCTGACCCAGGGCGACCCCCCCCCCCCCCAAGCTTTTTTTTGCAGAGGAAAAAAGCATTGACATTTGGAATTCTGCTTTGTGTTGAATAGATCCACCTCAGGGGAGCCCCATAGGTCGAACAGCTGCCTGAAGACATTCTGGTTTAATTCCCACTCTGTCTGTCTGAGCTGAATTTGACTGAGAAGGCTCGCCAGAACATTTAGTTTTCCTTTAATGTGTACTGCTCTCAAGGACCCCCCATACGTTTCATCCTGGCACATATTCACATTAACTCGACTGACATTGTGCCCCCCTGATGGTTGAGATAAGCCACTGCTGTGACATTGTCCGAGACGAGCACTTCTCGATTCCATATAATGTCCTTGAAATGCTTTAGGGCCAATTGAACAGCTTTGATCTTTGGGTCATGTTGCCGGCCCCAGTTACCTGGACCCGACAATGAAGACTATGGACCCCCAGCCATGCACACTTGCGTACTTTGTGATACGGATTGGGTCCACATAATGCCAAGGTCTCCCCTGACCGAACCGACCACCACCGAAGGGACTGACAAACCTGATCTAGAAGTGTGACCAGAGAATCCAAGGTCTCTGGATCTCTGTTCCAGGTGTGCAAAAAAGGTCTGGAGGGGCCTTGAGATTAGCTCCGCCCATATGACCGCCGGGATGGCTGAGGACATGAGTCTCAGTAACACCAGAATTTGTCTTAGGGAGATTCTAGTGAGTTCCTGAAGTAGGATAGGGAGACGATCTTCTCTATTTTGGTCCCATAAACTGTAGATCTGTTACCCTGGGTAAATGCAAGAAGTTTGAGGAGACAGATTTGACATCTCATTGTTTATGATCCATCCCAGATCTGAAAGGAGGGACAATGTTAACTTCACATTGTTCTCCAAAATTTCCCTGGAAGGAGCAAAAAGAAGAAGATCGTCCAGGTATGCCACAATGCCTATCTGCTTTAATCTTGGAAACGCCATGGCTTCCGACAAAATTTTGGTAAATATTTGAGGTGTGGATGACAGACCAAAGGACATTGCTCTGAATTGCAAATGATAGCTTTCTTCCCTTATCATAACTGAAAATTTTTCTGTGAGCCGGACAAATAGGAAAATGCAGATATGCATCCAATCTATGACCTGGAACAGGATATCTTTGATCGTAAAAATTGACTCCATACTGAATCTCTTGTACTTGTTCAACCTGTTTAACTATTTTAGGTTCAGGATCCTTTGGAATTTGCCTGATGGTTTCTGAATCAAAAACACGTGGGAATAAAACCCTGTTTGTTTCAGGTGCCACGGAACTTCCTCTGTAACCATCATTTCCCTTAGTTGTGTAATCGCTAAAGGCATGACCTGTGCTTTTGCCGGATCTCTGGAGCAGTAGGTTACTAAAAAATGATCCTCTGGCCTTGAAACTAATTCCAGACGAAGTCTGTCCTGAATAATCTGAAGAATGAAGGGGTTCTGAGATTTTCTGCCAGGCCAGAAGCAAAAAGACAGAAGTCCTGCTCCCACCAGACCTACATCAGGAATGCTGTTTAGGCTGCTGAGGTGGTTTAAAAAATAAACTTGAAGCCCTGGCCCTTCGGGAATCCAAGCCCCGGAAATCCTGTTGGGAAAATCTAGGCTTCTTGGCTTCTAAATTAGGTGGGTGATGTTTCCTCTCCTCAGCTGAACAAAAGCTTACCTTCAAATGGTCTACTACACATGTGCAACTTAGATGACTGGTCTCCCTGCCAGTCTTGAGCCAGACGGCTCTTTGGGCACAATTAGCTAAGGCCATACTCTTGGCATTGGCCCAAATTGACACTGAAGCAGCATCAGAAGTAAAATTTACTTTTTTAGAAACAAAAATCACGGCGTCCAAAAGCTTCTCCTTTGGGGCGAGACCAGATATGCCATTCCTGACTTTGTTAGTAGCTCCACTACTCTACGGAACTTTTGTCTAAGGGATCTCTAAGGAAACCTATATCCTCAAAATAGAGATCCGATTTCCTAGAAACCTGAGCCAAAGGAGCATCCACCTTTGGGACACTTAGCCCAAACCTCAATCTCAGATTTCTCAAATGGGAATCTTCTCTTGATCGACTTAGGAAGGAAAAACCAAGACTCCGGACTCCTCCATCCCAGAACAATAATGTTCTTTAGCGACTGGTGTATTGGAAAACGGGGATCCCTTATTTCCAATAGACCCTGGAAAAACAGGGATCCCTTCTTTCCAATAAACTCTGGTAAAGGGATCCTGAACAGAGAGGTGCTATCTTCTGACTCAATCTTAAGGGAAGCTACAATTCCCCTATTAAGATCTGGAGTGTCCTTGAGGGAAAAATAAAATTGACCCAGGTGGGAAGAAGTCCCTGAAATAGAGGCTTCTGATCCCTTGCCAGTGCCCACAGAATGGACTGACTCATCTGAAGACGCACAGATCTCCTCTTCCTCAGAGGAAACTGGTCTACCCTGGCTATCCTCCCTCAGGCCCGGGGTGAGAGGCAATTGTGACCTCAGTTGAGTTGATGGCCTGGCATATGATCTTATAACTCAGCCATTGTGGAAAGGATACAAAGAAACTTTTCATCATACACTGAAAGTTACCCCCCGGCCACCTCTTTCAAGCAATCCTTACACTGAAGCTTGGAAAAGCCCTTTGGCAAGTTGGCCTGACGGCACATGATTTAGATAGGGCCAATTTGGTCTCCCTGGGCTCCTTTAACCTCTCTGGGATCCCTTCTGGACTCCTTAAAGGGCTTAGAACCTTTGGCCTTGCATTCCTTAGCCTGCACAGGTTGAGATAAACAGTGCTATAAGGGACCAATCCATAGCGTTAGGGGATGGAGACTTACCCCTTCCATTGGATGATCACCTGATCCCATTGTTTCCAACCAGTACTACTGGACCGGTCTCATGCACGCGAGGTGAAGCTGACTTTCACTGGGCTGCCATCTTCTCAGAACTGACACTGTGTCTGTCCCATACCAAGCCCTTCCGGATCCAAACCACGTGGACGCCGCCCCCCTGAACCCAGTAGTCATATGCCAGCCATGTGACTAGCCTGTCTCTGATCCCTTCCATCAATGACTGGACAATCAGCAACCAAGGGTTCACTTGGCCCCAAGGTAAATCCCATACTTACCGCCCCCTCCGAAGCTTCCACCAGACCCCGCATTCCCAGCTAACCGGTCGGGGAATGTATGGGATCCTAGCCCAGAGGTTTACCTGGGTCTTCCCCCGGAGACTACCACCTGGACTTGCTCCAGGACAGGGAATTCCCCCAGGGGTAGATGGAGTAGGGGAACCCCCGGCTGTAGCAGTAGTTGGCTGCCCAGACCCCATCTGAGCATGCTAGAGAACGTGGGACAAAAACAAAAAATAGGGACGTAGAATCCAGCTTGTTTCCTGAGAGGAAACACAAAACACTAAGATCCAGGAGGATGATATTTAATCATGTCCAGTTTGTGTTTCAGGTTTAGGTGGGAGGAGCTACTCGGCTGAGCCCTCCTGGAGGACGTTTTGGGAAATAAATTTTAGTATTGCACTATGGATAAGATTTTAATTTTGCATGCAATATAGTTTGTGGTGACGAAACAAGAACTGGGGCTAAATCCCCACAAAAGGGCTACTGACACAAAAGACAAATCCTTCTGTTCTATACTTTGACTACAAAAATAAAAAAGGCAAGAGGTAGGTTTTGTATATTTGAAAAGTTTGGCATACCTCTAAACTTTTAGAAACAGGAAAGTATACAGCACTTCCTGTTTCACTTATTCCTTACGTCTGGGTTATCCGCCACAAGGTGGCGCTGTGGACTGCAGAAAGACTTGTGGCGTCTCCTGGCCCTATAAAAAGCCAGGAACCTCCCACAAATTCCCAGTTTTCCTTCTGCAGTCGGACTGCGAATATAGAAGATGGCTCTCTATTCTGCGCAGGCGAGCGGGGCTTACCAGCCTGCGGCCCTGCAGGTCTATTTCCGCCCGTTCTGGACCCACTGCCTCCCAGCCTTGGCTGACGGTTCAGGTGAAGGTAGGACAGCACCAGGGTCAGGTGCTTGAGGAGCGCTGCTCCAAACAGCAAAATCCTGTACCACAAGGGTAGGCGGTTACAGGCTTTTATGGTGAGCCTTTTGTTAAGGGGCCCCTCCTCCATCTTCCCTAGGTTGGGCCCTTGCTGCTGCTCTGTTTCTCCCCTCGCTCTCTCCCTGTGGGTTCTCGGGGAGGGGGGGGGGACGGGCGGCTGGTGGGGGTGCTGTGGGGGGGTCTTTGGGTCTTTTGGCGTGTTTTTAATGTGTTTGGGCTGTTGCTGCTTGCCGCGGCGCCGCTTGTACGGCGCTCTGCGGCGGGCGGCGCCATATTCTGAGGTGGTTCTTTCTATACTGTCATGCCTCTGGCGTGTCATGTGACCGCAATTTCGCGCTCTTTGGGGGGGCGGGACCTGCGGATAACGCGTTCCGCGTCATACCTCCGCGGGCCGCCCCTCAAGGACCTCTTCGGCGCCATTTTGTGGTCACTGCACTCTGGGACCCTCGTCTCTTCCGGTGCTGCGACGCGCTTCTGCTGTGGTCTGTCGCAATTGCCCCCCTCGGCCCGCGAGTCCCCTTCGAGGTTGTTTTGAATGTTGTTATAGCTGCGCTGTGGGATATTTACTTGTCCTTCATTGTGTCTTTCAGGAGGGACAACCGTGACTGTGGTTTCTCCCGGCCCTGCCCTTACGTCTCCCACCTTCCCTAACGGGCTTCTATGCATCCCTGGGGGGGGCATCCCGGGTGGCTCTTGCTAGCCTTAACCCTGTACTGGCCGTTTGCGGCTGTATTAATCACCATATGGAGGCTTCCAGGGATAATGTACTTTGGGGTTCCTTCGGGATAAGCCCAGCTGTGTGCCGCGTGTGGGGTATCCCCTGTGAGTGATGGTGTCCGGGTGTGTTTGTCCTGCACCCAAAAGGTGCTTGCGCTGCAGTATGGGTTGCCTGCTACGCTCCCCAGCTCTGCACCCCCTTCTACATCACCTACTCCCCCACGCCTGCATTTGACCCCTAGTGGGGGACATGCTAGCGGGGAGTCACATTAAGATTTGGCTATGCGGGTGGCCAGCCTTGAAAGGCATATTACTGGGCCTGCCCCCCGTAAGGCTTCTGGTAAGAAGCGGCATCTAACTCCTGCCGTTTCCCTTTTTCCTGAGGAGGATGAGGGACATTACTGTTTGTCTGGCCATTACTCCCTAGAAGAGGGAGAACCTTTCTCTGATTCAGAATCCTCTGGAGATCAGCAGGAGGTTTATGGTGGTACTGGGTCTCCTTCTGGAGAAGGTCCATGGTCTCCAGAGGACACTGATAGGCTGTTGGCGCACATTTTTGAAGTTGTATGTATTACCCCTCCTGCGGTGGCTAAAAGACAGCAGGGTGAGCTCTTTCACACTGTTAAACAACGCTTGGAGTTCCCTGAGCAGAACCACTTTAATAATTTGGTGCTTAAAGAGTGGGAACATCCTAGTAGATTGCCTGCGGTGCCCAAGAGTTGGGACAGGAGGTATCCCTTCACTGCTGATGTGGTTAAGCGCTGGTCGTGTCCCCCTGAGGTGGATGCTCCCGTGCTCAGGTTGTCCAATACCTCGGCCGTGCATTCCGTATACTTCTACCCTGAGGGATGGTGAGGACCGGCGGGTGGATCAGCTAGCCTGTCACGCATTTGATTGTGCGGGGACTGCGCTGCGCCCGGTGTGCGCTGCTGCCATTACGGCTGTTGGCTATTAAAGGGCTGCTCAAGTGTCTTCTGGATAATGCCACGGCTGCCAATAGGAGGGAGGATTATAGATCCCTCCTGCTTTGCTATGATTTTGTTGCATTTATTCTTTCTGCTATGGATGATGCAGTCAGGATGTGTGGTAGGACTTCTGCCCTTTTGGTGGCTATACACCGCTCCATTTGGCTGCGTCGGTGGGCGGCTGATAATGCCGCTAAGAAGGCTCTCACTGGCTTACCTTTTACGGGGCTGCGGCTCTTCGGTGAGCGTCTGGATCTGTTTGCCAGGGATGGTAGGCTGCCTCAACGAAGGAGGCAGCACAGCCTTTTCGGGGGGGTGGTCCTTCTCTCCCCTCCTTCCGTGCTCCCAGGGCTGGCCGGGGTACACCGTTTGCGGGGACACGTAGAGACTCTTGGGGCCGGGGTAGAGGCCGTGGACTTTCATTGGGTCCCAAGTCCAAACCTTCCCCTAAGCCCCCTCAGACAGGAGGTGGCGCCCTCACCCATCCGGGTGGGGGGACCACTTCAGCTCTTTGCTCACGTCTGGAGGCTGCGCGTCTCAGACCGGTGGATTCAGGAGGTGGTGTCCTCCGGGTACAAGATAGAGTTTGCAGCCTGGACAACCCCCCCCCCCCCCCCCCCCCCCAAGATTCATTAGATCCCGGATGTCTCAGAACCCTCTGTCAGTTCAGGGTTTGCGCCTTCCGGTTCAATGTCTGCTGGAATCAGGAGTCATCTGCCCAGTGCCTTCCCAGGAAAGGGGTCGAGGGTTCTACTCCAATCTGTTCACGGTCCCCAAAAAAGATGGATCCTTGAGACCCATCCTGGATTTGACAACAAGTTTGTCAGGTTCAAGCATTTTCGCATGGAGACTCTGCGCTTGGCGGTCAGTATTCTGCGGCCAGGCGACTTCATGACTTCAGTGGACATCAAAGATGCTTACCTTCATGTACCAATCTTTCCAGGTCATCAGAGGTTTCTCAGGTTCGCTCTGAAGGATCTGCACTACCAATTTGTGGCCTTACCATCCGGTATCGCCTCGGCTCCTCGGGTGTTCACCAAGGTGCTGGTGGGTGTGATGGCTCTGTTGAGGTCTCAGGGCATACGCATCCTCCCTCATCTGGACGATATTCTGATATATATATATTCTGTGTCTCAGTCCTTCCATCAAGCCGAGCTAGATAACCAGGTGGTGGTTTCCACACTCGAGTCATTCGGCTGGGTGATCAACCGTCCCAAGTCTTCACAGTCTCCGTCTTTGGTGAGGTCCTTTCTGGGCATGACTCTGGATACATCTCAGGTCAAGGTATTCCTGCCTCCGCAGAAGGTGGAGAGCCTGCAGGCGCAGGCATGGTTTCTACTTTCTTGTCCTCATCCCTCCATTCGGCAGGGGATGCAGTTAGTGGGCCTGATGGTGTCATGCTTCGAGGCGGTCCCCTTTGCTCAGTTTCACATGAGACCTCTTCAGTTGCACCTCTTGTCAGTGTGGGATCGGGATCCTGTGTCCCTGGATCGGGAATTTGCTCTGTCCCCTCTGGCCAGACAGTCCCTCTCATGGTGGCTGGACTCAAGGAACCTTCTAGTGGGCAGGACCTTTCTGCCCCCGTGTTGGGAGACTGTCACCACAGATGCCAGTCGGTGAGGCCCATACTCCCATCAACACTCTAGAACTACGGGCGATAAGGTTGGTTCTCTCCCAGTTGACCCCGCACCTTCGGGGTCGGGCTGTTCAGATCCGCTCAGACAACCAGGCGGCGGTTGCCTACATCAATCATCTGGGAGGGACTCGGAGCAAGCGAGTCCTCGAGGAAGTGTGCCTGATACTGTCCTGGGCGGAAGAGAATGTCCCCTGCATCTCGGCAGTTTACATCTTGGGAGTGGGAAACCTGGAGGTAGACTCCTTGAGCAGGGGGGTGTCTCGGCTGGGGGAATGGTCCCTCAGCAACAGGGTATTTCGCTCTGCCGGATGTGGACCTGTTTGCGTCCCGTCACAATCACAAGCTTCCATTCTTTGTCTCTCTGTCACAGGACCCTCTGGCTCTCGCCACGGATGCGCTAGCGATGCCTTGGACGGGTTTCGGCTTCTCTATGTGTTCCCTCCATTTCCTCTGCTGGGCAGGGTGCTGCGCAAGATAGCCCAGGAAGGGGTGCCAACCATTCTGGTGGCCCCCTGTTGGCCAAGAAGGGTGTGGTTCGCAGACATCGTGCAGTTGGCAGTAGATCAATACGTCCTGCCCAAGGATCCAGACCTGCTCACTCAGTGACGGCTGTGCCATCCCAATTTACAAATGCTGGCTTTGACGGCTTGGCTGCTGAAACCTCCATCTTGATGGATAAGGGGTTGCCGGCTTCTGTGGTGGCTACTATGATTCAGGCTAGGAAGAAGTCCTCGTCCTTTATCTACTACAGGATCTGGCATGCTTACATTGCCTGGTGTGAGTCCAAGTCTCTTCCCTGTAGGGTGTTTTCTATTACCAGGATTATGGAATTCTTGCAACATGGTTTGGATTTGGTCCTTCAACTTAGTATCCTCAAAGGTCATGTTTCAGCTCTGGCAATTTTTTTCCAGAGATCCTTTGCCAATCACAGGTTGGTTAAGACCTTTTTCCAGGGGGTTTCTCACGTGCGTCCGCCACGTAAGCCTATGTTACCAGTTTGGGATCTGAATCTGGTATTATCTGCTCTGCAGGGTCCTCCCTTTGAGCCTTTGCGGGGGGGCCGCCTTGTCCATTCTGACTCTTAAGGTAGCCTTTTTGGTGGCTATCACTTCTGTCAGGCGTGTTTCTGAGTTGGCGGCACTTTCCATCAAACCTCCTTATTTTGAGCGACACCAGGATTGTCAGGGTTGGAGTTCCTCCTTAAGCTTCAGAGTGTGCCACTGGTTAATACTGCATCTGGCTGGCTCCTTCTCTGGAACTTTCCCCTGCAATATGCTGATCCACCAGGAGATGGCTCTGTCCTGCAGAGGTGCTGGTAATCAGCCAGCACCTGTGACTTCTCAGCCTATTTTAGCTGATCATCTCATTCAGGCAGTGGATTAGCATTGTTTTGTCATCTTGATCCCAGAACGCTGTACCTAGATCCTAGGTACCCTGTAATCTGAGCCCTGCACCCAGGACTCCTGCCTCAGCTCTTGTGTTTTGCTTCCCCTATCTCAGCCGTGTTTCCGCCTTGGAATTTGGACTTTCCTTTGATCCCTATGCATGCTTGTTTCCGGACTCCATCTTGTGTATGTACAGCCAGAGCGTGTTGGTTTCACCTGTATGTGTATAGTTCAGCCAGAGCGTGTTATTCTCACCTGTATATATGTATCCCTTACACATATATGTTCCCCTTTGTAATCTGTACAGCAGTTTGATTGTAGTGTGTTTGATGTGTAGTTACCACTGTTTTTTCACTATTAAACACGGTTGCCCCATATCCATTTCTGCCCCTCAGTCTCAATTTCTGGTCACTTTTTACACGGCAAGGACAAGGATAAGGTGGTGTTTCGGTTTAAGACAGATTTCTTTCCTAAGGTTGTGTCTGCCTTTCATCTCAACCAGGACATTGTTTTGCCTTCTTTGTGCCCTAATCCTAATAATCCTAAGGAGCGGACTTTGCATTCCTTAGATATGGTCAGGGCTTTGAAGTTTTATTTGGTTGCTACTGAATCCTTCAGGAAGACTGATGCTCTTTTTGTTCACCCTTCTGGACCTAGGAAGGGCTTGTCTCCAGCTAAATCCACTATCAGCAAGTGAATCCGTCAGGTGGTGATGCAAGCCTATTCTGCTAAGGGGAAGGAGCCTCCCTTCCGTCTTACTGCTCATTCCACTCGTGCTATTGGTGCGTCTTGGGCTTTTCAGCACCAAGCTTCTGTTGAAAAAGTTTATAAGGCCGCAACTTGGTCTTCTGTTCATACTTTTTCCAAGTATTACAAGGTTGATGTTAAGGCCTCAGCCGATGCTGCTTTTGGCCGCAAGGTTCTTCAGGCGGCAGTGGTGTGAACTGGCCGCCGTTGCTTTTTGGGGATCCCACCCTACCTTACGGACACTGCTTTTGTATGTCCCAGACGTAAGGAATAAGTGAAACAGGACGTGCTGTATACTTGGAAAAATACAATTCTGTGAGTACTCACCTGTACAATTGTTTTTGTAGTATACAGCATGTCCTGTTTCATCCCTCCCTTGTTATTATTGTTCTTGGTTACCTCGGTATGGTGATTTGTTCAAATGCTCTTTTTGGGATTTCCTTTATTATTGTTCTCCCGGCTTCTTGTCTAACCGCTTTGTAACACAGAGAATTTGTGGGAGGTTCCTGGCTTTTTATAGGGCTGGGAGACGCCACAAGTCTTTCTGCAGTCCACAGCGCCACCTTGTGGCGGATAACCCAGACGTAAGGAATAAGTGAAACAGGACGTGTAATACACACACACACCCACACACCCACACCCAGCCAGGGGTAAGACTAAGGTTAAAAAAGAGCCTGGAAACAGTTGGTGCCCGGACAAACAGGTGTGAGCTGAGGGGCCTTGAAAGGCTTGGCTGGGTTGGGGGCTGGAGAGTCCCCCTTTGGGGCCACGGGGGGGTACCCGCAGCGTATTTCCCTTCCCTTCTTTTTCCCTTCCTCTTCCCTCCTCTTTCCCCTCCCCCCTTTTTTCTTTTTCTTTCTATACCCCCCTCTTTCTTTTTCACTTACCTGTAATAGTTCACCTGTTATTATGTAAATGGAGTGCAGCACAAGAACATACTGTGGAGTGGCCGATAGCGGTTAGTCCAGGTTGGCACCTAGGGACGTCTCGGTTGCTGATCTAGTAGCTGGTGGTGACCCGCTGGTACTCCAGGGGGGAGCCCCGGGCGTATGGAAGGTCACTCCCTCAGGGGAGAGAGGCCCCCATTCCGAGCTGTCGGGGGAAGGGGGTCTGGGCGGTGGCGGCCGAGACGTCCTGGAGGACATGAACGACGGGGAGGTTGTATATTTGCATTTTGATATCTTCTGTGAATACGGCCTTGTCATATAGAAGCTCTCATATGTGTATGTATGTTAGTTTGCATGCCCAATTTGCAGGGCGAATTGTCTTGGACAACTACAGCTCCAGCAAGGGCAACAAGGACTCTGCAGAGCTCACAATAAGGAAGTGGACATCCTTGAATCCTTGAACATCTTGGTGGGAAAATTCTGAGATATATTGTGGATGACCTAGAGCTTGCAAAAACAGCAATATGTGACTGCCTGTGCCAGGGCTGACCTTGCTTTGTTGACTCACGTTAAAGCAGATCAAAACCCGCTGGTGGTGGCCCTGTAGTGTCCAGACCAGGCACTTGGCTGTTCTCAGGGCATCCCAATCCAGGATGCCTCACTGTGTGAAACCCCCATGGTTTTTTTGAAGGTTTTGATCTGCTTTATAATCTGCTTTATGTCTGGACAAAAATCTGTAAGATGGGACTGGGATGTCTTAGGCCCACCAGGAGAAATGACCTGAAAAGAGGGGCCCAGGCTGCAGCTACATAAAATTACTAGTTTAATCTTTAGGGATCATATTCACAGGCAATATGCCAAACTAAAGAGAAATGGCAGGAAGCGCCATCAATTTATAGCTGGACTGGACTGGTCACAGACAAGATAAAGAGGACCCCGACACTCAAATCTCGCCAGCCTGCAACAAATCCTACAATCTCTCTAAATTTTAAAAACGGCAAGTCTTTCCTTGCACACATTTGCAAATGTATGGGAAGCTGTAGGGCACCTCTATGTCAGATTCTAATGGGTGTGTACACTTGGAATGGCTATACATATTGTCAAAGGGGCCCTTGAATTTAGGAGCCCAACAAGGAATTTCTTAGTACCCTGGTTGGCCAGTCCAAGCCTGTATAGTTGCATCGGAGACCAAATTGATATCACCAGCATGAATAAGGGGAACTCCCATGGCAGTGACCCCAGGATACTTATAGTACATGTAACTCTTTCTTTTCCACTACAGAAAGCAACAGTGAAGATAAAGCAGCTCTATAAAGGTTGTCAAATATGGTCCAGACTGGCTACAGATGCAGCATGCAATTTAAAATAGTCTTTGCTGCCCTCCAGTGTAATCTACAATCTACATAATTACAACACTGTTGTGTACGTGCTCCGTGAACTGCCACTATATGGTCATTTCCTATACTGCAGAACATGTATCAGGCTAGCACTGCAACTCTTTATCCTCTGCTGCCACCAACTGCTCACATATCTGTACTAGAATAAAGGTACTGCTCCGACAGGAATACAAAGTGGAATTATAGAACAAAGTGCAGCTATAGAGATAACTGCAACTGTGTGGTGGTCAGCTTGTCACCTGTCATCGTGTGTGGCCTGTGACAGGCAAGAAAAGACATTATCCTGCCCCCATCTGACTCCATTCTACGCCCATACTATCCATCCAGCTCCCCTCTGACACCATGCTGTACTTCTACTATCCATCCAGCACACCTCTTACTCCACCCTGTGCCCCTATTATACATCCAGCTCTCCTCTGACACCATCCTGCACCCCTACAATCCATCCAGCTCCCCTCTGACTCCATCCTGCACCCCTACAATCTATCCACCTTCCCTCTGACTCCATCCTGTACCCTATACTATCCATCCAGCTTCCCTCTGACTCCATCCTGTACCCCGTACTATCCATCCAGTCCTGCTTGGAGTCCATCATGTACCCCTACTATCCTTCCAGCTCCCCTCTGACACCATCCTGTACCCCTACTATCCATCCAGCTCTCCCCCGACACCATCCTGTATCCCTACTGTCCATCCAGCTCACCTCTAACTCCATCCATGCATTTTAAGAGACCCTAAAGTCTATTGTGACTGCCCACTCCCTGCTTCTCAGGCATTGTGGCATGTCAACAAAATGACTCACCTGGTCGCAGCAGCACTACAATGGCCGGCAGGCATTTTAACCCTTTAACTGTCATCCTACCTACAGATTAAACTGGACCAACAACCTGGCACAGTTGGAAAAGAAGGGTAGAGGGCATTTTAACAGCATCTCAGCCATGCTGCTGCCTGGATTCAACTGGCATAGCCGACAATGCACAGTAACAGGAAGCCCAGCAGCAATTCCTGTATGCAGACGGCCTGCAAATTCATGAACCCCCATTTTGTTTCTAAAATTTACTACAACAGGAATTAGAAAAAGGTAAATTAATTTTTATGTCCAGCAATCTAAATTGCCCTGGGGAAGGATGCATAGGAGTACTGTTTGTTGTATTGGTCTGGTTTAAGTCATTTTTGACCGTTTTAAGTGGACCAAAATTTGTAAGATTCCCAAACTGATTGATTCCCTCCCCTCTGAGCCCCCAAAATCGGGATGCCCCACTGTGTTAAACCCCCAGGGCGCCCGCTATATTCACATTCAGCCCTGGTCCAACAGCGCATGCACTATCCCTTTAGCAGGGCGCATACCTGCGCCAGGGGGATGCAGCGTCTGCGCCCTCAGCCCTCCCTCGTCCAAAGTCCGTCAGTATTCAGTCAGCAGCTGCTTGAGATCATTCTGAGAACCACAATCTGTCCAGGTATGATTCAAAGAATGATCTGATTTTATCAATAATCATCTCTTGTATGTTTACACAATTTCACACACAAAAAAGAGCACTTAGCCTCCACCTTTGTGGTGTAACTAAAACTTTCATACAGAAGGCTGACAATAAACCTTGTGGTTCCTGCGTGAGCAAGTTTCCTATAAGTTAAGTCTACTAATAAAGGAGTTCAAGGAATAAAGAAATTCCTGTGACCTACATCTGGATAAATTACTGAGAGCAGGACATGTCTCAACACTAAAACATCTGTTGGCTTTATGCCCAGAACTTAACATATCACATGTATATCTATGTAACTAAGTTTAATATCAAAGTATAGAATACAAAATAGTCTTTTTTGTAACATATGTAACTAAGTTTAATATCAAAGTATAGAATACAAAATAGTCTTTTTTGTAACATGGCGGCCCTTAGGCTAAGCATTTCACCACTTCACTACCAGCTTGTGTCTCACTCGCTGCTGCTGCTGCTGGGAGGAGCCTTTTATAGGGTGGATCAGATTATGTTGATGACATTCTCTATAAAAGGCCCCTCCCTGTGGCAGCCATGAGGTGCCTTAAACCGGACCTTCACCATGATTTATTGAAAAGCCCAAACCCTTAAAAAATGATTCCCCAGCATCTAAAATTAATATTTTAAGTTTTTAGTCACTTATTATTCTTTCCCCCACTGGGCTGCAACTCTGTTAAGTACTTTAGGATACGGGCGACGCCATCTTGACTCAGAAGCATCACACTTACTGAGGAGAGTGGGATAAAGTACAGGGGGCAGGTTATAGCTGTGCTTTGCTCAGGCAGAGCTGGGGTCAGGAAAAGGTCAGCAGTCCCAGAATGCAGAGCAGCACAGTCATAAGTCACTTCCTGTTTGCAGGCCGCCTGATGTTCCATGAGCCCCCATCTTGGATGTTTAAAGGCTCATAGCATGCAGTAGACTCAGGTAGGATGATTTTTAATGTGAGAAATCTGTATGTACAGGGTGTGGGAAACATAAGATAGACACTTATTCAGAGTGAAGGTTTAAGATGGTGCACAGGGCCAGGTAACAGGCTGTCACTGTCCCGCTGAAGACCTTGGGGGGGAAAAGACCTTGTCCCCGTATCATGGATGGAGGTGAGCGGCTTTTTTGGGGGAAGACACTTGCTTGGCAGTTAACGGTGGGAGAGGTGAGTATGTTGAATATACAGGCTTGGAGTTTAAAGTGGACGAACACCCAGGGGTGATCGGCCCGGTAATCTATAAGATTCCCGGGCTGATCACCTCCCTCACCGCGGGGTGAAACCCCCCCCCCCAAAAGCCCCAAAAAACCTTACCTTATCGGCGACGGATCAGCCTCCCGCGCCCCCCTCTAGCAGTGCGTGCGCCCGCGCCGTCCGTTTGTGAATGGGCGCGCGCCCTGTAAGAGGGATGCGCTGGAGGCGGCGGCGGTTTGTCCGTCGCTTGTTCGTCGCCGGAAAGGTACATTTTTTGGGGGGGGTTTCACACAGCGGGGCATCCTGATCTCGGATGCCCCGCTGAAGTGGACCAACACCCAGGATAGTGAAAATCCTGGGTGTTGGTCCACTTTAAAGAGTTAAAGTGGACCAACCAAATCCTATGGAAGGTTACAAAAAATAAATAGCCATGTATCAACTCTCCTTAGTATCCTGTGTCAGGATCTGGGGCCAACAGCAATGACTGTGAAGACAGCTCTTAGTCAAATAATAAGCAATTTATTGAAAAACAAAGTCCAACAGGCAAAATCTCTTAACTTCAGAGTATAATGCAGGATACAATGCAGCACAGCAAGCAGTTACCTCACCAACTTTAGCAATGTCCAGTGTATGATAATTACAGCATATTGCAAGTCGCCCGGAAACTCACCTTCCTCCCTGGTCCAATGGTGCATGCGCGAGCAGCGGCTGTATCATCGCTATCCCTTTAGCAGGGAGCATGCCCCCGCCAGGCATTTGGGAATGGCCAGCACGGGCACACTACCTGTTAGAGAGTAGCGGGAAATGCGGATTCCGAGGGACCCAGAAGATGAGGCGAGGTATTTAGTGCCCAAAGGTAAAACCGGAGGGGGGGCAGCAGATCGGTAAAGTTTGGGGTAGGTTTTAAACCCCGATGTTCCTCTAACAGTGTCTGACCATTGGGGGGGCCACATTAGTTAGACTTTAGATATCTTCAGTCTGATTTTCTGTCCTTTGCTTCCTTCCATTTCTCTTTTAATTTTCTCGCCATCCCATTTCCTCTTTTTTCCCATGCAGCCACTCCACTTTCGCTATGCTGTGCTCTCTGTAAGCCATGCATTAATATACACAGCATACAGTGCTGATTGAAAACGAGCATGTGCATGCGTTTTTGAGGGTGATTGGAGGTTCACACAGCGGGACATCCCAAATCAAGACAAGGACCTATAACTAGGATAGTAAAAATCATGGTGATAGGTCCACTTTAAAGTGGACCAACACCCAGGATTTTCACTATCCTGGGTTTTGGTCCACTTCGGTGGGGCACCCCGATCGGGGGTGCCCCGCTGTGTGAAACCCCCCAGAACGCCTGGAAACACTCACTTCACCACGCTCCTACGCGGGCGCTCGTCCAATCAGAGAGCTCAGAGCCGCTGTGGTATGCACGTACAAGCGGCGTCCAACCACAGCGGCTCTGATCGCTGGAGGCCGCGTCTCGTGCTTCCCTCTAACAGGGAGCGCGCCCGCACAGGCCGTTCACAAACGGCCAGCGCGGGTGCGCGCCCTACTAGAGGGAAGCGCGAGACGCGGCCCACGCATGCGCCGTTGGAACGGGGTTAAGGCAAGGTTTGTGGGCGTCCTGGGGGGTTTCACCCCGCGGGACATCCCGATTTCGGATGCCCTGCGGGGAGGGATCTGATCGGCCCGGGAATCTTATAGATTCCCGGGCCGATCCCCCTGGGTGTTGGTCCACTTTAAGGCAGACCCAAAACCAGGTTTTTCACTCCAGTGTGTGTGTAGGTCCTAGGGATTGCCGGTATTCTTACGCTGCTCCATACTCCTCCAACACATAAGCGAGCTTCCAACCAAGAAGAATATATTTCTGTGAATATAAGAATGGTTTGCCAGGTGCCTGCTACCGGTGTCTTTTTTCCAGCTTTGCACCCCTGCACCAGTGATTCAGACAGACCTGACGCAGGCCCCCGGGTTCTTCACTCACCTGGGTTTTGGTCCACCTAACAGGGACATCTCGATTTGGGACGCCCCGTATGTGAAACCTCAGGAACCACCTTGAGCCACGTTCCCATGGTGCATGTGTGGGCACTTGTCCAATCAGAACTTAAGTGGATTGACCGTGGGGCCAAGGGAACTTGCCTTTTGTCCCCCACAGCTGATCGATACAACTCCTGATCATCTGATTGCTTTGGGATCAAATCCCGTATACAGGCAGCCAGCTGAATTTTACAGAGCAGGGCATCCTAAATCAGGAAGCCCCATGGGGCAAGCTGTAACTTTGCCCCAGATTCTTTTAAAGGGCCAGTCCAGCCAGACCGCCTGTTTTGAAAACCCCTGCCACCCTTTCCTAGTACTGAGGCAGGCCAGAGGGGCTACATTAAAAGCACTTACCTCAGCTGCAATCCAGTGCTAATGATCGGACGCCGCCATCTTTCCTCCTGCTGCCATAGAACGCATTCTTGTGAATGGGCAGATGGAGCTGCGCATAGTGCAGGGAACCTGCTCTACAGTGGCCATGAACGACTGGAGAAATGATGGTGGCACCTAAAGCCGGCGTTGCCCGATCATTGGCCCTGAATTGCAGGTGAGGTGTTTTTTTTATTATGTAACCCCATCGTTTTGCCTTGGCACTTTCAAAAAAGGGCAGTCTGGCCCTTTAAACTCTATAGCCAGGTTAGCAGAGGTTTTGGTCTGCTTTAATACCTTCCTTGTCATGTCTAATTTCCATATAAATAAACCATGACCCCAACCAACTTCTTCCACGCCCATCACCCCATAAAATGGTCTTCTACACAACCCTACAGCTGTAAAATAAACAGAAGTAAATAGAATGTCATTAGGGCTAAAATGACAAAGGCTGAGCCCCACTTACAGCAAAGCAATGGCTGAGCCCCATACTTGGAGCCATGCTTGAACTGTCCACGTGGCGGCGCTGCACAGACCACCAACTCGAGCTCAGCTCCACAGCGCAGCGTTCCCTTTCTTGACTCCGCCTAGCGCCACGCCCACCTGGCCTCAAGGCCAATTGGCGTTTCTCTCACCGGCACATTCTCAACTCAGCTCCTATTGGATGTTCTTTTCCCGCCCCCTCCCTCTGCGCGCTGTGATTGGTGGGCGACCTGTGCGAATTGTTAGACACATCCGGGTGGCCATGGCGGCTGTCAGAGAGCGGCGGAGGGAGGCGGCCGGTGGGGACGTGTATTCCGTGCTTCTACCCACATACAATGAGCGGGAGAACCTACCGATCATCGTGTGGCTGCTGGTGAAATACTTCGGGGAGAGGTGAGTTTCCTGCGTGCCGGGTAGGCTGTGACTAAACTGCTCCTGTATTCAGCTGATGCTGGCGCTATGTGATCATAGCATCGCTTTGCCTGGGGGCGGGGCTTATGCCAGGTAGGCTTCCTCTGTCTGGAGTGCCCCTTTAGGATTGGGATCTGGCTGAAAAGGCTTCCTCTGTCTGAAGCGCCCCTTTAGCATTTGCATCTGGCTGGCAAGGCTTCCTCTGTCTGGAGTGCCCCTTTAGCATTGGGATCTGGCTGACAAGGCTTCCTCTGTCTGGAGTGCCCCTTTAGCATTGGGATCTGGCTGACAAGGCTTCCTCTGTCTGGAGTGCCCCTTTAGCATTGGGATCTGGCTGACAAGGCTTCCTCTGTCTGGAGTGCCCCTTTAGCATTTGCATCTGGCTGACAAGGCTTCCTCTGTCTGGAGCACCCCTTTAGCATTGGCATCTGGCTGACAAGGCTTCCTCTGTCTGGAGTGCCCCTTTAGGATTGGGATCTGGCTGACAAGGCTTCCTCTGTCTGGAGCGCCCCTTTAGGATTGGGATCTGGCTGACAAGGCTTCCTCTGTCTGGAGCGCCCCTTTAGGATTGGGATCTGGCTGACAAGGCTTCCTCTGTCTGGAGTGCCCCTTTAGCATTGGCATCTGGCTGACAAGGCTTCCTCTGTCTGGAGTGCCCCTTTAGGATTGGGATCTGGCTGACAAGGCTTCCTCTGTCTGGAGCGCCCCTTTAGGATTGGGATCTGGCTGACAAGGCTTCCTCTGTCTGGAGTGCCCCTTTAGGATTGGGATCTGGCTGACAAGGCTTCCTCTGTCTGGAGTGCCCCTTTAGGATTGGGATCTGGCTGACAAGGCTTCCTCTGTCTGGAGCGCCCCTTTAGGATTGGGATCTGGCTGACAAGGCTTCCTCTGTCTGGAGTGCCCCTTTAGCATTGGCATCTGGCTGACAAGGCTTCCTCTGTCTGAAGCGCCCCTTTAGGATTGGGATCTGGCTGACAAGGCTTCCTCTGTCTGGAGTGCCCCTTTAGCATTTGGATCTGGCTGACAAGGCTTCCTCTGTCTGGAGTGCCCCTTTAGGATTGGGATCTGGCTGACAAGGCTTCCTCTGTCTGGAGCGCCCCTTTAGGATTGGGATCTGGCTGACAAGGCTTCCTCTGTCTGGAGCGCCCCTTTAGCATTGGGATCTGGCTGACAAGTCTATAGAACTCCAGGGCCCCCTGATTCCCTATCCCAAGGTAGACCCCGCATAAAACCTACCTGATCACTGATCCATTGGTGCATGTGTGGACTGTGTCCACACTACACTATACCTTTAGTTAGGCGCATGCCCTCACCAGGCATTTGTGAATGGTTGACGTAGGTACGCCCCCTATAGAGGCTAGTGGGGATGTGTCGGTCGTCATGCTCAGCTGCATTCAGCTCCATATGGACAAATGGAAGCCGAGCATGCTAATCGGCTGCACTCCTGTGCATGTGCTGTCGGACCGGGGAAAGCTGAGTTTGGTGCATAGCAAATCCCGGGATAGTCAATAATACGGGTTTGGTCCACTTTAAAAGGGCATCCTGATTTGAGTGTGACCCCCCCCCCCCTTATTCCTGGATTAACCTTTATTCTCCTCGATCTGGCGATCCCACTGCACCTGTGCAGGCTTTCCTCTATTTATATAGACCAAAACCCATTTGGCTCCAGGGCTGGCAGATTCCCTGGGGCACCCCGATTTGTAAAGCTCCCCAGGATTGCTGTTAAGGGTAACTTTGCTGATACACATTCCGGGGCCAGGCAGATCTGAATGGTAGACACACATAGCTGGATGGATGTGCTCTGGCACTCCACTTATTCTGAATAGATTGTCTCTATTAATATTCACAGCAATCTATTTAGATACATGGTAAGTGACCCCGCTCTGCCGCCCCCTGTTTATAATCATTGTGTGTGTGGTAGTGACCCAGCCTCTCTGTTATGCCCATACATAACCCCAGCCTGTCTTCATGGCGCATACACATAGCATCCCTGCTATACCGCTTGCTGAGGCGCGTACCCACACCAGGCATTTCTAAATGGCTGCCAGGGGTGCAGCCAGTGGTGTACTTGCTCCACTCAGCCACTAGCCAATCTGTTGTCATGTCTGCTAAGGTGGGTATGAATGGAGCGTGAGTTCCAGTCAGCTGCCGTCCCATGCATGTGCTGAGGGATCGCCAGAAGGCATTTTCTAGGAGATCCAAATTAAAAAAAATGCATTTTCTGGGTGATCCAAAAAATGATGCCCCGCTGGGAAGGAACACCTGCGAGAAAATCCTGGGTGGGGTTCCTCTAAAGAGTAGAGCTATCACCCCTGACCAGCCCTGAAGTCTAAAAGACCTGATTTGGCATGCCCCACTGTGGGAACCCCCACCAAATGCCTGCATCACTTACCTTTCCAGCAATCGTTCCCCATTCCATATCCCAGAGCTGTATGCTGTGTATTAATATGTGCGGCACACAGTGCTGATTGTGCATGTGCCCTGCCAGTTTGTGGGCCCACCTGGGGGGGGGGGGGATCACAATGCGGGCCATTCTAACTTGGGCTGGGCATAATGGGTTGTCTTCTGCTTTGAAGATGACAGCCACCTATAGTGCTTGCCCTGGCCAATAAAGCACCACTGGGGCATTCCGTTTTGGGATGACCTGTTGTGTGAACCCTGCTGTAAACACCTGAATTCACTCACCTTGCCCGGGCTCCCAAGCTGTATTGGTGGTCCTTCATGTGGCCGTGCACGCTCCTGCAATGATCCTGCCATTTTGCAGAAGTGTGTAAGCATTGTTTCCTCTCTCTCTGCAGTGGATATAAGTATGAGATCATTATTATCGATGACGGTAGCCCGGATGGCACGCTGGAGGTGGCCAAGCAGCTGCAAAACATCTATGGCTCCGACAAGATTGTAAGTAACCCCGCTCCCTTATCATCATGGTGTGTACAGGAGTCGCCCCTCTATCCCACCATCCACGTGTATAAACTGCAGTCTGTCTTCCTCAGTAGACAGCTTTTGTAAGAGCTCAGTCTGTGAAAAAAAACTTCAGTTTACTACTAAGTACAGACCTGTTATAAAAGAGTACCAATGCAGGCTGTCCTTTCTTGGAGTCTTTGGATGCCTCAGTTTGTCCCATACTCGCCTCTCTCTGGGGTTTCCATGGGCACATGTGCAACTTGTCCTGGGCATCCCTGCTGTGTGCTTACTGCACTGACACATGTGCACAAGGAGACGGCAGGGGATGCCGCAGGGTGTGTGGCTAAGCTTAGCTGCACATCTCATGGCATCCCCCGCTACCTCTACTATGCGTGTAGTAGAGGATTTTCAGTCCTGTCTGAGGAATCCCGATTTGGAGATGCTCGCTATGTGTATCCCCTGGGATCACCCATAAACTCGCCCTTCATTTGTTCCCATGGCACATGCGCAGGCTGTCGGCCAATCACCGGTGGTTGCTCCTATTAAAAAAAAAAGCAATACCCCTCACCAGTCTATAAGACTCTTGGGGGGTCGTTCTACCTCTTTATGGGGCATCCCGTATTGGGACGCTTGGCTGTGTGAAACCTCCCCAATCAGCCACTGTGGTCACATCCGTGGCTTATCTCTAGCTGTGGGAGCACCCCAGCCTGGCATTTCTGAATGGGCAGCGCAGGTTTGCACACAGCTAGAGGTGGGGATGGGGATACAGCCGCGCTGGCTCCATTCAGAAATCTGATCGCCTTACCTTATGTTACTCCCATTGATCAGTCCCCCACAGGCTTCTGTGAAGTCCGGAGCTGCTCTTCTCTGTTTCGGCTGGCAGGTGGATATGGCCTCTTGAAAACAATGGGCACCTCTGGTACAAGGAAGTTCCTGGAGTACGGAGAAACCCATTATATTCAACGGGAGCCGGTCAAACGAAAGCTACATCTACTCGGAAGTGCAGCTCCCACTTCACACACCAGGGCTGCGTGAGACCGATATGTGGTAAGGTAAGCGGATCTCCTAGTAAAATGGGTAATTGTCTGACACTGTGTTATTAGGAAATTACTCCAAAGTATACTTTTCTGTTAAGAAAATAAAACCGCAAGTCCAGTTGCCTTGATCTATTCCTACTGCTATGACTGCACTGTAACCTAGTTAACCCTTTGCCATCTAGGAGTGGTGTCATCTGTTTTTATTAGAAGCATTGATTTGTGGCTCTTTCTGTTTCAGGTGCTGCGCCCCCGAGAGAAGAAGCTGGGGTTAGGTGAGTCTCCCTGTCTGGTATTTGTGATGGTAGGTGCTGCTGGTTGGCTTGTGTTGCATTGTTGTTTACATTGTAGGGACGGCATACATACACGGCATGCAGCATGCTTCCGGAAACTTCATCATCATCATGGATGCCGATCTATCCCACCACGTAAGTGTTTCCTCTGTATAGTCACTTTCTAGAGGTGCAGCCACTGGTCTATAGGTCTCTAGAGCTCTTTGTGGGGCATGCCGATTTGGGAAACACCCTGCCTGGGATTGCCGTGTTTACTTACCTTATTGGGGATCCCATGGTGCATTCATGGGCCATAGCTGCATTTCCTGGCTGATGGGATCTCATACACCAGGCCTGTCTTAATAGCTGGTTCAGGCACATGCAACTGCAGGGATGCTTGCCCCTCCATTCAGCTTTCTAAGCCACTTATCAATATGCACAGCGTAGAAACCTGGCTTGAGGAAAGCTCGCACATGCATTGTGGGATCACAGATGAGGTAAGAATTATTTGCTTCTGCTCAGAACTTAATCAGGCGTTTTTTCCTCTTAAGTGGACCAAAATGGGGGATTTCCACTATCCCAGGTGTTGGTCCATATCCTTGGGGCATCCCAATTTGGATTTTCCTACTGTGTGAAACCCCGCCGGTCACCTGACCTGACTCCAAATGGCTTCTTTGGCTGTGCCTATTAATGTGCAGCTAAATAAACAGAATGGGAGCTTAGCTGCACTTGTGATTAGTGCACGGAATCTGCTGCTCCCTGAGATGCGAGAGATGCTGCCATCAGCCGCATATGCACCATGGGCTCAGACCACTGCTGGGGATTCACACAGCGAGGAATCCCAAATTAGGATGCCCCAGGAGGGGGGGTATTTACTCAGACCTGGCCTCTTATAGACAATAGATCCAATTTAAAGGGCATGATTAAATAAAAAAGGTAATTGCCTTTTCTCCCCGCAGCTCCCGGCCGGTCCCATGCTCAAACCTAACCTCCCCACAATCACTCACAGTGAATATACACACCCCCTCCATTGCAGTAAATAGAAATGGATGTGTACACGTGCAGTGACTAATGCAGGGGTAACATCTGGGGAAGGTTGGTCATATGCCCAATTCTGGGGCTCGTGCTTGCCACAGAACTTATTTTCAGAAACTAGGAGGTTGCTGAGCACTGAACCGGCTTAAATTAGTGTGCCGGGCCAGCCAATTTCCTTCTCCGTGAGGCATCTCAATCCTGGTCTGTGAAACCCCAACGATTGTAGAACAATCTCGGCTAGCTGGACACATACCTGTGCCACGCTTTGTCAGTGGCTGATGGGGGCATGTTCTCCAGCTCTGATGTCTGCACTGGAGTGGAGCATAGGGATTGCCTGGCCACCTGTGCCATGGGATTGCTGAAAAGGTGATCGTTCCCTACTATCCACAGCGAAACGCACAAATCAAAATGCCTTGGTTTAAAATGGGTTACATCATCCACTATGCTGCTATTTAAAGTGGACCAACACCCAGGATTTTGACTATCCTGGGTTTTAGGTCCACTTCGGTGGGGCACCCCGATCGGGGGTGCCCCGCTGTGTGAAACCCCCCAGAACGCCCGGAAACGCTCACCTCACCACGCTCCTACGCGGGCACTCGTCCAATCAGAGTGCTCAGAGCCGTATGCACAAGCGGCGTCCAACCACAGCGGCTCTGAGCGCTGGAGGCCGCATCTCGCGCTTCCCTCTAACAGTGCGCGCCCTGCTAGAGGGAAGCACGAGACGCGGTCGCGGCACGCGCATGCGCCGTTGGAACGGGGTTAAGGTAAGGTTTCTGGGCTTCCTGGGGGGGTTTCACCCCGCGGGACATCCCGATTTCGGATGCCCCGCGGGGAGGGATCTGATCGGCCCGGGAATCTTGCGTTGGTCCACTAAGATTATGGACGAACTGGACTGGGGGCGCAGAGAGTAAGGGGAGTAAACATTATGACAAAATGAGTGATGTGCAGGGGAGTGCAGTGTGTCTGCAGCTTGCTCTGGATTGATCTCCTCCTTGTTTTTTATCTTGCAGCCCAAATTCATTCCGGAGTTTATAAAGTGAGTATGATTCTAGCATGTCTGCATTTCCAGATGTGTAATTCAAATATGAGCCCAGACTTAGGCACCCATTATACTTATGATTGCTGTGTGCTCAGCCATATGCATCTGTCAAGATCAAAGTCTAAAAGAGGAGCAACCATGTGTTGTGCCAATTAAAGAGGAACAACACACAGGAATGTCACTTTCCCATGTGCTGTTTCTCTGTGCGGTGGCATCCTGAAAAGGGATGCCCTGCTGTGTGTACCCCCAGGTTGCCCCCTTTCACTCACCTTTCTTCTGCATCCACTGCGCAGACTCGGACAAGAGTGAGTGCGTCGACTGAGTGGAACAGTTAGCCAACCAGCTTGCTCACTGTGACTTGGCTGCTTGGCACTGAAGGGAGCCGAGCTTTTTTAAAATAGGAACAAAACCCAGGAAGTCACATTTTTTCGTTTCCACAGCAAATGTGTACGCTGTTAAGCTCAGAGCAGCAAGGATGTTGAAAGAGGGCGTGCCACAAGCCACATCCCCACTCACCTCTAGCTGCAGGCCTGCCGGTGCCAGCCATTCAGAGATTCCTGGTGCAGGAACACACCCAGCTAAGGGTATAGTGGGGGTCCAGTAAGTGTTCCAAGCAATCCCCAAGGTTTCACACAGTGGGGCATTCCCATTTCGGGATGCCTCATAAAGAGGGAAACCACCAGCTCCAAATCTTATAGACTCTCTTTAAAGTAAATTGGTGTCACTAAGACTAAAACCTTTTGATCAGTAAAAGATATGGGGTCACTTGATCTCTTGACGCCCCTCAGGTTTCAGCAGCACCCGTGGCTTGTTTGTTTCTACAACTTTTGGTTTTAATCTGGAACTATACCCTTTTGTTTATAGCAAGGGAAGTCTGACTGGGCAGAACAGGCTTCCCCTTCAACACCACTAATTCCCCTTCAGCACAGAACTTCCTCTCCTGCCAGCTTACCTGTTTAAAGAGGAATTACAGTGAAAATGTACTTCTCTTTACTGTGCATAAAACACTGTCAGCCTAGGAGAATGCCCGCTCCACAGTGCCACCTGTCTCTGGGCATACTGATACTCTCCTCCTCTGCTTTTCCAGTGAGCATCAGACTACCACCAGCGAATCTGGTTTGCAGAAGGACCTGCCCACCCAGGGAATCGGAATGCCCGGCTGCGTGCCATTTTTGGATTGTGGAAGTGGGAAATATCTCTGTGCCCTTATAATTCTGTATAATTCTCTTTTCTCATTCACAGGAAACAGAAGGAGGGACAGTATGACATTGTGTCGGGCACACGCTATGTTGGGAGTGGCGGGGTTTATGGCTGGGATTTAAAAAGGAAGGTGATCAGGTTGGTATCTTCCTCTGGATCTTCGAGCACAGTGTAACCTTGCTTCAAAGCTGAACCTAAACCTCTAACCTTATATAGGGCTGTATAGGGCTGTCCAGTGGTTCCCATCCCTTCCTCACCTATACCGCTGCCCACCCAGCTCCTGCTAGCAGGTCTAGTGTCACTATTTCCATAGGCCATCACTGGGAAAAATCTGCCAATTATTAGATATTTAGGACCCTAGCTCCAATGTCCCATCCCTGCAGTGAGACAAACACTGCAGCTGTGCCTGGGGAGTTGGAGGGTTATCACTTCAGTTACAGCCGGGAAATCGAACCTACAACCCTCTGGTCACGGGATCACTTGCTTAAAGTTATACTAAAGGTAAGCCAGATTGTTGTCCCATTGTCTCTGGCTACAGGTTGCACTGTCCCAAACTCCAATCTGTTTTTAAAAAGACCCTGTAGTTCTTATCTTTAAAAGTATTGGAGGTTCGGAGATACATAGAAAAAAAAAATAAACAGTGGGTGTGGCAACAGCGATGTGATGTAAGCGCGACGTAAGATCAGTGTGAGAGGAGGGCGGGGTTTCAGAGCTACAGAGAGAGGCAGCCAATCAGGATGGTTAATTGATGGACCAGGTCAGCAGGTTGGGGGACTGAAAGCTGAATGAGGAAGTGACTTTCTTCACTAAGGAGACAGATAGAGGAGGAAGCAGAGCACTAGTGCCACTTAATGAAAACTAAGCAGTAATATTTTATATATATTTTTTAGCTTGTGACTTGCCAAACACTTTAAGTACTAGGCCATGACATCTCTGGCAGGTAGGATGGGCATACAAGTCAGATTGAATGCACCTTTTTTTTAGTGGTGTGCCATGAAAAAAACTAGACCTCATATGTAATAAATATTAGTGTGGTTGATTCCTAAGACTTCCAGCAAATCACAGCTATGCAATACTGAATACCATACCATACCATACCTACCCGCCCCCCCCCCCCCATTCAGTTGCTGCAGGCCGGCCGAGCACAGCAAGGAGGGAGGTTGGTGATGTGCCTCGGGGGGGGGGGGGGGGGTGGCGGATAAGGTAAGATTTGTGGGCACCCTGGAGGATTTCACACAGCAGGGCATCCCAGTTCAGGATGCCCAGGGGGGGAGAGTGAGTGTGCCTGCCCTGGAGTCTCATAGACCCCAGGATGGGTTTTGGTCCACTTTAAGTTACTTATCTTTGTTGTTGTGTGTCTAAAATTACCTACCTGGCAAATTTTGGGTGGATCTAGTATCCTCCCAATTCTTTTCTTGTAATTATACATTGGGCCCCTTTTTTAAGGTGGCAGCTATTGTCTTTTTTTCAAGAAGTTTGTGAGTTTCTGCGTTCATGGCTTGTTATTGCACAGAGCTGAAACTAATCTATTCTTTATTTTTCATGTAAATCTGACAGCCGCGGAGCAAACTTTGTAACCCAGGTCTTGCTACGGCCCGGAGCTTCTGACCTAACTGGAAGTTTTAGGTAAGCCCAGATTCTTTTCTTTATTGGTTAATCGAGTGAAGGGGAAGCCTTGTGTTAGTGCCATGGCTGATTTTTCATACTATGATCTATTCTACAAATGGTTTAACTGGAATTTATTTGACCTTGTCCCCTAGCTTTGGGTTTCTAGATTCCCCCGTGGTCCATCAGCATCGGTGCCTCCTCCCCGCAGAATCCCAGTCGTCCAGGTGATCTGCCAGTAACCAGTTTGGGACTGTGTCATGCTCATCTGGCCAGCTAAACATCTTGGCTGCCAACATGTGATGAGGCTGTCCCAAACATGCCAGATCCAGGAGGGCAAAGTAAAGAATCCTGTTTATCGCCTCCAGATAAGGGATGCCAGGAGAACAGAGGAAACGGTGGCCACAGGTCATCTGTGTTGATGAGCAAGAGGGGTTGTGCATCCCAGCGCCATTTCAGCATCAGGGACAGGCTCGAGCTCGAGTGAGGGTCAGACAGGAGTGGGATAAAAATGTCTTTTACCCGACTCCTTCTCCACGAAACCCTATAGTTTCCATACGCCTCACCTTGACCCCATAGGGACAGAAAGCCCCAGAGAATTTTCAGTTTCAATCTTTTTATTGTAATTTTTTGGTATAAAAGATAAACAGAATGACATATTGTTCTTTTACAAATAAAGAGTTACAGAATACAGGTTGTCATTCATACATTTTCTCATACAGACATTTTCAGTAAGTTGCTAAGGCACATTTAGGGTATTTTGGGCTTCTAGAGTTTAATTATGTACCAAGATGAGCGACTTATTAAAAATAACATCTATTAACTGATGGTCATCCTTACTCAAATTGCTATTTAACACTTTCAGCTCCCTACTCCACCCACCACCACCTCCCCCATCCTCAAAGCTAACAGCAGAGCAATTTGCCACATGCTTTAAAGATAAAATTTACATGATTTGAAGCGGCTTCACCTCTCAGAACACTTCTCTCCAACCAACTTACCCCCTGCCCCACTCATTTCACACAGTTAACTGCATATGGTTTCTCCTCTCTGGTCTCAAAGGCCCACCTGATCCCATTCCATCCCACAACTGTCTCCATCTGTCATTCCAGCCCTAACCTCTTCCTCTCCACTGATACCTTTCCCATCTTCCTATAAGCATGCTGTTATAACTCCACTCATCAGAAAAACCTCTCTGGACCCCCCCCCCCCCTTCCCTTCCCAGTTACCTCCTAATCTCTCTGTTCCCTTTCTCATCCAAGCTTCTTGAACAGCATGTTCACACACTAGCTCACTATCTGTCTATAAACTTCTTCCTAGATCCCCTCCAGTCTAGTTTCCCTACAAGTCACTGCACCCAAAGTCACCATTTATCTACTGACTGCCAAATCCAAAGGCTACTACTCTGCTCTAATTCTTCTCGACCTATCCTCTGCTTTTGACCATGCTTTGCTTCTCTATATTCTTTCTTCTCTTGGAATCCAAGGTCTCTCTCTCTCTCTTGGCTCTCCTCCTATCTCGCTGATTGCACATTTAGTGTATCTTACTGTAACACAGTTTCCTCTCCCGTCCTCTGTTGGTGTACCACAAGGCTCAGTCCTAGGAGCCCTACTTTTTTCAATATACAATTCTGGTCTCGGCCAACTAATAACTTCGCTGGGCTTCCAATATGACTTTTATGCAGATGACATTTAGATCTACCTCTCTGGCCCAAATCTCTCCTCTCTCGCCTTCCTGGCTGTCTAATGGCCATCTCTTACTTTATGACATCTCGCTCCCTTACACTGAACATATACAAAACAGAACTGGTCATTTTCCCACCATCTCACTCCACTCCCCTCTCTAACACCACAATCTATGTAAATAATCTTACAATAACTGCAACTCCTCAAGCTCGGTGCCTGGGCGTCATTCTGGACTCCTTCCTCTCATTCACACCTCACATTCACTCCCTAGCCTCCTCCTGTCATCGCCAACTTAAAAATATCTCCCGCATCCGTCCCTTCCTCTCACCTCATACCACTAAAATGCTAGTGCTTGCCCTGATCATCTCCTGACTGGACTACTGCAACACCATTCTGTGTGGTTTGCCAACAAACAGACTGGCACCACTCCAATCTATTTTAAACTCTGCTGCTCCAGCACTGCCCCCTTCTGTCAATCCCTCCACTGGTTACCTGTCTCTCAGAGAACTTCTAACACTAACCTAAAAAGCTCTCTCCAGCCAGGCCCCTCCATACATTTCATCGCTGATCAAGCGTTACCAACCCAAGCACAACCTCTGCTCTGCCTCTGACATTCTCCGGTCTTCCTCCTTGGTTACCTCCTCACACCCCCGCCTTCAAGACTTCTCCCGTGCCTACCCACTTCTCTGGAATGCACTCCCCCACTCAATCTGTCACTCTCCATCACTCCAAGCCTTTAAAAGTGCCCTCAAAACTCACTTCTTCAGACACACATATAACCTGGCTTAAGCAACTTCTATAACCTTCAAATAGCACATGCAGCCCAACTCAACTAAAGATGATGGTGCTATATTATTAAACATTATTATTATTTTTAATAATAAAAAGAAAGCCCCAAACAAATGTCAGGAGATGGCAGGTTCCAAGGCCCATCAACAAGCAGAGAGATATCTTTTTGCTGTAGCTCAACAAGAATTGGGAGGAAGGTTAGCCAGCTTTGCCCAACATTGGATTTGTGAATGGCTGGCGTGGGCATGCTCTCTGTTAGAGGGTAGCGGGGGATGTGGCCACTAACTATCTCGGATCTGCTCGCTTAGACAAGCTTTTAGACGAAGGGGTGGGAGTGGATCTGAGCGTGCTTATTGGGCAAGAGGCCACAGGACCGAGGAAGGGTCAGATCAGGGTGACCTGGAGGCAAGGACCAAAATCCTGGGTTTTGGTCCGCTTTAAAAAATTAAGGTCTATTCCATTAGGATGGTTACAGTTTTATGGACAGAGCTGGCTTCGGCATCTCTGGAACAGATTTGCAAGGCTGCAATCTGGGCTTTGTTTATGGCTGATTTGATTTTGATGTTCTCCCACAAATGCCTTGGGGGTGAGTCCATACACCTGCCCTAGGGTAACTGTATGTAATTATTCCCCTTGTATCCTCAGACTGTACAGGAAGGAGGTCCTACAGAAACTGGTAGACAACTGCGTGTCTAAGGGCTACGTCTTCCAGATGGAGATGATCGTCCGAGCCCGGCAGTTCAATTACAGTATTGGGGAGGTAAGGGCTACTTCTGAGATACATGATTGGCCAAGTGCGTGTCGCCATGAACTGACTACTCCTGTATGGGGCTGCCCTGTGGAGAAAATATAAACGCCCTGTGTGCAGGGAAGTCTATGAAGGTCTGGGATGGTTTCCTGCAGAAACTCCTACAGAAACCAGATGGAGATGATCACCCGAGCCCGGCAGTTTAATTACAGCACTGTCCAGGAGCACGTCACCATAAACAGACCAGTCCTGAATAAGCCCACCCCTACGTAGACCAGGTAAAAAGGGCTGTGTGTGGAGTGGGCTGGTCTGGAAAGGCCAGAGATGGTAGTGAGATATCTGCAATGTGGTTCAGGTCTGGGCTCCAGTGGTTAAATATCCATGGTTTCCATGGTTTTCCTGCACTTATCTGCACTTTGGAGACTCCGTACACAGAGGAAAGATCAGAGTTTTCTAACAGAGTTATGTTATCAGTGTGCGTTTGGGGTCTGGTGCAGTGTTGTCTGACCAGTAGGTGGCAGCACAGAGGACATCCACATGCACACCAGCGGCCATATTGAGAAAGTAGAACAGTCCCTAGACGAGCAGGTTGTGTGGTTTTATACAGAGTCGTGCTACTCGCTGCACTCGGGGAATTCCCGGCTCTTAGTAGTAGGGTATTTCCAGGACTACTTCATCGGAGATCAGGGAGGCCTTCCTGTGTGGCAGTGTGCGTTTGGGGGTCTGGTGCAGTGTTGTCCGACCAGCAGGTGGCAGCACAGAGGACATCCACGTGCACACCAGCAGCCATATTGAGAAAGCAGAACAGCCCCCTGCAGGTCATTTATAGACGAGCAGGTTGTGTGGTTTTATACAGAGTTGTGCTACTCGCTGCACTCGGGGAATTCCCGGCTCTTAGTAGTAGGGTATTTCCAGGACTACTTCATCGGAGATCAGGGAGGCCTTCCTGTGTGGCAGTGTGCGTTTGGGGGTCTGGTGCAGTGTTGTCCGACCAGCAGGTGGCAGCACAGAGGACATCCACGTGCACACCAGCAGCCATATTGAGAAAGCAGAACAGCCCCCTGCAGGTCATTTATAGACGAGCAGGTTGTGTGGTTTTATACAGAGTTGTGCTACTCGCTGCACTCTGGGAATTCCCGGCTCTTAGTAGTAGGGTATTTCATCGGAGATCAGGGAGGCCTTCCTGTGTGGCAGCTTTATGCTTTAAAGGGACAGTCTGGGCTAAAGAAACTTCCCTTTCATGTTACTCTGGTTGAATAATACTTACCGGAACACTAGATAAAGTCCCAAAGTGTGCCTGCTATTCTGTTCAGCAGCAACCGTGGTATGGTAAGGCCGTCCTGTATCAGTCACAGTGACAGTGTCTACATTTAGTAAGTTTTATTCAACTAGACTAGTATGTAAAGGGTGAATATTAATGTTCTTGTTTCGTTTTTTAGCCTGGACAGGGACTTTAAAGGGCAAGTCCATTTTCTTGGATTTTCCCACAGACCTCAGATCAGGTAAAACCAGAGGCCATGAGACTCTCCTCTCACCTGCAGCAGTGATATGAGAAGCCTCTGTATACTGTGTATAGGCGCCCACAGATTTTAACAGGCCACACACACCCACCAGTGTGAGCAATGAATGGCTGCTAGGTAGGTCTTGTGCCCTCTGGCATTACCTGATCTGAGGTCTTTGGGAATCTCCAAGAAAGTGGGCTTTCCCTTTTTAAAGGGACAGCCCAGTCTAAATGGTTCACGGGAGCAGCCATGATGGGATTACTGCAGTAATCCCATCATGACTGATCCCATTGACCAAAAGAGTTATTTAGATTGGACTGTCCTTCCTTTTTTTTTAAGTCCTTGTGTGGGCAGCTATAGAGGCGCCCATCAAGATGGTTTTCATTCCACTAACACACCTACTTCATTCATTGCAATAGAGCGTGCATGCCAAACCCACCTTGAAGTGGGCATGTAAGAAGGGGGGGGCATAAAACCATCTTAATGGACGTCGCCTTGGAGGACAGAATCACTTGCTCTCAGCCATCGGTAAGTATGAAGACACTGGACCTGCATGGGACAAAGATAGCGTAGCGTTTTTGTTAGACATTCCCTTTAATTTTATTTATACAGATTATACAGATTAAAGTGCACTTGCATAAAACTTAAAGTGTTTCTGCCACATACAGACCAAGAATAACTGTATTTACCCAGGGCCCTTAGCAGTAGGTGGGGCCATGAGAATCAGCACTTTTTCCGTGTTTGACATCTCAAGCTCCCAGAAAGTGCAGGCTGGACATGCAGTTCCTGAGTATATCTTCTAACCTTTGCATGGCAATCACCTCCTGCTTTTGGACATGTTTTGGCTAGTGGCCCTCATCAGCACAAAACTGGAAGTTATGGCTGTGGGGTGGGCAGAGCGGACAGACCAATTATTTAGAGGCTCATGTTAGACTTACTATAGCGGGCTAAGAGATCAAAAGGTCCCCTAATTTAAGGGTACAATGGCACTTTCTAAAAACAGAAAATATTTATATGGCACACACAGACCAAAATAACAGGATTTACCCATGATTCTCTATACAAATAATCTTTTTGCCCAAGAGCACAGAAAGAGCTGTCTGAGTGTGCAATCCTTTAGCATATCTTTCTACGTGTGGATGTGGACTGGGGCCCTCATTATTATTATTATTATTATTATTATTATTAATGTTTATTTATATAGCGCCATCAACTTCCGTAGCGCTTTACAAGTTAAGAATACAGACAAGGTAAAACATATAGCACAGAGAACAATACAAAATTAGATGCCACAGGTTAAAACCAAGTGTTGTGAGCACAGGAGACAATAGGGAGGAGTGCCCTGCCCTTGCGAGCTTACAGTCTAAAGGATGGGGGTGGAGACGAAGGGGGAGGGGTCACAAGTGGTAGAGCTTGAGTATGGCTGCATGTGCCATTGAAGGTTATAGTAGTTGCTTAAGCCAGGTCATATGCTTGTCTGAAGAAGTGAGTTTTGAGGGCGCTTTTAAAGGCTTGGATTGATGGAGAGTGGCGGATCGAGCGGGGGAGTGCATTCCAGAGAAGTGGGGAGGCACGGGAGAAGTCTTGAAGGCGGGAGTGCGAGGAGGTAACCAAGGAAGAGGACAGGAGAATGTCAGAGGCGGAGCGGAGGTTGCGCTTTGGTTGGTAATGTTGGATCAGAGATGAAATGTAGGAAGGGGCCTGGTTAGAGAGAGCTTTGTAGGTTAGCACTAGAAGTTTGAACTGGACTCTATGGGAGACAGGTAACCAGTGGAGGGATTGACAGAGGGGGGCAGCACTGGAGAAGCGAGAGGAGAGATGGATGAGGCGAGCAGCAGAGTTTAGGATAGATTGGAGGGGAGCCAGTCTGTTTGTTGGCAAACCACAGAGGAGGGTGTTGCAGTAGTCCAGTCGGGATATGACCAGGGCATGTACTAGCATTTTAGTGGTGGCAGGTGAGAGGAAGGGACGGATGCGAGATATATTTTTGAGTTGGAGGCGACAGGAGGTGGCCAGGGAGTGAATGTGAGGTCTAAAGGAGAGAGAGGAGTCCAGAATGACGCCCAGGCATCGAGCTTGAGGAGTTGCAGTTATTGTAAGATTATTTACAGAGATTGTGGTGTTAGAGAGGGGGAGGGGAGTGAGATGGTGGGAAAATGACCAGTTCTGTTTTGTCCATGTTCAGTTTAAGAGAGCGAGATGTCATGAAGGAAGAGATGGCTGTTAGACAGTCAGGAAGGCGAGAGAGGAGAGAAGAGAGATTCGGGCCAGAGAGGTAGATCTGAGTGTCGTCTGCATAAAAGTGATATTGGAAGCCTAGCGAGGTTATTAGTTGTCCTAGACCAGAAGTGTATATTGAAAAAAGTAGGGGTCCTAGGACTGAGCCTTGTGGTACCCCTACAGACAGAGGCCGGGGAGAGGAAATGGTGTGTGAGTAAGATACACTAAATGTGCGGTGAGAGAGATAGGAGGAGAGCCAAGAGAGTGCGAGACCTTGGATTCCAAGAGAAGAAAGAATATTGAGAAGCAAAGCATGGTCGACATGTGGTCGACAGTGTCAAAAGCAGATGATAAGTCGAGAAGGATGAGAGCAGAGTAGTGACCTTTGGATTTGGCTCTTAGTAGATCATTGGTGACTTTGGTGAGGGCCGTTTCGGTAGAGTGACACGAGCGGAAACCAGATTGGAGGGGATCTAGGAGGGAGTTTGTAGACAGATAGTTTGTAAGTTCTGTATGGACATGCTGTTCAAGAAGCTTGGATGAGAAAGGGAGCAGAGAGATTGGGCGGTAACTGGGGAGGGCAGAGGGGTCCAGAGAGGGTTTTTTGATGAGTGGAGTTATAACAGCATGCTTATAGGCGGAGGGAAAGGTACCAGTGGAGAGGGAGAGGTTGAATAAAGATGTTAGGGCTGGAATGACAGATGGAGACAGTTGAGGGATAAGGTGGGATGGAATGGGATCAAGGGAGCAGGTGGTCAGGTGAGCCTTTGAGACCAGGGAGGAGACACCTTGAGCAGTTAACACTGTGAAATGAGTTAATGACTGGGGCAAGGGGGATGTTGGTAGGAGAGAGGTGTTCGGGGGGGTGAAGCCACTTCGAATCCTGTCGATTTTGTCTTTGAAGTATGTGGTAAATTGCTCAGCCGTTAGCTGTGAGGATGGAGGAGGTGGCGGTGGGCGGAGAAGGGAGTTGAAAGTGTTAAATAGCTGTTTTGGATTCCGGGCCTGTGCCGATATGAGTGATGTGAAATATTCCTGTTTGGCAGATGAAAGGGCAGTCCTGAGTTCCTGAAGGGCTTTCTTGTATAACAGGAAGTCCTCCTTGGTTTTGGATTTCCTCCAATGCCGTTCAGCAGCTCGAGAATGCCGTTTCAATGTTGCAGTGTTAGTGTTAAGCCATGGTTGTCTTTTTTTGGCCTGAGGGTGACTGTAGTTAAGGGGAGCAACAGAGTCAAGGGCAGCAGTTAGTGTGTTGTGGTAGTATGAAGCGGCAGCAAGGCTGTGAGTGATGGCTGTAGGAGGGTTAAGCCTTGGGAGCACCATATACATAGAAGAAGAATCTCTCCCTATAGGACAAGCTTCGGCAGCCTGAAGCGCCCTTCAGCCCCAATTACATAATATACCCAATGCTGGGTGCTGTTCTGTCTTCCAGTAGAGGAGGTATCCATCCTGCCTGGCACTGGATACGGTGAGTAAGCTGTACGAGTGGGGGGGTGCTTCATGGTTAATGGATAATAGAGTATACAGGGCCCACTGATGCTGGTGCAGACCCCCCACCCCCAGCTTGGTGCGATCTTCTAATGATTGCTTACTTTTCCATTATTATATTTATATGACAAAGGGGGTTCCTCAGGATAGATCATACCACATTTTGGGGTACAGCATACATCAGGAGTGTCAGTCCGGCCCAAAGATGCACCTGATCCCCAGCAGACCCCATGGCGGGAACTACACTACACACTTGTGTATTCAACTGCCTTTGTTCAACTATGCACCATAACTGCCAATCAGAATGCACCTTCAGCGGCTTGGTTTAAATAGCCAGAATCTGATTGGTTGCTGTGAGGCACTGAGACTGTACAAGTTTTCTGATCTGCTCTGTCTCCCAACAGGTGCCAATCTCATTTGTGGACCGCGTGTATGGAGAGTCCAAGCTGGGCGGCAACGAGATCATCTCCTTCCTGAAAGGCCTGTTGACGTTGTTTGCGACCACGTGAGCGGTGTCCGCCAACTGACACGTCCGGGCCGAGTGGCGCTTTGTGTGAGCGGGTGTAAAATGGAGCGCAGATGTAATAAACTTGTTTTGTATCAAAAGTAAAATGTCGTCTTTACACTATTTTTACCACCGGAAGAGGAGACACTTGTTTTTCAAAGTGACGCTGAAGCCAATTTTGGGATGCCCCCCATGCACACAAGATGGGGGATTCCTCTGTGTAAAGCCGGGAGCAAAAGTGCCCACAACCCAGGCTGTATTAAAGGTGTGAGACTGCACTCCAGCCTCAATGGCTGGAGAGTCTCTTTAAAGAGGAACAACACCTAAGTGTGTGGGTGTTATTCCTCTCTGGCCGAGCATCCAGATTTGGGATGCCCCCTGTGTGCCCCCCCCCCCAGGATCGCCCGTAACTCACCTTTGTCCTTGCTCCCTTGGTGCATGCATGGGGCGTTCGTTCTGATCGGATTTCCATTGCTACTAAAGTAAAGCAAGGAAATCTGAACAGAGCGAGTGCCACTAGCTGCATTCCTGCCTCTAGCTGTGGGCGTACCTGCTCCAGCCATTCAGAGAGGCCTTGCACAGGTTTGCACCTAGTTCAAGGTACATTTTGATGCGGCCATGGCGCAGGCTTGTGTAAAAGGGGGATCAGGCCATCTGGGGGGGGGGTCACACAGCCGTTAGGGATGCCCCATAATGAGGTAGGCCTACCCCAACTAGAGTGTTATAGACTTGGGGGTGGTTTGTGCCTTCTTTTTAAATTGACCTTTGAGTCAATAAGGGCCAGCAGATTCCTGAATATGAATAAAAGCCCTTCAAAAGAAATTTTACATAATTTTGTTAATTAAAAAGTACCGTATATATGAAGCATGGTGGCAAGTGCTCTTAAGGTTAACAAGCCTGAACATGATGGCATCATCTAATAGGTGAGTTTTAAGGGATGGAGAGGGTTGAGGACGGAAGGTGGTATATTAGAGGCTCATTAAAATGTTCTGAATGAGTTTAGGGTCTTGTGTAGAGCTCCCCATGCTTTCACAATTACCCCACTGGGGGGGGGGACTTAGAATGGAGAATTCGCCAAACCAGACACATGGTGAATTCCCCTCCAAAGATGCTGCACAGTGCAAGTACTACACATGGAGAGGGCCTGATAGTGGCCCATACCCCCACCCAGTTTCCCCATCCCCCTCCTGTGATTGACAGGGTGATGGTGGCTCCCAAGGTGATGATTAATCCTAGCAGCAAGCATGAACATGGCGTGGGGAGGAAACGTCCATTATGATCTGTTCCATCTGCAAGCTGGGCTGTGGTCTGGGGCTCGGGGAAGATGGCACTATAGAGACTCTTGGAGAAAAAAAAAACTCTTATGTTGACTGATCAAACCCTCATCACTGCCCATTTAAAGTAGACCACATTTTGCCCCTCTGTTTTGAGTTGCATTCCTCCAGGACTACCACACAAAAAGTGGTCCAACAACCACTCTGTCCCTTGGAGCTCAAGCACATCCAGCCAGTGGTCCAGCAGCTGTCTCTGACCACATCAGAGCGCACACATGACTTAACCACAATCCATAAATTGAAGCAACGAAAGCAGCTTTGCTTAGAATACATATGGTATTTAAAGTACATATAATCAGAGATTTAAGGATGCTTTGAATTGGCTCATTTTACACTGTTTCCCAGGGGAATAAGGAGGGGAGAAGTTCGCAAGTACCTGGACAGGGACTTAAAGTGGTGCTTTTAATAAAACTTTGTTTCAGATAGTATGGGGAAGCATGCTGGCTCCTTTACTGTCTGTCTGTACGCTGTTTGGTCACTGATATGGGGAATTTTTTGTTGCCAAATGTGCAACACAATCTCTACATACAGCATTACAATGATTGCATAATGGAAAAGGAGTGCATTAAATAATTTATATCATATAGTATATAAAGAACAGTTATAAAGTACAAAGCTCTATCTAGCCAGGCCCCTCCCTACAGTTCATTGTTTTCTATTTAGTGAGTGCAATCGTAGTCTGTGGTGCTGTACAATGTAGAAATTACAGGACACTAATACATGTGATGACAAGAATGCATATAATACACACGGGAGTCGGAGGTCCTCGTGAGCTTACAATCTAAAGGAAGGGAGCGGAGATTAGGTTTAGTCACAAATTACTAAATGTACTAAGCAGGTGCCCAGTGTTCAGAGATGTGATAAGAGTGTAGGATGGGTTAGGGCGCAAATAAATATGTGGGTTTTATGGGTTGGGGAGTGGTGAATTGTATGAGGAATGTCATTCTAGAGGAGTGGAGCGGTGTGTCTGAAGTCCTGGAGCTGAGGGTGGAATGAGGTGATCAAGGTTGAGTGCAGGAGGAGATCATGGGCAGAGAGAAGAGTGCATCTGGGTTGGTATCGGTGATGAGATGTATGAAGGGGCTTGGCTGTAGAGAGCCTTGTAGATTAGGAGTTGAAGTTAAATTATTTCCGATAGTGGCAGCCAGTGCAGGGACTGACAGAGGGGGCAGCACTGGAAAAGTGGGAGGATAGATGGATGTGGTGGACAGTGTAAGAATGGATTGGAAGGGGGGGCAGTCTGGTTGCTGGTAATCATGAGGAGGGTGTTACAGTAATCTAGTCGGGAGATGATCAGGGCAGCACTAGAATCTTAGTGGTTTTAGGTGTGAGGAAGGGACAGATGCGGGAGATATTTTTGATTTGGAGGCGACAGGAGGTGGCTAGTTAATGTGAGGTGTGGATGAGAGAGAGTCTGAAACCAACATTCCTGGGGAGCTGCAGTGAGAGGTTACTGACAGATATTCAAATATCCCAGGAACAACCCATGCTCTGCCTCCAGCCCTCTCCCTTGGTCATCTATCACTCTCGACCCACCAGGACTTCTCCCATGCCTCACTGCTCCTCTGGAATGCTTCCCCCGCTCAATTCGAGACTCCCCAACACTCCAGGCTTTCAAAAGCACCTTCAAAACAAACCTCTTCAGACAAGCATATGACCTGATTTAAGTGACCCTTATAACCCCCACAGGTCACAAGCCACCAAACTCAATACAAACCAATTCCCCTTTGCCTCCACACCCACTTCTTTGGACTGTAAGTTTATAAGGACCGGGCTCTCTCGCATACTGTGTCCTGTTTTCATAGCATTCACTTTCAACGTTGTAGCTCCTTGTTTGACATAGGGCCTTATTCATGAAGGGATAGCGCCAGGTAGTGCCTGTAGAGCAGCAGGTAGCGGCAGGACTCCGGATACGGCACGCAATTACACATCTATGAAGCGGAATCTGGTGAGCGACTAGAACAATGCCATGCAGCGATTCATCATTATCCCAGGCTCCGTGCAGAGCGCCACATATTACCTGTCGCTACCTGGCGCTCTCCCATACATTTCTATGGACGATCCTTAAATCCCTTTCCTGATCCCAATTTTTTTTTTTTTTTTTTTAAAGAAAATTAGATTTTTTATATTTTTATGTAGAATTGTCCTTACATGTCTGGTATTAAAGTGTTCATGTTACAATGTAATTCCATGTTTTCGCTTTGTTACTAGTGGATACATGTGCAAAAACAGACTTTAAACACACAGCTTCTGGCGTTGTGGGCTACAAAGACCCGATTTTGAGCGCCGGCGATGTTTGAGGCTGATGAATGTGGTGTGAGTCGGTCGCACTGAGCTGGTGCTACCGTTCGCTCCCATACAGCGTAGTACTGCGACTCACACATCATATTCATCTGACTCTGAAACAAAGATCCATGGTGGAGCACACTGACTACTAGTGGTCGCTCTGAAATCCTCACTACAGATGCTCATCTGTCGCTACCTGGCGTTAGTAATGAAACAGCCTGCCCGTCTAAATCAGTGATGGCCCGAGTGCCCAGCTTGCAACCCAAAACTTTATTATTAAACCGAACTAACACCCGTTTTTTCTTTAACAAGCGTTGGCCCTGCTGTCTGTTCATTACAACAAGCTCGGGGGGCATCCAGAATGCTTTAAGTGCCAGCCTGATGGCTCTGGTGCCACGGGGAGATAAAAAAAACAAAATGTGTGAACTGTAAAAATGACATTGTAAAAGTGCCACTTTCGGCTCAGGTGACACAGATTTGCCACCACTGGTATAGATACTGGATGTTTTACCCTGTCTGTAATGGTTACTTTGTACAGCACTATATAAATAAAAAATATTAATAAAATAATAACAGTTTCAGTCTGGGCCAAGATAATCATTATTTGTTCATTTCCTGAATGGCGGGGGTGGAAGCTATGTTTGTGTCCAGGTTAATTTCTTAGTAATACCCTGTATTAGTGCCCAAATGGTAGACAGGTGAAGGTTTTCCTAGCCTGTGACTTTAGCCTTTGTTTTTACCAGCTTTCAATAGACAGTAGGGGGCGCCTCTGATCTTTCCAGCCGAACTAATACATTTACATGTCAGCAATGCTTGTTCATGGAAGAGCGATTGCAAGCTCAATCTATTTCTCTGTGAGCAGGGACGGCACATCTAAGGGGACGCAAGGGATGCAGATTTGTGTTAGCATTTACTGGGTGAGGCCATCTCCCTAGCATGTTGGTAGACTATAAATCTATTCAAAGGCTTGCGGCCTGGGCCTAATACTGTGTTCCTGCATCCAGCACTTGTTCCTGTAAAGAGTTCCAGCTTGTGTCCACAATCTATTCAGGCTTTAAAGCGGACCTCCAGTCAAGAAAATAAAGTTTAGTAATTTGCTCCTCTAAAGCCCCCCTTTGACGACCACTGGTATATGATGTGTGAGAGGGCTTATACCCATGCAGATGTTGTGGAATAGCTGCGCTCGTAGAATTACAGGCGAGCGGCCATCTTGGATTACATCTGGGAGCCCTGCTTGCACATAAGCATGAATTGAGGGGGGTGCTAGTACACAGATACACTGCAGTTGAGCTGGGAGCTTCCTTATGATCTATCAAACCAGACAGAGAGACATTGTATCTGTTTCCACACATACTTCTCTAGCAGGCTGCATTGATGTAGCATGGCTGTAGTGTGCCTATGTGATATTGTTACTGCACACAATGCAGGCTGCCTGGAGTTTGGGATTTTGCTATAAGCAGCCCACACCAAACTGAGGGAGAGATTTACCTAAAATAGGACCAAAATAGGATCAGTATGTCTGTCATGTTACACACACTGACAAACTGATCCCCAACTTCTGGAGGGGATAGTGTATCTATATATCAATGTAAGTCCATGGCCTCGGCATCTGCAGAGCATTGCAACAATTTACAATGTTAATACAATGTTTTAAGAGCTTTCAGAACACTGATGATTCATTACAGTTAATGGCTTTTTACTTTGGGCTAGAAATAAAGTATTGTTATAATTTAGGGTCATTTTGACAGTAGGAAACAGGGCTGTCAAAATTGTGGCAATATGCCCCCCCCCCCCCCCCCCATGCAGTTCATTAGCATGGACTCTGCCTGCTATTCCACCACATCTGCATGGAGATAAGCCCTCTCAAAAAGCTTACATAACTTATTACGAGAGGATGTTTAGGGGAGCAATTTGCTTTAAGTGCCTGTGACTAATCCAGTCTGGTGGGCAGAACTCCATATCAGTTCATGATATTACATGGTACATACAGATCATGCAAAGCATGTCTTTTCCTCTCTGTGATGTCTTAAGGCCCCAGAAAGAGACAGCTGGGCGTGCAATGCTTGAGTATATCTACTTACATTTACACGCTTCCTGGTTCAGGCTAGTGTCCCTCATCGGCACAAGGCTGGAGGTGTAGGGTAAGTAAAGCTAGAGACCAAGGTATCAGAGAAGCAAGACACCTAGAGAGAGACTTGGCTTAAAGTGGACCAACACCCAGGATTTTGACTATCCTGGGTCTTGGTCCACTTCGGTGGGGCACCCCCGATCGGGGTGCCCCGCTGTGTGAAACCCCCCCGAAAACTCACCTCTCCCCGCTCCCAGCGCCGACGGACAAGCCTTTTGACAGGTCCGGACAAGCGGCTCCTCCGCCGCCGCCTCCCGCGCGTCACTCTTGACGTGCGCGCGCCCGCGCCGGCCATTCACAGACGGCCGGCGCGGGCGCGCGCACGTCTAGATGGAGATGTCTAGAAGACAAGGTAAGGGGATTTGGGGTGTTTGGGGGGGTTTCACCCCGCGGGACATCCCGATCTCGGATGTCCCGCGGGGAGGGAGGTGATCTATAAGATTCCCGGGCCGATCACGGGAGGGTGACGGTCCACTTTAATATAGTGACTAAAAGCCCCCTACTCAAGGAAACGAGGTAAAAGAGTGCATTCTTAAAACAAAGTATTTACATGGTCCATACAGTCCAAGAAAACCAGGATTTACCCATAATACTTAGCAGAAGAATGTCTGCACCATGGGATGATCGATGAGGTACAGTTTATGAGCAATCCCAGGTGGGCACACATCGGGGGCATCCCATGATGCCACACAAAGGGAAAAACCACAGTCTTATAAAAATTGGCTCCCCTTTTTACAGAGGAACTAGTCGTATCAGACAATGCTTACAGCCTCTTCATTCATTGTATGACTGTCAATCGTGTGACTACTGGTGACCAATTGGTTTGCCAAGCGGGCTTGTACATCAAACCTGAATAGTTGTTGTGGTCACATTATTGGCCATACGAGTGAATGAGAAAGCTGTGACCTGACTTGCGTTACTCTTGAATCTAGTTACATCAGGCCCTGAGCCTTCCACACCCTCTAACACCTAATTTAGTTTTATAGAAAGCGTAAGGCAAAGCTGAATTGTAGGGCATCACAACAACACAAGTGGTTTTGCTGTGGATTACATCCCCCCTCCCCAAATGTATTGTTACTTGTGATTTCATTCATGACAAAAAGAACCATTTATTTAACAGCCTCAAGGATGTCAAGTCATTATAAACTGCCACGGATTCCTTCATTTTCTAATGGAAAACTTGATTTGGAAAATATCTTGAAAGATGGCACATCTTCACCTTCAACTTCCTCTGAGTCATGAGTAGCATAAGCACACCAAGCACTTCGAATGTCCTTTGTGTTCCCCAACCTTCTCTTCAAGGCCCAATAATTAGTGCTCAGACAGAGCTATAGAGCAGGCTATGTGGAAATCCCCTGCTCTATGCAATACCCTTCCAATATGGACAATGCAAGTGGTTACTAAGACCATGGTAATCAGACAAGAACACTGGAAGAGCTTTATTGGCACCGTTTTACGCAATACTCGCTTTATTTAAAATGGCTCCAGGCATACAAGTAAAAAAAACACAGCACACGTGGATTTGTAACTCTGTAAAGTGGTCACAGCTGTAAGTCTACAGTCGCATGGCTCATCTAATACCATTTCTACACTGCATTGCAAATGATATATTTCTCTGATTTTCCAAAATGTTGGGTGCAAATGACAGCCAGGAAAAATGTCAAGTCATCAACCGTTATTATAAATCCCATTTTATATAACAAACATCCCCTTAATAACATGATTGTTTTCACAAATTGAAATACTCAAAATGCACTGCTCCAAATTATGTACAAGAGGATTTCAATGTATCTAATAGTTTGTAAAGAAGTGGAAATGGTCATTCGTTTTAATTCGCAGCATTGACAGGTCACCTTCACTGACATAATTTTACTAAAAAATGGAGTTCCTTAAAAATAAACAATGGAGGTCCTGGAGTCTAAAAGAGCCAAAGGGAGTTAAATTGAGCGTGCTGATTGACTGACTTGCTTTCCCCGAGCCTGCGCCGTAGGGTGACAGAAAGGTGAGTCAGGCAACTTGGGGGGGATACACATCTCAATTCGGGATGCCCCCTCCTGAGAGGGACAACGCATGGGAAACTAAAATTCCTGTGTGCTGTTCCTCTTTAACTGGGCTCACCTGACAAACTAATTATCTCAGGTATTTCAGATTGATTTTAGTGATTCGAAGAGCCCTGAAATACCATCCATTAAAATTCCCTTATTATTAGGTTTTTGCGTTCTGCCTTATTGTTTTCCTCTCTTGAATGTAAAAAAGAATGTGTTAGAGTTATTCCCCCCATACCTGTGATTTATTTATCAGCATGCTGTTTCCAAATTTTGTGTATTGCCTGTGGCTCTGTGTTGCTAAAGTGGGAGCGGCTTTCCTCGCCTTTAGTAAATACAACTGACTACAAGCCTCCTGCAAATGTAACAGGTGGGCTCATCAGCAGCTTGGGCTAAATCAAACAGCAGTAATGACCTTCCCAGGTTAGAAATCTGCTAGTAACCCTTTAGCTACTGGAACACAAGGAAGAGGCTCAGGAGTGAGGTGCATCATTTCTGCCTTGATTAGATGATTAGCAAGCCAGTTTCAGAAAGTCTCTGCTATGTACACAAAGCACTTTGGTGATGTTTCTAATATAAAAATAGTTTTATGACACAGAATTGCAAACAAATAGATACTTTTATCACACAATAATGAAAACTTTTAAAAATGCTTTGGAATGCAGAAGTACCCATTTATTGGAAAGACAAAAGAATTACATTTACATGACACTTAAATCAAATTATAATTTGGAACACGGTGTCAAGGTCATTTATCAGACATGATGTTTTGCAGGGAAACAGAAAAATCACCAGCTTTTGTACACACAGAGCAGTGAACATGTAGAGATGCGGTGACTACAGATCCTCACTTAGAAGACCATTGAAGATGATGAGAGGGGGTTCTGAAACTGTTCTATGTAGCATGATCACCCCACTTCAGGATTGTTTCCAAATCATATGTCAAAAGTCTGCTCACCGGCGGGAGCACCAATTACAGTCAGCATCATCCCCCAATATCATCTCCTGCAGAAGACATGGGGTTTGCAAGTACGATGTGTAGTGTAGATATTGGAGATCTCAGCTGTGTTGTAGACCCTGATCAGCCCTGTCTGGTCCATTGGTGGGGGTCTCAGTTGTGTGGTAGATCCCAACCTAATATCCTCACCATTATTGGGGAACAGTTGTAGACCTTGATTACCCTTATCACTCCTGTTCACTCTATTATTGGGTATCTCAGTTGTGCTGTAGACCCTGGGTCACCTGCCCTCACCATTTTGGGGGATACCAAATGAGTTGTAGACCAAGATCACCTAACCATGCCATTATTGGGGATATCCGTTTAGTTGCAGACCACAATCACCCCCTCTCTTGCCAGAATTGGCGATCTCAGTTAAATTACAGACCACAATCACCTGTCCTCGCCATTACTGGGGATCCCAGTTGAATTGTAGACCCCAATCACCTGTCTTCACCATTATTGGGGATCCCAGTTCAGTTGTAGATCCTGACCACCTGTCCTCACCGTTACTGGGGATCTCAGTTGAATTGTAAACTCCAGTAAATTGAATTGGAGATCTCAGCTGAGTTGTAGACACTGACCACCCCTGTCCACTCCACTGATGGGCTCAGTTGTGTGGCAGATCCCAACCTATTGTCCTCACCATTATTGGGGATCTCAGTTGTAGACCTCGATTACCCATATCCACTCTATTTTTAGGCATCTTAGTTGAGTTGTAAACCCCAATCACTCCTGTCCACTCTACTATTGGGTATCTCAGCTGAGTTGCAGACCACGATCACCTGCCCATACCATTATTGGAGATATAATTTGAGTTGTAGACCACGATCACCCCCATCCTCCGCATAATTGGGTATCTCAGTTAAGTTGTAGAACCCGACTGCTTGCCCTCACCATTATTGGGGAACTTAGCTGAGTTGTAAACCCTGATCACCTGTTGTCTTCATTGTTAGGTATCTCAGTTGAGTTTTAGATCCCGATCACTCCTGTACTCTCCATTATTAGGAGTTGAGTTGCGGACCTAGATAATCCCTGTACTCTCAATTTTTGGTGATCTCAGTTCAATTGTGGAGCCCGAATACCCTTTTACCCTCTGTCATTGGTGATTTCAGTTGAGTGAAGAGACTATTTGCCCCTGTAGTCTCTATCACTGGGGGTTTCAGTAAAGTTGTAGACCACTGGTCACCTGCCCTCTCTATTATTATAGACCCTGACCACCCCTGTCCTTGCCATTATTGGGATCTCAGTTGAATTGTAGACCCCAATCACTTGCCCATGCCGTTATTGAGGATCGCAGTTGAGTTGTAGACACAGATCATCCCAGTGCGCTCCATTCGGGGATCTCAGCTGAGATATAGACTTGGATCACCTATGCTTGCCACAATTGGGGATCTCAGTTGAGTTGTAGACCTTGTTCTTGCCATTATTGGGGATCCCAGTTTAGTTGTAGACCTCAATCACCTATTCTCATTATTGGGAATCTCAGTTGTGTTTTAGACCCTGGGTCACTTGTCCTCACCATTTTGGGGGATACCAGATGAGTTGTAGACCAAGATTACCTAACCATGCCACTGTTGGGGATATCAGTTTAGTTGCAGACCACAATCACACCCGTTCTTGCCAGAATTGGGGATCTTAGTTGAGTTGCAGACCCTCATCACCTGTCCTCACCATAATTGGGCATCTCAGTTGAGCTGTAGACCACAATCACCTGTCTTCACCATTATTGGGGATCCCAGTTCAGTTGTAGATCCTGATCACCTGTCCTCACCATTACTGGGGATTTCAGTTGAATTGTAGACTCAGATTACCCCTGTCCTCCCTATCATTGGGGCTCTCAGTTGAGTAATAGACCACGATAGCCTGTCCTTGCCATATTGAGGATCTCAATTAAATTGTAGACTCCAATCACCTGCCATTATTGAGGATCTCAGTTGAGTTGTAGACCACAATCACCCGTCCTTGCCATTACCGGGGATCTCAGTTGAGTGGTAGACCCCATTCACATTCCCAATCCATTATTGGGATTTCAGTTGAGTTGTATACCAAAGTAATCTGTCCTCGACATTATTAGCAATTTCAATTTGAGGTCCTGATCACCAACCATAGTCCTAGAGTAATAGCACCCAGCCTAACAATTATTTGTATAGTTCCCCAAATAAAAAATTGACTATCCACAACCATTGGTGGCAGGGCTCAGTCATCAACATTCTTTTTGGGTTAAATCCCCCAACTCTTTGTTTTTGGGGTCACCAAAGGCCTCCCTTTCCTCCTATCCAGGGCCCCCCAGACAGTCAGGGGCCCTTCATTTGTCTGTAGAGCTGAGGCCTGAGCAGCTATTGTCCTCCACACCCCACACCCCACCCCCTCATCCTCACCACATGGCAGCAGCACTGAGCTCTGAACCACGTGATCTGGTTCCTACATCTAGTCCCGGCTGCGGAGGGATCTCTATGTCAGCGTGTGCCTCTGAGGCGCCCCCTACCGGTGACAGCGCTGTGTTCCTCCGCTGTTGTTCGGTGCCGGGATATCGAGCTCCTCCTCCTCCGCCAGACTACGGTGCGTACCCGGTCCCGGGCCCACATCTGCCCCCCACCTGGGGAGCGAGGCGAGACTGTTCAGTGGTCCCCCGACATCACCTCAGGCCGGGCAAGGAGTCCCCCCTCCATGCTAATGAGCCGCTGACGCCACATCCGATCTTTCTCCTCCGCCATATTGGCCAGCAGGAGGGCAGCGAGTGCCGGGTATTGTCTGCCCGACCCGGAGAAGGAGGGAGCGGGTGCTGCACCGGGGAACTGCTGCCGTGGTGGGTGAGTACACGGATCTGCTACCGGAAACCGCCCCCGACCGGCAACCACCGGGGCGGCCCCAACTCACACAGACTGACTGACGGGAGAGCGCGGGAAATGCTCCCCGTCTCACACAGCCCATCATCTGCCCCAATAATCACTGACCCGGTCACCGGGGCAACTGTCACAGGAACGCGGGAACTGCCCCACTGCGGATCTACCCACCCGGGAACTGCCCCCGACACTGTCGCCTCTCTCGGGGCAACCCTGACAGGAACAGCCCCTTTATCCCACATCTGCACCCTGTGGAACTGCCCCGCCACACACACCAATCCAGGCTGACTCTTTCTGCCCCCTCCGGGGCATCCCTGACAGGGTGCGCGGGAGCTGCCCCTGACCTGAGGGGGCATTTTCCCAAACAGTGGGGCCCGGGCTTATCTGCGCCATATAGGGGGTGTAGATGGGGAGAGGGGTATTTGTACTGGCAGTTATGGGGTGTAAGGGGGGTAACTGTTATAAGATGTAGGAGGGTGTCTGTACTGGCAGTAATGGGGGTGTAAGGGGTGTGTGTAGAGACAAATATGGGATGTAGGAGGGTATCTGTTGAGGCATTAATGGGTTGTAGTTTATGTATAGAGGCCGTAATGGGGTGTGGGGGGTATCTGTAGAGGCAGTTATGGGTATGTGTAGAGGCAATAATGGGGCGCAGGGGGGTATGTGTAGAGGCAATAATGGGGCGCAGGGGGGGTATGTGTAGAGGCAATAATGGGGCGCAGGGGGGGTATGTGTAGAGGCAATAATGGGGCGCAGGGGGGGTATGTGTAGAGGCAATAATGGGGCGCAGGGGGGTATGTGTAGAGGCAATAATGGGGCGCAGGGGGGGTATGTGTAGAGGCAATAATGGGGCGCGGGGGGTATGCGTAGAGGCAATAATGGGGCGCGGGGGGTATGCGTAGAGGCAATAATGGGGCGCGGGGGGGTATGCGTAGAGGCAATAATGGGGCGCGGGGGGGTATGTGTAGAGGCAATAATGGGGTGTGGCCCATCATCTGCCCCAATAATCACTGACCCGGTCACCGGGGCAACTGACACAGGAGCGGGGGAACTGCCCCACTGCGGATCTACCGACCCGGGAACTGCCCCCGACACTCACTGTCGCCTCACTCGGGGCAACCCTGACAGGAACAGCCCCTTCATCCCACATCTGCACCCTGTGGAACTGCCCCGCCACACATACCGATCCCGGCTGACTCTTTCTGCCCCCTTAGGGGCATCCCTGACAGGGTGCGCGGGAGCTGCCCCTGACCTGAGGGGGCATTTTTCCAGACAGTGGGGCCCGGGGTTATCTGCGCCATATAGGGGGTGTAGATAGGGAGAGGGGTATTTGTACTGGCAGTTATGGAGTGTAAGGGGGGTGTCTACTGGCAGTAATGGGGTGTAAGGGGTGTGTGTAGAGACAAATATGGGATGTAGGGGGGTATCTGTTGAGGCATTAATGGGTTGTAGTTTATGTATAGAGGCCGTAGTGGGGGGTATCTGTAGAGGCAGTTATGGGTATGTGTAGAGGCAATAATGGGGCGCAGGGGGTATTGTGTAGAGGCAATAATGGGGCGCAGGGGGTATTGTGTAGAGGCAATAATGGGACGCAGGGGGTATTGTGTAGAGGCAATAATGGGGCGCAGGGGGTATTGTGTAGAGGCAATAATGGGGCGCAGGGGGTATTGTGTAGAGGCAATAATGGGGCGCAGGGGGTATGTGTAGAGGCAATAATGGGGCGCAGGGGGGTATGTGTAGAGGCAATAATGGGGCGCAGGGGGGTATGTGTAGAGGCAATAATGGGGCGCAGGGGGGTATGTGTAGAGGCAATAATGGGGCGCAGGGGGGTATGTGTAGAGGCAATAATGGGGCGCAGGGGGGTATGTGTAGAGGCAATAATGGGGCGCAGGGGGGTATGTGTAGAGGCAATAATGGGGCGCAGGGGGTATGTGTAGAGGCAATAATGGGGCGCAGGGGGTATGTGTAGAGGCAATCATGGGGCGCAGGGGGTATGTGTAGAGGCAATAATGGGGCGCAGGGGGTATGTGTAGAGGCAATAATGGGGCGCAGGGGGTATGTGTAGAAGCCGTTATGAGGTATAAGGTTGTATGTGTAGATGCCGTTATGGGGTGTAGAGGCAGTAAAGGGGTGTAGGGGAGGTATGTGTAGAAGCCATTATGGGGTGTGGGGGGGGTATGTGTAGAAGCCATTATGGGGTGTGGGGGGGGGGTATGTGCAGAAGCCATTATGGGGTGTGGGGGGGTATGTGTAGAAGCCATTATGGGGTGTAGGGGGGGTATGTGTAGAAGCCATTATGGGGTGTAGGGGGGGTATGTGTAGAAGCCATTATGGGGTGTAGGGGGGGTATGTGTAGAAGCCATTATGGGGTGTAGGGGGGGTATGTGTAGAAGCCATTATGGGGTGTAGGGGGGGGTATGTGTAGAAGCCATTATGGGGTGTAGGGGGGTATGTGTAGAAGCCATTATGGGGTGTAGGGGGGGGTATGTGTAGAAGCCATTATGGGGTGTAGGGGGGGGGGTATGTGTAGAAGCCATTATGGGGTGTAGGGGGGGGTATGTGTAGAAGCCATTATGGGGTGTAGGGGGGGTATGTGTAGAAGCCATTATGGGGTGTAGGGGGGTATGTGTAGAAGCCATTATGGGGTGTAGGGGGGGGGTATGTGTAGAAGCCATTATGGGGTGTGGGGGGGGGGTATGTGTAGAAGCCATTATGGGGTGTGGGGGGGGGGGTATGTGCAGAAGCCATTATGGGGTGTGGGGGGGTATGTGTAGAAGCCATTATGGGGTGTAGGGGGGGTATGTGTAGAAGCCATTATGGGGTGTAGGGGGGTATGTGTAGAAGCCATTATGGGGTGTAGGGGGGGTATGTGTAGAAGCCATTATGGGGTGTAGGGGGGGTATGTGTAGAAGCCATTATGGGGTGTAGGGGGGGGTATGTGTAGAAGCCATTATGGGGTGTAGGGGGGTATGTGTAGAAGCCATTATGGGGTGTAGGGGGGGGGGTATGTGTAGAAGCCATTATGGGGTGTAGGGGGGGGTATGTGTAGAAGCCATTATGGGGTGTAGGGGGGGTATGTGTAGAAGCCATTATGGGGTGTAGGGGGGGGTATGTGTAGAAGCCATTATGGGGTGTAGGGGGGGGGGTATGTGTAGAAGCCATTATGGGGTGTGGGGGGTATGTGTAGAAGCCATTATGGGGTGTAGGGGGGGGTATGTGTAGAAGCCATTATGGGGTGTAGGGGGGGGTATGTGTAGAAGCCATTATGGGGTGTGGGGGGGTATGTGTAGAAGCCATTATGGGGTGTGGGGGGGTATGTGTAGAAGCCATTATGGGGTGTGGGGGGGGTATGTGTAGAAGCCATTATGGGGTGTGGGGGGGTATGTGTAGAAGCCAGTATGGGGTGTGGGGGGGGGGGGTATGTGTAGAAGCCATTATGGGGTGTGGGGGGGGTATGTGTAGAAGCCATTATGGGGTGTGGGGGGGGGTATGTGTAGAAGCCATTATGGGGTGTGGGGGGGGGGGGGTATGTGTAGAAGCCATTATGGGGTGTGTGGGGGGGTATGTGTAGAAGCCTTTATGGGGTGTGTGGGGGGGTATGTGTAGAAGCCATTATGGGGTGTGGGGGGTATGCGTAGAGGCAGTAATGGGGTGTGTAGGGAGGTATCCCGGTTTAGTGTGCTGTAGATGGGTTACACGTGCCCGGTAAGCACACCCGGTCGGGCCGGCGCGGGTCACGGTAGTGTTCAGGTCGGGGAGCGGTGTCGGAGCGGCTCTGGCTGTGATTGGTCGGCGGGCCCGGGTGCGGGGTGGAAGGGGTTAATGTGTAGGGGCGGAGCACGGCGCCGGTACCCCTCCCCTTTGGTCTGTCTGCTGGAAAAGGCGCGCTCGCTTCTGCCGGTCTCCCTCCGAGACGCCCCAACGCCGCCCGGTGAGCGCACAGCTGACGGATCGGCCGCCGATCTCTACCGGCTGCCGCCTGCGATCTCGTGCCCGGTCGAGGCCGCCTCCACCCACAGGGCCCGGCCGCCGTGTCGGCAAGCAGAGAGGGGCCCCGCAGGCCAGTAGGGGGCGCTTTGTGTTTGCTGGGGAAGGCTTGGTAAGGGTGGGGGATGGGTGGCTGCGATCTGCAGCACAGTGCCCCCTACTGGTCCCAGCCTTGGCGCAGGCGGCCCATCCGTGCAGAGGCAGTGAGTCACTGCTGTACTTGGCTGCTGCTGCTTACAGTGTTGCCTGGCTTGCTGCCCTGCATGCACCCCCATACCACTGCCCTCCCTGCATGTGCTCCCCTATCTGTATACTCCTGCATGTACCTCACTCATCTATATAACCCATATCTCTCTCCCATCTGTATACTCCTGCATGTGCCTCCATCTATTTATTTGATATACCCCCATCTGTACCCCCTCTATCTGTGTAGCCCTGCCATGCATATACCTCCTCTATCTCTATATCCCTGCCATGCATATGTCCTCTCCATCTGTATAGCCCTGCCATGTATGTACCCATATCCTGCCATGCATATACCCCCCCCCCCCCCCATCTGCATATACTTCTCATGATGGTTGATTCATGTCCTGTTTTTTCCTTTCTAGGTGGACAAGTAACGTGTTACCCAGCGCTCCTGGATGTTGGCTTTTGACTTCACCCCCGTCACCTCCCGCTGCATGAAGTTCCCCGCCAGCTCCCGTGGCTCTGACACCGCAGCCTTTCCTTCTTGATCTTCTGGGTTTATTTTGCCAACAAGGTTGGTCCTTCTCCCGCAGCTCTCTTAAATGGTGACAGATCCATTTAGGCACTGTTTTCTTCCTTTTCAGGTTTTTTTTCTGTCATGCTTAACTCGTCACTGTCACTTTTTGTTTTGTTTTTTTTGTAGACAAGGGCGGGCAGCTTAGGGTTGGGACGTTTGGAGGGGGAATAAGGCAAATATGCTGTGGACACTTCCCATTTTAATAAGGAACCATTCTTGTTTTACTGTGTATACTAGTAGTGGTCCATACTAAGAGAAACTTTCTATTTTTTTGTCCTTTCAACACCCGGCTCATTAGTAAAAAAAAAAAAAAAAAAAAAAAAAAGACTTACCTGCCAGCCAGCAGGCTTGATCCCACAATGTCCTGCGGGCTGCAGCTTTCCAGGTTTAGCACTGTCTCGCTTTGCCCTGATCATCCCATGCTGAATTTAAATCTGATAAGATGCCCGTGAGGAGTCATTTGAGCAGCAGCAAGGCCAGGAAAGAAGTGCTTTGTCGGCACCAGAGTGAACAATGCTGAAACTGGAAGGCTGCAGCATTGAGTTTTGTTCCTAATTCTACCACCCACAGAATGGAATGGAGTCCTTATCTCTGAAGTTTTGGGGCTGGGCCTTGGTGTGAGGGCTAGAAGTCAGGGAAGATTTGAGTTTCGGGGTCTGGTGAAGTGTTCTCTTGACCACAGCCTGACGATCTCCCCCCATGGAAGAAGGAAGGGAAGTCCTAACTGCAGGGCCATGTTGGGTAATCTTGTGTGAGCAAACAGAAATAAGATGCGAAGACGGGTACTTTCCCTATGAGATAGGAGGACCTTCCAACGATAGCTTGCAGATGCAATATGAACTGGCTGGAGTACAGGTTAATTTATCTAATTAGTTATTAACTTAACTAATTTTTTTTTTTTTTAGGGGACTTATAAATTCAGGATATCCTGCTGTGTGAAACCATGGGATTTGCCTTGTACACACTGTTCTTTATCCCGAGAGCATGCAGCATCTCCAGGCCATGGCTGCATCCCTGCTATACCTTTAGCTAGGACGCTTACCACCCAGAAATTCCTGTTGGGTGAGCAGGAATGTGATCGTCAAAGCACGCTCCATTCAGCTTTCCTTGCCGCTCTGAGCTCCGGGTTAATCTGAATGGAATGCAAGCCACTAATTGGCTGAGCATCCCACACATGTGCAGGGGGGGGGGGGGTTACGTTTTTGAGTGCACAGCGATACACACCGCATGGCGTCCCAAATCAGGATTTCCCCACCAAAACTTGAGACCCACACAAGAAAACGTTGTGTTTAGTACCTATTTAATGTCAAAGCTTGGTTGACGCACAGTCGGTTGCCTCTGCTTCTTGTCATGATGCTTCCCTGTTGGGCATGACTACCTTATGTTGTGTTGCAGTGACCACTGTGATCCTGGCTGAAGTCTGTCAGCCCTTCATGCAGCCGGCCAATCATTTGGGGGCTCTCGCCAATGCTTTGGAATATACGTTTATACATTAAAAGGTCTCTTTCAGTTTGTAAGTGCGGCGCCCCATGTTATCCAATATAAGGTGTGAATGTGTATCCTCTTGCCAAGAAATGTTTTCTTGTATGTATTGACATGGCGGAAGAAATGCTCCGTAGCCAATGTGCGCATGTGCCTGACCTCTCCTATTTCTACATGATAGATGCCATGTGTGAATGTCCCCCCCCCAATCTGATAGGGTGAACTGCGTTCCTGTCCTGCGCTGACTCCTACCAGTGGAGCTCATGTGTGATCTTTGTTTGCTTTCCGAGTGTAATATTTAAATGAGTGTTTGCCTGTGACAGCGGCGTTGTCATTTTCAGTGTGACATTATTAGCAAGTGCAAAATTTTTTTCTTTAATACTCCTGAAGTACAAACACACCCACTGGCATTCTGAATGGCCAGAGGCTGCAAGCAAGGCCTAAACAAGGGTAAATGGTGTATAAAAAAACACTCAGATTTACAATGACACAGCTGCACACTTGGAAAAAGCTTGCTTGGGGCAGCTTCACAGCCAGACTTGGCTATATTTTTAATATATTAAAATGAATCCTCTACAAGCAGCCTATAAAAATTATACTATTAGATCGCCTATTAGCTTATTGTGATACCTTTTTTTTTGGTTTGTTTCATGTGACCTATGGGATGTCTCTGAATTAGACCAAAACTCATAAATTGAGTTGGCCTTCTTTAAAGTGGACTAACCAGCCTATAAAAATTATACTATTAGATTGCCTATTAGTTTATTGTGATACCTTTTCTTTGGTGTGTTTCATGTGACCTATGGAATGTCCCTAAAGAAGGCCAACTCAATTTATGGAGTTTTGGTCTAATTCAACGTGGACTAACCACTATCAACAGCGACTCTGTAGTCTAAAAGCTTCCAGGGTTGGCTGTTTCAGCCCCCCCTGGGGCAACCTGATTCAGGATGCCCCACTGTGTGAGCCCCCTATCGCCCACATTTGCTAACTATTTTCCTGGGCTCCCACACCACACACCAGCTGCATCACCAGCACACCTGTAGCTGAGGCGCACTACCATGCCCAGCCATTCAAACAAGAGTGTACCTCAGGCACAGGGGTGCTGGGAATGCGGCTGCTGCCGTACGCGGTGCTCACAGGTTTTGGTCCACCTTAAGGACCTCTTGATTTGGTATGCCCCACAAACAATGGTTTCCCAGCAATTTCCCCACTCGATCTCACAGCTGTCTCAAAAGGATCCACAGAAAAATTACCTGTTGGTTGCTCTCAAGGAGAAAGTTGGGGGAACACTGTTTTTTCCTTTTTCATGGGAAAATGCAGTTTGTGGCCTCTTCGATTTGTAGTAGATCATAAATGTCAGCCACTTGGTTACTGCATTGTTGTTTGTCAATTATTCCACTGTCCTTGTTGCTCCTTGTCAAATGCCTTCTGTTAAGAGTTGTCCTTTTCCATGTCATGGGTCTATATGCCCTTCAAAATGGTTTGGAGTTCTGTCCATGGAGATGTTCAGGGTCATTAAAGATGGTGGCAGTTCTGCTGCAGATCTCAAAGGCATTTATTAGGCTAAAGAATCTGGGCAGTTTATGATCAGAATTGCTGAAGGTCCAGTCATGAAAGTACAGGTGTGGCACTGTTCCCCCGGGTTTTAGTCACCTCTTCTTGTGAGTGCACCCAGCATGCAGGTTAATGTTCATGTATTCAGGTGCTCAGTCAGTGGTGATGGTAATTATAGTTGTTCTTTCACTAGACTTGTTTAGAGATGGTGTCTTGTTAATTTTTCTGATTGAAGGATGCGACACAAGGCCCTCCTGCTCTTAGACCAGGACAGATTTTTGCAGCAATTGTGGATCACTTGAGCTTCATACATGGCTGTGCCACCTGTATGTTCTCCTTACTTTAGTTCCTGGGCTTGCAGCTCTTTTCTAAGAAGGCACTCTGAGCAGTCTGCCCCTCTACAGAGGGTGTTTTTCACAGCTCTCTGGTGCTTTCCAGACATAACATGCACAAAAAGGGAAGTCTGCTGCTGACCTAAAAGCCATACACTTAAAAACCCTTTGTTGCTGGGTTATATATGTCAGGTTCCTATTGCTGTATGTTTTCCAATGCCAGGTAGGTTGACCCACCAGACACTTTGTATGCACTTGTGTGAACATTGTGTAAAGGGGGGCACAAGTGGACCTGAAGTCAAAATGGCCTTTAGGACTGTGGGTTTTTTTATTTCCAAAATTGTATTGACAATAGGGGGGCAAGGCAACTTCCTTTAAATTAGAAATGGTTATGGCCTCGACCCTGGAAATTTGCAAGGTGGTCCTGTTGGCCAGGTACGCCCACCCCCACAATTCAGGCAAATATGAAATCCCTTTCAACAGAGGCAGGCGGAACCAAAGAAGCATTGGGATCAACATAAAGCGGGACACAAGTCAAGTTTTGTCTGTAATCCCCCGACATCTTCCCCAAAACCCTATGCTGAGCCTCAGGTTGGAGGAAGGTTACCCCTCTCTTTGGTTGCATGGCAGCCCATAACTTTTGAATCTTTTTGTGTTGAGAGTAGTGTCTCAGGGGTGCCAACTGGGACTCTGCACCAGTCCCTCCACAGAAGTTTCAGATCACGAGGTTGCCACGAGACCCCAGAAGGAGGGTGGCTTTTCCCCAAGTTATCCAGCAATTACTTCACAAAGTGATAGACATTATAAGTGATAGTCAATATTCACAATAATAAACTTGCTCACGCCGGGGGACTTTATGGTTAATATCAACCTTCAGGATGCCAATTTGCACATAACCATCTTTCAGGTTCACTGCAGGTTTCTAAGGTTTGCAATATACCTAGATTCGGAAGTCCTGCACTTTTAGCACAGGGCTTTGCCATTTGGAATCTCCTCGGCTCCCAGGATATTCACAAAGGCACTGGCAGAAGCCATGAGTGTCCTAAGGATTCAGAGGATTTCAATCTTTCCTTATCTAGACTATCTCCTGGATACAGGGACCACGGAGGCCTCTCTTCTTTAGAGTTTTTCCGTGACTCTAGAGCTACTGCACCAGTTAGGTTGGGTAGTAAACCTAGAGAAATCCATTCTAGTCCCCTCTGGGAAATGCAGGTTCCTCGGTTTCTACATAGACTGTGTAGAACAGAAAATATTTTTACTGCCAGACAAGCAACAAAGGTTGGTTGGCTAATTCAGCAGCAATCCGCTTTGCTGCAGGAGTTCATGAGGATACTGACTTTGGCGTACCAAAGCTGTGGCATGGGAATAGCTGCACTCCAGACCCCTCTAGTCCGTCCTATTGTGGACCTGGGATCACAGTCTAGAGTTTTTAGACTACTGGGTAATAATTCAAAAACTGTATGCTCTGGTGGTTGAACCCATGGATCTTGCAAGAAGGCAGGCCTTGGAGACAGACCCGCCCAATCATTATTACAACAGACGCCAGTGCCTTGGTGTCCTGGTCAAAAGATGTTCAGACAAGATCCTCAAATTTCAGAGAACTAAAAGCAGTAGAACATGCCCTCTTCCATTTCCGTCATCTGCTGACCGGGAGGGATGTTGTGATCAGACAATACTACAACAGTAGCATATGTAAATCGACAGGGGGGATCTGCAGCTCTTCAGGACCGGACATATGCCTTTCTTCTCCCCCCTTCAACACCAGTTGTGATCCCTAATTGTGATGGCAGACTACCTGAGCGAACAAAAATGTCACATTCAGAATGGGTGCTAGATCACAAGCTATTTTGTCAAATAGCCCAGAGTTGGGGAATTCCCCTGATAGATCTCTGTGACAGCTCAGAATACAAAGTGCAGAACCTTCTCTGTGGGGGGGGGGGGGGGGACGCCCTGGCACAGCCCTGGAGCTTTCCTCTAGCCTATGTTGCTACGAACAATCGAGGTTAAAAAACAGTGATCTAATTGCTCTTGTCTGGCTAAAGAAGTTGGTTCGCAACTCTAAATAACATGTCCAGGGAAAGTCTATGGCAACTTCCACAGAGACCAAACCTACTGGCTCATGGTCCTATTTATTACTCAAATCTACAGAATCTAATTTTAACAGCCTGGATCCTGAGAGGGCACTCCTGAAAAAGGGACGGTCCTCAAGGGTAATTGAAACCTTTATAGGAAGCAGGAAAGGGTCCACTAGAAGTATTTTCCTCCAAAATCTGGAAGCATTCTGTGAAGTTAACAGCTTGAACAGAAACAAAGTGTCTTCTGCCCTGGAATTTCTGCAGGAAGATTAGACTGGGTCTGGTAGTAAAGCCTGATTAATAGATTCTTGATAGCTGTTACTAGAAAGAGACCAGTCTCCATCCCCAAATCCATGTCCTACTTGGGATCTGACCCTCGTTCTTAAGGGTCTGATAAAAGCCCCTTTTGAGCCATTTGCTTGGGGGTCAGACAAAATTTTAACCCACGCAGGGTTAGTGATTTAAAGCCTCAATAGCCAGGTGGTCTAGGCAGCCCATCTCTTTAGCTTACATGTATGGACACTCCAGCACCTTATATTAGAGCAAACTGAACCAGGGCAGTATCTACCTCCTGGGCAGAAAGATTGAGGCCTCCTTGGAGGAAATCTGTAAGGCAGCCACTTGTTCCCCCCCCCCCCCCCCCCCCCCCCCCATACCTTTCTTGGACATTATCGGCTTGATCTTTTGTCTGGCTCTCAACAGTCCTTTTGGTCAAAGAGTTCTTCATTCAGTGCCTTGCTTAACCTAGATTACTTGTTTATCCTCTCAAATGGCCGCCCTGAACAATGAAGGGAGAAAATCCCTGTTAGTCTTACCAGTCCTTCAGGATGACCTTAGCTACCCTCTCTATATAGTTCTTTTGGTTACTTGTTAATATACCGAGGACTGGGAGGAAGGGTGGGACTTTTAAACTTGACCCAGTTTGTGTTCTAGGGGGAGGAGCATTCTCTCAAGTGGCCGTCCTGAAGGACTGTTAAAAATACCTGTAAGACTAATGGGGATTTTTTTTTTTTTTTTTACTCCCGAGAAAAGTAGTGAACTTCTTACACTGTTGCAAAAAAAAAAGTGGCACTGGCTTTCATTGTCTTCCTAGCAATGTTTCCAATGTCTTCCCAGCTGGTGTTTCAGCTACTGTAAAATTCTCAGGCTTTTTTTTTTTTTTTTTCAAATCTTACTGAATCAAGGCCGTAAGGTTACCGGGTTACCTTATTTGCCCCCTGCGATCTGAATCGGAGGCCTGTTTACACTCCTTTAGGCATATTGCATCATAATCTGTACTTTCTTATGTTTGACATGTGAACATCAAAGCAAACAATTCCTTATGTGTGTTTTTTACCTCTTTCAACAACGTGAGGGAAAACAGATGTAAGGTTGTGGGAGCAAAGGCTTCTGGGAGCTGTAATTCTGATGACCATTACCGGCAGCAGGGGCACAGGGCTGTGGTGGTTCTGCCTCACACTGGTCACAGGTTATGTGGTTGTTTGAGAAAGCAGGAAATGGTACATTGGCCCTTTTTAGTGAAGTGTGTCTGATCAATGCGATGTGTGATTATCTTGGGAGGACTGGTGCTGCATGCTGCTCTGTTTTGACACACTGTGTTTGCTTTGCCCAGACAATACGTACAAGTGAGCGACTACAGAATGGCGGAGGGTGTGATGTAGGTTACAGGAAGCCATCATATTGGTGGTTCTGAAAAAGTTGATTTGAGCAGTTTTGATACATTTGCCTGGGCTTATACTTAATGTAATTGTTTTAAGCCGCCACATTGTGCTGATTGAGCCTCGCCTCCAGTGTGCAGTGACCTGACAGGAAGTTGATTTATTTTATTATAGTGTACTGCAGCTACAGGCTCTCTATTGTGGCTCTCCACATGGTATTGCTGTACTACCAGAACAGTACATGTGTGAGGGCTTCAGAATGGGTGCCCCCACAACAGATCTTTGGGTATCATTAATATTGGAAGGCATTCAATGTATTAAAGAGAATGTAAAATCGGGAAGTGAACCAATGCTTACCACTACTTCATTCGTTGTATGGCTGCCAATCGCGGGATTGCCAGTGACCAATCTGGTTTGGTGAATGTACAAATCCTGAATGGATGCGGTGACATGATTGGCTGATGTACTCATGAATGAGGAGGTGGTTCCCCTTTGAAGAGAAACATCATCCCCCTTGGCCAGCCTTGAAGTGTAAAACTCCATGGCCAGTTGATACTCAAGCTAGTGGTGAGCAGGGAAGCGGACGTCAGTGCTTGGCTCTGTTCAGCTCGCTAACCGCTGTGACATTGCAACGAGTAAGCATAGAGCCCATCACGCAAATTGGTTGGCTGAGCAGCCGGGGCCATGGGAACGTGAGTTTTCTCAACCATCTGTGGGGATACACTCAATCGGGCATCCCAAGTCATTTTGTCCCATTTGAGAGGAACGACACCCAAGAGAGTGAAAAACCTGGGTGGGGTTTTTTAACAGGTCAGTCATTTTCCATCTGGCTGACACCCATGAACTTTATTAAATCAAATTGTCTAGTTAGAATATACCTCTGAATTTAAAGAGGGTCAAAACTCATAATCCCCTTCCCACCTCAAGTTTCCTATGGGCATCTCGATTTGGAACGCCCTGCAGTACTGTACTCTCCTCTATGTGCAGTCCTCACCTGGTATGCCGCTCTGCATAGCCAGCAAACTCTAAAGGTCTGCTGACGGGGGGCACAGGGTGAAGCTGTGATGTAGCAGGGTGCTTGGCCACACTCTGAACTGCTGCAGCATTACCACTCTAGGCGTGCCACCATCAGCAGATATTTAAAGAGGATCTTTAGACAAGTCGCCTCTTCCTGTTTGTATGTTGCCTGGCACAGTTGGAAAAGAAAGGTAGTGGGCATTTTTGAGCTTCCTCTCCCAGGATCTCATGCTGCTGCCTAGATTAACATAACTGAAAATGCACAGTAACAGGAACCAAGCAGCACTTCCTGTTTGTTCCTGCATGAGCCACCATTTTGTTTTTCAAATTGTCCACAGCATTTAGCAGTTAGAAAATGTTAAATGAATTTTTATGTGCAGCAATCTAATTTGGCCTGGGGAGGGATGCATATGAATACTGTTTGTTGTGTTGTTCTGGTTTAATCCATTTTCTCTGTGTCCTGTTCAGGTCGCTCCACTTCTTACATGTGGGTAATCCGCCACAAGGTGGCGCAGTGACTGCAAGATCAAAAATTGTAGCTCCTCCTGGCCCCTTATAAGGCGGATGTCGCCCAAAAATCCCCATAATTCATCTTGCAGTCTCACTGCGGGGATGTGTTTTTTTTTTTTTTTTTTTTTTTTTTTTTTTCCTTCTACTCTCTGGATATTGCAGGCGAGCGGGGCATTCTAAGCCTGTCGGCCACTGCATCCCTACTTTCTTCCGTGGACCCATTCTGCCTCTCAGCCTCTGCTACGGAACGGGTGAAGGTAGGGAGAACGCTGAGGGTCAGGCGTTCAGAGCTATGCTCTGGGCCGCAGACCCTCTCCCAAAGGGTAGCCGGCCATAGGCAATGGTGAACCTTTATCCCTTTCGCTGCCAGCCTACCTGAAGTTTTCGTCACCCTTGGTGCCAGACCATTTTGCACTATTTTGCGCTCCCCATGTTCATATGTGATTTTTGAAGGGATTTCCAGGGATTTCCCAGGAAAATGATATATTGTTTTTTTCAGCATAGTCTGGGCTTTAACATGAAATGTCTTGTTTGTCATTTTTTAGGTGTATTCTCAATATTCTTGGGTGAAATATGTGCAAAAAAATAAAAAAAAATCTATTTTTTACAATTTGTAGTGTTTTTTTGTAATAAAAAATGTAAGTTTGTCAATAAAATCTTATTGCGTGTGAAACCCCAATTTCTCCCGGTTACAGCGGTACCACATATATATAGGTAGACACCCTTTCCTGCCCAGGAGACTCCCCCAAACTGAAACAGCGCTTTAGGGGATTTTCAGAAAAAATACAACTGTGATATGCGCTATGCGCACCTTGCAGTTTTTCCAGAAAAACAACCCTTTACATTTGAAATACCCCCCACAAACTATATATTCTCTGGAAGTACACACCTCAGGCTTTCTATTTGTACCAGGCTTGTTGATGTGGTCACAGTTTTCTGGAAGTAATCCCTCAATGTATTCTTTGGTTGCAAAGAGTTTCCCTAAAAAAGGATAAAAAAGCAGAATCAAAGCCACATTTTCCTAAAAAAAACTATTTACAAACAAGAAAAAACAAGTTTAATCTGAAAAAACAACATCCCCCAAACAGAACAATATCCAACATGCATAGCTGTCAAGGGAAGAGTTGCCAAAAACCCCAAAGTAAAGCGTGCGCATAACGGTAATTTTTCTTGAAAATTTCAGCTCTGCAGACAAAGTGCGCACCTTGCGATTTTTCAACCAAAACAACCCTTGACATTTGGAATATCCCCCATAAACCATATATTCCCTAAAAGTACACAAGTTAAGCTTTCTAAGCGTACCCAGCTTGTTGTAGTGGGCTCATCTTTTTGGAATTAATCCCTCAAAGAATTCTTTGGTTGCACAGGGTTTCCCTAAAAAAATTATAAAAAAGCTGAATAAAAAACACCTTTTCCTAAAATATAAATATGCAAACCAGAAAAAACAAGCTAAGTCTGAAAGCGCAAGGTCCCCCGAACAGAACAATACCCAACATGCATAGGTACTATTAACCCTTTTAATTGCCAGCCTACTTGAGATTTTGTCACCCTCTGTTGACAGGTCATTTTTTTCCCCATTTTGCGCCATGTTTTGCGACATTTTTGCTGGAATTTTCAGGAAAATTATATAAATATTTTTTTTTGGAGCAGAGTTTAGGCTTTAACATGAAATGTCTTGTTTGTAAAATTTTATTCAGTTTTTTACAATATTAAGTAAAAAAAAATAAATAAAATAAAATAAACTTTTTTTTAGAAAATTGCCTCCTTTATGTTACATAAAAAAATGTATTTTATTAAAGAAAACCATATTGCATGTGAAAGCCCCATTTCTACCAATTAGAACGGTACCACATATTTATCGGTAGCCCCCCCATTCTTGCCCAGGAGACCCCCCTAACTGAAACAAGTAATTTTTAACATTTACAAATAAAATACAACTACCATCCACACTACAAAGGGTTAAATCGGGGAAAAAAAATGACATAGGGGGACCCCATTTTTTTTTGTGGATTTTTAAGGGTTAAAAATCCAAAAAAAAAAACGACATGGGGTCCCCCTTACCCGAAGTAACCAGCCCGGGACCAGCTATGCAGGGCTTGTAGGAACAGGGCGCAGGGGCCAGCTTTTGTGGCCCCTGGCCCTGCAGGCTACAAAGCCTGCATAGCCCGTGGGCCCAGGCTCTTCTGCCCCCCCCCCGGCCTTTGGGGAGGCAGGTAATGGGGGTGCCGGGGGTTAATGGCAAGCCACCCGCTAGCGCAGGTGACTTGCCATCCCCCCAGCCTTGTGAACTGGTATAGGGGTCATGGACCCTTTACCAGTTCACAAGGGGTTAAAAGTAAAAAATAAAAACACACACATTTAAAAAAAATTACATTTATTTTTTTTATTTTTTTTTTTTACACTATACTCACCTCCAATCCTGGGTCCCACGTCGCTGTCCCGCGCCGCTCTCTCAGCGCCGGCATCTGTCAGATGCCGATAGTGATCGGCGCAGGGCACAGATCACAGATCACCACCTGACCATCTGACAGATGCCGGTGCTCGGTGAGGGTATAGGAGGAGCGGGATGACGTCATCCCGCTCCTCCCACAAAAGGCGGGGCCGCCGCCTCCCATTAGAGGTGGCGGCCATCGCCGCCATTACGAGCGGTGAGGACCCCCCCCCCCCCCCCCCCCCCCCCCGGTGAAGAGAAGACGGCGGGCCGGGGATCGGGCGAGGAGGTGAGGCAGTGGCGCTTTTTTTTTCTTTTTTTTTTTTTTTTTTTTTTTACTTCTGCTGCGCGCAGGGAAAACGGGGGGGGGGGGGGGCAGCCGGTTTCGGCCCCCCCCCCGAAGACGGAGGACGTCGGGGGGGGCGATCGGATGCCCCCCCCAGGAAGAGGAGACCAGCAGCTTCTCGGGGATACCAAAGGTAAGCGTTTTATTTATTTTTAACTGTTTGGGGTAAATGCCAAGCCCGTAGTTTCTACGGGCTTGGCACTTAAGTGGAGTGGAAGCAAGCACGTAGAAACTACATGCTTAGCACTGAAAGGGTTATGGGGGGGAGGGAGGAACCACCTAAGCCCTTTTTATTCCCTCATGTATCCCACAAGCTTTATTCTTTATTGCATGTGTGTGTGTTTTAACTACTACTTGTACTCGCCCCCCTCGTTCCTGGTCTCCTTCTCTCCCCTCCAGCTGACAGGGCTCTGTGAGGGAGGGGGGGCAGGGTTCTCCAGCGAGAACGGCCGGGCTGCTGGTTTGTGCGGCCACTGCAGTGTTTGTGCGGGCGCGAGCTGCGCTCCGGTGAGGGGCCTCCTCTGGGCCCTTCTTCCTGGCTGGGCGCCATTTTCTCCGGGTGCCCTGGTTTCACGCTGCAGCAGGGGGCGGGGCCGTGCGATGATGCGTTTCGCAGGCTCCCCGCCGGCCCCTTGAGGTGCTCGCGTGGTTCTCCAGCCGGTGCCATTACCCGCATCGCGGCCTGCGTGTGAGCGCCTCTGCGGCCGGATACATTCGTCTCTCCTCTGCTTGATTATGTGGAGGGGGCGCTTCATCTGGATCCTGCTTCCGCTGGTGGTCCATGAGTCTTTGGCAAGTTTTTTTCGCTTTTGCTTGTGCATGTGCTGTGGAATACTTATTGGTCTTTATTTTGTCTTCCAGACGGGTCCCATCTTTTGCAGCTCAGGGTTGTGGTTCCTCCCGGTCTCTTACACCCCCCCCCCCCCCCCAGCACCCTCGTTTTTAAGAGGGATCACTAAGAGGGACTAAATTGGGGATCGTCTGGGTTTGGCCCATCAGCACCTTGTAATCTGGTTTATTCTGGGCTTCTGGGGATAGTGAGCTAGCTCTGCCTCATGTGTGGTACCAGTCCTCTGAGCGGACTCAGCGCAGTTTGTGTCCCTTGTGCCAGGAGCATACTTTTGGAACAGGATAGGGCGGGCGTCTCTGCCCCCAGCCCTACTTTGCCTGCGGCCTCGCCCACACCCCCGCCTGCATTTAGTCCCCAGTGAGGGGGAAGCCAGCAGGGGGTCACAAACAGATTTGGCACTCCGGGTGGCCAGCCTGCTTCCGGCAAGGCCACGAGTAAGCGGCATATTGAGCCGGGTTGCTCACTTTTTGATGATGATTGATGAATTTTTTGGTGGCTGGGACTCCATGGAGGAGGGTGAGTTGTTTCAGGACTCCACCTCCTCAGGGGAGCAACCGGGTGGCTATGACAGCCACCCTGGGTCTATGTGGCTCCCTGATGACACGGAGAAGTTGCTATCTTCTGTGTTTGAGACCTTGCACATTGTACCTCTGAAGGCAGACAAAAAGAAGCAGGGGGATTTATTCTGGCCTGAGAGACAGCGACTTGTCTTTCCTGAACTGGGCCATTTTTTCCAAAATGGTTTTTAAGGAATGGGAAAGGCCTAATTGCCGTCGGTGCCTAAGCTGGCTTGTCACGCTTTCACCTTTGTGGGTGCTGGCCTTCGTCCTGTCTGCGCTGCGGCCATTTTCTTCTTAGCCATCAGAAGGTGAGACGTCTTGTTGATCTTGCCAGATCTCGCAAGCGGGCGGAGGAGTATAAGGACCTTTTTAGCATGCGTGGACTTTATTGCATTTGTAGTCTCGGCTATGGACGATAGCGTCCGACTTGGCGGCAGGGCTTCGGCCCTGCTGGTTGCGCTTCGACGCTCTATCTGGCTGCTGCAGTGGTCAGCAGACGCTGCTGCCAAGAAATCACTCACTAGTATCCCCTTCTTGGGGCTTCGGTTATTCGGGGAGCGTCTGAACCTCCTGACTAAGGATGGGAGACTCCCTCAGCGACGGAAGCCTGCGTGGCCCTTTCGGGGTTCGTCTGCCTATCGCTCCTTTCGAGGAGGAAGAGGCTCTTTCTTTTCAGGTGGCTGCAGAGATTCCTGGGGACGAGGTAGGTCTCTTGGCCGACCCAATCTTTCCTGGGGAACTAAATCCAAGCCCCCTGCCAAGTCCTCTCAGGCATGAGGGGGCACCCTCACCCATTCGGGTGCTCACGTCTGGAGACTGCACGTCTCAGATCGGTGGATTCAGGAGGTGGTGTCCTCCGGTTACAAAATAGAGCTGGCAGCTTGGCCGCCCCCAAGATTTCTTCGTTCACGAATATCCCAGAATTCATTGACGGTGCAGGGCCTAAGAATGGCTGTTCAACGTTCTGCTGTCCGGGGTGATTTGTCCTGTGCCTCACCAGGAACGAGGTCGAGGGTTCTATTCCAATCTGTTCACGGTGCCCAAGAAGGATGGTACTCTGAGGCCTATCCTGGACCTGAAGGGTCTCAATAAGTTTGTCAGATTCGGGCATTTTCGCATGGAGTCTTTACGGTCCGCGGTGAGCTCGCTTCGGCCTGGCAACTTCAGGGATGCTTACCTGCACATCCCGATTTTCCAGGGACATCAGAGGTTCCTGAGGTTTGCGCTGGAGGATCAGCATTACCAGTTTGTGGCGCTGCCGTTCGAGATATCCTCAGACCCCCGGGTGTTCACCAAGGTGCTGGCGGGTGTTATGGCCCTCCTGAGGAATCAGGGCATTCGTGTTCTTTCTTATCTGGACAACCTGCTTATTGCGGCTCAATCTCTTCAGCAGGCCGAGAGCGATACCCGGACGGTGTTGTCCACTCTCGAGGAACCAGTTTGACTCCTCGCATCGGGGCCCACAAGACTTTAGTTACGCCCCTGGCTGAATCACATTGATTCTCTGACTAGGCACTAACCTAGTTTTGTTCCTCCTCCCTGGGGCATCTCTATTTGGGACCCCACATAGTGCCGGCGCTCCTCCCATTTTTTTTCAGGGAAACTCGGTGAAAGCTAGTAGGGGTGTCAGAAAAAATAGATTTTGTCAGGTATCGCAATATTTAATTTGAAGATGGGGGGACCCTATGTCATCATTTTTTTTTTTTTTTTTTTTTTTTTTTTTATTTAAATTCAATTTAGAAAAATGCAATATATCATCTTTGAGACAGAATTGGGATATATTGTATCGCATGGGATCGTTGGTGAGATAAGCATAGTGGGCAAGCCAGGGGGTTTCTCATCTTTTTCTCCAATTCGTGATTCCTCTTACTGTTACCTAGCCTTGGATTTTTTTTGAACTGTGGAGTGACGCTATATGGCTTTTTATTCTCTCTTTGCTTTAATTAAAGGCGGGGGAATGGTTCTAAAATGTTCCCCCTCTGCCCACAAACCTTAGCAAAATCATGAACTGGGCTGTTCCCATGAACCACAGGCATTATTTAGACTGAACTGTACCTTCATATTGAATCCCTGCCAGGTTCAGCAGCAGGAGAGGCCATGCAGGATTCTGGTAGTGATGACCTTTAGAGCTGCTGTTGTGGTGTGTCTCTGCGTGAGTGTGCAGCCGGGTCCCCTTCCCATTAATCTTGTGGTGCTGCCACTGGGTGGGGGCACAGTCTCCCCTCCATAGTGGAGGGCTTGCAACGCACCTAAGTCATGAGGTTTCCTTGGAAACAGACAGCAACTTCGGCTGTCATGTGAAAACTTTTTTGTGGAGCAGAATTCAATGCTGATGCTGTATTATCTTCCTCCTCTCCTCATGTGCTGTCCAGAAAGAATGTTACATTCATTCTTACAGCCCTGGGGCATCCAAAATTGTGAACCCCCCCCCCCTTGTCGCCCATACACTTTTTCCCGTTCCAACGCCGCAGGTGCGAGCCGCTATGCCTTTGGCAGAGCGCGTAATGGCACTGGCATGCTCCCTGTAACAGGGTAGCGGAGATGCGGCCGTCGGCGCGCTCTGAGCCACTCGCCTTAGACGATGTGATGTCAGCAGATTCGAATGTGCTGATTGGACAAGCGGCTTAGGGTCGGGAAGAGGCAAGTTGGTTTCGGCATCCTGGGAGGTTTCACACAACAGGACACCCCTCAGGGTAGTCAAAATCCTGGGTTTTTGTCTACTTTAATATGCACAGCTGCCCCTCTGTGCATTGCTCCACGAAATGAACCTGCCACCCAGATACTCGGTAAAGGGTGAGTATGCTATTTCATGTTAAAGGACAACAGTCATTTTTTTTAAGTAACCGTTGGGGGAGGGGTAGCTTTAAACCAGGGCACAAGAATGGTCTAAAACTTGGTACTATAAGTCTAGACTATATGGTCTTTAACTTCACTATCCACTATCTGTATTGCTACCATGCCTGCTGCTTTTGCTGTGCAGGAGCAACTACCCCCCCACCCCCCCCCCCCCCCCCCCGCCACGGCCTCTGTCCTTGCTGTGGGCCTCTGCCTACTTTACCTGCAGTGCAGTGGAAGGTGGAACTATAGGGCGCCCTAGCTATTGATTGTCTCAGTCAGTACATTGAACCAGTGTTTCTTGCCGTTCAATCATTTGAGATGCAGAGAAGGAAGAGATGCTCTCCTTGCTCGTGTAGATGATGCCGATGAGCCATAGACTTTGCATCAATGCTGCTGATTGGAAGTAATGTGTGATTGGTGCCCCCACCTATCTGATATGTACACGTGGTCTATTTTCCAGTGTTATGGCCCGCTTTATACTGCTGTTACATCGCTATTATGTCTGACCAAATGTGTGCTGGTTTAGTAACTGCTGACCCATCAGCACGTGTGATCTGTTCTTCTGCCTGTTGCTTGGTTGTGTTTTGTAAGATCTATATATTTTTCATTTCAAGATTTTTTTTTTTTTGGTACACTCCTGTCGCTAGGCAACACTGCATGGCAGAAGTAGGTTAATGGCAGGGGTGCGCAGGATGGCGTAAGACACTCCTAAGGAAGTCTCCCCCCCACCTTCCCCAATACTTGATGGATAGCAGGCTTATGGTTGATCTGGGACCAGACTTTTCAGCAGGCGCTTGCTAAAGTGTTGCTGCTGTTTTCTTGCTTTCTCTTTCTGTTATTAGAATACCCTTTCTAGGACCTTCTCTTGACTATTGGCTGATGTATGTTGCTCATCTATTTGGTTCTAGATTTGGCTTCTTTCACAAAAAAAAAAATTACCCGCCTTTTACAGAGGCTAGATTTTGCCAGTGTGGTCCCAAACTTGTTTCTAATTAAAAAAAAAAATCATCTTTCTCCTCTTCTAGAGGGATGGCGATATTTTCATTGCACAATCCACCCGTAAGGCCTAACTCCATTAAAAGGTTCCTAGAATAGATGCTAAGTGGCCATTACATTGTATACCACCTGATTGCCTCTCCCTGGGGCATCCCGATTTGGCCTTCACCACTGTGTGTGAAAAATCTCAAATCCCTTATTAAACCTACCTGATCTCAAATCCAACGGCATGGGCCAGCCCGGCACTACACTATACCTTTTGCCAGACCCCTGCAAGGCATGGGAAAAGGTGAGTTTTGCAGTGACCTGGAAGGGTTTCACACAGCGGGGCATCCTTATAAAGAGTGCCCCAGGGGAAAGACTACGACCAGCCCTGGAGTCTTTTAGATTCCAGGGCCAGCCTGATTAGGGTTTGTTCTACTTTATGGCCTGTCCTCAATTATCAGAGATTGTTTGTTTACCTTTTATCTTGCTCCACCTTCCCCATGACATAGATTGTAAAAATCAAAATCAGTGCACAACATTGCCAAGCTGCATCTCAATAGACCAGAAAATGTGTTACTTTTACTAGCTCAGTGGTTTTAATATTTTGTATTAGAGTGCTAATTGACCATTATATTCTTAGTGTGTGGATGTTGCCTGATGTTCACGCTCTGCTTTATTTTCCCAGGTCTTAATAATGTTCCAGCTTCCTGTAAATAACCTAGGCAGCATACGGAAAGCCAGGAAGACCGTGAAGAAAATCCTAGGGGACATCGGCCTCGACTATTGTAAAGATCATGTAGAAGTGAGTATCCTGAGCCTTTTTAAAATTGACCTAAAGCCAAAGGTGTCCCTTAGGGAGGATTGGGCTATTCTGCTTGTAACCCCAGAATCGGGTGAATTATGTAGGGTGAACCCAGAGCCTTCAGAAAAGGGGCCTGGTCCAAGCCATTGCTTATGAGTGTAATGATTTCAGGCAGCAGTTGCTGTTGTGGAGCTTAATTTGGTCTCTTTCCACATTGTACAACGCCATGGAAGATGATGGTGCTTTATAATTAATAATACTGTACATTTCTTGGGGGTGGGGCACCTTACAGGGTTAATTTGTTGTTTTTTTGTCCCGACATTAGTCTTGTCCAGGCATGAAAATAAAAATGGCTATGCTCACCTTTTATCTTCCGCAGATGATCACGCCTACTCCAGTGCTGAAACACTTACCTGATCACCCGCTCAACCCAATCATCTGCTCTCTATTTACTACAGTGTAGCAGGTGTGTCAAGACCTGGCATGCCTCCATCCATTGCAGGGAATGTAGGGGGGCAATCCATAGTCCCTGTGATGAATGGTGGGGGTCCATTTTTCGATAATAAGAAGCGTCAGACAATAGGTGTCAGAGTGTACAACTTGCAGCGATCATGTGCAGGATAATAAAATGAGTATAGTCTTTTTATTTTCATGCTTGGACAAAGACTCTTGGGTGGAGGGGTGTTGGTCTACATCTTTATGGGACACCCCCCAGCACCCTATCCCCTGACATTTGTTTTGAGCCCTCACCACATCTCGGCAGCTACATCCTCTGCATATCTCTTGCTAGACGTGCACCCGAGCCTATCTAAATGGCCGATAAGGGCGCACTCCCTCAGCTGGGTAAGGGATGAGTCTGTTGATTGAGTGGAAAACTTTCCCCTGATGCACACAGCAGGGCATCCCAAATAGGGGAGGACCAGCCACAGATTAACCAAACCCAAGAAAAACTGATTCCTAAGTGGTGGTCCTCGTATTTAAAAAAAATAAATAAATAAATAAAATAAATTAGCATGACCCTGCCCACCTTGTTGGGTAGGTGAAACCCTTTGTCTCAGTACAGTCATAGAAATGATGAACGGCTGTTGCTGTGTGCAGACACTCCCTTCCTCTCAACTATAATCTTTTTCCAGTGCTGGGTGGACAGACATGTTGGCACCCGCCCTGACTACTTCTCTGAGGAACTTCAGTGCAGGGAGCAGGCATTTGATTTTTCTATTCACCTCTATTGTGAGGTGTTGACCCTGTTGCTCATAGATCCTTGTACAGTTCGGTCCATAAATATTTGGACGTAAACATTTTTCTAATTTTGGTTCTGTACATTACCACAATGTATTTTGAACGAAACCATTCAGATGCTGTTGAAGGTCAGACTTTACTTCAGTGTATTGAATAAAACTAAAGCAATTTTTAAACACAAGGTAATTGGACAAGTTAAATAATTGTGAATAAAATGTTAATTTTTAATACTTTTGTTGGCAATGACTGCCTGAGGTCTTGGACATTGCTGTTTCCTCCGTTGAGTCTCTGAATAACTCCGAAGTTATCTGGCTGCTTCTGTCATGTGGCACATCATCAATAAACATTTGTCACTCAGTGCCACATGTAGCCATGCATGCCCAAAGCCATCACACTGCTTTCACCCTGTCTTACAGATGTGGTATGCTTTGGATCATGAGCTGTACCACGCCCTCGTCATACGTTTTTTCTTTCTATCACTCTGGTAGAGGTTTGTTTTGGCATCATCTGTCCAAAGAATGTTCTTCCAGATCTGTGCCTGGCCTTGGTTGGCTGTTGTGAAGGGGTTTCTCTTGACCATGGAAATACTGCGATCATCCACAACTGTTTGTCTTCCATGGGCATCCATATCTTTTTGTATTGATGAGTTCACCGGTGCTTTCTTTCTCAGGATGTACCAAACTCTGGATTTTGCCACTCCTAATATTGTAGCAAATTCTCAGATTGCTTGTTTTACCTGCATGAAGAGTTCCCTTTGACCTCATGTTTTCTTCACAGCAAATTATTCCAGATGCAAGCACCACACCTCAAATCAATGACGGGCCTTTTATTGAGAATGACATAACAAAGGAATAGCCCACACCTGCTTATGAAATAGTATTTGAGTCAATTGTCCAATTACTTGGTCCCTTTGAGAACAGGGTACACGTTAAGCAGCTGAAACTCCTAAACCCTTCTTCCCTTTTTATGTGGATATGCTAAAATCTAAAAGCCCATTGTATAACTATATAGCTTGAATGTTTCAGTAAGTACGTAAAGAAATCTAAATTTGTGTCAGTATCCAAAAGTTTATGGACCTAGCTGTATATCCAAAATTAGATTCTGGGAGATGGGGGGCTACTTATGCTTGGCCATGTATTTCTTCATAACAAAAGGACCTGGGCCAGTGTGAGGAGGAGTGCTCCACTGTTGCTTCTTTCAGCTATAAGATGTAAAGCCTAGGTTTCTAACCCTCTCCTCAAGGGCCACAAATGGGTCATGTTTTGTGTATATAGCTCTGTCTGCGCACTGAATACTTGTAGAGTGCCTGTTTGTAGATCTATATAACATCTTGGTGGCCCTTGAGTAACAGGTTAAGCGTGTGTGATTTTATACATATTTTACTGTGATCTAGTCGGCTCGCAATTATGTGGAGATGCTTGATACTGTGTGTTAATGCTGACTTGCTAAAATCATGTTTCCTCTCACCAGGATTTTAAGCAGTTTGAACCCAACGACTTCTATGTAAAGAACACCTCTTGGGATGACGTGGGGCTCTGGGATCCATCACTTACAAAAAATCAGGTGGGTGTCTTGTTCAAGATGTTTGTGGGATCGGATCAGACCGACAAGTGATGTGAAGATTATCCGTCTGTTTTCCAAAGTACATCACCACTGTGTAATATGAGGAATATTGTGTTTACTTCATATTGTGCAGGGCAGGCTTTCTGTTTAGAAGTTCATCTGGATGAGAATTGCTAATTATTATAGTCTGTGGCCACACACCATCAAGCGGAGTGCAGACCTGCAATAAGGATCTGCCCTTTGCTATTGGGATAGGTTATCTGTTTCCCTTGAGTCTTTTAAAGATGGTTCTCCTAAAAGCTGCTGGGCATCCTATTTTAGGATGCCAGGAGCACTCGGTCTTCAGAGCTGCTGAAATTTGGGTTAAGTCTTCTTTAATGTCTGTAGCCAACAAAGGCACACGTGCATGACTGTGTAAAAGTATTTTATTGAGATATACTCTTAATACACATTTACATTTGGTATGCAGGATTGGATCAAAAATGTAACAAAAAACACTTTTAATAAAGATGATTTCCTTCAACTTAACATCACTAAGTGACATTGTAAACGTTTCTTACAATTCTTTCGTTATTTGACACAGTACGAGTATAGCTGTTCGCTATTATTTTTTTCTAAACCGTATCTATTAACTATTTACAAGTTGGCCTACTATATAATGTGATGTGTATCCTTATGAATCTTTTATGAATAAGTGTAATTTGCTAGGTCTGTGCTAGTTCAGACTTTTTTTTTTTTTTTTTGCTTTGTATTGCAACATGTATGGCTGGAACATGGCTGTGCGTCGCATTAAATCTTAGGTTTAAGGAGCACATGTACCTCTGCATTTGTGATAGTGTCTCTTTTGGGAGCTGCCTTGCATGCCGCAGTTTCCCCATACACATCATCCACAAGCGGTAATATGCAGGTTAGAAGCCGGAATGGTGTGAAGCAAGCTCTCAAATTTGTAACAAAACAATAAGTATTGAGGTCCTCCCCCATTTTATCAATCTGCTCAGTATCTTTTTGGCAGTAAATGTGAACATTGGAAACTTAAAACGTTTTTTTTTTTTTTCCTTCTTTTCTTTAGGATTATCGAACAAAACAGTTTTGCTGCAGCCAGTGTCCTTTCGCCACTAAGTTCTTCTCCGCTTACAAGAGTCATTTCCGCAACGTCCACAACGAAGATTTTGAGAACCGCATTCTGCTGAACTGTCCATACTGCACGTATAATGGCGACCGAAAAACCCTGGAAATGCACATTAAAATGTTCCACGCCCCCAACGCACAGCAGCCAAGCCCAGCAACCGGCCCTTTCAAGGAGAAGAATAAGCTTGAGAGCCTTAAACCGAAACCAACAGACAGTGTGGAGCAGGCAGTGTATTACTGTAAGAAGTGCACTTACAGGGATCCTCTCTACGATGTGGTGAGAAAACACATATACAGGGAACACTTCCAGCATGTTGCAGCACCTTACGTTGCTAAAAGTGAAAAGTCTGTCAATGGCGCTACAGGAGCAAACGCAAGCAACGAGGGCAGCATTCATTGTAAGCGATGCCTGTTCATGCCAAAATCCTATGAGACTTTAGTCCAGCACGTCATCGAAGACCATGAGCGAATTGGGTACCAGGTCACCTCTATGATAGCCCACACCAACGTGGTCGTCCCCAGATCCAAGCCATTGATGCTGATCGCTCCAAAGCCACAGGATAAAAAAACAATGGGCATGCCGCAGCGAATGGGTCCAATGTCGCCAGGTAATGTCCGAAATCTACCTTCCCAACAAGTTGTCAATAGGCTTGCAATACCAAAGCCGTCTATGAATTCCAACATGATGTCCAACATGCATATGCAGCAGAATAACTACGGAGTCAAAGGAATGGCTGGATATGGTGCTGGGCAACCAATGAGGCTGGGAATGGGTGGCAATGCACCCATGTCTATCCCTCAGCAGTCTCAGTCAATGAAGCAGTTACTTCCTGGTGGCAATGTAAGACCATATGGTATTGGAAACGATCAGAGGTCACCTGCTCCACTAAGGTACTCTCTTCAGTCTGGAAATTCTGGCCTATCCAGCGGCCACCTCAAGCCTGCTTCTATTACTCCAACTCACATTGGATCTCGCGGGATGGTTCAACAGGGCGCAAAGTCTCCGGGGTCTGCTGCAGCAGCTGCCGCTGCTGCCAATGCTTCGTCATCCACTCAGAAATGGAAGATCTGTACAATCTGCAACGAGTTATTTCCTGAGAATGTGTACAGCGTTCATTTCGAAAAGGAGCATAAGGCTGAAAAAGTACCTGCTGTGGCCAACTACATAATGAAAATACACAACTTCACAAGCAAATGTTTATACTGTAATCGATACCTGCCCACCGATACTCTGCTCAATCACATGCTTATCCACGGCCTGTCCTGTCCTTACTGTAGATCGAGTTTTAACGATGTAGAAAAAATGGCTGCTCACATGAGAATGGTTCACCCTAATGAAGAAATGGCACCTAAAACGGATTCTACTTTGACTTTTGATTTGACATTACAGCAAGGAAGCCACACGAATATCCACTTACTCGTCACCACGTACAATCTCCGAGATGCTCCAGCTGAATCTGTTGCTTACCACGCTCAGAATCCACAAACCACCACTTCTGCTCCTCCACCTCCTCAAAAAACCCAACCAAAGGTAGCCGAAAAGGTAGCTGTAGAACCTCCGATGAAAAGCGTGCCACAAACTGCTGTGCCGTACAAGAAAGATGTTGGTAAAACCTTATGTCCGCTTTGCTTTTCTATCCTAAAGGGTCCCATTTCAGATTCTCTCGCCCACCACTTGAGAGAGAGGCATCAAGTTATTCAGACCGTCCACCCCGTTGAGAAGAAACTCACCTACAAGTGTATCCATTGTCTTGGCGTGTACACTAGCAACATGACCGCGTCTACCATTACATTGCACCTTGTGCACTGCCGAGGCGTTGGCAAAACCCAAAACGGCCAGGACAAGAACGCTGCGATGAAAATTGGTGCTTCTCGTATGATCCATACAATGAAACGTCCTAATGAAATTGTGGATCTAGTAAGTCCAAAGAAGAGGAGGCCAGATGATGACCCGGATGCACCAATTATTTTGGATGATAAGCCTGAAGAACCGGTGATCTTGGCGTTGGATCCAAAAGGGCATGAAGATGACTCCTATGAAGCCAGAAAGACATTCCTTACAAAATACTTCAACATGCAGCCGTACGCTAGCCGCAGAGAAATTGAAAAGCTAGCAGCCAGCTTATGGTTGTGGAAGAATGATATCGCGTCCCATTTCAGCAACAAGAGGAAAAAAGCTGTTCGAGACTGCGAGCGATACAAGTGCAATGTTCTCCTTGGCTTCAAGATGAAGGAGCTGAATAAAGTCAAGCACGATATGGACTTTGGGGCTGAGTGGAGGTTTGAAAATTTCGACGAGTCCCAGTCTGATGAAAATGCAAGCAAGACTGTGGACAAGCGAAAACCAAACGAGACAGTCAATTCCGATAGCTCTGCAAATCCTTTAGATGACTCTAACGAAAGTGTTATTGAGCAATCTCCCGAGAAGGAGAATGTGGAGCCCCTCAAATCCCCCACTTCAGAACCTGAGGTGAGCCTTATCGAGCCACCTGAGGAATCTCAAACCAGCCCAAAGTCTCCCATTCCACCTGTCACAAACAACCACTCTGACTCCGACCAAATAGTCCTGGATAATTCTGATAACGAGGAGGAGGAGGAAGAAGAGGAGGAGGAAGAGTTGAAGGAAGACACACCTGTACCGAAAGAAGAGACCTCTCTATCGGACGGCGAACCAGTTTCTCAACAGATTTCCGACACGGAGGATGGCCAAACAGGGCCCCAATCAGAAGTACTAAACCATGATTCCAGCCACAGTGAGGATGCCATAAGTGTCCAAGAAGAGTCCAAGGATCAGTTACTGGAGAGCGACGACGAGCAAACAAAATGGAAAACAAATTCCTTTGAAAAAGATGGAGAGTTGTGGTCTAAAGAAAAGTCTCCGTCATTAAGTATCTCTTCTGTGAACGAAGAGAGTTTGTCCAATCAACCCATCGACTGGCAGACGGGTGCAAACGACAGCGAGGACGGTGACCCCTTTAACATGACTGTTACAGACAAAATGCACAGCACTCTAGCAGGCGTAGGACTAAGCAGCCAGGAAGTATAGGTCGGGTATTTTAAGATGCCACCGCCCTTGTATGGGTGGGCGGGCACCAAATAACTTTCCTAAGAAATGGGGCTTGGACTTTTCCTGCCCAAAAATTGGTAGGCAATCGGCATGACTGTGCCTCTGAATTACCACCCGCAGGGGATTGCTTGTGACTTTCTCAGCTTTGGGCTCTTACCGATGTGACGAGTAACATTGGATTATACAAAAGGCACAGTTGGGTTTTATCTGAACGTTCTTGTTCCAACTACTCCAAGAAGTCCCCTACCCCTCCCCCCTAAGTGAAAATGGAAAAACACGCAGCGCTTTTGGTGTCAACAAGACGAATTTTTTGAGCCCTCCTTCACTGTGTATAGAGCTTTTCTTTGGGGGCGGGGGGGGCTCCTTTTTTTTTTTTTTTTTTTTGAATTACCCTCTTGTCATGTATTCATTATGAATAGTTCTAATGTATATTTGTACAGTATTTTAGACTTATTCAAAAGTGACACAGAAGTTGTTCTTGTGTACCCACTATCTATATTTTTTTTTTTTTTTTTTTTTAATTTAGTGATGGCCTGCTGTGTAATTAACGCTGTATCAAGTTTACCTAGCAACAAGCTTGAAACCGATTATACTTCCAGGAAATACACAAAAAAACGTTTAACGTGACAAACTTTTCATTTTTGCACATAATCCATACACTCTCCAAATGGAGTCTGGGCGCTCAAGCGTCATCTGGTTTGTAGTACTGAACCCCCTCCTAAATGTTAAGAACTTTTTTTTTGGGGGGGGGGGGATTTTTTAAAGTGCACATGCTGCCTATGAATTTGTGGCATCCATATTTTTCTTTTTTTGGTTAGAGGGGGGTCACCCTGTCTCTTAATCAGGAATGCTCCCAGTAAATAGACCAGGCTGCCTAATGCACATGGAAGGCAGGGCCGGCGTAAGGTGAGTAAAAAGTGCTTGCCGTGTTTTTGAACGTGACGCCTTTTTTTTAAAGGGAGGGGGGGTCTGTAAAATATATAAAAATTGTGTTCTGTGACCCAAATCGGAAACACAATGCCGTATTTTGGTTCTTGATATATTTAGTTCACAGCCACCTTGTGATGTTCATTTACGCCATCAAATATTTGACACAATGTTGTAGTAGTTTTTGTGATCTTTCTTTCCCTTTGTATTCATTTAAGCATCTAAATAAAAGAAAGCTGTATTGTGGTTCGTGGAAAGTTGCTTATTTTTGCTGCTAGATCTGCTCTGTTGGAAGACTGTTGTACCCGCTGGAATACTCCATTTGGAGGAAACCTGTCGCCAGAGAAATGTGGCCTCTGCCATTCCATCTGTCAGTACGTTCACACCGTTGGGTAGATTTTCGCATTGGCAATGAGACTGGTTGCCATGGTAATATACGTTCCATTGGGCGAGCATACCGTGGAGCAAAGAAAAAAACGGGCCAGTTGCCTGACCCGTTGCATGTTGAAGCAACCTTTTGTGTGTCGAGAAAAAATGAGGAGATTCCAGTTTAGACATCTGAAGAAGATTAAATGACTTCTCACCACCATAGAACATCTCAATCTATCGCTACAGTCATTTTATTCAAATCGTCATCTTCCTATTTCATGGCTGGCTCCAGTTGATCTGAAATGATTGAGTGGCCTGATTTGTGCCCCCCCCCACTGGTTAATGGAAACAGGAACACCTAGATCAGCATTCCCTCAACCTTCTCCTTGAGAGCCGCCAACAGGTCAGGTATTCTAAGCATACAGCACGTCCTGCTCAATCTATAATACTTACACATGGGTAATCCTCCGCTAGAGGGCGCTGTTCACTGCAGACATGCAAAAACAGGCTCCTCCAGGCCCTTCATATACCCAGGGACCTCCCACAAATCCCCAGATTACTCTGCAGTGCTGACTGCGAAGACATGAAGTATCAACTCTCTCGCAGGTGAGTGGGGCTATCGCAGCCTGCGGCCCTGCGGGTCTATTTCCACCCGTCCTCTTCGATACATATGTGCCTCCCAGCCTGGGCTGCGCTGGTCGGGTGAAGGTAGGCAGCACCTTGTGTGCTCACGGAGCGACGCTCCACCGCAATCCCCCACCATAGGGTAGGCGGTTTAGGCCGATGGTGAGCCTCCATTAGATGCCCCTCCTGCGTTGTTGCCCGTGCCCCTCATAGCGATAATCCCTGGATGCAGGTCCGCTTCTCCCTCGCTTCCTCCCGTAGCTCGGGGGGAAAAGAAAGGGGGGGGGTTATGTGTGGCAGTCCTAGTGTAACGTAACACGTTTAAGGCCGTTGATCTTTCATTTGAACTTGGGTGTCAGTGCCGCGCTCCTTGCTCCACATAAGCCTTATGGTTGCGCGCATGTTTGTCCTTTCATTACATGAGTGTGCTGCCCGGGCGGCAGCAACATTATGTATGTGTGTACTATCCACTACTGTCATTCACGTTACGATGGTTAGAGCTTCGCGCTCTTTGGGGGAGGCGGGGACTCGGCATGGCCCGCCCCTCGAGGTTCGCTTGGTGCCATTTTGACAGCCTTTGCGCGCGTGGTTGCGATCCGCCTCCTCCTTTGGTCATGTAAGTGCCCTCCGGGGCAGTATTTGTTCCTATGATTTTTATTCGGCTGCGCATGGCACTGACACCCCCCTCTTATCCCATTATGTCTTTCAGACGCCAGGATTTCGGTGGCTTCTCCCGGCCTGACATATATTATAGCGGGTCCACAATAACAAATTCTCCCACTTTCCTAGCGGGTCTTGGGGCATCCAGGGTTGCCTATTGCGTAAATCCCTGCGGGCATACTGCTCAGATAATCACCATATGGAGGCATCTCAGAATTATGTACCCGGGGTCCCTCGGGGACATGACCGGCTGTGTACAGTGTGTGGTCAGCCCCATGCTGATGCTTACAGAGCACGGGTCTGTGGACCATGTGCTGAACAGGCACTGACCCTGCAATCAGGTTTGCCAGTGGCTGCACCTCCCTTCAATACACCTGTCTCCCCGGACCTAAATCTCACTCCTGATGAGTCTCACTCTAGCGGGGATGACCAGCAAGTCGTGGCGCGCAGGCTGCCTACGGCTGAGCTGGTCCTGTCTAGTTTGGCGGAGCGCTTGGGCCCTGGAAAGAAGCGGTCCCTGACGCCTCCTGGCTCTCCGTTCCTAACGATACTGATGACTCTGCTGCTATACAGGACCTTGATCCTTCTGAGGAAGGTGAGCTATTCTCCGATTCGGGCTCCTCGGATGAGATGCCCGGGAGCCGTGATGATTCTGGGCCCGGTTCTTGGGACCTGTGTGACACAGATGAAGTACTTATTAAGATCTTTGAGGTTTTGTCTATCTCCCCTCCTGGAGAGGCTTCCAAGCCTAAGAAGGAGAGTTTCCACACAGCACCGCCGCGTTTGGAATTGCTGGAACAGGAGCATTTCCAGAATCTTAGATCCCAAGAATGGGAATCGCCTTGTAAACTTAAAGGGGTCCCAGGGGTCTGGGATTGGAAGTACCCTTTCCCTCCTGATGTGGTTAACTTTTGGTCAGCACCTCTTGTGGTGGATGCACCGATTATAGGGGTTACTAACCCCCCCTTCATGACGGCTCCTTATTACCGTACCCTTCGGGATGCTGAGGACCGGCGCATTGATAGACTGGCTTCCCACGCCTTTTCGTGTGCAGGGACTGCTCTGCGCCCAGTCAGTGCCGTGGCCATCACTGCGGTGGCCGCCAGGACTCTCATTAGAAAAGTACTTGACCACCGACCTGAGGACCTCCCCTGGGGGGTGTTTAATGCGCTCTCAGACTGTGATGTGTTTGTGAGGTTCATCCTTTTAGCGCTGGATGACACCATTAAGATGTGTGCTAGAACCTCTGCCCTTGTGGTAGCTATTTGCCGCCAGTGGGGTGCTGACGATGCTACGAAAAAGGCTCTCACTGGCCTTCCCTTCAGAGGACGGCGTCTATTTGGGGCCCGTTTGGACCTTTTTGGAAAAAAGGGTAAGGCAACGCTACACAGAAGGCCGTCCCAGCCTCCTCGGGGCAGGGACACCCCTCCCTATGTTAGTGTCAAACGCGAACCTGAGGTGTGCTTCCAACTGTTCGGTGTGGATTTCCACCACGGGGTGGGCAGGCAATGCCCTGGGCCCTCTGGCAGGACTAAGTCCAAATCTGCCAAGACTTCCCAAGCATGAAGGGACGCCCTCGCCCTTCTGGGCGAGGGGACTGCTACGGCAGCTGTCTCCCATCTAGGAATGTATCTTCTCCTTCTGGTGGTTCCAGGAGGTAGTTCCCCTGGACACAGGATAGCATTTGCTGGGCGGTCCCTCTGAGGTTGTCGGGGTGCTTCTAGCCCCTGTTTTCCCCTCAGGAATTGGTGCAGGCCTACAGAGTTTGGGCTTACTTACAGGTTGCCCTTAACAGAATGGGGCTATGGCCTCTATATTAACCTTCCTCCTTCCCTCAACAGTATGAGGCAGTCTGGGCCATGCTGGCCTATGGTAGGCCTGGCAATTCTACTCTCACAGGTTGTCCCTGCATGACATCTCTGTCTTGGGACACAGGCGCCCTGTGCAAGGGGGGCTTCCGGCCTCCTGTGGATCTAGATCTTATTAGTTCCCCCTGTGTCTTCTGGACACCAAGACCGTTACTAGTCGGTGTTGCAGGACCAACCCTGCGGATTGAGGCATTGTTTTTGGCCTCTCTTTCGCTCCCAGGCTACTCGCCATGGCGCGAATGGGGGTGATCCGCGTTAGGACCTACCGGGTCGTCTTTCCTTACTCCCCAATCTCTACGTCAGGCCGAGTGGATTAGTCGGCCGGCGGTGTCCCCTGGCAGTTACTGGATGGGTGCTCAGTCACCTCAATCCCTCATGGTCCCTTATCCGCTATCTCCATTCCTTGGATTCGGTTCAGGCTTGAGCCTTCTTCCTTGGCAACAGGTGGACTCCTGGTTACGGACATCTTACTTTCACCAGGCAGGATTGCAGCTGGTGGGCCCGTTTGTGGCGTATCAGATGATGTCCCTTATATACCGAGCCCTTGGGCTCTTCGGCACAGTAGGTTATTGATCCTACATGGGGTTCCAGCACCCCTGGAGCTAGGCCTGTGCTCATTCCCCCTTGGTACGGTGGTTCCTCTTGAGCTGATTATATTCAAGGACCCCGTCAGGGGGCACCCCCTTCCTTGCTTGCATCTGCCTGTGAATGGTCACCTTGGGTACCAAATCTCGCAGGTTGGCGGGGGGGGGGGGATTCCATAACCTCCCGTGGTTCCTGGGTAGGGTTCCTTAGAGGGTCCATCTTACCTACTGGTTTGTTAAAACAATGAGCCTTCCGTTGACTCTATACGGCTGGACTTCTCTTTTAGGACCTGTCTATTTGGGGACTCTTGGCCTGTTTTATTATTGGTCTGGAGCTTGAAGCAGGATGATCCCTCTGGAGGGATCCTGATCTGGGTGGGGGTCTACGCCCCATGCTCCTCAGCGGTATTCGCTCCAATGGATGTCTTTCAGTGGCAGGTTATGCTGTCCTGGTGTCACTCTGAGAGCCAACTAGGCTGGCTCTGTTGGGTCTTGCTTATACCACAGGGACTCTGCCCTTGTTTTTACTGTCCCAGAATATTCTAACTCTGGTCATGGGGGCTTAGTAAAATTATGCATAGACTTTCTATTTTATATGCCTTCTCTTCATTCACCCTACTATGTGGGGTTCTGCGCACGGTTGTGCTGATAAAGAGACCCGTGAGATTGATGGCCCCTGGGTGGCCTAGTGAACTGTGGTTCGCAGATGCTTCTGCTGAGGCCCGCTGACCTGTACGCTCTCTCAGGAGTGCGGTCCTTCCCTTGTCAGGCCCCTTCTTTTGTCGTCCCAATCTACAGACTCTAGTCTGGGGCTTGACAGCTGATTCATTCACCCCCTGGAGACGGGCTTATCTTCTGGGTGACTTGGTATATGGGGGGCTAGGAGCAAGCTTCCTTGGCTTCCTCTTCCTCCGTCTATTGTGGGTTATGGTGTACCCATATTGATTGGCATGAGTCTTGGTCTCTTCCCTGTTGGACGTTCTCAGTTCCCAGGGTTCTAGAGTCATTACAGCATAGGTTGGGGTTGGCTCCCCATCTAGGTACTCTGAAAGTTCAGGTTCTGTCCTGTCTGTCTTCCTGTAGGAGTCTGGTTCTGTCTTCCTTGTGAGGAGTTCTCTTGGGTATTGCTCAGGGGCATCTCCCAAGTAGTTCTATGGTCCCTGTTGGGATCAATTTTCGTTCTGTTTGCGCTGCGGATTGTTCCCTTGGGACTTATTCTGGATGCTGTCTGAGCTGTTTTGTAGTCCAAATCGCTTCTCCGGGGGCTCTTGCTTCAGTCAGACGTGTGCCTGAGAAGGTGGCTCTGATTACTTAGCCTTCGCTCGAGATAGATATAGAGATAGATCTCGTTTGCTCCCAGGGCCAATGCGCCCTTTGGACTGATCTTACTTGGATGTTTGCCTTCCTGGTCCTGAGTAAAGGTTTCGGCTTCTTGCTGATCCTTGTTAATGAAGGGGTCAGTATCCCCGCCTGTCTGACGGGAGACCAGTTTCCATTTCCCCTTGGGGAGAGTTCTAAGTTTTACATGAGGCTTCTGTTGCCTGTGGGCTGGTTGGGCCGTTACACTGGCCTATTCCTTTAAGGGGGAAGATTCTCCCTCTCTCGTTTTATTCCGTTATATTGGTGTTTGGGTACCTTTTGGCCCTTCAGCACCAGGTTTTCTGTTGAATAAGTTGCTAGACCGTTGCTTGTCTCTGTTCATACCTTTTCAAAGGTTTGTTATGGGATTGACGTTAGAGCCTTTGCTCATGTCGTACTTGGTAGCAAAGTTTTGCAGGTGATAGCGCCTTTACTGTCTGCTGTGCCTTTTTTTGGGGATCCCACCCTACTTTATGGACACTGCTATTGGATGTCCCATGTGTAAGTATTATAGATGGAGCAGGACGTGCTGTATGCTTAGAATACAATTCTGTGAAATACTCACCTGTAGAATTAGTATTATACGCATACAGCACGTCCTGCTCCACCCCACCCTGGTTTTACATTTTTTCTGGATCCCCTGTATGGTGGTTGTTATCATTACTATTGTTACCAGTTGGTGGTTGGTTTCTCCCGGCTTCTTTTCTCGCTGCTTTTCAATGCTGGGGATTTGTGGGAGGTCCCTGGGTATATGAAGGGCCGGGAGGAGCCTGTTTTTGCATGTCTGCAGTGAACAGTGCCCTCTGGCGGAGGATTACCCATGTGTAAGTATTATAGATGGAGCAGGACGTGCTGTATGCGTATAATACCAATTCTACAGGTGAGTGTTTCACAGAATTGTATTTTTCTGGATCTCCACAGCTATTAGTGCAACAGAAGAGATAGGGGTGGGGAATGCTGACCTAGAGCCTCAGATGGGCAGGACTAGCTGTGGGGAGCAGGTGCTGGGGAATCTGAAATGTGAAGATGTGTGAAATAATGATAAATTATTTTGTTTTTAAGCTATGTGCCAAAATAACACCCATTTTTGTTTCCCTGGTATGCTGTACTTGTTGAGCTGGTCTTGCCCCAGTTTTACCTAATTGGCCCATCTCTGGAGCACAGATCGGGTGGACTGATTACTTATTCCGGTTTGCTTATCCAGGTCATAGGGTAAGATTATTGCAGGTGAAAGACAGCCCCTGTGCGTTCCAGTACCCATGTGTATCTATTACATATGTCACACATGACTCTAAATACCATAGGAAGTTAAAGCGGACTTCCAGTCAAGGTGAGAAAGTTTAGTAAATCTCTCTCATAATCCTCCTCTGATATTGCTAGGGCAGCCCATTGTTCTGGGCATGTATACACTCACTAATGGGTGTACATGCTATAGAGGCAGGGCAAGCAACTGCTACCAGGCCCTTGGCAGAGAGGAAGCCCAATGCTAGCTGCCCCCCCCCCACCGTGCATCATCTAGGAAGGAATTAACCTCACCATGCTCCAATGTGTGCCAACACTACCTAGGACACCAATCAGACTACTGACAGTGTCTGGCTGATGTTTCTGGGGTCCACCAGGAATACTGACTCTAGGGGGACTGCTTTACAGTTGCAATTATTACCAGCTTATTTTTAGGCCTCATGCAGATCGACAATAAACCTAACTGTCCATTTTTCTAGGACAGGTTCTCCACTCATGCTCAATATTTCCTATGACATGGTGACATGGAACACCATCTCTTTTTTAGGGATATTCCCTGGTAACCTGGTGGTCTAGTCAGTCCGAGCCTGGACTCCCAACAGCTCGGTCTATGCACAAATGCTTGTTTGTTTTTTCTACTCCATTGAGGGGGGAAAAAATCCTGTGTGCGCCCAAGCATACAATGCCCATAATTGACCAGAAGTCCAAATATGTTGTAAAATAGCATGAAGATTCTGCGCTCCTGATCTACATGGGAGTGGCCATCTTGCGTTTAGTCCTATTTACACACAAGCTCATGAGGTGCATTTGCAGCCTGGACACAGAAGGCTAGACTTTGTGACTGTGTTTTCTTCTCTTTGGCTGCATTGGTCTGAAAGGGCAGTAATGTTTTCCCCAGTCATCCCCCAGGACAGCAGCTATGAGTGATGACCCCCACCCACCCAGGTGCAGAAAACGCCCAACCACCCCCATAAAAGAACTTCCTGTGTCTGTAGTCCCTCAGTATTGGTGTTTTCTGCTATCATGCAGGACGGATCATCCCCTGTGTGTGGTTTTTATAGAGGGACTCAGGCCTGTTGGCAGTTTCCCCTCTCTGCCCCTGTTCTGGTCTAATAGATCTAAAAAATATGCCGGCAGAACCCTCTATTCGTTAGGGAATGAGAGGTGCCTGTGTATGCTCCTGGCTTGGCTCACCCGCAGTGTGATTCCCTGGACTGCTTGCATACTGGTCCAGGCCTGGATCTGGCTACACCACCAGAGAGAGTTCCTTGAAGCCTGGAGGGATGGCAGTTTACATGGCTGAAAGTTATGCGTCGGCATTTGCAAGTCTCCTCTCCTTGGGAGTGCAGTGAGTTTAATGCAAATATATACTTATATATTCTAAGTATGTCACACACCCCACTTCAATCATTAATTATTACACTTGGGTAACTCCACCAGCAGGTGGCGACGCGCAGAGAAGTCATAAAAAAAAAAAAAAAACAAGCCCCTCCTGGTCTATACATTCCTGGTACCTCTCACTCATTCCCCAGTTTTTCTTCTCTGCAAGATGGCGACAAGACAGAAGAAAGAAGTCTCCTGCTTGCAGGTAGCCGGGGTATCACCCCGCCCCCCCCCCCTACGGTCTATTTCTGCCCGGCTCTTTTGTTCCCTTATCCCCTGTTTAATGGTAGCCTCCCAGCTTAGGCTGTAGGTCGGGCAAGGGTAGATGGCACTCAGAGTGCCTAGGAGATTAGCTCCTCCACTCGACCCCATATTATGGGGCATAGTGGTGATCCGGTTTGGTGATCCGGAAGTGGGATGCCCCAGCCCTTATATTCCCCTTTTGGTTCTTTTTGTTAATCCCACCTGATGGCCAAGCAGCAATGAGCTCTATCCCATTCCTTGAAATGTGTGTGTCTGTAAGTGTGTGTGTGTGTGTGTTGGAGCAGGGACGGGTGGCCTGTGCGGCGCTGGCCCGTCTGCATCTGCCTTTGACTGGGACTTGGGGGCTGCTAGCCTCTGTGCTTTCACTGTGGGGCCGGCGGGCGGCGGAGTTCTGCGGCCCGCCGCCCGTTTCTGGACTGTGTTGGTCGGGCGCCATGTTAGGGCGCCCGTCTTTCCTTATTCGCCTCAGGGCTGTATGTGCCTCGGTGGGCGGGGCCTGATGGTGCGCTGCGCCACCGGCCCGCCTGGGTGCGAGAGCGCCGTGGGCTGTTAGCCCGTTGGCGGTGGTTTGTGCGGGCGGGACGGGCGGCATGAGGGCCGCCGGTCCGCCTGACGGCCTCTGCGGGCGCCATTGATGTGGCGCCCGCTGCTCGCTCAGTCTTTCTTTTTGGGGACGGGGCCGCGTCTGACGCGGCCCGCGCCGTGTCTGGCAGGTGAGGGGGGCGGGGCTACAGCAGTCCCGCGCTTCGGGCGGCCCGCCCCTCGTCTCCCTCGCGTTCTCTGTCCGGCGGGCGCCATTTGTGTGTGTTAAGGTAGGCTGCGGTTGGTCATTCGGGGCCTGTGTTTTGTGCGGCTTCAGCGCTGTTAAAGGGACAGCGTTCATTTAAGGGGGCGGTTGTTGTAAACTATATTAGGGCATTTATGGCTTACAGGGTATATGACCCTTCTCTTCCCTCCCCCCTCCTTCCCCCCTCCCTCCCGTGGGGGTGATGGCAGGATGCCTCAGCCGTGGTTTTTGGGCATGCTGACTGGAAGTGTCTTCTTGTGCCCATGTGTTTGTTTATGCTTGGCCCTGTAGTTTCTGCTTGCTAGTAGTCTGTTATGGCGTGATTGTGTGTGCCTGGGTTGACTGTTGCTTTTGTCTTCCAGATCCCGGGATTCCATCGTACGGGACTCTCCCGGCCTTATATACCTGGTTCCTGGGGTTTGTTTTTTATAGTCCCTTTGGCTAATTCCCTGGTCGGGGCTAATATATATATATATATATATATATATATATATATATATATATATATATATATATATATATATATATATATATATATAATCTGAGGGGGCATCCCGGGTCGCTTACTGCGTAATTCCCTGGGGTCTGCGAATACCATAAATTCACCATATGGAGGCTACCAGAGATACCGGAAATAGTCCTTCGGGGCAGTCCAGGCTGTGTGGGGGGTGTGGGACTCCGCTCCCAGGGGATGATGTAATCATTTGTATTCCATGTGCACAGCGGAACATCGAGCGCCAGTCCGACACCTCGGTGCCTGGGACTTCTTCGGCTGCGCTATCTCCCTCCCCTCCTCGCCTGTTCCGGACCCCGTGTGACGTGGTCGTTGGGGGTGATTCGCAATCTGAGGTATGCGCCCGTTTGGCCAGCCTCGAGAAAATGTTTTCCGCAGTGGTTGCGCAGCAGGCTCCAGCCAAGCGGAAACATCTGTCTCCGCCTCCGCAGGACTCAGATGAGGAAGTTGAGGTACTGGATTGGTCGGATCGTCCCCTTGAAGAGGCTGAGCTTGTTGAGGAGGTAGAGGATTCCGAGGTTCAGCAGTTGCCGGGCGCTGAGGGGGACCTGGATGAGGCCCCCCCCCCCCCCCCGATACGCCCACTTTTCTGGCCCAAATGTTTTGGATTTGGAAGTTACTCCTCGGCCTAAGGGTCAGCTTTTTGGGGGGTCCAAGCAGCGCTTGGAGTTTCCCAGTCAACAGCATTTCGAGGACGTTGTCCTTAAGCAGTGGGGGCAGCCTACGCGTCTCGTCGGGGTTCCGCCTAGTTGGGACAAGAAGTATCCTTTTCCAGCGGATTTGTTGAAGCGTTGGTCTGTTTCTCCTGAGGTGGATGCTCCTGTTTTGGGGTTGTCTAATACGGCGGCTGTTCATCTTCCTGACACTACTTCTCTCAAGGACGGCGAGGATCGCCGGATTGATCAGTTGGCCCGCCATGGTTTTGCTTGTGCGGGTTCAGTTTTGCGGCCTGTTTGTGCTTCTGCCTTTTTGTCATTGGCGGTTAGGTCCATTGTCAGGGACTTATGTGTGGATCTCGATCCTTCCGGTGAGGAGTTTCTTGCTCTTAAGCGTTGTGAATCTTTTTTGTCGTTTGTTCTGGCCGCTCAGGAGGATGCAATGTTGATGTGTGGCAGGGCTACGGCTCTGTTGGTGGCTATTCGTCGCTCAGTGTGGCTGAGACAGTGGACAGCTGATTTTAATTTTAAATGATCGCTCACGGCTCTTCCCTTCTGGGTTTGAGGCTGTTCGGTGAAAAGCTGGATTCTGTTGCCAAGGGGGGCAAGTTACCTAAGCGCAAAAGATTTCGTTCCTTCGCTTTGTGGTGGAGGATCGGCATTTTCAGTTTGTAGCTCTTCCATTCGGCCTCACCTCTGCTCCGAGAGTGTTCACCAAGGTGTGGGCGGGGGTGATGGCCCTGCTCAGAGCTCAGGGGATTTGCATTGTGCCTTACCTGGACGATCTCCTCATCATGGCGCCTTCCTTCTGTCAGGCGGAAGGGGACACCAGCATGGTGGTGTCTATGCTGGAGAGGTTCGGCTGGGTGATCAACTACCCCAAGTCCTCCCTGGTTCCGGCCAGGGTGGTGACCTTTCTGGGGATGTCCTTGGACTCTTACCAGCACAGAGTTTTTCTCCCTCAGGCCAAGGTTCTTTTGATTCAGGAATTGGCTCAGCTTCTTCTTTCCATTCCTCGCCCGTCCATCCGGCTAGGGATGAGACTGGTGGGGTTGATGGTAGCCTCCTTCGAGGCAGTTCCTTTTGCACAGTTTCACACGAGGTCGCTTCAGCTTCATCTTTTGGCGTCTTGGGATCGGCGACCGCTGTCGCTGGATCGGTCCTTGCGGATGTCCCCTCGAGTTCGGCAGTCTCTTGGGATGGGGAGGTTTCTGGAAGGATCTTCAGTTTCGGGGGCAGTGGGACCCTCAGGAAGCCCACTTGCCCATCAATGTTCTGGAGTTGCGAGCCATCAGGTTGGTTCTGTCTCACTTGACGCGTCATTTACAGGGCCTGCCGGTTCAGGTTCGATCAGACAATCGGGCGGCGGTTGCTTACATCAATCACCAGAGAGGGACTCGCAGTCTGGGTGCCCACAGAGACGTGTCTCTGATCCTAGTTTGGGCAGAGACTCATGTTCCTTGCGTCTCGGCAGTGTACATTCCAGGAGTGGAAAACACGGAGGCGGACTTTCTGAGCCGGTGTTCGTCTCGCCGGGGGGAATGGTCTCTCCATCCCCAGGTGTTTCGGTCACTTTGTCTCCGGTGGGGGACGTCGGAGGTGGATCTGTTTGCCTCTCGTCACAAGCTTCCGACATTCGTGTCGCTGTCTCAGGATCCTCTGGCTCTGGCGGCGGATGCCATGGCCCTGAGCTGGAGGGACCTGGGGTTTCTTTATCTGTTTCCTCCGATTCCCATGCTAGGCAGGGTGCTGCGATAGTCGGTTCTGGAAGGAGTTCCCGCCATTCTCGTGGCTCCAAGGTGGCCAAGGTGGGTGTGGTTCGCAGACATCGTTCGTCTGGCAGTGGATCAGTTCGATCTGCCTCTTCGGCCGGATCTTCTCACTCAGGGCCAACTGTGTTACCCCAGTTTACCAACGCTGGCGTTGACGGCTTGGCTGCTGAGACCTCCATCTTAAAGGAGGAGGGTCTTTCGGATTCGGTCATTCGGACTCTTATTAGTGCCAGGAAGAGATCCTCTTCTTCCATCTATTATAGGTCTTGGAGATCTTATATTGATTGGTGTGAGGCTAGGGCTTTGCCTTGCCGGGTCTTTTCTATTGCTAGGATTTTGGAATTTCTTCAATCTGGGCTGGACTCTGGTCTTCAGCTGAGTACTTTGAAGGGGCAGGTTTCTGCTTTGTCTATCTTTTTTCAGGGGTCTTTTGCAAGCCATCCTTTGGTCAAGACTTTTTTCCAGGGGGTTTCGCATCTGTGGCCTCCTAGGAAGCCGTTGCTCCCTGTTTGGGATTTGAATTTGGTTCTCTCTGCTCTTCAGGCTCCTCCTTTTGAGCCTTTGCGGGATATTGCTCTGTCCACTCTGACTCAGAAGGTTGCCTTTCTGGTGGCCATCACTTCGGTTCGGCGTGTTTCGGAGTTGGCAGCCTTGTCGATTCAGGCTCCTTATTTTGAGGACCATCAGGACAAAGTGGTTTTTCGCTTCAAGTCAGACTTTCTCCCTAAAGTGGTCTCTGCCTTTCATCTTAATTAGGACATTGTTCTTCCTTCTTTGTGTCCTAAGCCTAGGAATGTCAAGGAGAGTGCGTTGCACTGCTTGGATGTTGTACGCTGTGTCAAGTACTATCTACGTACTACGTCTTCTTTTCGTAAGACTGATGCCTTTTTCGTGGTGCCTTGTGGGCCTAGGAAGGGCTTGGCTCCGGCTAAGTCTTCCATTAGCAAATGGATTCGTCAGGCGATTGTTGGAGCCTATTCTGCCAAGGGGAAGAATCCCCCTTTTCGTGCTACTGCTCATTCTAATCGTGCGGTTGGTGCGTCCTGGGCTTTTCAGCACCACGCTTCTGTTGAACAAGTTTGTAAGGCTGCTACTTGGTCTTCGGTTCACACTTTTTCCAAGTTTTATAAGGTTGATGTGCGGGCTTCAGCGGATGCTGTGTTTGGCCGCAAGCTGCAGTGGTTTGAGTCTTGCTTTATGGCCTTGTTGGATACCCGCCCTTTTCTGGACACTGCTGTTGGATGTCCCAAGTGTAATAATTAATGATTGAAGTGGGGTGTGTGACATACTTAGAATAATACCATTTTGTGAATACTCACCTGTAAATTGGGTATTATAAGTATGTCACACACCCCACTTCACCCGCCCTTTTGGTATCCCGGATTCTTTATAGGGTGAAGTTTTCGTTTACAGTTTGAGGGTTTTTTCCTGGTACCTTGTCTTTACTGCTGTTTGAATACTGGGGAATGAGTGAGAGGTACCAGGAATGTATAGACCAGGAGGGGCTTGTTTTTTTTTTTCATGACTTCTCTGCACGTCGCCACCTGCTGGTGGAGTTACCCAAGTGTAATAATTAATGAAGTGGGGTGTGTGACATACTTATAATACCCATTTTACAGGTGAGTATTCACAAAATGGTATTTTTTTTCTGTATGCATACATTTTAACTTGCCGTATTATACTTGCTGGAGGTCCTTTATAGATAAAAGGTCCAAAAGCTGTGGAGACCCTGAGGACCTTCTTTTTGGAAAAAAAAAAATATTCAGTAAATGCAGTTGTGCCCGGTCAGTATTTGGTTAGGGAATCACCTGGGAATACTGGATGCTGTAGGCTTAGGGTTTGTTAGGCAGAGACAAGTATGCTGTACCATATTGGTAGCTGCAGACACCAGTAAAGTGAGTCCAGACTCAAACTTGCCTACAGGGTTACCAGGGAATCTCCTGGTGGGCCCCTTTGAAGGTCTTGATCACTAAAAGCTGAACAAGTGCAGGGTGAGTCCCAGAGTCTGTTCTACTGGTAGGCCCCAGAAACCTCAGTCCAAGTAGTCTCTTCTGCTTGTGGTGTTGCTGATTGTTTCTGTCTGTTAATTGAGCATGAGATGTTTAGTCACAAGTTTATGGGGGACCTAGTAGGCATCATATCTTACAGTACCACATTCTTTGCCTTATTTCTCAAAGTGTACAGGTGGTCATGAACACCCTATGGGAACTACTTACCTATTTGTTTGTAGTTGATAGTGGCTCTGGACAGCAGCAGCCCACCCTTATTTACTTGGCTGTGTGTTGTGATTAACCTGTGTTTTTAAAAATATTCTAGATCTATATCTTATATGCCTTGTTATCGGTGCATGATTATTTTGTTTTCAGGTGCTTGGGAAAGGTCAATACTGAGACTACAGGAAGTTCCTTTATGGGGGTGAACTGGTGTTTTCTGTGCCTGGATGGGCGGGGTAATTTCTTGTAGGTTCTGTCCTAAGGGATTCCTGGAGTTAACAGGTAACAATTACTTTTCTCCCTTCATCCTTCATGACGACCCACGGAGAGTGGCTACACCCCCCTGGGAGGAAACACAAACAGAACAAGTGTTAAATACCAACCCCTTCCTCTCCACCTCAGCTCTTTGCTCCCTAAGGAAACACTGGACAATAGGCTGCAGCCAATTTTTTTTTCTCTTCTTCTCCAAGAGCACCTGGAGATGCCTGCTGAGCCTCGGACCAAATGTTATCAGGTGTAGTTCACATTTAAGGCAATTTTGACTGGGACAGGGTTTTTAAAAAGTAGGGCTCTGTGTGCAGCAAGATGGATGCTCCCATGCAGATGAGTGCAGAATCTGCATGCTATTCTGTAAGATCTAAGCCATTTTAGAGGGCTTAACTGCATGCAGATCACTGATTGCTAGAGAGGGTGATTTGGGGGCAATTTACTAAGTTTTCATTTTTATATTTTTTTTTTTACTGCATGTCCGCTTTAATTTGTTTTGTACTGTCTGTGATTTCTGCCTTATATACATCATCTTCCATGATGCTCGCTGTATAAGTAATGATGATAAAAAGGGCAGCATGGTGGACAGGCTACTGTGGTGTAAGTTGCATGATTTTAGGATTCCCCTTTAACAGGCATCTGTGCTTTATTATTTCACACACAAAGTCAAATTATTCATTTGTATTCGATATTTTCCAAAAATTCATCTGCATGCGATGAGCCTTTTTTCCAAGGAAGTAAGAATGTATTTAGAAATAATGGCACCCTATGCTGCTAATATTTGCCACGTTTTTCTGCATAGCCCATAGGGGGCACTATTAATTACAAAACTTTAATAAAACTAAACCCTTACCTCATTAGGGAAATTGATGTAAAACTGAAACATATGTTTTTTCCCCTTGTTAAAAAAAATTAAAGCTTGTACCAGTTCTAAGCAGTTCTATGGTGCTTTTTCCCAGTAGAACCAGGGAGGAGCAGTAGATAAGGTAAAGGGGCTGCAGCTGGGGTGAAGGGCCCGGTGTTCGTCTAGGCCAGCCCTGCACTGGCTGGCCCAGTGGACCGGGGCCAAGTGCGGCACAACGGCCACGGTGCACAGCCCAGCTGTTAGAACAATGTAGGCAAGGAAAGTTGAAAAGTCAGATCTGTAACTTTGGGATAAGAATTAGCTCTAACATGCCAGAGGCTGTTCACCTTGGATACTTCCTGCAGATATAGGATCATCCCAGTGCGAGATTCACAACTTCTGCCTTGAATTTTCAAAGGCCAACGAGAGCTTTACCTAATAATTAGCACAAACCTATTGGTGTACAGTAGGAGTGAGGGCCCTGCCCTTGCAAGCTTGAAATCAAACTGGTAGGGGAAAAGATGAGGTTGGGTCCCAAGTTGTGGGCACTTAGCATAGTGGCAAGTGATTTAAAGGTTGTTGAGATTGTAAGTGGGTTGCTTGAACCAGATGGTAGGCTAGTCTGAATAGACAAGTTTGTGAGGTGAAGGCACTTTGGTGTTGGAGCTTGGTAAATTGTGTGCGTGATAGCGTTCCAGAGAAGTGGAGCAACACATGAAATCCTGAAGATGAAATTTGATGACATTGGTACCTCAGGTGACGTCACTTCCACCGAGATCACACTGTATGCATTCTAAGTATGCAGCATGTCCTGCTCCAGATAATGATTCATAACAGATGGGAATTACCTCCGCCACAGGGCGCTTGACTGCAGAGATGGCAAAAAGAGGACCCTCCCGGTCCCATATATACTCGGGACCTCCCACAAATTCCCCAGTTTCTTCTCTGCAGTCTGCTGCGAAGGTCAGAAGATGGCTTCTCTTATCGCAGGTGAGCAGGGCTTAACAGCCCGCGGCCCTGTAGGAATATTCCCACCCGTTCCACTTATTATTTATGCCCCCCAGCTTTGACTGCGCTGGTCGGGTGATGGTAGGCAGCACCTCATAGGTGCTCTCTTTACGGAGCCACGCTCCACCGCAATCCCCCACCATAGGGTAGGCGGTCAAGGCTGATGGTGAGCCTTCAGGGGATGCCCCTCCCGCATCATTGCCCCACGCCCCAGGTAGTGGTGGACCTTATGTAACGGGTTGCCTTCCTCCCTCGTTCCCCCCTTTAGCCAGGGGGAAAAGAAAGGGGGGGGGGAGGGGTTGTGTGTATGGCGGCCTCAGTGTATCCTTACACGCTTATGGCTTGGCTGTGTTTTACTGGGAACTGACATCCTTGTTCCCCCTTATGTCGTTCAGACCACGGATTTCGGTGGCTTCTCCCAGCCCAGTGTAGCTCCCGGTCGTGACCATAAAAATTACTCCCACTTCCCCGCGGGTTATTGGGGCATCCAGGGTAGCTTACAGCGTCAATCCCTACTGGCATATTGTGCCTTGTGGGGTCTTACCTAGCAGCGGTGACAATGCACGGGTCTGTGTTCCTTGTGCACAGCAGGCGCTATCGGTGCTTCCCGTCTCCTCTGAGGCCGGGCCTGCACCCCGCCTCACTTCACCTATTCCCCCAAGCCTGAGTCTAACCCCCAATACCAGTGGGGATTCTCATCCTGATTTGGCCACTAGGCTGGCTAGTGTTGAAAACTTGCTTGCTAATTCCTTAGCGCGTAAAGCCACCGCCAAGAGGCGGCACTTGAACCCTGAATCGGCCCTCTTCCCTATAGAACCTGATGATTTGTTGCATTCCTATGCCCATATCCCCTCGGACGAAGGGGAACTGTTCTCTGACTCAGGGTCATATGACGATGAGTCCAGGGGTCAGGAAGAGTCTGGCTCCGATAGACTGCTGGTTCAGATCTTTGAGGTTCTGTCCCTCTCTCCCCCGTGGATAGGAAATATCCCTTCCCTGCTGACTTGGTTAAGTGCTGGTCATCGCCACCTGAGGTCGATGCTCCTATTCTAGGGTTGTCCAACACCTCTGTTATGCACGCTCCTGACACTACTACGCTACGGGACTCTGAGGACCGGCGTGTTGACCAACTGGCATGTCATGCCTTTGCATTTGGGGGAGCGACTCTGCGCCCGGTTTGCGCCTTAGCCATTACGGCAGTAGCGCTCAGGGCCGTGGTCAGGAGTGCTCTCGATGGCACACATGAGTTGCCTCCTGATACTGTCAATGCTCTGTCCAGCTGTGATGCGTTTTGTGAACTTTATCCTGTCCGCATCGGACGATGCTATTAAGATGTGTGCTATACGCCGCGCGGTCTCTTTTCCGAATTTTCCGTTCCTAGGGTTCTGGAGTTTTTACAGCAGACTTAGGTCTCAAACTTAGTACTCTGAAGGGTCAGGTTTCTGCCCTGTCTATCTTCTTTCAGAAGACCTTTGCTCAACATCACCTGATTAAGACCTTCTTTCAGGGGGTCACTCACGTGTGTCCCACACGAAAACCTATGGTCCCTGTCTGGGATTTAAACTTAGTTTTGTCTGCCTTGCAGGGTGCTCCCTTTGAGCCTATTCAAGATGCTGCTCTGGCTGTTCTCACTCTCAAGGTTGTCTTTTTGGTGGCTATCACTTCGGTTAGGAGTGTGTCTGAGCTGGCCACTCTATCTATTCAGCCTCCATACTATGAGCGACACCAGGACAAGGTGGTGTTCCGCTTCAAACCGGATTTTCTGCCTAAAGTTGTGTCGGCTTTTCATTTGAACCAGGATATTGTTCTTCCTTCTCTGTGTCCCAATCCTAGCAACGACAAGGAGCGGGTTCTGCATTCCTTGGACGTAGTCAGGTGCTTGAAGTATTACCTGGTTGTCACTAAGGCCTTCAGGAAAACTGATGCTCTCTTCGTTGTGCCTTCCGGGCCTAGGAAAGGTTTGGCTCCCGCCAAGTCTACCGTCAGTAAATGGATTCGTCAGGCTGTGATTCAGGCCTATTCTACTAAGGGGAGGACTCCCCCTTTCCGTCTTACGGCTCATTCCACTCGTGCTATTGGTGCCTCCTTGGGCTTTTCAACAACAGGCCTCTGAACAAGTTTGCAAGGCCGCTACTTGGTCTTCTGTTCACAACTTTTTCAAAGTTTTACAAGGTTGATGTTCGGGCCTCAGCTGATGCTGCTTTTGGCCATAAGGTTTTGCAGGCGGTTGTAGTATGAGCTACGTGCCGTTGCCTTTGTTGTTGGGGATCCCACCCTACTTTATGGACACTGCTATTGGATGTCCCACGTGTAAGTATTATATATGGAGCAGGATGTACTGTATGCTTAGAATAATACAATTCTGTGAAATACTCACCTGTAGAATTGGTATTATACGCATACAGTACGTCCTGCTCCACCCCACCCTGGTTTCACCTTGTTCTGGATCCCCTGTATGGTGATTGTTATTATTACCAGTTTTGGTGGTTGGTTTCTCCCGGCTTCTTTTTCTCACTGCTTTTCAATGCTGGGGATTTGTGGCAGGTCCCTGGGTGTATGAAGGGCCGGGAGGAGCCTGTTTTTGCATGTCTGCAGTGAACAGTGCCAACTGGTGGAGGATTGCCCACGTGTAAGTATTATATATGGAGCAGGACGTACTGTATGCGTATAATACCAATTCTACAGGTGAGTATTTCACAGAATTGTATTTTCCCCCTGAGGTGGTTAACTGCTGGTCATCACCTCCTGTGGTGGATGCACCGATCATTGGGGTTCTTAACCCCACCTTTATTGCGGCCCCTAGTTATCGTACCCTTCGGGATGCTGAGGACCGGCGCATTGATAGACTGGCTTCCCACGCCTTTTCTTGTGCAGGGACGACTCTGCGTCCGGTCTGTGCCGCGGCCATTGCTGCAGTGGCCACTAGGACCCTCATCAGAAAGCTTATTGATCATCAACTCTCCAGTTGTGATGTATTTGTAAGATTTATCCTTTTGGCGCTGGATGACACCATCAGCATGTGCGCTAGAACTTCTGCCCTTGCTGTGGCTATACGCCGACTGGTCTGGCTGCGGCAGTGGGGTGTTGATGATGCTACGAAAAAGATTCTTACTGGGCTTCCCTTTAGAGGGCGACGCCTGTCCGGGGCCCGTCTGGACCTGTTTGGGGAAAAAAGGGCAAAACTCCCCTTTACAGAAGGTGGCCCCGGCCTTCTCGAGGCAGGGGCACCCCTCCACCCCCCTATGTTAGCGTCAAAACAGAACCAGTGGTGTCCTTCCAGCTTTTTGGTATAGATCCCTGCCCCAGGAGTGGCAGACAACGCCCTGGTCCCTCCGGCAGGACTAAGTCCAAGCCTGTTACAAAAACCCCCCAAGCATGATGGGGCGCCCGAGCGGAGGGGATGGCCGCAGCACCTTGCCCCTATCAGGAGGCTGCTTGCCTCGTTCAGATGGAGTCAGGAGGAAGTTTCCTCTGGTTGCAGGATAATGTCTGCTGGGCGGCCCCTTCCCGAGATATTCAGGATGCTTCTGGTCCCTGCCTCTCTTCTTGTGTTGGAGCAGGTCACGCGCCATCTGCGAGGTCTAGGGTCACCTGCGGGTTGCCCTTAACAGACAGAGGCAGGGGCCTCTACACTAACCTTTCCGAATTCCTCCAAACGGATGAGACACTCTGTCCATTCTGGCCTTCCATAGGTGAGGCAACGTACATTCACAGGCGGTTTACTGCATGGTTCCTCTGCGTTGGTCCGCCAGTGCCCTGTGTCCAGGGACCTCTTGCCGTCGGTAGGGACCTAAAACGCTTATCTCATGGCCATTGTGCCTTCCGGGCTCCAAGGACCTTACAGGTTAGTTGTTGGCGCTCCAACACTGCTGCTGCGGCCTTATTATCTGGCCTTGGTTCTGCTCCCGGAGTGATCGCCTAGGCGATGACTGGGGGTGATATCTCTACTGAGACCTAGGGGGCGTCTGCGCGAGGAACTGCCGGGCCGTCCCTCTTTGCTTCCCAATTTCTGCGTCAGACCGAGTTGTTACTCGGTTGGTGGTGTCCTTTTGGGAGTCTTTGGATGGGTGCTCAATCACCTCAATTCCTCCTTTTCCCTAGGGGTATCTCTGTTCCTAGGGTTGGACCTGGATTCGGTTCAGACAGGAACCTGCCTCCTTGCCTATACTTGGACAATCTGGTTGCATGGGCTCGGTCCCTCTTGCTGTTTCCGTCTATTCACCAGGCTGGATTGTAGCTGGTGGGCCAGTTGGTGGCTGTTCTAAGGTTCCTTGTGCTCAGAGCCCATGGGCTCTTCTGCTACTCTTATTGTAAATGCTGGACTGGGTTCCAGCTTCCCTGGAGATGGGTCTGTGTATCCTTCCACCTTGGCACGGTGGTTTCCCCTGAGACTGTTGTACTAGGGGTACCAGTCAGGGGGTCCCCCTTCCATTGCGTCTTCCTGCATTTGGATATCAAATCTATCAGGTCGAAGGAAGGGGGGTCTTTTTTCTTCTAGGGGCTCATCCACTTGTCTACTTTGAAGCAGCAGGCCTTCAGGTTGGCTCTATATTGCTGGACTCCTCCCTTTCAGGATCAGGCTATTTGGGGGCCCCTTGGTCTGCCTGACGACAGTGGCCTGTATTGCTTATCTGTGTGGACTAGGAAGCAGGATGATCCCCCTGGAGGGTATCTGATCCTGATCCAGTGTAGGACAGCGTTCCCGGCATATCTAAGATATTCACTCCTTGGAGGTCCTTCTGTGATAGGATGTGCTTGTTTTTAGGTCTCCATGTGACCGTCTAGTGTGGATCTTTTCTGGGCCCGTCCCTATTTTGGGTCCTAGGCCCTTGTTTCCCTGTCTCCGATTGTTCTGACCTTGGTCTCGAGGCTTCATAACTTCATGCTGAACATTCTGTTCCATATGTCTTACCTTCCTTCACCCTGCTTGACAGGTTTCGGTGCAGGTTGCCCTAGAAGGGGGAACCTGTGATACTGACGGCCCTTGGGTGGCCTAGTGTAGTGTGGTTTGCAGATGTGGTTCTGTGGACAGCGGACCTGTACGTCCTGTCAGGAGTGTTGGCCTGTTCACTTGGGCCCCCTGTCTCTATTTCACCCCTATCTTCAGACTCTGGTCTGGATGGTCTGACGGTTGGTTCATCCATTTTGATGGAAGTTGGTGTACCTTTTGAGTGTCGGTGACTTTTGGAAGACAGGGTCTTTGGCTTCTTTTGCCTCTTCTTCTGTCTATTGTGGGGTATTGTTTACCCATATTGATTGGGTTGAGTTTTTGGCTCTCCCCTGTGGGCGAGCTCTGTGTCCAGGGTCTTTAAGTTATTACAGCATGGGTGGGAGTTGGCTCTCTTACTCGGTGCCCTGTTGGTTCAGGTTCTGCCCTGTCCGTCTTCTGCAGAAGTCTTTACTCAGTCCCTTGCCTGGGTTGACTTTTCCTTCAGTGATTGCTCAGTGACATCCCCCTCGTCAGTCTAGGGTTCTTGTTGGGATTGATTTCTATTAGTTTTGCCTTGTGGGGTGTCCCCCTTTGGCTCTACTCTGGTTGCTGTCTGGCTGTTCTTATGGTTGCCCTTACGGGGCTGTTACCTCAGTCGGCTGTGTGCCTGAGCGAGTGGCTCTGTCTAGCTAGCCCTCGTTTCCTTACTGTATATCCACCGAGATGAGGCGGTGTTCTGCCTTACATCTGTTCTTCGGCCTAGGCTGGTGTCTTAGGCTCAGGTATTAAGACATTATCCTTCTTTGGGATTCATTCCTTGTAATGCTGAGGCACGGGAACCTATTTCCCTCAATAGCTGTGGGAATTTTCTTCCCGGTCTGTCTCTTGTCCCTTAGGGGACTGTTGCTCCTTGGGGTCGTGGGCACCTACATCTGGATGTGCCTGATCTCGTCTGCCTCTAGGGGTTAGGCGGCCTTGGGCCTAGCCTTTACTTGGATGAGATATCCCTTCTGGTCCTGGGGAAAGCTTGGCTTCTTCCTGGGCTACTTTTTTAGTTTTGGCTCTTGTTAGGCTTCCACTCAAGCCTTCTCCTTAAGGGGAAGAGTTCTTCTCATTATATTCTGATACACTGGTGCCTTGGTATCTTTGGGCCTTTCGGCACCAAGTCTTGTGAACAGGCTACTTGTTTTTCTTGTTCGTACCCTTTCAAGGGTTGTTTTAATGTTGACAGAGCTTTTGGTAGTGAGGTGTTGCAGGTGACAGTGCTTTCAACTGCTGTTGCCTTCTTTGTTGGGGATCCCACCCTGTTCTATGGACACTGCTATTGGATGTCCCAATTGTAAGTATTATATCTGGAGCAGGACGTACTGTATACTTAGAATAATACAATTCTGTGAAATACTCACCTGTAGAATTGGTATTATATGTATACAGTACGTCCTGCTCCACCCCACCCTGGTTTGCATTATTCTGGATCCCCTGTATGGTGATAGTTTTTATTGTTATCATTACCAGTTGTTTTGGTGGTTGGTTTCTCCCGGCTTCTGGTTCACTGCTTTTCAATGCTGGGGATTTGTGGGAGGTCCCTGGGTATATGAAGGGCCGGGAGGAGCCTGTTTTTTGCATGTCTGCAGTGCACAGCACCCTCTGGCGGAGGATTACCCAATTGTAAGTATTATATCTGGAGCAGGACGTACTGTATACGTATAATACCAATTCTACAGGTGAGTATTTCACAGAATTGTATTGTGCAGCGGCTGCGGGCCGGTTGCCTCATGGCCGGCTCCGCAGCGTGGCTGTGGTGCGTGGCTCTCTTTCTCTCTCTCTCCTGTTCCTCAGCCAGAGGAGGGGATGGGGCCTGACGCTCTGCGCTCTGGTTACGGCCCGCCCCTCTCCCCTGGCACGTTTCGTGTGGCTCTCAGCCATTGGCTGGGAACTGCTTGTCCGTTCCCGGGCCGGGAGGGGGCGGGGCCGCGCGCGGTCCGCGCTGGGCCGCCCTTCTTCCTGGGGATCTCCTGGCTAATAGACGCCATTCCTCTGCCGGATACTGTGAGTGCCCTTCGGGGCCTTGGTTTTTATTGTATTTATATGTACATTGAGCTGTTAACACAGCGCCTGGGGATACCACCGTTATTACTGCACTTAATGTCTTATGCTGCATATGTTGGTGCTTGGTTTTCTGTGTGCATATGTGATTTTTATGGGGTCCCTTATTGTGTCTTTCAGGTGGGACTATCAAGCCTTTATTAAAAAAGGGGGTTCTCCCGGTCCTTGGGTCCCTTGTTTAAATTGGGGTTCCCTTTGGTCATTATTAAATCCTCCCACTAACGGACGCTAAGGGGCATCCTGGGTAGCTTCATAGCGTAAATCCCATTGATTTTTGCGACTATCAAAAAATCATCATATGGAGGCTCCCCAGGATATTGGACTCTGGGTCCCTTCAGGACAATCCCGGTTGTGTGTGATATGTGGGGCATCCCTTTTGGGGGATGATGTACAAATTTGCATACCATGTGCACAACAGGCGCTTGTGCGGCAAGCCGGGCCTCGTGCGGATGGTTCAGCCCCGCTGGCCTCATCTACACCCCCACGCCTGGGTATGACCCCAAGTGACGTTGTCGCCAGTGGGGAGTCGCAATCTGATGTATGCACAAGACTGGCCAACATTGAGAGACTCCATCTTCTATTGGTTTGGGACAAATGTCCTCTGTCTCTGGATCAGACTTGTGTTCTGTCCTCTCTTGTCCGGCGGTCCTTCCAGTGGTGGATGGACCAGAGGAATCTCCTGGGGGACAGGTCCTTTCTTGCGCCCTGTTGGAAGACGGTCACCACGGATGCCAGCCTGTCGGGCTGGGGAGGCTTCTGGAGGGAACCTCAGTTCCAGGGGCTGTGGGGTCCTCAGGAGGCCCATATCCCCATCAACATTCTGGAGCGGAGGGCAGTTCGGTTGGTGCTGTCGCACCTGACAAATCACCTTCAGGGCTTACCAGTTCAGGTTTGCTCCGACAATCGGACAGCGATCGCTTACATCAATCGCCAAGGAGGGACTCGCAGCCGGAGTGCCCCCTGGGAGTTGTCTTTCTTGCTTGGGACGAGAGCAATGTTCCATGCATCTCGGCAGTCTACATTCCAGGGGTGGAGAACCTGGAAGCGGACTCTCTGAGCAGAGGGACCTCTCGCCGGGGAGAATGGTCCCTCAGCAACAAGGTATTTCTATCCCTCTGTCGCAGGTGGGGGGAGTCCGGAGGTGGATCTGTTTGCCTCTCGTCACAATCACAAGCTTCTGGCATTTGTGTCTCTGTCCCAGGACCCTCTGGCACTGTTTCCTCCCTTTCCCATGGTGGGCAAGGTGGTACGCAAGCTGGCTCAAGAGGGTGTGCCAGCAATCCTGGTGGCCCCAAGGTACAAGACAGGTGTGGTTCGCTGACGTCGTCCGGCTAGCGGTCGATCAATTCAGACTGCCTCTGGTTCCGGATCTGATCACACAAGGTCAGCTTTGTTATCCCAATTTACAAACACTGGCTTTGACGGCGTGGCTGCTGAAACCTTCATCTTAAAGGAAAAGGGTTTGTCTGAAGCCGTTGTCCAGATTCTTGTCAGGGCTAGGAAGAAATCTTCCTCTAATATCTACTACAGGACCTGGCAGACCTACTTTGATTGGTGTGAGGCTAGGGCCTTTCCTTGTCGGGTGTTTTCCATTCCTCGGATTTTGGAGTTTCTTCAGCATGGTCTGGACATGGGTTTTCAGCTTAGCACTCTTAAGGGGCATGTGTCCGCTCTGGCGGTTTTCTTTCAGAGATCTTTCGCTCTTCATCCTTTTGGTTAAGACCTTTTTTCAGGGGGTCACTCATGTGCGCCCTCCTCGCAAGCCCATGTTACCTGTTTGGGATTTAAATTTGGTGTTGTCTGCCCTTCAGGGTTCACCTTTTGAACCAGTGCAGGATTCTGCTCTATCCATTTTCACCTTAAAAGTTGCCTTTTTGGTGGCTATCACCTCTGTTCGACGTGTTTCTGAGTTGGCGGCTCTGTCCATTCAGGCCCCCTACTTTGAGAGACATCGGGACAAGGTGGTTTTTTGTTTTAAACAAGACTTCTTGCCAAAGGTTGTCTCTGCCTTTCACCTCAATCAGGACATTGTGCTTCCTTCATTGTGTCCTAAACCTAGCAATGACAAGGAGAGGGCCTTGCACTCTCTGGACGTCGTTAGATGTGTAAAGTACTGTCTGGTGGCTACTTCACCATTCCGGAAGACAGACGCCTTTTTTTTGTGGTGCCCTCTGGGCCCAAGAAGGGTTTGGCGCCCGTCAAGTCTACCATTAGTAAATGGATTTGTCAGGCCGTTATTAGGGCCTATTCTGCTAAGGGGAAGGATCCCCCTTTCCAGATCACTGATCATTCTACTCGTGCTGTTGGGGCTTCCTGTGTGTTTCAGCACCAAGCCTCTGTTGAACAAGTTTGTAAGGCTGCTACTTGGTCTTCTGTTCATACTTTTTCCAAGTTTTATAAGGTTGATGTGCAGGCCTCAGCGGATGCTGTTTTTGGCTGCGAAGTTCTGCAAGCTGCAGTGGTTTAATTTGTGCATTATTGCCTGTTGGGATCCCCACCCTTTTTTTTGCACACTGCTATTGGATGTCCCAAGTGTAATTAATACTTCCGAAGCAGGGTGTGAGACATACTTGGAATAATACCATTTTGTGATTACTCTTCTTTCTTATA